>CM060990.1:369337697-370537697 GCA_030765065.1 Deroplatys truncata | reverse complement strand
AAATCCCTCAAGTCAGGACGCCACAGTAGAACGCATGGGGGAGGGGGTAGGACCTGTCGGCACAGATTCAGTCGGCATTAGGTAAGCACACAAAGCGAGAGGGGGCGGGGCCTAACGACACGAGACCTGGCGGCATGTGAGACCTCAAAGGGAACCGGCGGGCTTTTCGGCGTAGAACAAAGAAGCTTATCGCTTTTCGGCATCTTCCTTTGCGCTCAAAGATACATACTATGTCTACTTACACTGATGGTTCTAAGACTGCTGTTGGCGTAGGATGTGCCTTTGTTTTTGGGCAGCATAGTTTTACCTTTCGTTTACCGGGGCAATGTTCGATTTTTACCGCCGAATTTTTTAGTATTTATCAGGCACATCCAGCGGCATGAGTTACGGCACTGTGTTCTTTGCGCAGACTCCCTGAGTGCCCTTCAGAGTATTAACGCGCTGTACAATTACCACCCACTCGTACAGCGCATACATGATCTCCACTCGCTCGGTGTTTCTGGCACCAGCGTCTCCGTGCGGATTCCGAGTCATGTGGGCATCTCAGGTAACGAGTCTGCCGACGCCGCTGCCAAATCGGCGCTTTTATCAACCAGATGTTTTACCTGTTTTGTTCCCTCCTCAGATTCTTAGGTTATTTTACGACACCACATCCTTTCGCGGTGGCGTGATGAGTGGGCGGCCCTTAGGGGGAACAAGTTGCGGGAGGTTAAACCTCTCCCGGCTGTCTGGGCCACCTCTTCTCATGCTTCTCTTCAGGAAGAGGTGATTTTTACATGACTTTGTATCGGACATTGCGTTTTTAGTCATAGACACTTGCTTAGTGGTGATCCCGCACCACTCTTTGATCAGTGTGCTGTACTCTTAACAGTGTGTCACATTTTAACAGTGTGTCAGGTTTTAGCACAATTGCGCATTCGTGTGTCTTTGCCTGTTGGTTTAGCTGACATTTTGGCAGACGACGTGTATGCTGTAGAAAGTCCTTTATGTTTTATCCGTGACAGCGGTTTTATTCGACGCATTTAATGCGCTGAGCGTCTTTTAGTTATGTGATTTTATATTGTCCATTTTAATGGGGGGTTGTTCTCCCCTGGGGTCATATGACGCTCTGGTCCCTTGGCTTCTACAGATCCTGACACATAGTTTACTCATTTATTGTTTCATTTACAAAGCTTTTAGTGTGATTGTTTTATAGACTTTGATCTCGTATTTTTTTGCTTGGACTACGCGGGTTTGTGTCCTGTATTTTAATTTCTGGATTTTAAATTTCATACACTATAAGGGCACTGATGACCTTAGCAGTTTAGCGCCCTTAACTCCCATATCAAATTTTTTTCGAGTGGAGGAGAAAATGATTTAATCACTGACCCCAGCCCCGATGGGAGTCGGGACTGAGAGTGTGGGACTCACCAATACTTGGCATACCCACTAAAAACTCCTCCACTGGTGGAAAAAGGAAGAAGGTAAAAGTGGAATGGCGTGGCTTTTTGCGGTCCCGCATAGCACCCGCGTTAGTATGTGAAAAATGGATGTCTCCGCCCTATGGGCTGGAACGGGATAGGTGGTTACTAGGTTGCAGCCATGAAACCTGACTGCAACACTAGTGAAAAATGGCGTGGGTTTGGGTAAGAGTTGGAAAGGTGATTGTATGGAACGTGTAGGTTGGCGTAGAACTTATTTCTTGTGAAGCTGCATCCTGCTCATGAATTCTGCTGAGTGTATTGTACTGGGCGAAGGCCTTCGGCGGTTGCTTCGGGCCTCCGGTTTGGCTGTCTGCTGGAAGTAGGCCCGAAGTTCGTGCTGCTGTGCTTCCAGACATCTGAACCCCTCAGGGGCTCACCTTATGTGAGTACGGGTTTTTGGCGCACCCGAGGGTTCCCGAGCCAATCATCGCCACATTCATCCCCTCACCCCCATCCGGTCGACGTGGGTTCTTCTCGTGACCGGTGGACCCAAGGTAGGCTCTCGTGCGTTCTTTGCATTCCATCCATACCGCACCTCACCATCGTTTCTTTCTTCCCTTATCACTTTCCGGCCATTTCGCACCACGACATTCGCATATCTCTCTTTTTCTTCCCCGCCGGCCTACCTTGCGTGCGAAACGCCCACACAGTTTTAGTTTCTTTTATCTTTTTATTTAAATCCTCCGTGGACACAGCCTGACGGATACCCGCGCACCGCGTGCGCAGCTGGGTGAGTGGGTAATGGCGTCATCCCCACCACCCGGGGTCGTCATGTAGGGTTGTTGTTCGTATCCGCTGTTCAACTGCAGTCCCGCGGGGGGGGCCATTGCATGAGATGCTGGCTTCCGACGGCGATTGGGTCCCTCTGTCTATGTTCTGGGAGGTGTGACCCTGGGGTGAGCTAGGTATAGATAGGCCACTCACCCAAGCCGGGGTAACGCCAGGGAAGTCAGAGCCCGAGGTCGGAGACGGTTGCAATGGTGGAGGATTTTTTTCGCTATGGAGCACCCTTTCTCCATTGTTAACAACAAGCGCCGCAAAGTTTTAGTAACAGAAGTAGCACCGCCAACAGCTGGTTGTTACTTAGTGATTACCCGTACAGAGGAGGGACAATCGTTCGAGAAGGTGAACCCTTTTATTATCCAGAAGGGCATTGACTCAATTGCTGGTCCGGTTCTTTCCTGCACTCGGCTTCGTAATGGTTCCTTGCTAGTTCAAAGCAAATCCGAGGCACAAAGTAAGTCCTTGTTGAGCGCCACGCTTCTCCACGGTTATCCTATCCGTGTTGAGAAGCACCGCACCTTGAATTCTTGTAGAGGCGTTATCACCACGCATAGCCTCGATGGTATCTCTGACGAAGACCTGGTGGAATATCTTGCAGACCAGAGGGTGACAGCGGTTCATCGAGTGCAGGCCAAACGCGACGGCGTGTTGGTACCCACTCGTACCCTGTTTATTACATTTGATGGCGTCGATCTGCCCACGAGCATTTCCGCAGGGTACGAACGGATTTCTGTGAGGCCTTATATTCCTAGACCTCTGCGTTGTTTTAAATGCCAACGTTTTGGGCATACGCAAGTCTCCTGTAAGAGTGCCGTTAACATCTGTGCAACATGTAGCCAGCCCTCACACGAAGGTACCTGTTCAACAGCCCACGTCTGCGTTAATTGTAAAGGGTCACATTCTGCTTCGTTTGCCGCCTGTCCGCGGTATTTGGACGAGAAGGCGATCCAGGAGATCCGGGTAAAGGAAAAACTCTCCTTCGCTGAAGCCCGGAGGCGTTTCCATGCGCGCCAACCTTCACTCCTGCGATCTGGCACATTTAGTTCTGTTGCTGCCTCGCCAGTACCACGAGTAGATGCCGAAACTCAGACCTGGACCTTGACTGGATTAACCGCCACTACCATCCGGCCGTCTATTAAGGCTACAGTTACCAAGCCGTATAAACCTGGTCCCAAGTCAATGAAGTCGCAAGCCGCTGAAAAGAAGCCCAAGCAGAAACTTCGTAGGGAAGATTTTTTGAAAGACCCTCCGCGTGCGCGCGGTAACAAAAGTTCACCTTCTCCTCCTCGGAGGTCGCTGTCCCAGGATGGTCCTGCGACAAGCCGCGCTCAGCGGCACCCTACACCCATCGCCACCCAGAACCGATTCACGGCGCTGGAAGCGGTTTCTGGCACTGAGCGCGTGGGCCCTCCCTCCGAGGAAGCTATGGAGTCTGACCAACTCCATACAAAAAGCCCGAGCCCAATGGATAAACAAAAGGTAATTTTAAGCCGCCCTTCTAAATAGAAAGTTTATCCCCTTATTCTTAATGGCTATCCTGACCTGGAATGTACGTGGTGTACGATCGCATAGGGCGGAACTGCAACTTTTATTGCGTTCCCATTCGCCTATGGTCGTATGTTTGCAGGAGACTAAGCTTCGCCCTCACGATCCTTTTGATCTCCGAGGATATACTCCGGTTCGCTACGACCTTGAACCGGAGGAGGGTTCTCCTGCTCATGGAGGTGTCATGTTCTTAGTGCGTAACGACGTTCATTTTACACCTGTCACAGTTACATCCGACTTGCAAGCTGTTGCCATTAGACTGCAGTTACCCGGTTTTTTCTTTTCTGTTTGTTCTGTGTATACACCTCCATCGTCTCCCCTCGCTCCCGCGGACATTCGATCTCTCCTGTCCGCTCTCCCAACAGCATTTCTTCTGTTGGGAGATTTTAATGCCCATCACCCACTATGGGGTTCGCCAAGGGCTTGTGCGAGGGGAACTCTTCTTTCCGACATTTTTTATCACTTCAATCTTTCCATCCTCAATACAGGTGCACCTACTTTTATTTCTGATTCTTCTGGTACATTCTCTCTCCTGGACCTTGCGATTTGCTCAATCCAGCTTGCACGTCGTCTTCAGTGGAACGTCGTCGCTGACACCTACTCCAGCGACTATTTCCCCTGCATCGTTTCTCTTCTGTCGCACCACGTACAGCATTCCAGAGTACCTACCTGGACATTCGCAAAAGCCGACTGGAGCTTGTATTCCAGCCTCGTGCATTTTGCCGACCAGCCCTTCTCCGACATTAATCAACTAGTGCAGCACCTTACGTCTATTATTTTCTCAGCCGCCGAACGTGCAATACCCCGTTCATCCTCCCAACCTCGGCGGCCACCTGTTCCGTGGTGGAACGAGGATTGTCGGGACGCCGTTCGTGCCCGTAGGACTGCACTTAGGGTGTTTCGGCGCCACCCTACACTTGATAATTTGGTGACTTAAACAATCGCGCGCCAGGGCTCGTCGCATTATTGAGGATAGCAAGAAGGCATCTTGGGCTCGTTTTGTCGAGTCTTTTAATCGTTTTACGCCTTCATCCGTTGTTTGGGATAAACTTCGTCGCTTCTCAGGTAAAGTGTCACATTGTACTGTTTCTGGCCTTCAGGTTTCTAATGCCACCATAGTGGATCCGGCTGCCATCGCTAACACTCTGGGTTCTGCCTTTGAGGCGGTTTCCAGTTCAGACCATTATTCCGCCGGCTTTCGCTCTATCAAAGACCGGCTGGATTTCGACACCTTTTAATTTTCGGTCTGCTAATAATGAGTGTTATAATGAACTTTTCACACTGAGGGAGCTGGAGCACGCTCTTAATTGCTCTAGGCACTCCGCTCCTGGCCCGGACGGCATTCATGTCCTGATGTTAAAGCACCTTTCAGCCGACAGTAAACTATTTCTCTTATAACCGTATTTGGCAAGACGGCATTTTTCCTTCCGTTTGGCGCGAAGCCACCATTGTTCCTATTCTTAAGCCTGGGAAGGATCGCCAACTACCTTCCAGCTACCGCCCTATCTCCCTCACCAGTTGCATTTGCAAGGTGATGGAGCGCATGATCAACGGGCGGTTGACATGGTGGCTTGAGTCTCAGAAACTTCTAGCGAACGCTCAGTGCGGGTTTCGTCGCTATCGCTCTACCGTCGACCATCTGGTGTCCTTGTCGACGCATATTATGAATGGATTTCTGAGAAAGTGTCAAACCGTGGCTATATTTTTTGACCTGGAGAAAGCTTATGACACTTGTTGGAGGGGCGGCATTTTACGTACACTTCACGATTGGAATATCCGCGGTCGTCTTCCCATATTTCTTCGGGAGTTTATGACGGACCGCGTCTTTCGTGTACGTGTGGGCTCGGTTTTATCTCGTCGTTTTATTCAAGAGAACGGAGTACCGCAGGGCTCTGTACTCAGTGTCACACTTTTTGCGGTTGCTATCAACCCCATTGTTGATTGTATTCCACCTGGCATTTCATCGTCCCTTTTTGTTGACGATTTCGCTATTTATTGCAGTTCACGGCGGACCTGTCTACTCGAACGCCGTCTCCAGAGCTGTATCGACCGTCTCTACGCCTGGAGTAACGCCAACGGCTTTAATTTCTCCGCCGAGAAATCCGTCTGCATCAACTTTTGGCGCCGGAAGTATTTCCCTCCGCCCACTCTCCATCTTGGGCCAGGGATACTTCCGTTTGCAGACGAGGCGAAATTTTTGGGGTTGATTTTTGACAGGAAGTTGTGTTGGACCTCGCACGTTTCCTTTTTAAAAGCAAAATGTGACCGTTCTCTTAATCTTTTACGTGTTTTAAGTGGCACATCCTGGGGAGCTGATCGGACCGTCCTTCTTCGCCTTTATCGCTCTTTGGTCCGATCCAAGCTTGATTACGGGTGTATTGTTTATTCGTCGGCACGTCCATCTGTGTTACGTCGATTGAATGCCATTCACCATCGTGGCATAAGAGTCGCTACAGGGGCCTTTCCAACTAGCCCTGTACCCAGTCTGTACGCAGAAGCTGCAGAGCCTCCGCTGTCCTTCCGGCGTGAGATGCTTTTGTGCAGCTATGCTTGTCGACTCTCAAGCTTGCCTAACCACCCGTCCTTCGATGTATTTTACGAGGATTCGCTTGATCGCCAATATTTTGTTAGCTCCTCTGCATTGCTCCCTCCAGGGGTTCGATTTCGACTGCTACTTCGGCATTTGGACGTTACGCCAGCGCCGGCCCTTACCCGAGGGGAAACGCGCTTTCCTCCATGGTCGCGCGCTGAGGCCCACATCCACTTTGGGCTAACGTCTATGCCGAAGAATGAGACCCCTGCTTCAGTCCTTAGATCCGCATTTTTAGAACTTCAGGCAACATTCGGAGACTGTAATTTTATTTATACTGATGGGTCTAAGACTGATGTTGGAGTAGGATGTGCCTTTGTTTTAGGTGCGCATAGTTTTACTTTTCGTTTACCCGGGCAATGTTCGATTTATACCGCCGAACTTTTTAGTATCTATCAATGTGTTTTATACATTCAGCGGCATGTTTTACGGCGTTGTGTTGTTTGTTCGGACTCTCTGAGTGCCCTTCAGAGTATTAACGCGCTGTACTCTTACCACCCCCTCGTACAGCGCATTCATGACCTGCTCCATTCGCTGGGTGCCTCTGGCATCAGCGTCTCTTTTATGTGGATTCCAGGTCATGTGGGTATCTCAGGGAATGAGTCGGCCGACGCCGCTGCGAAATCGGCGATTTTATTACCCAGATTTTTTACTTCTGTTGTTCCCTCGTCAGATTCGTGTGTCATTTTACGTCGCCGCATCCTCTCGCGCTGGCGCGATGAGTGGACGGCCCTCCGGGGGAACAAGTTGCGGGAGGTTAAACCTCTTCCGCTAGTCTGGGCTACCTCTTCCCGTGCTTCTCGTCGGGAAGAGGTACTTTTAACACGCCTTCGTATCGGACATTGCCTTTTTAGTCATAGATACCTGTTAAGTGGTGATCCCGCACCTGTGTGTGGTCAGTGTGACGTGCCCTTAACGGTCCGTCACATTTTAACCGAGTGTCAAGTTTTAGCTCCACTGCGCGTTCGCGTGGGTCTGCCTGTTGGCCTAGCCAACGTGTTGGCAGACGACGCGCATGCTGTAGAATGTCTTTTACGTTTTATCACTGACATTGGTTTTAGCCGTCGCATTTGATGCGCTGAGCGCCTTTTAGCTGTTTGATTTTATATTGTTAGTTTAATGGGGCCCTTCTCCCCAGACATAAGGCGCTCATGTTCCTTACATTCTGCAGTTCTTGACACGTTTTATTCTTTTAGTGACCATGATTTTAGTGTGTTGGTTTTTTAGATATATTTATTGTTATTCTTGTTATTGTTATTATTGTTATTGTTTTTATTGTTATTGTTATTATTGTTATTGTTTCTATTGTTATTGTTATTATTGTTATTGTTATTCTATTGTTATTTTTAACTTTTTTGACATCGCGGGTTTGTGTCCCGTTTTTTAATTATGCGGTTTTTTACCTGTCTTTTATATTGTGACCTTATATTTTACTCATTGTAAGGGCGCTGATGACCGCAGCAGTTTAGCGCCCTTAAACCGCATATCATCATCATCATCACCAGAGATCTGACGGTGATATCGATGGAGTTTAGATGCTGTGTGATGGTGTCCGTAGCTGAAGATGAGGTCTGGATGGTGCTGAGTCTGGAAGTGATGGTCTCGAACTGCCCAGCTAGAAAAACTTGCTGAGCAGCTGAGGTGTCTTGAAGGTCCCTGATGAGTTCCTCCAGGGCTGTCAGCTTCGTCGTCATGTTCAGGAACTCCGCGTGGAGATCCTGAACGGCGTCGCGTAGGCCCTGGACTTCCTCGAAGATCTGTGCTGAAGATGATGGTGTCGTCGCTGGTGATGGTGCTGGTGTCGGTGTTGATGACTGCACTGGTGGTGCTGCTGGCTTCGGCGGTGCCTTCCTGCGGGGATGCAGGGGGCAGAGCGCCTGGCCGGTGAAGTGAGATGACCCACCACAGGTCGCACAGTATCGGCGTCGGCGGCGCAGGTCGTGCTGGGTGCACGAGGACGTGGTGCTGGCAGCGCCACAGTAGTGGCACCTAGGTTTCGCCGTGCAGGAGCTTTCGGTGTGCCCGTAGGCACAGCAGCGTCGGCAGGGCACCTGGCGTTCCATTCGGCTGGCCTCGATGCGTAAGAACCGCCCAAACAAGGGCAGGCCCGCCCTCAAGGCCGCTTCCTGATCACCAGGTCTGCGAACTCGATCCTGACCAACGAAGTGGGTCCCTGTGCTCCGTGGATACGAGTGGCCTTCAAGGTTGAAGACCACTGTTGACGTGCTGCGCTGATGAGGAACCTGACTGGCAGGTCCCTTGGACCCCTCGGATTACAGCACTGTACCTCCCATGAGGCACAGGCTTTGACTGCGCTGGCTGGACAGTATCCAGGACCGACGGCGTTGGCTTTGGTGAAGCCGGCGGCAACTGCGGAGGCAGTCCCGGCGAAGCTGCGCTGGCACGTGGCGAGGCAGCGGTCGCTGCGTAGGTTGCCCTAAGCTGCGGCGGCTGCGGCGAAATCTCCTCGCCGGGTACCGGAGGAGATGAAGAGGTTCCTGCCTTAGCAGGAGCGGCGACAGAGCGACCCTTCTTCCTCGCCATCTCGGAGCTGAGTGTGTCAACATCAACGTCAACAGATATATGACTTTTGATACACAATAAAACAGTGTAGATATGTAAATTGATTACTGTCAGTATTCTTAGTTTAATAAACAGTGGTTTACAATGAGCTAGTCTTGGTTCATTACTCATAATGCAAATGACCTTTCTCATTAGTAGAAGTATTTTGGAAACATGAGAGCTGTTACCCCAAAACAAGATGCCATATACTATAATGTTTTGAAAAAATGCAAAATATGCTGATCGAATGTAAGCTGTAGGTACATGCAATTTCAAATTCCTAATCAAATGTATAACTCTGTAGAGTTTACACATAATGAGATCAATATGTGGTGCCCAGGATAATTTACTGTCTAATAAAACACCTAGAAATTTCACATAACTGAGTTATTAGCAAAAGTAGTATCCCTACAATTAAAAATCATGTGTTGTGTTTTACTTTTGTTGAGTAGGAACCTATTGGCCCTAAACCATGTATCTGCTTGCGTCAATACATTGTCTACTGTAGTTTTTAGTGACAGGTAATCATTACTCATGTTAAAGTAAGTAGTGTCATCTGCATACAAAATAGAGTGAGAGGTCACATGAGATGGAAGATCATTGATCATTACTAAGAATAATAAAGGTTCAAGTATTGAGACTTGAGGTACAGCATATTTAATCTTGACTATTTTAGATCTCTCATTTCCTATGAAAACCACCTACCTCCGATTTACAAGGTAGAATATGAGGAGTTCAATTGCAGGTCTTTTTATTCTGTATGTAATTAATTTGCTAAGTAGGTATGTATGGTCAACACAGTCAAATGCCTTACTTAAGTCACAAAAGGTGGCCTGTGCACAGGTTTTGTTTTTCAAAAGCTGTAAGCACTTTTTCATTAATGAAACTATAGCATTTCCCGTTTCTGAAAGCAAACTGAGATTCTATAATTATGTTATTCAATTAAGATAATTGTAAAGTTGGGCATTCATAAGCGATTTGAGCACTTTAGAAAAAATGGGAACTAAAGATATTGGGTGATAGCTGGCTGGGAGATTTTTGTCTCCTTTTTTATTAATTGGTAATACTTTTGAGATTTTTAATATTTCTGGAAATATTCCTTCAGCAAGACATTTATTTAGGCTGTAGGTAAGAGGGTCTGTAATGCTATCTATGACCTTTTTTAATATATTGTTAGACAGACCATAGATATCAGTGTTATCTGAAGACTTGGGTCTTCACATGGTGCTTAGAACTGTTTCAGGGGTTACTCCTGAGAAAACAAATTCACTGTTGTTATGTCTGTATTATGTTCTTTTATTAAATTTATTGCGGAGTTATCAGGACTCATTATGTTACCTCTAATTGCTTCAACAGATTCTATAAAAAATATGTTAAAATCATCAGAAGAAATTTCTATTACTTTATCTTTGAGATCTCTGGCAACAGAGTTAATCAAACTCCACACTTTCTTACATTTGTTACCTGTTGTTTCGTTGCTTTTAAGGTTGTGAAGCCTTTTTGATTCATTTATTGCTATTTTGTACTCATTTCTTGCATTGATATACAGCTGCTGGGCCCTGTCCATGTTTTCTTTCCTAAATAAGCATAAATACATCATAGTTTTCCTTTTCATGTTAGTTAGTTGCACGGTATACCAAGTATTTGATTTCTTATTTGTCACGTTCTTTCGATTAGGGTTTATCCTGACAGTACAAGTTTTTTCTGGTACACACAATTCAAAAATATTTATAAAGGCAGTAAAGAATCTTTCAAAAATTTCTTTTGCTGACAGTCTGCTTGAGAGTTGCGTTTCGCATATACTCATACATTCTATATTATATAATGAAACTCTAAAATTTGAGATTTTACTGTCTGTAATCGGCCTTGAAGTCACTGTTTTTGTTTTTCTCATAGAATCTAAATGACTAATAGGTAAAAGATTTTTAATTTGAGCCAGACGCAATCATGGTCTGAGTATGGAAAGGCTTCCGTATCACATGTTATTCGCATTGGATTAATATTTGTAAATATGTTGTCTAGGCATGCCCTAAGTCTTATGGGTGTGTTATTTGTATATTTAAAATTGACTTATCTAAGAAGCTTTTTAAAGTCTTTTACAGTTTTTTTTTTATCTTGTGTTATGTCAAAATCTGCATTTAAGTCCCTGCCAATTACAATCTTAAAGTGCTTCCATTTAGGGACTAAAAGAAAATTGAAAAGCACTTCGAGTTTTTCAGAAAAGTTGCAGGGTTCCCCTTGGGAGACCTGTACAGTGCTATTATGATTAGTTTTAATACTTTAACAATAATGTCTGTTGCTTCAAAGTCCAGTTCAATACATGAGTCAAGGTGAAGAATACTACAGAGATAAAAAGGCATATAGCCACACCTCCATGTATATGGTGTTGCCTATTATAGCTAGTTACTAAGTTATAATCCTCTAGCTTACTAAAAGTTAATGCAATATTTTGGCACCAATGCTCTCATACACCCCTCAGGGGCTCACCTTCTGTGAGTACGGGTTTTTTGGCGCACCCGGGGGTTCCCGAGCCAATCATCGCCACCTTCATCCCCTCACCCCCATCCGGTCGAGGTGGGTTCTTCAAGTGACCGGTGGACCCAAGGTAGGCTCTCGTGCGTTCTTTCCATTCCATCCATACCGCACCTCACCATCGTTTCTTTCTTCCCTTATCACTTTCCGGCCATTTCGCACCACGACATTCGCATAACTCTTCTTCTTCCCCGCCGGCCTACCTTGCGTGCGAAACGCCCACACAGTTTTAGTTTCTTTTATCCTTTTATTTAAATCCTCCGTGGACACAGCCTGACGGATACCCGCGCACCGCGTGCGCAGCTGGGTGAGTGGGTAATGGCGTCATCCCCACCACCCGGGGTCGTCATGTAGGGTTTGTGTTCGTATCCGCTGTTCAACTGCAGTCCCGCGGGGGGGCCATTGCATGAGCTGCTGACTTCTGACGGCGATTGGGTCCCTCTGTCTATGTTCTGGGAGGTGTGACCCTGGGGTGAGATCGGTATAGATAGGCCACTCACCCAAGCCGGGGTAACGCCCGGGAAGTCAGAGCCCGAGGTCGGAGACGGTTGCAATGGTGGAGGATTTCTTTTCGCTATGGAGCCCCCTTTCTCCATTAATACAAACAAGCGCCGAAAAACTATTGTAACAGAAGTAGCACCGCCGACATCTGGTTGTTACTTAGCCATTTCAAGAACAGAAGAAGGACAAAACTTTGAGAAGGTGAACCCTTTTGTAATTCAGAAAGGCATAGATGCTATTGCTGGTACGGTTCAATCCTGCACTCGTCTACGGAATGGTTCTTTATTGGCACAAACTAAGTCCGATCAGCAAAGTAAGACCTTGTTGCGCGATACGCTTCTCCACGGTTACCCCATCCGTGTTGACAAGCACCGCACATTGAACTCCTGTCGGGGCGTCGTTACCACCCATAGCCTCGATGGTATATCGGACGAGGATCTCGTAGAATATCTATCTGATCAAAAGGTGACTGCAGTGCATCGAGTGCAGGCCAAACGCGACGGCGTATTGGTACCCACTCGTACCCTGTTTATTACATTTGATGGCGTCGATCTGCCCACGAGCATTTCCGCAGGGTACGAACGGATTTCTGTGAGGCCTTATATTCCTAGACCTCTGCGTTGTTTTAAATGCCAACGTTTTGGGCATACGCAAGTCTCCTGTAAGAGTGCCGTTAACATCTGTGCAACCTGTAGCCAGCCCTCACACGAAGGTACCTGTTCAACAGCCCCCGTCTGCGTTAATTGTAAAGGGTCTCATTCTGCTTCGTTTGCCGACTGTCCGCGGTACTTGGACGAGAAGGCGATCCAGGAGATCCGGGTAAAGGAAAAACTCTCCTTCGCTGAAATCCGGAGGCGTTTCCATGCGCGCCAACCTTCAATCCTGCGATCTGGCACATTTAGTTCTGTTGTTGCCTCGCCAGTACCACGAGTAGATGCCGAAACTCAGACCTGGACCTTGACTGGATTAACCGCCACTACCATCCGGCCGTCTATTAAGGCTACAGTTACCAAGCCGTATAAACCTGGTCCGAAGTCCATGAAGTCGCAAGCCGTTGAAAAGAAGCCCAAGCAGAAACTTCGTAGGGAAGATTTTTTGAAAGACCCTCCGCGTGCGCGCGGTAACAAAAGTTCACCTTCTCCTCCTCGGAGGTCGCTGTCCCAGGATGGTCCTGGGACAAGCCGCGCTCAGCGGCACCCTTCACCCATCGCCACCCAGAACCGATTCACGGCGCTGGAATCGGTTTCTGGCACTGAGCGCGTGGGCCCTCCCTCCGAGGAAGCTATGGAGTCTGACCAACTCCATACAAAAAGCCCGAGCCCAAAGGTTAAACAAAAGGTAATTTTAAGCCGCCCTTCTAAATAGAAAGTTTATCCCCTTATTCTTAATGGCTATCCTGACCTGGAATGTACGTGGTGTACGATCGCATAGGGCAGAACTGCAACTTTTATTGCGTTCCCATTCGCCTATGGTCGTATGTTTGCAGGAGACTAAGCTTCGCCCTCACGATCCTTTTGATCTCCGAGGATATACTCCGGTTCGCTACGACCTTGAACCGGAGGAGGGTACTCCTGCTCATGGAGGTGTCATGTTCTTAGTGCGTAACGACGTTCATTTTACACCTGTCACACTTACATCCGACTTGCAAGCTGTTGCCATTAGACTGCAGTTACCCGGTTTTTTCTTTTCTGTTTGTTCTGTGTATACACCTCCATCGTGTCCCCTCGCTCCCGCGGACATTCGATCTCTCCTGTCCGCTCTCCCAACACCATTTCTTCTGTTGGGAGATTTTAATGCCCATCACCCACTATGGGGTTCGCCAAGGGCTTGTGCGAGGGGAACTCTTCTTTCCGACATTTTTTATCAGTTCAATCTTTCCATCCTCAATACAGGTGCACCTACTTTTATTTCTGATTCTTCCGGTACATTCTCTCACCTGGACCTTGCCATATGCTCAATCCAGCTTGCACATCGTCTTCAGTGGAACGTCGTCGCTGACACCTACTCCAGCGACCATTACCCCTGCATCGTTTCTCTTCTGTCGCACCACGTACAGCATTCCAGAGTACCTACCTGGATATTCGCAAAAGCCGACTGGAGCTTGTATTCCAGCCTCGTGCATTTTGACGACCAGCCCTTCTCCGACATTAATCAACTAGTGCAGCACCTTACGTCTATTATTTTCTCAGCCGCCGAACGTGCAATACCCCGTTCATCCTCCCAACCTCGGCGGCCACCTGTTCCGTGGTGGAACGAGGATTGTCGGGACGCCGTTCGTGCCCGTAGGACTGCACTTAGGGTGTTTCGGCGCCACCCTACACTTGATAATTTGGTGACTTTTAAACAATCGCGCGCCAGGGCTCGTCGCATTATTCAGGATAGCAAGAAGGCATCTTGGGCTCGTTTTGTCGAGTCTTTTAATCGTTTTACGCCTTCATCCGTTGTTTGGGATAAACTTCGTCGCTTCTCAGGTAAGGTGTCACATTGTACTGTTTCTGGCCTTCAGGTTTCTAATGCCACCATAGTGGATCCGGCTGCCATCGCTAACACTCTGGGTGCTGCCTTTGAGGCGGTTTCCAGTTCAGACCATTATTCCGCCGGCTTTCGCTCTATTAAAGACCGGCAGGATTCCGCATCATATACTTTTCGGTCTGCTAATGCTGAATGCTATAACGAACTATTCACAATGAGGGTGCTGGAGCACGCTCTTCATTGCTCTCGGCACTCCGCTCCCGGGCCGGACGGCATTCATGTCCTGATGTTAAAGAACCTTTCAGCCGACAGTAAACTATTTCTCTTACAGGTCTATAACCGTATTTGGCAAGACGGCATTTTCCCTTCCGTTTGGCGCGAAGCCACCATTGTCCCTATACTTAAGCCTGGGAAGGATCGCCAACTACCTTCCAGCTACCGCCCTATCTCCCTCACCAGTTGCATTTGCAAGGTGATGGAGCGCATGATCAACGGGCGGTTGACATGGTGGCTTGAGTCTCAGAAACTTCTAGCGAACGCTCAGTGCGGGTTTCGTCGCTATCGCTCTACCGTCGACCATCTGGTGTCCTTGTCGACGCATATTATGAATGGGTTTCTGAGAAAGTGTCAAACCGTGGCTGTATTTTTTGACCTGGAGAAAGCTTATGACACTTGTTGGAGGGGCGGCATTTTACGTACACTTCACGATTGGAATATCCGCGGTCGTCTTCCCATATTTCTTCGGGAGTTTATGACGGACCGCGTCTTTCGTGTACGTGTGGGCTCGGTTTTATCTCGTCGTTTTATTCAAGAGAACGGAGTACCGCAGGGCTCTGTACTCAGTGTCACACTTTTTGCGATTGCTATCAACCCCATTGTTGATTGTATTCCACCTGGCATTTCATCGTCCCTTTTTGTTGACGATTTCGCTATTTATTGCAGTTCACGGCGGACCTGTCTACTCGAACGCCGTCTCCAGAGCTGTATCGACCGTCTCTACGCCTGGACTAACGCCAACGGCTTTAAATTCTCCGCCGAGAAATCCGTCTGCATCAACTTCTGGCGCCGGAAGTATTTCCCTCCCCCCTCTCTCCATCTTGGGCCAGGGATACTTCCGTTTGCAGACGAGGCGAAATTTTTGGGGTTGATTTTTGATAGGAAGTTGTGTTGAACCTCGCACGTTTCCTTTTTACAAGCAAAGTGTGACCGTTCTCTTAATCTTTTACGTGTTTTAAGTGGCACATCCTGGGGAGCTGATCGGACCGTCCTTCTTCGCCTTTATCGCTCTTTGGTCCGATCCAAACTTGATTACGGGTGTTTTGTTTATTCGTCGGCACGTCCATCTGTGTTACGTCGTTTGAATCCCATTCATCATCGTGGTCTTAGAGTCGCTACAGGGGCCTTTCCAACTAGCCCCGTGCCCAGTCTTTATGCTGAAGCTGCAGAGCCTCCGCTGTCCTCCAGGCGTGAGATGCTCTTGTGCAGCTATGCCTGTCGACTCTCTAGCTTACCTGACCACCCGTCTTTCGCGGCATTTTTCGAGGATTCACTTGACCGGCAATATTTAGTTAGCTCCTCTGCATTGCTCCCTCCAGGGGTTCGATTTCGACTGCTCCTTCGGCATTTGGACGTTACGCCAGCGCCGGCCCTTCCAAGGGGGGAAACGCGTTTTCCTCCATGGTCGCGCGCTGAGGCCCTCTGTCACCTTGGGTTATCGTCAATGCCGAAGAATGAGACCCCTTCTTCAGTCTTTAGATCAGCGTTTTTAGAACTTCAGTCGCAATTCGGGGACTTGCCTTTTATCTTTACTGATGGATCTAAGACTGATGCTGGAGTAGGATGTGCCTTTTTTTGTGGTGGAAATAGTTTTACCTTTCGTTTACCAGAGCAATGTTCGATTTTTACCGCCGAACTTTTTAGCATTTATCAGTCTCTTTTATATATTCAGCGGCACGACTTACGGCACTGTTTTATTTGTTCCGACTCCCTGAGTGCTCTTCAAAGTATTAGCTCGCTGTACAGTTACCACCCGCTCGTACAGCGCATTCATGACCTGCTCCACTCGCTTGATGTCTCTGGCATCAGCGTCTCCTTCTTGTGGATTCCAGGTCATGTGGGCATCTCAGGTAATGAGTCTGCCGATGTCGCTGCCAAGTCGGCGATTTTATCACCCAGACGTTTTACCTCTGTTGTTCCCTCGTCAGATTTGTTTATTGTTTTACGTCGCCGCATCCTCTCGCTTTGGAGCGATGAGTGGACGGCCCTCCGGGGGAACAAGTTGCGGGAGGTTAAGCCTCTCCCGTTAGTCTGGGCTACATCTTCCCGTGCTTCTCGTCGGGAAGAGGTAATTTTAACACGCCTTCGTATCGGACATTGCATTTTTAGTCATATGTATTTGCTGAGTGGTGACCCCGCGCCACTCTGTGGGCAGTGTGACGTGCCCTTAACGGTGCGTCACATTTTAACAGAGTGTCAGGTTTTAGCTGCATTGCGTGCTCGTGTGGGTCTGCCTGTTGGCCTAGCCAACGTTTTGGCAGACGACACGCATGCTGTGGAATGTGTTTTACGTTTTATTCATGACAGTGATTTTAATCTGCGCATTTAATGCGTTGAGCGTCTGTTAGCTTCGTACTTTTATCCTGTCGGTTTTTATGGGAACTCTTATCCCCAGTGGACATATGGCGCTCATGTCCCTCGCATTCTACAGTTCCTGACACGTTTTACTCCTTTACTGCCTATGCTTTTAGTGTGTTGTTTTTCAGATCTTTGTCTTTTTATTATTGCTGTTATTGTTATTATTGTTTTTATTGTTATTGTTGTTATTGTTATTATTGTTATTGTTATATTTGTTATTGTTATATTGTTAGTTTTAGCTTTTTGACATCGCGGGTTTGTGTCCCGTTTTTTAATTATGCGGTTTTTTACCTATCTTTTATTTTTTGACTTTATATTTTATACCTTGTAAGGGCGCTGATGACCTCAGCAGTTTAGCGCCCTTAAGCCGCATATCATCATCATCATCATCACAGCTCTCATACACATAGAAAGTGAAAATTATTTTCATTTGCAAATTCATTAATTAATAATTGCTTGTTTTGAAAACCCTGAACATTAATGTATCCTATTTTGGTATCAGGATTAATACTTGGTTTATTTGAAACTAGTTTAACCTTGTCCCAGTCATGTTGCCTTCCTGGGTTTCCAGGGAGTTCTTTTAACCTAAAAAAACTTGAGCTGACATTACTTTATCTTTGTTACATTTGTCAGGAACACTAAGATATTCTTTACAGACCGCATCACTGGTCGCCATAAACCCTAGAGGAATTGCCTGCTTTGGGCCCGTGCTGGTTATTGCTTCTATTATTTTATTTACCAAGTTGGCCTTATCTCTGCCATTTCAATGCAAACCATGATTAGTGTGAGAGTTGCTATCCAAATTACTTATGTCCACAATACTTGCATTTTTGAAAGCACTTACAGTCTGTTTTATGCTCAGATTGCACTTTTTTACTTCCTTGTTTACCACAGAGTCTTTGTCCAAATCATACCGATCTAGTATATTTACCACCATTACATTAGTATGACCATTAGTACATTAGTAAAACCAAGACAGTGGCATTTCGAGGAAAATTTCCTCTTAGATGTAAATTAGTGATACAGAACCAAAGCATTGAACAAGTAAGCTCCTTCAAATTCCTAGGGTGTGACCTGTTATACATAGGAGAGATAGATGCAGAATAGAAGATTGAAAAATTTAATCGCATGTGTGGGACTATCAGAAGAACATTAAAAGGTAAGGTCAGGAGGGACACAGATATGAAATTTTACAAAACAATGGTGGTAGCACGTGGATTATATGGCAGTGAGACTTGAACCCTGGATACAAAAAGCACATAGTAGGATACAAACAGTAGAGATGAAATTTTTGAGAGGATGTTTAGGAGTCACAAAAAGAGATAGATTATATGAGGGTGGTTTGATAAGTTCTCGGAATCACCACGATGGGTCAGCACTAGCGCAACGAGTTGTTCACGTGATATTCATTGACTGTTGCCTGTAAACACGTGCCACGTCAGTGCTCTTGGAAGAAAGCTGTGGTGGTGATGTGGCTCTGTTGTTGTTCCCGCGTAGTGATTTGCGAAGATGGAAAAAATTGAGATTCGAGCAGTGATTAAGTACTTCATAAAGAAAGGTATGAAAGCAAAGGACATTCATGCCGACTTCCAGAATATACTGGGGGACTCTGCTCCTTCATATTCAACTTTTGCCAAGTGGACAAATGAATTTAAATTTGGTCGGGAGAGCTTAGATGATGATCCGCGCAGTGGTCGGCCAATATGTGTCACTACTCCAGAAATCATTGCAAAAGTGCTCAAAATGGTCATGGAGGATCGCTGATTGAAAGTGCGTGAAATTGCTCATGCTTGCCAGATATCATCTGAAAGGGTATATCACATTTTAACTGAAGAATTAAAGATGAAAAAATTATCTGCGAGATGGGTGCTGTGACTCTTGACGCTGGATCAAAAACGCATGAGAATGGAAATATCGGAACAATGTTTGGCCCATTTTAGGAGAAACGAACAAGATTTTTTGTGCTGGTTTGTGACCACAGATGAAACTTGGGTGCACTACTATACTCCAGAGACAAAACAACAGTCAAAGCAGTGGAAACATGCTAATTCTCCGCCACCAAAGAAAGCAAAGACAATTCATTCAGCTGGAAAGGTCATGACAACAGTATTCTGGGATGTGAAGGGGATTCTGTTTGTAGATTATCTCCCCACTGGGCAAACAATTACTGGAGAATACTATGCTAACCTCCTGGACAAATTGCAACAAAAGATACGCGAAAAAAGGCCAGGTTTAGCAAGGAAGAAAGTCATCTTCCATCAAGATAATGCATGCCTGCGCACACGTGCCATCGCCATGGCAAAATTACATGAACTAAGGTATGAATTGTTGCCACATCCGCCTTATTCACCTGATATGGCTCCGTCAGACTTCCATCTCTTCCCGCAACTGAAAATGTTTCTTGGTGGATGAAGATTCACTTCAAATGAAGAATTGATAGCCGGAGTTGACAACTATTTTGCAGGCCTAGAGAAATCTCATTTTCAAGATGGGATCAAGGCACTGGAACATAAGTGCATTAATCTACAAGGAGACTACATTGAAAAATAAAAAAAGTTTCAGTGATGTAAGTACTTTTTTTCTATTCCGTTCTGAGAACTTATCAAACCACCCTCGTACAATGAAGACATTCATAATCATCTGGAAATATATGAATTAAATGATAAAATAGCTGATTATAGACATACATGGGAAGACCACATTAATAGAATGGTAATGAAAGAATGCCAAAGAAGATTTTAAAGTACAAGCCGAGAGGGGAAAGAGGAGTTGGAAGACCCAAGAGAAGATGGTCGGACCAATGAGACGCAACAGATCGTGAGGTCTAATGTCTGAAGAAGGAGGTGGAGGAGACATTAGTTTGATTGAGGTTCACTAGAGACTTAACCAGTTTCTTTTGATTTTGATACTTTTGTTTCTTGCTACGTTGTTTGTTCCACCCAGGATGACAACAAAGTCCTCAGAGGTTAAATTTGCACATTCACTTACATGTGTTCGTAGTACTTCTATCAGTGCACCTGGCCGCACTATACCTTCTGCCCTGAGATCCAGTCTTTTTTTGGTTAGGATGCTGCTTATTCCCCTACCATGGCTATCTGCTAGAATTTTTACTTTCCTCGTTTTTTCCTTTGTTCCCAAAGGCACCTTGTCTTTGTTTGCCAACTTATGAGCCATAAGTTTGCTGAATATAGAAAAGAGAAAGAGAAGGTAATCGCTGCTCGCTAACTGTCCTCTGAATCAAGATTATTGTTCAATAATGAATGCGTGAGCTATAAATATTCTGGACTGGTCCTCTGTGGAAAGAAATGCCTAGTCTGGTTTGCTGTGATAAGGGTTTATTTGTATTTCATATCCATCCTCTCCTCTGCTCTTATACTCCAGGTGGAAAGTCACGCACTATCTTATCATGAGGAGGGTTCCAACTGAGAAAATATTTTCTTATGAATCTTTTTGATTGAATGCCTTCTTGAAACTTTGCACACATATACACTACTAAGAATATGTGGGTATTTAAAAGATATTTTTAGATTGTCAATACATAACACAAAATCAAATTTTAAATGTCTAGATTTCTGCAATAAATAGCTAAACTGTTGAATCATGTTCAATATAGTGTATGTTTAAAGTAGATTTCATCAGCTTTAAAATGAGCCCAATATGGATTTATACAAGAATTTGAACAGGAGATAAAAGCAATAATGCTTGGGGGTGTACCCACTTTTTTGAAAATTTTGACTTTGATTGGTATTCAAAAAAAAGGTGTCTTCTGTTTCAAAGCATCAAATGCATACAAACATTTTTGAAGAGATTTAATGATTTGGTGCTTCATGGGTGTTCGATTTTACATGGAATGACTCGTATACACTGCAGCATTATAGAACATAACCAGCACCTTTTCATCTTAGACTCCATTGTGCCACAATTAACATTATTTACTAATCTTGCTATTGTTGAGTGATTTGTATGTTCTAGGGATTTAGAAGCAATCAGAAATGGTTTGAGCTTCAGGGTCTAATTTTCCCCACAGTGATTTTTATTATATAGCAACCCATTATGTCTGTAGTCTCATTATTAATGATCCATATATGGAAATCTTCCATTTTCATCTTTATTCTTCCCATTCTTTCTTGATAGCATATACCAAGGTAGCACTTACATAGTATAGGATTACCTGGAGCTGGTCACAGAAAATATGTCTAAGTAACAGCAATATTCGGGTACTTAAAAGTTTGTACCACAGTATATCTGCAGCTACCATTGCAATACACATGTTCTTTAAGAAAACATTTTTCAAGCTATTAGGCTCATGTTGCGTTGTATGACTCATTACAGGAGTATTTTGAAATGTAATAGATAGGTAATTGTATTTATGTTCTATAATTCCATAATGTACTATGTAAGCTTACTTTTATTTTATCACTCATTTTGTTCTCTTATTTTAAGTTAGAATTTAACTAATGCAATTTTATATAAGTATGGATACACCTATAATACCTAGTAATACTCTTACTTGTAAATACTTTTTTGCTATAATAGCAAAAATTGGATATGTAACATTATGGCTATATTTCTTGATGTCAATTGCTGTACAGCTCAAAGACAAAATTATTTATTTATTTATTTATTTATTTATTATTTGTGTATATAGAATTTGCTTTCTTGATGAATGACATCAATTATTTTTGTGTAATGCACTCCGTATATGTTGTTCTTCTTGTGACTTCATGGAACATCCTATTTTCTGTACACATGTGATTTTAACGCCTGTTGTAACCTTTCATCTATTGCAACCCATGTTTTTAATTTTTCAGCAAGTGAATAACCTATTGCTGCCATTATAGGGTCACTTCCACTTGTAATAGTCCTGGTAGTGATGAATTCTCACAGAAAACTAAATAGACTTTATTTCAGAACCACATGTGCAGTCTTGATGGTTTTTGTTGGAGCTTTTTCATTGTTGATATATGAAGCAAATGTTTAAACCATCACAACTGCACAATGTGAATAATATATAATCTTAACTTTAATTGTGACATTGTTGATATATTGAGGAAATGTTTAAACTGTCACAAATGCATAATATCAGTAATATTGAATCCTAACCTTAATTGCTACATTATTGATATACCGAGCAAATGTTTAAACCATCACAACTGTACAGTGTCAATACTATTTAATCTTAACTTTAATGTTAATTAATTATTAGCATTTCTAAAGGAAAAAAACAATACACAGGCTTAGGAAGAAAGAAAGAACGGATAAATGTAATAAATAATTAGGGAAAGGCATGACAAAATATTTATTTTTATGTACAATTGTGCAAAATATGTAATTTATGCTGAAATGTGTAAAAATATGTAAAATGGGACTTGAGTATATGCATGCTTCAATTCATAGATATTTTCTGTTTCTGTGTGTCCACATAAAGTATTATCATATGTAATTACATAAGAATCTGGGCTCTACTTGCAACATTTCAGGTGTACAAGTGGCAGTGAATGAAGTTTAATGCAGAGTCAAAAGAACTAAGAGGTCTAAAAAACTTGAGTTATGTATATGTCAATTGTATTTTTGGGATAAGGAAAAACCCAGAAAAGACCCTTGTATAGGATACTCATTCCCTAAGATTTGAATTAGAGTCCTCTAGATTACTAGGCTAGCAGAGAAGGATTATTTACTGGGGCAAATTTCAGATTATCTCCAGTATGCCCAAGCTTGCCTATCATTTAAAAATAGTACCTTCATGCAGTGGAAAAGCGTGAACTAATTATAGACACCTTCTTCTTCTTCTGCTCCTGCTGCTCCTCCTGTATTGGGACAAAACTTTTGAACTAACCGCTTGCCCCAGCAAACATGATCACACAGGGCATATGCTTTGAGAGCATAAGTTATAGTTTCTTAATTATTTATAAGCTTGTAATGCTACCATATTTATGCAGTGGTATATAATTTTGTTTATAATGCACTTCAACATTTAGTCAATGGGTCAAATTGATTGCTAAAATATGCTTTATAGGTATCCAATTGGATAGGGTTACCAGATTCTCTTAATGAAATGTAGGACACTAGTGGTCCAAAGTGCAGGACTTTTCACAACAATGTAGGGCATTGTATAAAACTGTTAAATGTAGGAAAACTTAACTCCACCTAAACTTCTACTCAAACATGTAAACATAGGTTAAAGATTAAAAACAGAAGCGTTATTAACAGTGAAGTATTCATCATGATTTAGATTGAGTCACACTTTTTTACGCTCACCTTCACCAATTAAAGTTACATGAAACAGGAAACGTTTTCGAGGGCATTCGTCCTCATCGTCAGCAACTGGGTGACTAAGGGTCGCTTTCTCCCATGTCCTCTTCTTCCTCATCCTGCGAATTCTGACCCTGTTGCTATCTGGTGTTGGGGGCACAAAGTTTTAACACATTGCTTACAGGCGGGATTTCAAAATTAATGACGTTGTTGCTGTTTTTGACGATGTGTATTTTTTCCCAGATGTTCAATTCTATTGGTGTGGTGAGGGGTTTTAACAATTTTATACTTTGGCCAATGTTGTGGTTTTCAGTCCAAAAATGGTGTAATAAAGCAGATTTCTCTATTTGTTTTAGAGAAATCTGCTGTATCACACCATTTTTGGACTTAAAACCACAACATTGGCCAAAGTATAAAATTGTTAAAACCCCTCACCACACCAATAGAATTGAACATCTGGGAAAAAATACACATCGTCAAAAACAGCAACAACGTCATTAATTTTGAAATCCCGCCTGTAAGCAATGTGTTAAAACTTTGTGCCCCCAACACCAGATAGCAACAGGGTCAGAATTCGCAGGATGAGGAAGAAGAGGACATGGGAGAAAGCGACCCTTAGTCACCCAGTCGCTGACGATGAGGACGAATGCCCTCGAAAACGTTTCCTGTTTCATGTAACTTTAATTAGTGAAGGTGAGTGTAAAAAAGTGTGACTCAATCTAAATCATGTAAACATAGGTTTTATATTTTCTTCAGTATATGTATAATAAAAGTAGTAAGAGCAACTGTCAAAGAACCTTAACAATTGTAGTTGTTTGAAGAACATTTGTCTTTGATATATAATCTTGACATTCTGCATAACTTATGTATGAAGTTCTAGAAAATGCAGGTGGGCAGGCAGTCACATTCAGTGGTTTTTGTTTTAATTTAAAATAAATTTCCAGAAAACGTGAAAACATGAACTAAGAGTCAAATTTTGTTCTTCTTTCATATTCAAGTTTGGGATTTTAAGCTGTAATTACTGTAATGAACTTAGTTTTTTGTCATAGTATACACTGTCTGCCCTGTCTCCCCTTATGCTTTGTCCCTACCTTCATGCAGGAGAAAGAACACAAACAGTGTCTTTTCTTTAATTTAAAATAAAACTCTAGGATAAAGTAAAAATATGAACTACGAGTCAAATTTTGTTCTTCTTTCATGTTCAAGTTTGGTATTTTAAGCTGTAATTATTGTAATGAATTTATCTTTTTGTCATAGAACAAGTGTGAAAGAAGATCATGCACAACCACTTTTTGGAGCACAGTTCAATCATCATTTGAAAGAGGGGCAGCCATTAATTTTTGCAGCAGTTGGAAGCAATCGTGTGTCAGTATATGAATGTCCAGAAGGGAATGGAATTAAACTTTTGCAGTGTTATGCAGATCCAGATGTATCCTTTTTAAAACATATTGTTGGTTCACAACAAAGTTAAAAGTAATGACTTGCTCTATGAGCATAAATTATTTAAAGGTTATCACAAGAAGCCCAAGTATGAGTTGGGCTTGGACCATGTAAAATATTCATGCGGCCCACATCTGAGTATAGACTGAGGATGTATTTCTTATGGTTTCAATGCATTTTCATGGCTATAACTCGGATAGACTATGCGATGATTGTCAGGTGTGGTTTTTGAATTGTCCAATCTTTGTTGCCATCTGTCGCCATTTTGGTAACATTTTGGAAAACTAAGAGGAAAGTTGGCAATATTAGCTGCTCTTACCATTTTCCTGGAAGGTGATGATAAGATAAGATAAGATAAGATGCTTTATTGTCACAAAACGCTTACATATCAGTTGAGCAAAGCTCAGTAAACAGGTGACTCGTCAAGTATAATAAATACATTAATTAAATAAACATTACAAACCTTAGAGAGTACTATTTATAAAACTAATTCTATTGTTACATTCTACTATTTACATGGTTATGTATTCAGTTACTGAATAGTAAGCCTTATCTATTAAGAAGCTTTTCAATGTCCTGTTAAATAAACCTTGGTCCTTTATGGCTTTAATTTGGTTTGGTAGTTTGTTATACGCTTTTACACCTGCATATAGTGGGCTATTTTCGTACAGTTTAAGCCTATGCATGGATGGTTTTAAATTGTTTTTTGTTCTGGTTCCATAATTATGTTGATATTGTAAGTTGTGCCAGTTATCATAATTAGTATGGATATATTTGTTTAATTCATATAAATATTGAGATGGTAGTGTTAGTATTTTAAGCTTTTTAAATAGCTTTCTACATGGTTCTTTTGATCCAACTTGAGTCATTATACGTATGATTCTTTTTTGGCATTTGAAAATGGTGTTCCATCCCACTGCGTTACCCCAGAGTATGATTCCATATGTCATTATAGAGTGAAAATAACTAAAATAAACAATTTTTCTAGTTTCTAAGTTAGTAACCTGGGCTATGCAATGCATGTTGAAGCAAGCTATGTTTAATTTTTTGTTAATGTAATGAATATGATCGTCCCATTTTAATTGTTTATTTAGATACACTCCTAATATTTTTGCAGTGTCTGTCTGGTTGATTGGTAGGTTATAGGCCATCCCTTTGTCTCGATTGCAGAGATGCATAAAACATGTTTTTGAAGTGTTTAATTTTAAGCCATTGCTGCTGAACCATTTCTTTAACTGAATTAAGGTTACTGTTGCATTTTGTAGAAGATGTCCATTGTTTATGCCTTTCAATAGGATGGACGTATCATCTGCATACATGACTGTTTTAGAATTAATGCAATTTGGGAGATCATTGGTGTATATTATATATAATAGGGGGTAACACGCTTCCTTGTGGTACACCAGTGGTTATTCCTTTCCAGTTAGATTGGACCGTTCTTGTTGAATTATTCAGAATGACCCTCTGTTTCCGGTTTTTTAAATAGTTTTTAAACCAGACTAATGCAGTATTCTTTATGCCATAAAATTCCAATTTATTTAATAATATGTCATGACTCACGCAGTCGAAAGCTTTGGAATTATCACATATAAGTACTGCAGTATGTTGTTTCTCATCTATCATTTGTGAGACATCATTTACTAGATTTGTTAATGCTGTTATTGTTGAATAGTTAGCTCTAAAGCCATGTTGAGAATTATTTAATTTGGAGTAGTGTTCTAAGTAAGTAATAAGTTGAGAATGAACAATTTTTTCAAATATGATTGCAAATGTTGGGAGAATCGAAATTGGCCGAAAATGTTTTGGTTCAGTATTTCCACCTTTATATACAGGTTTCACCACCGCATACTTCATTCTTTCCGGAAAGAGACCCATGGATAAAGATTGATTAATTATTTTGCTGAGTGGCACACTTATTTCATCTTTTATTTCCTTTATAAGGAACGGGGGTAATTCATCCCAACCGTTTGAGGTTTTCCCTTTTAACTTTGTTATTACATTTATTATTACATCCGGTGAAACACTAGAAAAATTGAACAGAGGTGTTAGCAGCCTACAGCCATTTTTTAAGAGTGCAAAATTAGAGTCTTGGACAGATGGAAATTCCTCACGAGTATGCATAGCTATATCCACAAAATAATTATTTAATGATTCCGCAGTTACATTATCTACTACATTGAGTTTATCATTTTTGGTGTTACTTAATCCCAGTTCCCCTTTTATTTTTGGCGCACCCGGGGGTTCCCGAGCCAATCATCGCCACATTCATCCCCTCACCACCATCCGGTCGAGGTGGGTTCTTCAAGTGACCGGTGGACCCAAGGTAGGCTCTCGTGCGTTCTTTGCATTCCATTCATACCGCACCTCACCATCGTTTCTTTCTTCCCTTATCACTTTCTGGCCATTTCGCACCACGACATTCGCATATCTCTCTTTTTCTTCCCCGCCGGCCTACCTTGCGTGCGAAACGCCCACACAGTTTTAGTTTCTTTTATCTTTTTATTTAAATCCTCCGTGGACACAGCCTGACGGATACCCGCGCACCGCGTGCGCAGCTGGGTGAGTGGGTAATGGCGTCATCCCCACCACCCGGGGTCGTCATGTAGGGTTTGTGTTCGTATCCGCTGTTCAACTGCAGTCCCGCGGGGGGGCCATTGCATGAGCTGCTGACTTCTGACGGCGATTGGGTCCCTCTGTCTATGTTCTGGGAGGTGTGACCCTGGGGTGAGTCTGGTATAGATAGGCCACTCACCCAAGCCGGGGTAACGCCCGAGAAGTCAGAGCCCGAGGTCGGAGACGGTTGCAATGGTGGAGGATTTATTTCGCTATGGAGCACCCTTCCTCCATTACTACTAACAAGCGCCGAAAAGTTTATGTAACAGAAGTGACACCACAGACAACCGGTTGTTACTTGGTCATTTCACGAACCGAAGAAGGACAAAGCTTTGAGAAGGTGAACCCTTTCATTATTCAAAAGGGCATTGATGCAATTGCTGGTGCGGTTCAGTCCTGCACTCGTCTACGGAATGGTTCCTTATTAGCCCAAACGAAATCCGATCAGCAAAGTAAGACCTTGTTGCGCGCTACGCTTCTCCACGGCTATCCCATCCGTGTGGAGAAGCACCGCACATTGAATTCCTGTCGAGGCGTTATTACCACCCATAGCCTCGATGGTATATCGGACGAGGACCTGGTAGAATATCTTGCAGACCAGAAGGTGACAGCGGTCCATCGAGTGCAGGCCAAACGCGACGGCGTATTGGTACCCACTCGTACCCTGTTTATTACATTTGATGGCGTCGATCTGCCCACGAGCATTTCCGCAGGGTACGAACGGATTTCTGTGAGGCCTTATATTCCTAGACCTCTGCGTTGTTTTAAATGCCAACGTTTTGGGCATACGCAAGTCTCATGTAAGAGTGCCGTTAACATCTGTGCAACATGTAGCCAGCCCTCACACGAAGGTACCTGTTCAACAGCCCCCGTCTGCGTTAATTGTAAAGGGTCTCATTCTGCTTCGTTTGCCGACTGTCCGCGGTACTTGGACGAGAAGGCGATCCAGGAGATCCGGGTAAAGGAAAAACTCTCCTTCGCCGAAGCCCGGAGGCGTTTCCATGCGCGCCAACCTTCACTCCTGCGATCTGGTACATTTAGTTCTGTTGTTGCCTCGCCAGTACCACGAGTAGATGCCGAAACTCAGACCTGGACCTTGACTGGATTAACCGCCACTACCATCCGGCCGTCTATTAAGGCTACAGTTACCAAGCCGTATAAACCTGGTCCGAAGTCAATGAAGTCGCAAGCCGTTGAAAAGAAGCCCAAGCAGAAACTTCGTAGGGAAGATTTTTTGAAAGACCCTCCGCGTGCGCGCGGTACCAAAAGTTCACCTTCTCCTCCTCGGAGGTCGCTGTCCCAGGATGGTCCTGGGACAAGCCGCGCTCAGCGGCACCCTTCACCCATCGCCACCCAGAACCGATTCACGGCGCTTGAATCGGTTTCTGGCACTGAGCGCGTGGGCCCTCCCTCCGAGTAAGCTATGGAGTCTGACCAACTCCATACAAAAAGCCCGAGCCCAAAGGTTAAACAAAAGGTAATTTTAAGCCGCCCTTCTAAATATCCAGTTTATCCCCTTATTCTTAATGGCTATCCTGACCTGGAATGTACGTGGTGTACGATCGCATAGGGCGGAACTGCAACTTTTATTGCGTTCCCATTCGCCTATGGTCGTATGTTTGCAGGAGACTAAACTTCGCCCTCACGATCCTTTTGATCTCCGAGGATATACTCCGGTTCGCTACGACCTTGAACCGGAGGAGGGTACTCCTGCTCATGGTGGTGTCATGATTGTGGTGCGTAATGACGTTCATTTTCAAACTATCACACTTACGTCCGACTTGCAAGCTGTTGCCATTAGACTGCAGTTACCCGGTTTTTTCTTTTCTGTTTGTTCTGTGTATACACCTCCATCGTCTCCCCTCGCTCCCGCGGACATTCGATCTCTACTGTCCGCTCTCCCAACACCATTTCTTCTGTTGGGAGATTTTAATGCCCATCACCCACTATGGGGTTCGCCAAGGGCTTGTGCGAGGGGAACTCTTCTTTCCGACATTTTTTATCAGTTCAATCTTTCCATCCTCAATACAGGTGCACCTACTTTTATTTCTGATTCTTCTGGTACATTTTCTCACCTGGACCTTTCCATTTGCTCACTCCAGCTTGCACATCGTCTCCAGTGGAACGTCGTCGCTGACACCTACTCCAGCGACCATTACCCCTGCATCGTTTCTCTTTTGTCGCACCACGTACAGCATTCCAGAGTACCTACCTGGGTATTCGCAAAAGCCGACTGGAGCTTGTATTCCAGCCTCGTGCATTTTGACGACCAGCCCTTCTCCGACATTAACCAACTAGTGCAGCACCTTACGTCTATTATTTTCTCTGCCGCCGAACGCGCAATACCCCGTTCATCCTCCCAACCTCGGCGGCCACCTGTTCCGTGGTGGAACGAGGATTGTCGGGACGCCGTTCGTGCCCGTAGGACTGCACTAAGGGTGTTTCGGCGCCACCCTACACTTGATAATTTGGTGACTTTTGAACAATCGCGCGCCAGGGCTCGTCGCATTATTCAGGATAGCAAGAAGGCATCTTGGGCTCGTTTTGTCGAGTCTTTTAATCGTTTTACGCCTTCATCCGTTGTTTGGGATAAACTTCGTCGCTTCTCAGGTAAAGTGTCACATTGTACTGTTTCTGGCCTTCAGGTTTCTAATGCCACCATAGTGGATCCGGCTGCCATCGCTAACACTCTGGGTGCTGCCTTTGAGGTGGTATCCCATTCAGACCATTATTCCGCCGGCTTTCGCTCTATTAAAGACCGGCTGGATTCCGCATCATATACTTTTCGGTCTGCTAATGCTGAATGCTATAACGAACTATTCACAATGAGGGAGCTGGAGCACGCTCTTCATTGCTCTCGGCACTCCGCTCCTGGGCCGGACGGCATTCATGTCCTGATGTTAAAGCACCTTTCAGCCGACAGTAAACTATTTCTCTTACAGGTCTACAACCGTATTTGGCAGGACGGCATTTTTCCTTCCGTTTGGCGCGAAGCCACCATTGTCCCTATACTTAAGCCTGGGAAGGATCGCCAACTACCTTCCAGCTACCGCCCTATCTCCCTCACCAGTTGCATTTGCAAGGTGATGGAGCGCATGATCAACGGGCGGTTGACATGGTGGCTTGAGTCTCAGAAACTTCTAGCGAACGCTCAGTGCGGGTTTCGTCGCTATCGCTCTACCGTCGACCATCTGGTGTCCTTGTCGACGCATATTATGAATGGATTTCTGAGAAAGTGTCAAACCGTGGCTGTATTTTTTGACCTGGAGAAAGCTTATGACACTTGTTGGAGGGGCGGCATTTTACGTACACTTCACGATTGGAATATCCGCGGTCGTCTTCCCATATTTCTTCGGGAGTTTATGACGGACCGCTTCTTTCGTGTGCGTGTGGGCTCGGTTTTATCTCGTCGTTTTATTCAAGAGAACGGAGTACCGCAGGGCTCTGTACTCAGTGTCACACTTTTTGCGATTGCTATCAACCCCATTGTTGATTGTATTCCACCTGGCATTTCATCGTCCCTTTTTGTTGACGATTTCGCTATTTATTGTAGTTCACGGCGGACCTGTCTACTCGAACGCCGTCTCCAGAGCTGTATCGACCGTCTCTACGCCTGGAGTAACGCCAACGGCTTTAATTTCTCCGCCGAGAAATCCGTCTGCATCAACTTTTGGCGCCGGAAGTATTTCCCTCCGCCCTCTCTCCATCTTGGGCCAGGGATACTTCCGTTTGCAGACGAGGCGAAATTTTTGGGGTTGATTTTTGACAGGAAGTTGTGTTGGACCTCGCACGTTTCCTTTTTAAAAGCAAAGTGTGACCGTTCTCTTAATATTTTACGTGTTTTAAGTGGCACATCCTGGGGAGCTGATCGGACCGTCCTTCTTCGGCTTTATCGCTCTTTGGTCCGATCCAAGCTTGATTACGGGTGTATTGTTTATTCGTCGGCACGTCCATCTGTGTTACGTCGATTGAATGCCATTCACCATCGTGGCATAAGAGTCGCTACAGGGGCCTTTCCAACCAGCCCTGTTTTTAGCCTGTATGCTGAAGCTGCAGAGCCTCCGCTGTCCTTCAGGCGTGATGTGCTCTTGTGCAGCTATGCTTGTCGACTCTCAAGCTTGCCTGACCACCCGTCCTTCGAGTTATTTTTCGAGGAGTCACTTGATCGTCACTATTTTATTAGCTCCTCTGCTTTGCTCTCACCAGGGGTTCGCTTTCGACAGCTCCTTCGGCATTTAGACGTTCCGCCAGCGCCGGCCCTTCCACGGGGGGAAACGCGTTTTCCTCCATGGTCTCGCGCTGAGGCCCACTGTCACCTTGGGCTAACGTCGATGCCGAAGACTGAGACCCCTGCTTCAGTCTTAGATCGGCTTTTTTAGAAGTACGGGCTCAATTCGGAGACTTCCATTTTATCTTTACCGATGGATCTAAGACTGAAGCTGGCGTTGGATGTGCCTTTGTTTCTGGTCACTGTAGTTTTAAGTTTCGTTTACCTGGACAATGTTCAATTTTTACCGCCGAACTTTTTAGCATTTATCAATCTATTTTATACATTCAGCGGCACGCCTTACAGCACTGTTTTATTTGTACGGACTCTCTGAGTGCCCTTCAGACTATTACTGCGCTGTACCATTACCACCCGCTTGTACAGCGCATACATGACCTGCTCCACTCGCTTGGTGTCACTGGCATCAGCGTGTCCTTCATGTGGATTCCAGGTCATGTGGGCATCTCAGGTAATGAGTCTGCCGACGCCGCTGCGAAATCGGCGATTTTATTACCCAGATTTTTTACCTCTGTTGTTCCCTCGTCAGATTCGTGTGTTATTTTACGTCGCCGCATCCTCTCGCGCTGGCGCGATGAGTGGACGGCCCTCCGGGGGAACAAGTTGCGGGAGGTTAAGCCTCTCCCGTTTATCTGGGGTACCTCTTCTCGTTCTTTACGTCGGGAAGAGGTACTTTTAGCCCGTTTACGAATTGGACATTGTCGTTTTAGTCATAGTTACCTGCTCAGTGGTGATCCCGCTCCGCTGTGTCAGCAGTGTGACGTGCCCTTAACGGTGCGTCACATTTTAACTGAGTGTCAAGTTTTAGCTCCACTGCGCGTTCGCCTGGGTCTGCCTGTTGGCATAGCCAACGTTTTGGCAGACGACGCGCATGCTGTAGAATGTCTTTTACGTTTTATAAGTGACATTGATTTTAATCGTCGCATTTGATGCGCTGAGCGTCTTTTAGCTTTTTTATTTGATTCTGTCTGTTTTTATAGTGACTTACTCCCCAGAGACATATGGCGCTCATGTCCCGCATTCTACAGTTCTTGACACGTTTTAATCTTTTATTGGCTATGCTTTTAGTGTGTTGGTTTTTGAGACATATTTATTGTTATTGTTACTCTTGTTGTTATTGTTATTATTGTTATTGTTTTTATTGTTATTGTTATTCTATTGTTATTTTTAACTTTTTTTTTTTTACATCGCGGGTTTGTGTCCCGTTTTTTAATTATGCGGTTTTTTAGCTGTCTTTTATTTTTTGACTTTATATTTTATACCTTGTAAGGGCGCTGATGACCTCAGCAGTTTAGCGCCCTTAAGCCGCATATCATCATCATCATCATCATCATCAACCCCTTTTATTACACTCCATGTTGCCTTGCATTTATTTTCAGCATTTTTAATAAACTTATCTATGGCTAGCTGTTTCGCCTTTTTAATTACGTGTTTATAAATTTTACAGTATGTTTTGTAATACTGGATAAAGTTTTTGTTGGTAGTAGTTTTATACAATTTATGCAGAAATCTTTTGCGGGCACTGGATATTCTTATGCCTTGAGTGCACCAATCTAGTGAATATTTTTTAATTGATTGTGAAACTTGGATTTTGGGAAACATTTCATTATAACTATTTAGTAATTCCCTGAGGAAATTATTATAATTGGTGTCGACAGTATCTGTGTGGTTAAATGACCAATTTGTGTTACGTAATTTATCTTTGAATTTTGCAATGGTTTCTGTGCTGTAAATACGCCTAGAAATTGCTTTTTTTACTTTGTTTGTTTTGTGTTTGAGTGGCATCTTTGTATATACTGCTTTGTGATCAGAGAGACCCGTTTCTTGCACTATACATTCTCCATCTTCATACGTTTTGTTGGTTAATATGTGGTCAATACATGTAGTAGAGAATTTTGTAATCCTAGTTGGATACTTATGTGTGAATTGAAACCCATAACTCTGTACTATACTGGTGTACAAGTTATGGATGTGATTGCCATGATACTCGTCATTAGCAATTGTGCTTGAATTTGCGTTGAACAGATCAATATTGCAGTCCATGGCTATAATGACTTTTTGTTTTTTATTATTTTGTATTTTATTAAACAGACATTCTAATTTGGTAAGGAATATTTGTAGTGTGTGATAGTAGGGGACCCCGTATATAGAGATTACCAAGGTGTTCAAACAATCGATATTCACTGCTGACAATTCGAAACTTTTCTCAGTGCTTAAAGCTTTTAGATCATGCCTGATTTTAGTATATGGTAACAGGTGGTCACGAACTAGAATACAAGATCCACCTCGTGTTGATTCCCTCCTAGTATAGTAGTCTGCTATGGAAAACCCCTTTATTTTATTTAAAGCTACAGTTTCTTCTTGTCCAAGCCAATGCTCATTTAAACATATTACTGCTAAGTGTAACTCTAATCCTTCTATAAATAAACTAAATTCATCTATTTTACCCCTCAGGGGCTCACCTTATGTGAGTACGGGTTTTTGGCGCACCCGGGGGTTCCCGAGCCAATCATCGCCACATTCATCCCCTCACCCCCATCCGGTCGCGGTGGGTTCTTCAAGTGACCGGTGGACCCAAGGTAGGCTCTCGTGCGTTCTTTACATTCCATTCATACCGCACCTCACCGTCGTTTCTTTCTTCCCTTATCACTTTCCGGCCATTTCGCACCACGACATTCGCATCTCTCTTTTTCTTCCCCGCCGGCCTACCTTGCGTGCGAAACGCCCACACAGTTTTAGTTTCTTTTATATTTTTATTTAAATCCTCCGTGGACACAGCCTGACGGATACCCGCGCACCGCGTGCGCAGCTGGGTGAGTGGGTAATGGCGTCATCCCCACCACCCGGGGTCGTCATGTAGGGTTGTTGTTCGTATCCGCTGTTCAACTGCAGTCCCGCGGGGGGGCCATTGCATGAGCTGCTGGCTTCCGACGGCGATTGGGTCCCTCTGTCTATGTTCTGGGAGGTGTGACCCTGGGGTGAGCTAGGTATAGATAGGCCACTCACCCAAGCCGGGGTAACGCCCGGGAAGTCAGAGCCCGAGGTCGGAGACGGTTGCAATGGTGGAGGATTTTTTTCGCTATGGAGCACCCTTTCTCCATTGTTAACAACAAGCGCCGCAAAGTTTTAGTAACAGAAGTAGCACCGCCAACAGCTGGTTGTTACTTAGTGATTACCCGTACAGACGAGGGACAATCGTTCGAGAAGGTGAACCCTTTTATTATCCAGAAGGGCATTGACTCAATTGCTGGTCCGGTTCTTTCCTGCACTCGGCTTCGTAATGGTTCGTTGCTAGTTCAAAGAAAATCCGAGGCACAAAGTAAGTCCTTGTTGAGCGCCACGCTTCTCCACGGTTATCCTATCCTATCCACCGCACCTTGAATTCTTGTAGAGGCGTTGTCACCACGCATAGCCTCGATGGTATCTCTGACGAAGACCTGGTGGAATATCTTGCAGACCAGAGGGTGACAGAGGTTCATCGAGTGCAGGCCAAACGCGACGGCGTGTTGGTACCCACTCGTACCCTGTTTATTACATTTGATGGCGTCGATCTGCCCACGAGCATTTCCGCAGGGTACGAACGGATTTCTGTGAGGCCTTATATTCCTAGACCTCTGCGTTGTTTTAAATGCCAACGTTTTGGGCATACGCAAGTCTCCTGTAAGAGTGCCGTTAACATCTGTGCAACATGTAGCCAGCCCTCACACGAAGGTACCTGTTCAACAGCCCCCGTCTGCGTTAATTGTAAAGGGTCACATTCTGCTTCGTTTGCCGACTGTCCGCGGTATTTGGACGAGAAGGCGGTCCAGGAGATCCGGGTAAAGGAAAAACTCTCCTTCGCTGAAGCCCGGAGGCGTTTCCATGCGCGCCAACCCTCACTCCTGCGATCTGGCACATTTAGTTCTGTTGTTGTCTCGCCAGTACCACGAGTAGATGCCGAAACTCAGACCTGGACCTTGACTGGATTAACCGCCACTACCATCCGGCCGTCTATTAAGGCCACAGTTACCAAGCCGTATAAACCTGGTCCCAAGTCAATGAAGTCGCAAGCCGTTGAAAAGAAGCCCAAGCAGAAACTTCGTAGGGAAGATTTTTTGAAAGACCCTCCGCGTGCGCGCGGTAACAAAAGTTCACCTTCTCCTCCTCGGAGGTCGCTGTCCCAGGATGGTCCTGGGACAAGCCGCGCTCAGCGGCACCCTTCACCCATCGCCACCCAGAACCGATTCACGGCGCTGGAATCGGTTTCTGGCACTGAGCGCGTGGGCCCTCCCTCCGAGGAAGCTATGGAGTCTGACCAACTCCATACAAAAAGCCCGAGCCCAAAGGTTAAACAAAAGGTAATTTTAAGCCGCCATTCTAAATAGAAAGTTTATCCCCTTATTCTTAATGGCTATCCTGACCTGGAATGTACGTGGTGTACGATCGCATAGGGCGGAACTGCAACTTTTATTGCGTTCCCATTCGCCTATGGTCATATGTTTGCAGGAGACTAAGCTTCGCCCTCACGATCCTTTTGATCTCCGAGGATATACTCCGGTTCGCTACGACCTTGAACCGGAGGAGGGTACTCCTGCTCATGGAGGTGTCATGTTCTTAGTGCGTAACGACGTTCATTTTACACCTGTCACACTTACATCCGACTTGCAAGCTGTTGCCGTTCGCCTTCACTTACCCGGCTTTTTGTTTTCTGTTTGCTCTGTATATTCACCTCCATCGTCTCCCCTCGCTCCCGCGGACATTCGAGCTCTCCTGTCCGCTCTCCCAACACCATTTCTTCTGTTGGGAGATTTTAATGCCCATCACCCACTATGGGGTTCGCCAAGGGCTTGTGCGAGGGGAACTCTTCTTTCCGACATTTTTTATCAGTTCAATCTTTCCATCCTCAATACAGGTGCACCAACTTTTATTTCTGATTCTTCTGGTACATTCTCTCACCTGGACCTTGCCCTTTGCTCAATCCAGCTTGCACGTCGTCTTCAGTGGAACGCCGTCGCTGACACCTACTCCAGCGACCATTTCCCCTACATCGTTTCTCTTCTGTCGCACCACGTACAGCATTCCAGAGTACCTACCTGGACATTCGCAAAAGCCGACTGGAGCTTGTATTCCAGCCTCGTGCATTTTGACGACCAGCCCTTCTCCGACATTAATCAACTAGTGCAGCACCTTACGTCTATTATTTTCTCAGCCGCCGAACGTGCAATACCCCGTTCATCCTCCCAACCTCGGCGGCCACCTGTTCCGTGGTGGAACGAGGATTGTCGGGACGCCGTTCGTGCCCGTAGGACTGCACTTAGGGTGTTTCGGCGCCACCCTACACTTGATAATTTGGTGACTTTTAAACAATCGCGCGCCAGGGCTCGTCGCATTATTCAGGATAGCAAGAAGGCATCTTGGGCTCGTTTTGTCGAGTCTTTTAATCGTTTTACGCCTTCATCCGTTGTTTGGGATAAACTTCGTCGCTTCTCAGGTAAAGTGTCACATTGTACTGTTTCTGGCCTTCAGGTTTCTAATGCCACCATAGTGGATCCGGCTGCCATCGCTAACACTCTGGGTTCTGCCTTTGAGGCGGTTTCCAGTTCAGACCATTATTCCGCCGGCTTTCGCTCTATTAAATACCGGCAGGATTCCGCATCATATACTTTTCGGTCTGCTAATGATGAATGCTATAACGAACTATTCACAATGAGGGAGCTGGAGCACGCTCTTCATTGCTCTCGGCACTCCGCTCCCGGGCCGGACGGCATTCATGTCCTGATGTTAAAGAACCTTTCAGCCGACAGTAAACTATTTCTCTTACAGGTCTATAACCGTATTTGGCAAGACGGCATTTTTCCTTCCGTTTGGCGCGAAGCCACCATTGTCCCTATACTTAAGCCTGGGAAGGATCGCCAACTACCTTCCAGCTACCGCCCTATCTCTCTCACCAGTTGCATTTGCAAGGTGATGGAGCGCATGATCAACGGGCGGTTGACATGGTGGCTTGGGTCTCAGAAACGTCTAGCGAACGCTCAGTGCGGGTTTCGTCGCTATCGCTCTACCGTCGACCATCTGGTGTCCTTGTCGACGCATATTATGAATGGATTTCTGAGAAAGTGTCAAACCGTGGCTGTATTTTTTGACCTGGAGAAAGCTTATGACACTTGTTGGAGGGGCGGCATTTTACGTACACTTCACGATTGGAATATCCGCGGTCGTCTTCCCATATTTCTTCGGGAGTTTATGACGGACCGCGTCTTTCGTGTACGTGTGGGCTCGGTTTTATCTCGTCGTTTTATTCAAGAGAACGGAGTACCGCAGGGCTCTGTACTCAGTGTCACACTTTTTGCGATTGCTATCAACCCCATTGTTGATTGTATTCCACCTGGCATTTCATCGTCCCTTTTTGTTGACGATTTCGCTATTTATTGTAGTTCACGGCGGACCTGTCTACTCGAACGCCGTCTCCAGAGCTGTATCGACCGTCTCTACGCCTGGAGTAACGCCAACGGCTTTAATTTCTCCGCCGAGAAATCCGTCTGCATCAACTTTTGGCGCCGGAAGTATTTCGCTCCGCCCTCTCTCCATCTTGGGCCAGGGATACTTCCGTTTGCAGACGAGGCGAAATTTTTGGGGTTGATTTTTGACAGGAAGTTGTGTTGGACCTCGCACGTTTCCTTTTTAAAAGCAAAGTGTGACCGTTCTCTTAATCTTTTACGTGTTTTAAGTGGCACATCCTGGGGAGCTGATCGGACCGTCCTTCTTCGTCTTTATCGCTGTTTGGTCCGATCCATGCTTGATTACGGGTGTATTATTTATTCGTCGGCACGTCCATCTGTGTTACGTCGATTGAATGCCATTCACCATCGTGGCATAAGAGTCGCTACAGGGACCTTTCCAACTAGCCCTGTACCCAGTCTGTACGCAGAAGCTGCAGAGCCTCCGCTGTCCCTCCGGCGTGAGCTGCTTTTGTGCAGCTATGCTTGTCGACTCTCAAGCTTGCCTAACCACCCGTCCTTCGATGTATTTTACGAGGATTCGCTTGACCGGCAATATTTTGTTAGCTCCTCTGCATTGCTCCCTCCAGGGGTTCGATTTCGACTGCTACTTCGGCATTTGGACGTTACGCCAGCGCCGGCCCTTATCCGAGGGGAAACGCGCTTTCCTCCTTGGTCGCGCGCTGAGGCCCACATCCACCTTGGGCTAAGTGCATTTTGACGACCAGCCCTTCTCCGACATTAATCAACTAGTGCAGCACCTTACGTCTATTATTTTCTCAGCCGCCGAACGTGCAATACCCCGTTCATCCTCCCAACCTCGGCGGCCACCTGTTCCGTGGTGGAACGAGGATTGTCGGGACGCCGTTCGTGCCCGTAGGACTGCACTTAGGGTGTTTCGGCGCCACCCTACACTTGATAATTTGGTGACTTTTAAACAATCGCGCGCTAGGGCTCGTCGCATTATTCAGGATAGCAAGAAGGCATCTTGGGCTCGTTTTGTCGAGTCTTTTAATCGTTTTACGCCTTCATCCGTTGTTTGGGATAAACTTCGTCGCTTCTCAGGTAAAGTGTCACATTGTACTGTTTCTGGCCTTCAGGTTTCTAATGCCACCATAGTGGATCCGGCTGCCATCGCTAACACTCTGGGTTCTGCCTTTGAGGCGGTTTCCAGTTCAGACCATTATTCCGCCGGCTTTCGCTCTATTAAAGACCGGCAGGATTCCGCATCATATACTTTTCGGTCTGCTAATGATGAATGCTATAACGAACTATTCACAATGAGGGAGCTGGAGCACGCTCTTCATTGCTCTCGGCACTCCGCTCCCGGGCCGGACGGCATTCATGTCCTGATGTTAAAGAACCTTTCAGCCGACAGTAAACTATTTCTCTTACAGGTCTATAACCGTATTTGGCAAGACGGCATTTTTCCTTCCGTTTGGCGCGAAGCCACCATTGTCCCTATACTTAAGCCTGGGAAGGATCGCCAACTACCTTCCAGCTACCGCCCTATCTCCCTCACCAGTTGCATTTGCAAGGTGATGGAGCGCATGATCAACGGGCGGTTGACATGGTGGCTTGAGTCTCAGAAACTTCTAGCGAACGCTCAGTGCGGGTTTCGTCGCTATCGCTCTACCGTCGACCATCTGGTGTCCTTGTCGACGCATATTATGAATGGATTTCTGAGAAAGTGTCAAACCGTGGCTGTATTTTTTGACCTGGAGAAAGCTTATGACACTTGTTGGAGGGGCGGCATTTTACGTACACTTCACGATTGGAATATCCGCGGTCGTCTTCCCATATTTCTTCGGGAGTTTATGACGGACCGCGTCTTTCGTGTACGTGTGGGCTCGGTTTTATCTCGTCGTTTTATTCAAGAGAACGGAGTACCGCAGGGCTCTGTACTCAGTGTCACACTTTTTGCGATTGCTATCAACCCCATTGTTGATTGTATTCCACCTGGCATTTCATCGTCCCTTTTTGTTGACGATTTCGCTATTTATTGCAGTTCACGGCGGACCTGTCTACTCGAACGCCGTCTCCAGAGCTGTATCGACCGTCTCTACGCCTGGAGTAACGCCAACGGCTTTAACTTCTCCGCCGAGAAATCCGTCTGCATCAACTTCTGGCGCCGGAAGTATTTCCCTCCGCCCTCTCTCCATCTTGGGCCAGGGATACTTCCGTTTGCAGACGAGGCGAAATTCTTGGGGTTGATCTTTGATAGAAAGTTGTGTTGGACCTCGCACATTTCTTTTTTAAAAGCAAAGTGTGACCGTTCTCTGAATCTTTTACGTGTTTTAAGTGGCACATCCTGGGGAGCTGATCGGACCACCCTTCTGCGTCTATATCGCTCTTTGGTCCGATCCAAACTTGATTACGGGTGTATTGTTTATTCGTCGGCACGTCCATCTGTGTTACGTCGATTGAATGCCATTCACCATCGTGGCATAAGAGTCGCTACAGGGGCCTTTCCAACTAGCCCCGTGCCCAGTCTTTATGCTGAAGCTGCAGAGCCTCCGCTGTCCTCCAGGCGTGAGATGCTCTTGTGCAGCTATGCCTGTCGACTCTCAAGCTTGCCTGACCACCCGTCTTTCGCGGCATTTTTCGAGGATTCACTTGACCGGCAATATTTAGTTCGCTCCTCTGCATTGCTCCCTCCAGGGGTTCGATTTCGACTGCTACTTCGGCATTTGGACGTTACGCCAGCGCCGGCCCTTCCAAGGGGGGAAACGCGTTTTCCTCCATGGTCGCGCGTTGAGGCCCTCTGTCACCTTGGGTTATCGTCAATGCCGAAGAATGAGACCCCTTCTTCAGTCTTTAGATCAGCGTTTTTAGAACTTCAGTCGCAATTCGGGGACTTGCCTTTTATCTTCACTGATGGATCTAAGACTGATGCTGGAGTAGGATGTGCCTTTTTTGTGGTGGAAATAGTTTTACCTTTCGTTTACCAGAGCAATGTTCGATTTTTACCGCCGAACTTTTTAGCATTTATCAGTCTCTTTTATATATTCAGCGGCACGACTTACGGCACTGTTTTATTTGTTCCGACTCCCTGAGTGCTCTTCAAAGTATTAGCTCGCTGTACAGTTACCACCCGCTCGTACAGCGCATTCATGACCTGCTCCACTCGCTTGATGTCACTGGCATCAGCGTCTCCTTCTTGTGGATTCCAGGTCATGTGGGCATCTCAGGTAATGAGTCTGCCGATGTCGCTGCCAAGTCGGCGATTTTATCGCCCAGACGTTTTACCTCTGTTGTTCCCTCGTCAGATTTGTTTATTGTTTTACGTCGCCGCATCCTCTCGCTTTGGAGCGATGAGTGGACGGCCCTCCGGGGGAACAAGTTGCGGGAGGTTAAGCCTCTCCCGTTAGTCTGGGCTACCTCTTCCCGTGCTTCTCGTCGGGAAGAGGTAATTTTAACACGCCTTCGTATCGGACATTGCATTTTTAGTCATAAGTATTTGCTAAGTGGTGACCCCGCACCACTCTGTGGGCGGTGTGGTGCGCCCTTAACGGTGCGTCACATTTTAGCAGAGTGTCAAGTTTTAACTCCTTTGCGCTTCCGTGTTGGTCTGCCTGTTGGCCTAGCCAACGTTCTGGCAGACGACGCGCGTGCTGTAGAGTGTCTTTTACGTTTTATCATTGACATTGGATTTACCAGACGCATTTGATGCGCTGAGCGTCTTTTGACTATATACTTTTCTCTTGTTTTTAATGGGGCATCTCCTCCCCAATGGACATTGGCGCTCGTGTCCCTGACATTCTACAGTTCTTGACACGTTTTAATCTTTTATTGGCTATGTTTTTAGTGTGTTGGTTTTATCAGTTATTTGTATTGTTACAATTGTTGTTATTGTTATTATTGTTATTTTTTTGTTATTGTTATTATTGTTATCGTTATTGTTATTGTTCTATCATTGTTATTTTTAACTTTTTGACATCGCGGGTTTGTGTCCCGTTTTTTAATTATGCGGTTCTTTTAACTGTCATTTATATTTTGACCTTATATTTTATACATTGTAAGGGCGCTGATGACCTCAGCAGTTTAGCGCCCTTAAACCGCATATCATCATCATCATCACACCTTGGGCTAACGTCGATGCCGAAGAATGAGACCCCTGCTTCAGTCCTTAGATCCGCATTTTTAGAACTTCAGGCAACATTCGGAGACTGTCATTTTATTTATACTGATGGGTCTAAGACTGATGTTGGAGTAGGATGTGCCTTTGTTTTAGGTGCGCGTAGTTTTACTTTTCGTTTACCCGGGCAATGTTCGATTTATACCGCCGAACTTTTTAGTATCTATCAATGTGTTTTATACATTCAGCGGCATGTCTTACGGCGTTGTGTTGTTTGTTCGGACTCTCTGAGTGCCCTTCAGAGTATTAACGCGCTGTACTCTTACCACCCCCTCGTACAGCGCATTCATGACCTGCTCCATTCGCTAGGTGCCTCTGGCATCAGCGTCTCTTTTATGTGGATTCCAGGTCATGTGGGTATCTCAGGGAATGAGTCGGCCGACGCCGCTGCGAAATCGGCGATTTTATTACCCAGATTTTTTACTTCTGTTGTTCCCTCGTCAGATTCGTGTGTTATTTTACGTCGCCGCATCCTCTCGCGCTGGCGCGATGAGTGGACGGCCCTCCGGGGGAACAAGTTGCGGGAGGTTAAACCTCTTCCGCTAGTCTGGGCTACCTCTTCCCGTGCTTCTCGTCGGGAAGAGGTACTTTTAACACGCCTTCGTATCGGACATTGCCTTTTTAGTCATAGATACCTGTTAAGTGGTGATCCCGCACCTCTGTGTGGTCAGTGTGACGTGCCCTTGACGGTCCGTCACATTTTAACCGAGTGTCAAGTTTTAGCTCCACTGCGCGTTCGCGTGGGTCTGCCTGTTGGCCTAGCCAACGTGTTGGCAGACGACGCGCATGCTGTAGAATGTCTTTTACGTTTTATCACTGACATTGGTTTTAGCCGTCGCATTTGATGCGCTGAGCGCCTTTTAGCTGTTTGATTTTATATTGTTAGTTTTAATGGGGCCCTTCTCCCCTGACATAAGGCGCTCATGTTCCTTGCATTCTACAGTTCTTGACACGTTTTATTCTTTTAGTGACCATGATTTTAGTGTGTTGGTTTTTTAGATATATTTATTGTTATTCTTGTTATTGTTATTATTGTTATTGTTTTTATTGTTATTGTTATATTATTGTTATTTTTAACTTTTTTGACATCGCGGGTTTGTGTCCCGTTTTTTAATTATGCGGTTCTTTTATCCTTTTGACTTTATATTTTATACATTGTAAGGGCGCTGATGACCTTAGTAGTTTAGCGCCCTTAAACCGCATCTCATCATCATCATCATCATCATCTATTTTAGACAATATGCCTTGAATATTGAGGTGCAAAAGCCAATCAGCAGGCTGGTCAAATTGATTTTTTACTTCTATTGATGCCGTCGTGTTTTCATTACCCAAAATTGTTTTCGTTTTATTGTCTGAGTCACCAACTGTTACTACACTTAGTTTTCCTGCACTTTGTGTCTTGTTACAACATTTACAACTTTGTTCAGAACCTGACCTAACCTCCATGTACCTTTTCTATTAAGGTGTAACCCATCCCTTCCTAAGCAAGTCTGGTCTATGTATTTATCTACATCTACATATAATGCTTTCAAGGATTCACAAGCCCATCTAATATTTTCATTCACACTTTGGATGAAGTCCTGACGTACATCTCGCCTTTTAATTATACTATTTACAGAAATAACTGCTTTTGGAAACCTTTCCTTTGCAGTTCTTATAGCACTGTACACATCACCCATAACTTCTTCTGGTCTCTTTGCCCCTCTTAAGTCATTAGTACCCACCTGTATCATTACAACTTCCGCATCATCCGGGAAATTTTCGCATTTACACTGGATTTTCATTTTAGAGCATAATTGAGCTGCTTTTATGCCCCTAAACACTCTTTTGTCTGCATTCTTAACTGTTACGTTTGCAATCATTGAGTCACCGAGTACTAGCACTTTTGAAGCTGCTGTCGACATATCACTCGCGGCTCCAGTAGGGTTTAGAACTTCATTATCCACTTTCTTCTTTTCGCTGCTTAGATCTTCTTTTGCAGATTCAATGAATGCCAACAAATTGCTCTCCTTTACAGCGTCCACTATAACACCATTCCGGTTAGTTGCAGCTTTATCTTTTTTCTTCTCTTCCTTATTCTTTCCTTTTTGTAAAGTTTCTTCCATTTTTTTCGGTTTATTAATTATCTTGTATGTTGATTTTACAAATCTTTGCGTTTGGGTACTTATTGATTCTATTTTGGTTTCGTTTTCCTGGTTTCTTAATACTTCAAAGCGATTTGAGATTTCGGTGCTTTGCAAGCCTAGTCGCTCCACATTCCGGATCCTTTTTGTTACTGCGCAATATGAATTATCTTCACTTAAAGTCTGTATCTTTACTTTTAATTCCTGTTTTTCTTGTTTCAACTGCGTTATTTCATCGGCTGCTTTTTTGAGATCCTTGTTCAACATTTCTATTACCAAATGTAGCGTCGCTATTGTTTCCTCTTCCCGTGATTTGAGTGCCGTTCTTCCATTATTTGTCATAGCACTTTTCTCAGCTTCTATATAATTTCGATGCACACCTTCACTTTCCCAGCAGTAATTTTCACTATACTTCACCATGTCACTTTCTTTTTTATAGCAATTGTGTTATGTTTAATGTGTATAAATGTAAGTATGGAGCAGTTTCCTTCATTTCTTTGAACTGAATCTAATATTGTGGATGCTATTAATGAAGTAGTGGAGAATTCTGATTCTGATGGAGCATTTTAAACTTTCAGACCATGAATATATTCCAGATAATCCTGTAAGTTATGATTATTATTATGGAAAGTAAAAACTTTTTTGGCATGAGTAAATGGGCTTTTCATCAAACAGAAGCTACAGTGTTGATAAAGGTTTATGTTTTTTTTTTCTTTCTTTTCTTTTCTTTATGCTGATAGCAACAAAGGTGATAGAGATGACAATGCAGATTGCTGAACCATGTGATGCCATGCACACCTGCTTGGATCCTGTTCAACCCAAGTCTTCTGGAGCATTATCTCCTAGATCTCTAGCAAAGAGAAGGTGCACTGACAAAAATGGAGTGTCAGTTAGTACATTAGGCTGGTCGTTCAGCAATAATCAATCTTCTTTACCACATTTTACGAAGTTGGTGGGGTAACTGTGTAAATGTGATGTTGACTGCTATATGTAGGCTTTTTAATAAATCATATTATGAATTTTCAATAAAATATTAATACTGAAATTAGGCATATTTTATTATTTTTTGAGATATCCTTGAAACCCATCCTTTCAGAATGTAGTTGGATGCTTTAACACATTTTATTTAATGTGCTGTAAAACCATAATTAAAAATGGGTCCAAAAAACTTGGGTCTCTTGGCTCTTCGACTGAAAAAATGCCTGGGACTTAAAGTGTTAACGCTCCTCTCACACACTGTGGCTGATAAGACATTTTGTAAAATGACAGCAATGAAATACGTTATTTTATTTCAATATTCAGTAGAATAAGAAAGAAGATGTACAGTATTTTTTCTTAATGAAATGGAATTGAAATAAACATCCTTCTGCTTATTTGACTGTACAATAAAAAACTATAGTGCATTTCTCCTTCTTTATGTATTTACAAAAGATGATGCAGTAACTTGTTGAAGCATTTAATCAAAATAAATATCAAAGAAATATTTTTCAGTGAACAATACCTTTTAATTTTACAGAAGTTTGTAGAATAAATTATTCACTAAATTAATTCATTCTTATTTGAACTTTTGAAAACAAATAAAACTGAGATACATACTTATATTTCAACATATGATGAGAGAAAAGTAAGCTAATTACAGTTTTCTATAAACATGGTGTTATTAAATAAAAACAAATGCACATTTTATTTTAAAATTCAGTTGCAATAGAATCAGTAAATATTTGCAGTTTGGGAGATTTCAGTTACTGTTCAAAATGTTTGTCATTTGGTGGAAGATAAGTTTCACATCTCTAAGAAAGTTCTGCTGACCAGAGTCATATTTTTTTATCATTCTATGTTTCCTTGGCTGTTTGAAACATGCATTCTCACAATTCTTAAATATTCTGGAATTCTGTTTTGTACATTTCATTTTTTTTTTAAGTGTACAAAGAAGAAAATGGCAACTCAGCCACAGTGAAGAAACAGAAAGTAGAAAAGAGAGAAAAGTTGGGAAATAATGATAGAAAATGCAAAATGTTTATTGTGCATTCTATTGCTAATGGACCCTTGGAGGTGAGTAAGGAAAAGAAAATTGCATAGATTCTGAGAAAAGTCTTATAGTCTAGAGCTTGAGAAAACTGATGCAGTGTGTAGAATCAGTCAAACCAGGAAACTACAATTACACAATTACAGTAGATTCACAATTATCCAAACTAATTGAGACACACTCCCTCAGATATGGAAGAACTTGGATAATACAGAGGTATTGTGCTAATAGGTTATAAATGATGAAAAGTGGCTTAAAACGCTGTAGTAATTGTTTATTACAACATAATTCCTTAAAATTTACATTGGATATTTTATACAGCTTAATTGAAATATAAACAGATTACAATATTAGATGAGATACATTTGAAGCAGTCAGGTGTCATTGATTTTCTGACAGTTAAGGGTTGTGAGCCTATCCAAATTCATTGCCAAATGAGAGCTGTTTATGGTGATGCTACCGGTGATGTTAGTATGGTGAGACATGGGCCAGGGAGTTGAAAGAATCAAATCCGGCAACTTTTAGTGTGCTTGATCAATCCCATAGTCGAGAACCCCTCACTGCATTAGATGACGAGCATCAAAATCATGTAGGCAAAAGATTTGCAGTTACTGTCAAATCAAACAGGAGAGATTGCCACAGAACTGAACATTTCCCAAGAAAGAGTGCAGTTTATAATAATAGAAGTGCTGGGATATCAAGGTGTGTGTGTGGCTTGTGTACCATGGAGGCTGATGCAAGAGGACAAAGGGCAGAGGAAGCAAGTTTGCCAAGATCTGTTGGTCTGGTAAAAGCATGAGGATGAGGCTTTTCTCTAATGCATTCTCAAGGGAGATGAATCATGGGTACATCATTTTGACTCTTAAGAGCAAATGACAATTGATGGAGTTCTGCCATATCACATTGTCATGTCCTAAGAAATTCAAGGTAGACCCATCTATGGGAAAAGTCATGGTGACCATTTTTTGGCACTTCCAAGGTGTCATGCTCTTTGGCTTTTTGGATCAGGCAACAATGATAAACTTGCAATGTTATGTGGCAACAATGAAGAATCTCCACACTTGGAAAGATTTGGACTCTATTCTGCAGCATGACAATGCCCACCCATATATGAGTCATGAAACAAAAGAGGGGTTGCAATGCCTGTATTTCAGGAAGTTCTACTGCACGTGCCATACAGCCCCTACCTTGCAACTTTCAGCTCTTCCTGAAGATGAAAGAGCACCTTAAGAGGGGTATCACTTATGTTCTGATGATGAGGTAAAAGCTGCCATTAGACCCTGGTGTTGACAACAACTACTGGAGTTCTTCTCTGACAGGTTTGCTAGTCACATATCAGTGCAAGTGCATGGAACAGGATGGAGACTATGTCAAAAAGTGAATAAATAGTGCATTACATAGAGGAAACATGCAGCTTTCAGATATAACAAAATTTTTGAAAATTGGTTAACAAATAAGAGGGTTGTGACTATAGAGGTATTGCTTCTCAATCTCTCCTTCTAAAATACACTCATTGGATTAAATTATTTTAAATTCTTTCTTTAAAAAGTGACATACTACTAGGTCTTGCTTGGATGTGCACAGGAGTTATATTTTTAAAAAGGATGGGAAATACTTGCTTGGGGAGATGTATTATATGTTACAAATTGGGTAGTATTTTTTATTGGCTAATAGAATGTGAAAAGGTTAGAAGATGGAAAGATAATATATGGAATAAAAAATGCGATATGTTAAACAAAGAAATAATAGCAACTAAAATGCTGGCAAGTCCAAAATGTTGGGGACATTTTTAGGAAAGGGAAAAGATAAGTGGACAAGGAGCGTAAGAAAGGAGCAACAGAATGGTTTCAGAAAGTGAAGAGATGATATATAGTAGCTTTATCCCATACAACCTAGGGCTTGAAGTATGGGAGAGCTAATCTATAGATGCACTAGATTTTTAAAACTTTTTAGATGTAAGTTTCATTTGTAATATTGTATCAAGGAAAGATGGAAATAGATCTAAATTTAAATCTAATTCTGCATACTGATTTATGAAAACTTAATGTTTTTGGCTGCTTTCTTAGTCTCATAAATCTTTTTGATTTGATCATATGATTGCTCAGCAACCTAAGGATGCAGAGTTATATGCAAATTAGTTAGCTAATTAGATGCTGAAGTACAGGAGATAAACCTGTGAAGATACATTTAAATGATGTCAAAGTAAGGTTTTAATTATTTTAGCAGCATATATTGCATTAATTAACTTACATGTGCATGTGTGTGTCACAGTCTTAAAATATTAAAAAAGAAAATGATGTTTGTGTTTCACTGCTTAACTGTTAACATGGTTGTATTCCACGGTGGTATGGCTTCCTACTTTATTTCGGTACACAGATGGTGTTCAGTGTGCTTGAGTGTGAAGAACGTGAATTTTTGGATGAATAATGAGTTAAAAGCATAATTTAATAACAATAATTACTCCCATTATTGATGTAAACTGCAAAACATTTAGAATGTTCGTATAATGATCTGTCTCTTGTGTTTCAAGGTATTATTTGGAGATTATGTTAGAAAAATGTCTGTAATATTTCAGAATCTGCATTATACTAATAAAAATAAATCCAGTTCTGATTGATTTATCTGTTTTTTGTCTTGATTTAAGAGATATTTCTGTTACTTCAAATCTGTATAGGAACTAATGAGCCAAACAGTATACCATATTGTAAACATGCACAGTTGCTAAGAGAATCATGTACTTCACTTTGAAATTAGTTTTAATATTTTCTGTAAATTGGTTTAATATTTAGTGCAATATTCTTTAACAGAAATACAGCTTGATGAAAACTATTACACTTGTGCATGGTCCTTTGATGAAGAATCTGGAAAACCACTGTTGGCAGTTGCAGGCTCAAGAGGCATTATACGTATTTTCAGCCCTGCTATTATGTCATGCATTCGACATTATATTGGTAAGCTATTTCTGCTTTAAATTTGTTGTCAGTTGCAGTCATAATTATGGTAGTAATTTCAATTTTTTTCACAGCTCTATATGGAAAAGTTTGAACTACATTTTGAATCAGTACAATTAATTTGAATTGAAGGGTATGATTGTTTGTTAGAATATTCTGTTAACTTTTTGTACTTAGAAAGTACTTCCAAATAAAAGTTTTGCAAATACTAATAAAAGAAGCAAAGAGAAAAAACTGGAAAGAAGAATTAGAAAATAGAGCGTAGCACACATAGTAGAGTCCTGCCATTACATCCCTAGAATTAATGTTTTCCCATCATGTGCACAATTTTTTTTTTTTAGTTCCTTTGAGCAAAGAAAAAGAATGGAAAGAAGAATTAGAAAACAGACCTTAGCACATACAGTAGAGTCCTGTCATTTACATCCCTAGAATTAATGTTTTTCCCATCTTGTGCACAATGTTGGCTTTATCATTTCCTTTGATTTTCCTATGTTTATAATTTAGTTTTAATCTCATGTTTATACTTGCACAATTTTTAATTTCCTGTAATTTACCATCATTTTGGAGTATTAGTGAGGGCTTAGAAAATGCTAGTGATGGTGTGAAGTCATGGTCGAAGTTGTAGTTGGTGTGCTGAAATTGGCAGTCTCTGTTCTTGTTTATGTGGCAGCATTACTTTTGCATGGACTTGTCTTTTTGTAGTATATGGTATGTTGTGAGCACTTAAAGCAAGAGTGACAACAGTATGTATACTTTTTATACATCTTCCAAGATTTATTTTGAGTTCTCTAGATATACTTGCAGTTTGTCACTGCTGAGTTTCATTTATTAAATGGAAAAGGTGAGAAGGAGCTTTTCTATTGATGACGTTGCTACAATGAAAAAAGTGGATTTGTATGTGGTTACATGTAGCTGCCTTAAAAGAATGATGGTGTCGGCCTGTGTGGCTCAGTTGGTTAGGCGCTGGCCTTCTGGTCCCAAGGTTGCAAGTTCAAACCCAACCCAGACCGATGGTTTTTAAGTGTGCATGTAGCATGTAAAAGAACTCCTGCAGGACGAAATTCGGCATGCTGGCGGTGCTGATATGATTCTGGCAATTGACAGCATCGTTAACAAATAAAATATTTATTATTTTTAAAAGAATGAGGAATCAGCATCTTCACTTTTAATGCAATTATTAAGAACAAAGAAGCTATTAAAAAATATGCAATAAAATGTGGTGAAAACTGTAGGAAATGTATGTTTAATATTGAAAATTCTGAAACATGAAATTGTAAAGTTGTGTTCTAAATTGTGCATTCACTTGGAGTTCTGATAAATGAGAAAAGTTTATGTGCTTTAGAAATGCAAAATATAAACAGGGAAAAAAGTTATAACCTCCAAAGCAGTGAAAAAATGGCTGTTTTACAAATATTTATGTTTGATAAATATGCACTGCATTTTAGATTGACATAAACAGATTTTCAGTTTACAACAAAAGTATTTCATTCTATTTACATGCATATCAGAATTTTATGTGACTCAAAAACCCATTTTACTCAATTTGCATTTACTTTACAATTACAAAACTTTCTGTTAGAACCAAAAAAAATGTAATAGAGATTCTACTGTAATTCAATAGTGGTTGCATGAACTACTTCCAAGGTAAACCATTATAGTACAAACTCCCATTTATTAAACTCAAGTCAAGGTCCCTTAAAACTATGACAACACTGATTCTGATAAACAGCAGAATAAACTAACATTTTCAGACATTTTCCATGTTCTGAAACTTTTACATTTGTAGATACTTCAAGTGCTGTGTGTCGAGAGCAGTGGTTCCCAAACTTCCCATGCTGTTTCCTCCGCTTTGTAAGTTGTGCAATTGCCATGCTTCTCCTACAACTTTTACAAGTTTTTTTTCTTAAAATAAGCATATGTTTTTGAAAATAAAGTGAGTAAATGAGTGGGTTTCAAAACTTAGTATTGACAATTGCACAAAAAATTAATGGAAATGGCTTGAACAAGAATGTAAATTAAAATAAATTAAAATAAATTAAAATCATCACATTTCAACAAATTGTCATTTAGCTGGTCCCTTTGACTAAGTGTGTTGAGGATTTGGTGTTTGGTGGCACAGGGGGCAGGTTCCAGTCCCACTTTAGGCATGCATGGGAGTGAGAGAGAGAGAGGGAGAGAGGATAAAATATTATATACGACATCATTCTGTTAAATTTTATAACCACATTCAACATATGCTTTTGCTGTTCTTTATGATAATTATTATTTTGACTCATGCCTAAGTCTAGAAGGTACACGTCAGTTCATTTGTGATCATGGTGTGGTGTAAACATCTTGGAGAATACTTTATGGGAAATAGGAAATTGAAGACTGCATTAACCAAGTGCTAGCATAAAGTGAAAGCTAGGTAAGTGTATTATTCTTGCACTAACACTGTAACATTATTTTTTATTTTATTTTTAATGTGATCATTTTATGAAGGTAATGAGAAAAATTCCTACAATCACCAAAAATGACATTAAAATCCATAATATGCTTATTGCTCAGTGAATTTTGGTATCCACTACTATGTGGGTGTGATAGTTGTTAGGGTTATACATGACTCTTTGCATAAATTACATTTTTATAGGTACACAAACTGGAATCCAGATCTGCACGAGTTAGAGCCTCCATGTGTACACAAAGAAAGGAGATTTAAGAAACTGTAATACATTTATCTTGGTCCAGTCCTTCCGGTGTAGACCGCATCTTGAGGTGTAGACCTGCCAATGTTTCACCTATCTTATGATGTAGCTTCCTCAGGGCTGAGTGCATTCTGTCCTTTTTTTTGAGTGGAGGAGAAAATGATTTAATCACTTACCTCAGCCCCGATGGGCTGAGAGTGTGGGACTCACCAATAGTCAGCATACCCACTAAAAACTCCTCCACCGGAATGGAAAATATGGAAGAAGGAAAAAGAGGAATTTGTGTGTGAAAGTGAGGCTGTACCACGGTTGCACCAGCGTATTCAAGGTAAGGATATATTGGCCGGCCACTAGGGCCTAAGCCAGGTGAAGGTAAGGCGCCAGGACGCAAGCATGACCGAGGCCCTACTTGCGCCCTTGGGAATTCAGGAGTGAAGTGTGAAGGGAAGTTAAGAGTAATTGTGTGGCAGCAGTTCCCATCTGCGCCATTTGGAATTCAGGATGTATGGAATGTAGAGGAAGTAGATGGGTATGTCTGCGCTAACGGCGAAACCGGCCACTGCGAGACTTTGAAGCCGGAAGTTGGCTGAGTGTCGGCGCCGGCAGTCTTTCGTCCAGCATCGTCTGAAGAGCTGCCACCTCCTCCCTGACGTACCTTCGGATTGATGTGGTAATGTGGGCTACCTTGTCCGCCAACACTACTGTGTTGACGAGCGGGAACCTAATTGCTTCGGGGTCTGGTCTGGGGTTGATGTCCTAACGGAGTTCTGTGACATCCTCCTCCAGGCTAGCAATCTTCTCCGACAGGTGCAGCAGTTCCGCCTGAATGTCCTCCAGCTTCTGGAGTATTTCAGGGGCAGCGTCGGTCATGATGCGCGGAGCCTGAGCCTGGGGAGGCGGTGCGAAGTTCTGCGATGTTTCTGCGATGTGCGGCGTAGCTCTACGAGGGTAGAGTGGGCAGACGGCCTGGCCGTTGTAGTGGCCCTTGCCCCCACCGGAGGCGCAGAAGCGGCAGCGGTGTCTCAGGTCGTGTGCCCTGCAGTCTGAGGTGAAGGTCCCGTTATCACAGTAGTGGCAGCGGGGTGCTGCGTCGCAAGACGCGGCGGTATGCCCGTATAGGCAGCAGCGTCGGCAAGGAGTTGGGCGCACACTGCAACTGGCCTCTAGCGTAAGGGTTTGCCCTAACAAGGGCAGTCCTGCGCCGAGTATTCGCCCTCGTCCAAGAATGAGAGACGGACCAGCGGAGTTGGACCTCTGTCGCTTCTAATCCTCGTCGCTTTGGCCGCAGACGGCCAAAAGCGCTGGGCGGCGGTGAGTAGGAGAGTGTCAGGGAGCTGACGATGTACTCCCCGGACCACAGCGGAGAAGCGTGCAGGCACGCTGTTCAGCGGCGTGTGACTGGCTGCGCTGGCTGGAGAGATGGCGCTGAGCGCTTTGACTGGCGGCGGCGGTGGAGAGGCTGGGAGCTGTACTTCGTCGGCGGCGGCGGCGCTGGTGGTGGCTTTCTCACGAGGAGGAAGCTTGGAGGCAGTGGCAGTCTTCTTCCTACCCATCTTGATTCGACGAGAGCTGTCCTTTTTTTTTTCGAGTGGAGGAGAAAATGATTAAATCACAACCCCAGCCCCGATGGGAGTCAAAACTGAGAGTGTGGGACTCACCAATAGTCGGCATACCCACTAAAAACTCCTCCACCGGAAGAAATAAGGAAGAAGGATAAAAATATATTCAGGAATGATGGTGTGGCTGTACCGCTATTGCACCAGCGCAGTAGTGGTGAGGATATATTGGCCGGCCACGAGGGCCTAAGCCAGGTGTAGAATGGAGCCTGGACGCAAGCATGACCTGGGCCCTACATCACATTCCTTCTTTTATGCTCTGTCAGAGGGAAGAGAAGTACCGCCTCCTGCATTCTTATTGGCTGGTGGTCATCCAATTGTTGGGGTCGTCCCTCTTGCACTGCTATTGGCTAATAATTGGCCAATAGTTGGAGTCGCCCTTGTAATTGCTTTCAAATGATATTATGATTTATTTTTTTTTCTTCTTTGAAGATCTCAATGCTTTCCCATATGATGCAATGTGTATAATCTCCACAAGAGACAAGTAATTTTATATCATCGAAATCAATGTGGTGGCCAGTCTCAATGGGGTGTTCTGCTAGTGTGGACTTTTCAGGCTGATTAAATTTTAAACTCCTGATGTGTTCTTTATGTCGTGTGGCCACTGACCTTCCAGTCTGGCCGATATTGGATTTTCCACAGTCACATGGTATTTTGTAAATTCCTGGGTTGAGCAAAGGATCAGATTTTTCTTTGGTTGACCGGAGTGATGATTGTATCTTTTTAAATTAATTATAACAGGTGCTGATCCCATGCTTGTGTAAAACTTTACTGATTCTTTCAGTAATACCTTGGATAAATGGCAGACAAGCCCATTTAGTCTTCTGTTTTTCTTTTTTATTATTTATTTATGGTTTTTTGGTGTTCTTCTGTCATAGACGTATTTCTTTCTTGGAGTAACCATTTGCTTGCAGCACCTCCTGTAGGTGACGTTTCTCTTCAGGTAAACATTCTGAATCACATATGCGTGTGGCTCGCTGAAACAATGTTTTAATCATACTTCATTTTACTGATACAGCGTGATGGGATGTGGCATCTAGCATCTGTCTGTATGGGTGGCCCTCCGGTAGACTGAGCAGTGCACTGTTTTGTTGACTGGATCCCGTTCGACAAGGACATCCAGAAATGGAAGTTTTTGGTTTTGTTCTAGTTCCATAGTGAATTGTATATTGGGGTGAAGGCTGTTCAAATGCTGCAAAAATTCCGAGATAGCGTCCATTCTGTGAGGCCATACCACAAAGGTATCATCCACATATCTAAGCCACAAGGCTGGTTTAAGTCTGCAGGTGTCCAAGGCAGTGCTTTCAAAATCCTCGAGAAAGAGGTTAGCAACAATTGGTGAGATGGGAGATCCCATAGCTGCACCTTCCTTCTGTTGATAAATGTCTCCTTTGTATGAGAAGTAAGCATTAGTTATGCAGTGTGCAACCAAGTCCATCCAGTCTTCTGAGAGCCCATTAGTGCTAATGTTTTGCTAAACGGATCTTAATGCATCTTCAATCGGGATACGAGTAAACAGGAATTTGATATCAAAACTGACTATGATGTAGTGGTCTTCAAAGGTGAAGTTCCTCAGTATTTGGACAAAATGACCAGAATCCCTAACAAAAGAATCTGTCTTGCCCATCAAGGACTGGAGGTCCTTAGCCAGATACCTGGCCAATTCATGGGTAGGTGAACTTATTGCACTGACAATTGGTCTCAGTGGAATATCTTCTTTATGTACCTTGGGGAGTTCATGCAGCGTCGGAGTGCAGGAGTCATGAGGTAAGATGCGTTTCTGTTGATCTTTTGGAATCGAAGAGTTCTTTATGAGAGTGAAGTTGTGGTCCTTTCCACTTTAGTTATCAGATTTTTCTGTACTTTGCTATAGGCTGGATCAAGTAAGAGGTCTATATCTTTTTTCCATAATCTTTGGAGTCCATTATAATGGTGGCGTTCCTCTTGTCTGCTGGTAAAATTATGATGTCCGGGTTGGTAGTGATGTTGCAGAGAGCTTTATGTTCTGCATATGAAAGGTTGACCTCGGGAACTTTAGCATTCCGAAGGGCCTTATAGGTGTCCATTCTGACTTCACTTGCCATCTCTTCTGGTAGATTGGTGAATCAGGATTCTATTCCAGTGATGAACTCTTCCACTGGAATGTTCCATAGTGTGTGGGCGAACTTTCGTCCTTTCGCTAGGACCTACGTTTTAGGTTCGTCCAAAATGATGTTCAAGAGATTGACCACTAGTCTTCCCATGTCCAGTTTTGGTCTCGGTGGGTGTTGCTTATTATGTAGAATCTGGAACTTCCCTTGTCTATCCTTGGCGATATGCACTGTTTGAGCTGCCAGAGTATATGAATACAGTCTAGAATATTCCAATCTGTTCCATGTATGCGCCCCGGTAGACCGACCAGCAATCCAGCAATCGAGAACAGGTCGCCCAGGTTTACCTGGGCGGAATATAATCGCCACAGTACCTAGCCGCGTATGCGGCTTTACCTGTGCGATAAAGGAGGTTTAAAAGAATATACACAAGCTTTTGATTTATGTTTGTCTTGGGCGGGGTTTAGCTTTCTGCACTACCATTTGGCTGGGTCTCGGCGTTTCCTCATGGGCGGACAAGCGACCATGCGGTGACCAAGCCCAATGCTACTTAACTTGGGCGACCGCTTGTGTGGTCGTCAAGTTAAGCAGGCCGGCATGGCAGCAAAGCAAGATGGGAATACAGGTAATGGGATGGGGATACTCAAGTTGGCGGCAGGGCGGGTCGCTGGTAGATGGTCACTCATCCAGCCAGCGACCGGGCCCAATGCTGCTTAACTTGGGGAAGTTTGTGAGATGAGGGATTGGTAGGCCTCAGCCTCGGGGGCCTAAGCCGTCTTTCGGCAACCGGTAGCTCTTCCTCCGCCGTGGCGCCTTATGGTCATAGCGGCCCAAAGAGTTAACCAGCTGGTTGGGGTGGTAGGTAAGTTTCGCGTACATGGTGCGGGTTCTCTCCCGCACCACGTCCACGATGTATGGGAGACCGGAATGGGTATGTAGGATGTGTGATGGGAATCTACGTCCAGTATCATAGATCATCCGAAGCGCCCTGTTCTGGACGGTTTGCAGTCTGCGGATGGTGGTCGCTGCCGCCGATCCCCAGACCTCGCAGCCGTAAAGAATCAGGGGCGGGATAATCGCCTGATATAGGCGTAGTTTGAGGCGTATGGGCATTGTGGAGCGGAATACAGGGTACAGCTGCCTGAGCGCGGAGTGGCCGAGGCCGACCTTTGCCCTGACATGTGGCGCGAAAGTGAGGCCGCGGTCGAGCGTGACTCCGAGGTATTTGGCTGAGGTAACCCAGGGGATTCTCCTCCGCCGCAACCTCAGAGGCCGCTCGGGCCGCCACCGACGGACCTTCGCCAGGAGAAGCGCAGAGCTCTTCCCCGGGCTGATGGCCATCCTCCACTTTTCGCTCCACCTGCCAATGGCTCGGAGCTGTCGCTGTAGTGGAGGGAAACAGAATCGGGCATTCTTGTTCTGTGCCATTATGAGGACGTCATCCGCATATTGGCACGTAACAGTCCTGGGTTCCGTGGGGAAGTCCGACATGTAGGCCGCGAAGAGAAGCGGGGACAGTACACTGCCTTCCGGGACTCCAGCGGCTATGGGTCTGACTGAGGAAACCTTCCCCTCCACTCTCACCCTGAATGTGCGATCCCGAAGGAAACTGCTTATCAGGGCAAGATAGGCGGGAGGGATGTCTAACTCTTTGAGTTTGTATAAAAGGCCTTGATGCCACGTCGTGGCAAAGGCCTCTACGTCCAGCAGCACTGCTATGGTCTTGAAGTTTTCCTGGAAGCCCAGGGAGGCCTTCTCGGCCAGTCGCAGCAGCTGCAGGGTGGTGGAGTGCCCATGGCGAAAACCAAACTGATGGTCCGGTAGGAGTTGCCTTTCCTCAAAGAGAGGTGTGAGGCGGGCTAGGAGCAACCGCTCAAATACTTTTGAGACGGTTGGGAGTAGGCTGATGGATCGGTAACTGCATGGAAAGACCGGATCCTTGCCGGGCTTTAAAATGCATACCACCCGCGCCTCCTTCCAACTAGTTGGAAAGTGACGGAGGTAAAGGCACGCATTGAAAATCCGCGTCAGATGGATGACGGCCTTCTTGGGAAGGTGCTGGAGCATGGGCGCCGTGACGCCGTCATGTCCAGGGGATTTATTCGGATTGAGTTTTCGGATTTCGGAAGCCACCTGTTTAGGGGTGACTATGGGAAGATGGACCTCCTCGTGGCGCGGATGTGGTTCCTCATAGAGGTAGTCCACAGTCGCTTCCACGAGCTCAGTAAAGTCTTCGTCCTGGGGGTCCTCCCGCGGTTCGAATTGGAGTTCTAAATGGTCTGCAAACACTGTGGCTTTCTCGCGGGGCTCGAAGGCGAGTCTCCCGCGAGTGCCGTGCAGAGGATGCTGGTACTGCGTCTTATCCTTCCTCAAGGATTTGATTATCCGCCATGGTTTCTTTTCCTGTAGGTTAACGGTCTCCATTGTTCTTTCCCAGGCCACCTTCCTGTGCACACGGAGCAGTCGCATTGCCAGGGTTTTGAACCGCTGGTATACTGCCCCTATCCTGGGATGGCGGAAACGCTGCCATAGCTTCCGTACAGTTGCCTTGGCTTTTAGCAGCTGCCGGAGTTCATTAGGGATGGTTCTCGGGTTGGGGATGTCAGACGGGATGCGGTGGGTATGTGCACGTACCGCATTCAGGATCTGTTGGGAGAATTCTGCCGCCGCCGCTTCCAGCGCGTCGATGGAATCGATGCGTGGCCGCGGGTTGACAGACCGGTTCAGTTCATGGACGGCCGCTTTCCAGTCGACCTCGTTTACCCAGTCTGGGCTGACCAGTGCTGGCATTGAGACGTTGGAATCCACCAGGACAGGGTCATGGTCGGAATCCAGCTCGTTTACCGCCGAGAGCTCTAAATGGAATGGAATGTTTTTGGTGATCATGATGTCGAGAATATCCGGCCTGCCGCGGGCCGGATAAAACGTAGGCCATGCGCGATTAGGCTTGGGTCTCCGCTGATGAGGCGGTAGTGTCCGCGGCCTTTCTGGTTAACCGTGCGGCTGTGCCAGAGCCCATGCTTCGCGTTGAGGTCTCCTGCAATGCAAACCACTGGGTGTAGGTTGAGTAGGGTGCGGTAATCTGCTTCATAGAAGCGATGGTCTGGAGGGTCATAAACCGCTATCAGCAAGGTGTCTAGCCCGCCAATGGCAAGCCGAATGGCACAGGCTTCCACATGCTGTAGTTGTGGGACAGGGAAGGGCGTATGCGTGATGTGGTTTTTGATGAGGATAGCTGTACCGCCCCCCGGTCGGCCGACCCGATCTTGCCGATGGGTGACGTAACTTGGCAGCGAAAAGTTAGTACCAGCAATCAAGTGTGTTTCACAGACCATTAGAATATCAATTCCGTAGGAGTTGACAAACTCAAGTACGCTGGGATAATGCACCCTTATTCCGTTTGCGTTCCAGAACGCAGCTCGTAATGGCCTCCGGACGAGTCTGGCAGCCATTACGAAGCGGAATTAGGGAACAGATGCTCCAGCGTTTCGAGCATGACTTGGTGCTTTTGAATGGGGCTTAACTGCGGGTTAGCGAGTTGCAGCTTGCAGTGTCGTAGCGCAGGCTCACCTTATGTGAGTACGGGTTTTTGGCGCACCCGGGGGTTCCCGAGCCAATCATCGCCATCTTCATCATTTCACCCCCGTCCGGTCGAGGTGGGTTCGTTCTCGTAGGCTCTCGTGCGTTCTGTGCATATCATTACATCTCGCCCCTCGCCATCGCTTCTGTCTTCACTTTTATTTATGCACATTTCGCCACACGCCCATTCATTTACACGTCTCTTACTTCTTCGCCGGCCTACCTTGAGTGCGAAACGCCCACACACTTTTAGTTTCTTTTAATCTTTTATGTTAATCCTCCGTGGACACAGCCTGACGGATACCCGCGCACTGGGTGCGCAGCTGGGTAGTGGGTAATGGCGTCATCCCCACCACCCGGGGTCGTCATGTAGGGTTTGTGTTCGTATCCGCTGTTCAACTGCAGTCCCGCGGGGGGGGGCCATTGCATGAGCTGCTGACTTCTGACGGCGATTGGGTCCCTCTGTCTATGTTCTGGGAGGTGTGACCCTGGGGTGAGTCTGGTATAGATAGGCTACTCACCCAAGCCGGGGTAACGCCCGAGAAGTCAGAGCCCGAGGTCGGAGACGGTTGCAATGGTGGAGGATTTATCTCGCTATGGAGCACCCTTCCTCCATTAATACAAACAAGCGCCGAAAAGTCATTGTAACAGAAGTAGCACCGCCGTCATCTGGTTGTTACTTGGTCATTTCGAGAACAGAAGAAGGACAAAACTTTGAGAAGGTGAACCCTTTTATAATTCAGAAGGGCATAGATGCTATTGCTGGTGCGGTTCAATCATGCACTCGTCTACGGAATGGTTCATTATTGGCACAAACTAAGTCCGATCAGCAAAGTAAGACCTTGTTGCGCGCTACGCTTCTCCACGGTTACCCCATCCGTGTTGAGAAGCACCGCACATTGAACTCCTGTCGCGGCGTCGTTACCACCCATAGCCTCGATGGTATATCGGACGAGGATCTCGTAGAATATCTATCCGATCAAAGGTGACTGCAGTGCATCGAGTGCAGGCCAAACGCGACGGCGTATTGGTACCCACTCGTACCCTGTTTCTAACATTTGATGGCGTCGATCTGCCCACGAGCATTTCCGCAGGGTACGAACGGATTTCTGTGAGGCCTTATATTCCTAGACCTCTGCATTGTTTTAAATGCCAACGTTTTGGGCATACGCAAGTCTCATGTAAGAGTGCCGTTAACATCTGTGCAACATGTAGCCAGCCCTCACACGAAGGTACCTGTTCAACAGCCCCCGTCTGCGTTAATTGTAAAGGGTCTCATTCTGCTTCGTTTGCCGACTGTCCGCGGTACTTGGACGAGAAGGCGATCCAGGAGATCCGGGTTAAGGAAAAACTCTCCTTTGCTGAAGCCCGGAGGCGTTACCATGCGCGCCAACCTTCACTCCTGCGATCTGGCACATTTAGTTCTGTTGTTGCCTCGCCAGTACCACGAGTAGATGCCGAAACTCAGACTTGGACCATGACAGGATTAACCGCCACTACCATCCGGCCGTCCATTAAAGCTACTGTTACCAAGCCCTATAAACCTGGTCCAAAATCAATAAAGTCGCAAGCCTCTGAAAAGAAGCCCCAGCAGAAACTTCGTAGGGAAGATTTTTTGAAAGACCCTCCGCGTGCGCGCGGTAACAATAGTTCACCTCCTCCTCGGAGGTCGCTGTCCCAGGAAGGTCCTGGGACAAGCCGCGCTCAGCGGCACCCCTCACCCATCGCCACCCAGAACCGATTCACGGCGCTTGAATCGGTTTCTGGCACTGACCGCGTGGGCCCTCCCTCCGAGGAAGCTATGGAGTCTGACCAACTCCATACCAAAAGCCCGAGCCCCAAGGTTAAACAAAAGGTAATTTTAAGCCGCCCTTCTAAGTAGACAGTTTATTCCTTTTTTCTTAATGGCTATCCTGACCTGGAATGTACGTGGTGTACGATCGCATAGGGCGGAACTGCAACTTTTATTGCGTTCCCATTCGCCTATGGTCGTGTGTTTGCAGGAGACTAAGCTTCGCCCTCACGATCCTTTTGATCTCCGAGGATATACTCCGGTTCGCTACGACCTTGAACCGGAGGAGGGTACTCCTGCTCATGGAGGTGTCATGTTCTTAGTGCGTAACGACGTTCATTTTACACCTGTCACACTTACATCCGACTTGCAAGCTGTTGCCGTTCGCCTTCACTTACCCGGCTTTTTGTTTTCTGTTTGCTCTGTATATTCACCTCCATCGTCTCCCGTCGCTCCCGCCCCCTCAGGGGCTCACCTTATGTGAGTACGGGTTTTTGGCGCACCCGGGGGTTCCCGAGCCATTCATCGCCACATTCATCCCCTCACCCCCATCCGGTCGAGGTGGGTTCTTCAAGTGACCGGTGGACCCAAGGTAGGCTCTCGTGCGTTATTTGCATTCCATCCATACCGCACCTCACCATCGTTTCTTTCTTCCCTAATCACTTTCCGGCCATTTCGTACCACGACATTCGCATATCTCTTTTTCTTCCCCGCCGGCCTACCTTGCGTGCGAAACGCCCACACAGTTTTAGTTTCTTTTATCTTTTTATTTAAATCCTCCGTGGACGCAGCCTGACGGATACCCGCGCACCGCGTGCGCAGCTGGGTGAGTGGGTAATGGCGTCATCCCCACCACCCGGGGTCGTCATGTAGGGTTGTTGTTCGTATCCGCTGTTCAACTGCAGTCCCGCGGGGGGGCCATTGCATGAGCTGCTGGCTTCCGACGGCGATTGGGTCCCTCTGTCAATGTTCTGGGAGGTGTGACCCTGGGGTGAGATCGGTATAGATAGGCCACTCACCCAAGCCGGGGTAACGCCCGGGAAGTCAGAGCCCGAGGTCGGAGACGGTTGCAATGGTGGAGGATTTCTTTTCGCTATGGAGCACCCTTTCTCCATTAATACAAACAAGCGCCGAAAAACTATTGTAACAGAAGTAGCACCGCCGACATCTGGTTGTTACTTAGTCATTTCAAGAACAGAAGAAGGACAAAATTTTGAGAAGGTGAACCCTTTTATCATTCAGAAGGGAATAGATGCTATTGCTGGTGCGGTTCAATCATGCACTCGTCTACGGAATGGTTCCTTATTGGCACAAACTAAGTCCGATCAGCAAAGTAAGACCTTGTTGCGCGCTACGCTTCTCCACGGCTATCCCATCCGTGTGGAGAAGCACCGCACATTGAACTCCTGTCGAGGCGTTATTACCACCCATAGCCTCGATGGTATATCGGACGAGGACCTAGTAGAATATCTTGCAGACCAGAAGGTGACAGCGGTCCATCGAGTGCAGGCCAAACGCGACGGCGTATTGGTACCCACTCGTACCCTGTTTATTACATTTGATGGCGTCGATCTGCCCACGAGCATTTCCGCAGGGTACGAACGGATTTCTGTGAGGCCTTATATTCCTAGACCTCTGCGTTGTTTTAAATGCCAACGTTTTGGGCATACGCAAGTCTCCTGTAAGAGTGCCGTTAACATCTGTGCAACATGTAGCCAGCCCTCACACGAAGGTACCTGTTCAACAGCCCCTGTCTGCGTTAATTGTAAAGGGTCACATTCTGCTTCGTTTGCCGACTGTCCGCGGTATTTGGACGAGAAGGCGATCCAGGAGATCCGGGTAAAGGAAAAACTCTCCTTCGCTGAAGCCCGGAGGCGTTTCCATGCGCGCCAACCTTCACTCCTGCGATCTGGCACATTTAGTTCTGTTGTTGCCTCGCCAGTACCACGAGTAGATGCCGAAACCCAGACCTGGACCTTGACTGGATTAACCGCCACTACCATCCGGCCGTCTATTAAGGCTACAGTTACCAAGCCGTATAAACCTGGTCCCAAGTCAATGAAGTCGCAAGCCGTTGAAAAGAAGCCCAAGCAGAAACTTCGTAGGGAAGATTTTTTAAAAGACCCTCCGCGTGCGCGCGGTAACAAAGGTTCACCTTCTCCTCCTCGGAGGTCGCTGTCCCAGGATGGTCCTGGGACAAGCCGCGCTCAGCGGCACCCTTCACCCATCGCCACCCAGAACCGATTCACGGCGCTTGAATCGGTTTCTGGCACTGAGCGCGTGGGCCCTCCCTCCGAGGAAGCTATGGAGTCTGACCAACTCCATACAAAAAGCCCGAGCCCAAAGGTTAAACAAAAGGTAATTTTAAGCCGCCCTTCTAAATAGACAGTTTATCCCCTTATTCTTAATGGCTATCCTGACCTGGAATGTACGTGGTGTACGATCGCATAGGGCGGAACTGCAACTTTTATTGCGTTCCCATTCGCCTATGGTCGTATGTTTGCAGGAGACTAAGCTTCGCCCTCACGATCCTTTTGATCTCCGAGGATATACTCCGGTTCGCTACGACCTTGAACCGGAGGAGGGTACTCCTGCTCATGGTGGTGTCATGATTTTGGTGCGTAATGACGTTCATTTTCAAGCTATCACACTTACGTCCGACTTGCAAGCTGTTGCCATTAGACTGCAGTTACCCGGTTTTTTCTTTTCTGTTTGTTCTGTGTATACACCTCCATCATCTCCCCTCGCTCTCGCGGACATTCGATCTCTCCTGTCCGCTCTCCCAACACCATTTCTTCTGTTGGGAGATTTTAATGCCCATCACCCACTATGGGGTTCGCCAAGGGCTTGTGCGAGGGGAACTATTCTTTCCGACATTTTTTATCAGTTCAATCTTTCCATCCTCAATACAGGTGCACCTACTTTCATTTCTGATTCTTCTGGTACATTTTCTCACCTGGACCTTGCAATTTGCTCACTCCAGCTTGCACGTCGTCTTCAGTGGAACGTCGTCGCTGACACCTACTCCAGCGACCATTACCCCTGCATCGTTTCTCTTCTGTCGCACCACGTACAGCATTCCAGAGTACCTACCTGGATATTCGCAAAAGCCGACTGGAGCTTGTATTCCAGCCTCGTGCATTTTGACGACCAGCCCTTCTCCGACATTCACCAACTAGTGCAGCACCTTACGTCTATTATTTTCTCTGCCGCCGAACGCGCAATACCCCGTTCATCCTCTCAACCTCGGCGGCCACCTGTTCCGTGGTGGAACGAGGATTGTCGGGACGCCGTTCGTGCCCGTAGGACTGCACTTAGGGTGTTTCGGCGCCACCCTACACTTGATAATTTGGTGACTTTTAAACAATCGCGCGCCAGGGCTCGTCGCATTATTCAGGATAGCAAGAAGGCATCTTGGGCTCGTTTTGTCGAGTCTTTTAATCGTTTTACGCCTTCATCCGTTGTTTGGGATAAACTTCGTCGCTTCTCAGGTAAAGTGTCACATTGTACTGTTTCTGGCCTTCAGGTTTCTAATGCCACCATAGTGGATCCGGCTGCCATCGCTAACACTCTGGGTTCTGCCTTTGAGGCGGTTTCCAGTTCAGACCATTATTCCGCCGGCTTTCGCTCTATTAAACACCGGCAGGATTCCGCATCATATACTTTTCGGTCTGCTAATGATGAATGCTATAACGAACTATTCACAATGAGGGAGCTGGAGCACGCTCTTCATTGCTCTCGGCACTCCGCTCCCGGGCCGGACGGCATTCATGTCCTGATGTTAAAGAACCTTTCAGCCGACAGTAAACTATTTCTTTTAAAGTCTATAACCGTATTTGGCAAGACGGCATTTTTCCTTCCGTTTGGCGCGAAGCCACCATTGTCCCTATTCTTAAGCCTGGGAAGGATCGCCAACTACCTTCCAGCTACCGCCCTATCTCCCTCACCAGTTGCATTTGCAAGGTGATGGAGCGCATGATCAACGGGCGGTTGACATGGTGGCTTGAGTCTCAGAAACTTCTAGCGAACGCTCAGTGCGGGTTTCGTCGCTATCGCTCTACCGTCGACCATCTGGTGTCCTTGTCGACGCATATTATGAATGGATTTCTGAGAAAGTGTCAAACCGTGGCTGTATTTTTTGACCTGGAGAAAGCTTATGACACTTGTTGGAGGGGCGGCATTTTACGTACACTTCACGATTGGAATATCCGCGGTCGTCTTCCCATATTTCTTCGGGAGTTTATGACGGACCGCGTCTTTCGTGTGCGTGTGGGCTCGGTTTTATCTCGTCTTTTTATTCAAGAGAACGGAGTACCGCAGGGCTCTGTACTCAGTGTCACACTTTTTGCGATTGCTATCAACCCCATTGTTGATTGTATTCCACCTGGCATTTCATCGTCCCTTTTTGTTGACGATTTCGCTATTTATTGCAGTTCACGGCGGACCTGTCTCCTCGAACGCCGTCTCCAGAGCTGTATCGACCGTCTCTACGCCTGGAGTAACGCCAACGGCTTTAATTTCTCCGCCGAGAAATCCGTCTGCATCAACTTCTGGCGCCGGAAGTATTTCCCTCCGCCCTCTCTCCATCTAGGGCCAGGGATACTTCCGTTTGCAGACGAGGCGAAATTTTTGGGGTTGATTTTTGATAGGAAGTTGTGTTGGACCTCGCACGTTTCCTTTTTAAAAGCAAAGTGTGACCGTTCTCTTAATCTTTTACGTGTTTTAAGTGGCACATCCTGGGGAGCTGATCGGACCGTCCTTCTTCGCCTTTATCGCTCTTTGGTCCGATCCAAACTTGATTACGGGTGTATAGTTTATTCGTCGGCACGTCCATCTGTGTTACGTCGTTTGAATCCCATTCATCATCGTGGTATTAGAGTCGCTACAGGGGCCTTTCCAACTAGCCCCGTGCCCAGTCTTTACGCTGAGGCTGCAGAGCCTCCGCTGTCTTTCAGGCGTGAGATGCTCTTATGTAGCTATGCTTGTCGGCTCTCAAGCTTGCCTAACCACCCGTCCTTCGATGTATTTTACGAGGATTCGCTAGATCGGCAATATTTCGTTAGCTCCTCTGCATTGCTCCCCCCAGGGGTTCGATTTCGACTGCTACTTCGGCATTTGGACGTTACGCCAGCGCCGGCCCTTACCCGAGGGGAAACGCGTTTTCCTCCATGGTCGCGCGCTGAGGCCCACATCCACCTTGGGCTAACGTCGATGCCGAAAAATGCGACCCCTGCTTCTGTTCTTAGATCCGCCTTTTTAGAACTACAGGCGCAGTTCGGGGACTGTCATTTTATATATACTGATGGGTCTAAGACTGATGTTGGAGTAGGATGTGCCTTTGTTTTTGGTGTACGGAGTTTTACTTTTCGTTTACCTCAACAATGTTCAATTTTTACCGCCGAACTTTTTAGCATTTATCAATCTGTTTTATTCATTCAGCGGCACGACTTACGGCACTGTTTTATTTGTACGGACTCTCTGAGTGCCCTTCAGGCTATTCATGCGCTGTACAATTACCACCCACTCGTACAGCGCATACATGACCTGCTCCACTCGCTCGGTGTCTCTGGCATCAGCGTCTCCTTCATGTGGATTCCAGGTCATGTGGGCATCTCAGGTAACGAGTCTGCCGACGCCGCTGCGAAATCGGCGATTTTATTACCCAGATTTTTTACCTCTGTAGTTCCCTCGTCAGATTCGTGTGCTCTTTTACGTCGCCGCATCCTCTCGCGCTGGCGCGATGAGTGGACGGCCCTCCGGGGGAACAAGTTGCGGGAGGTTAAGCCTCTCCCGTTAATCTGGGGTACCTCTTCTCGTTCTTCACGTCGGGAGGAGGTACTTTTAGCCCGCTTACGAATTGGACATTGTGTTTTTAGTCATAGGTATTTGCTCAGTGGTGACCCCGCACCACTCTGTGGGCAGTGTGACGTGCCCTTAACGGTGCGTCACATTTTAACAGAGTGTCAGGTTTTAGCTGCATTGCGTGCTCGTGTAGGTCTGCCTGTTGGCTTAGCCAACGTTTTGGCAGACGACACGCATGCTGTGGAATGTGTTTTACGTTTTATTCATGACAGTGATTTTAATCTGCGCATTTAATGCGTTGAGCGTCTGTTAGCTTGGTACTTTTATTCTGTCTGTTTTTTATGGGAACTCTTATCCCGAGTGGACATATGGCGCTCATGTCCCTTGCATTCTACAGTTCCTGACACGATTTAATCCTTTACTGCCTATGCTTTTAGTGTGTTGGTTTTCAGATATTTGTCTTGTTCTTTTTATTGTTGTTATTGTTGTTATTGTTGTTATTGTTATTATTGTTATTGTTATATTTGATATTGTTATATTGTTAGTTTTAGCCTTTTGAACATCGCGGGTTTGTGTCCCGTTTTTAACTATGCGGTTCTTTTACCTGTTTTATATTTTGACCTTCTCTTTTATACACTGTAAGGGCGCTGATGACCATAGCAGTTTAGCGCCCTTAAACCGCATATCATCATCATCATCACCTCGCTCCCGCGGACATTCGAGCTCTCTTGTCCGCTGTCCCAACACCATTTCTTCTGTTGGGAGATTTTAATGCCCATCACCCACTATGGGGTTCGCCAAGGGCTTGTGCGAGGGGAACTCTTCTTTCCGACATTTTTTATCAGTTCAATCTTTCCATCCTGAATACAGGTGCACCTACTTTTATTTCTGATTCTTCTGGTACATTCTCTCACCTGGACCTTGCCATTTGCTCACTCCAGTTTGCACGTCGTCTTCAGTGGAACGTCGTCGCTGACACCTACTCCAGCGACCATTACCCCTGCATCGTTTCTCTTCTGTCGCACCACGTACAGCATTCCAGAGTACCTACCTGGATATTCGCAAAAGCCGACTGGAGCTTGTATTCCAGCCTCGTGCATTTTGACGACCAGCCCTTCTCCGACATTAATCAACTGGTGCAGCACCTTACGTCTATTATTTTCTCAGCCGCCGAATGTGCAATACCCCGTTCATCCTCCCAACCTCGGCGGCCACCTGTTCCGTGGTGGAACGAGGATTGTCGGGACGCCGTTCGTGCCCGTAGGACTGCACTTAGGGTGTTTCGACGACACCCTACACTTGATAATTTGGTGACTTTTAAACAATCGCGCGCCAGGGCTCGTCGCATTATTCAGGATAGCAAGAAGGCATCTTGGGCTCGTTTTGTCGAGTCTTTTAATCGTTTTACGCCTTCATCCGTTGTTTGGGATAAACTTCGTCGCTTCTCAGGTAAAGTGTCACATTGTACTGTTTCTGGCCTTCAGGTTTCTAATGCCACCATAGTGGATCCGGCTGCCATCGCTAACACTCTGGGTGCTGCCTTTGAGGCGGTTTCCAGTTCAGTCCATTATTCCGCCGGCCCTCGCTCTATTAAAGACCGGCTGGATTCCGCATCATATACTTTTCGGTCTGCTAATGATGAATGCTATAACGAACTATTCACAATGAGGGAGCTGGAGCACGCTCTTCATTGCTCTCGGCACTCCGCTCCCGGGCCGGACGGCATTCATGTCCTGATGTTAAAGAACCTTTCAGCCGACAGTAAACTATTTCTCTTACAGGTCTATAACCGTATTTGGCAAAGACGGCATTTTTCCTTCCGTTTGGCGCGAAACCACCATTGTCCCTATACTTAAACCTGGGCAGGATCGCCAACTACCTTCCAGCTACCGCCCTATCTCCCTCACCAGTTGCATTTGCAAGGTGATGGAGCGCATGATCAACGTACGGTTGACATGGTGGCTTGAGTCTCAGTAACTTCTAGCGAACGCTCAGTGCGGGTTTCGTCGCTATCGCTCTACCGTCGACCATCTGGTGTCCTTGTCGACGCATATCATGAATGGATTTCTGAGAAAGTGTCAAACCGTGGCTGTATTTTTTGACCTGGAGAAAGCTTATGACACTTGTTGGAGGGGCGGCATTTTACGTGCACTTCACGATTGGAATATCCGCGGTCGTCTTCCCATATTTCTTCAGGAGTTTATGACGGACCGCGTCTTTCGTGTACGTGTGGGCTCGGTTTTATCTCGTCGTTTTATTCAAGAGAACGGAGTACCGCAGTGCTCTTTACTCAGTGTCACACTTTTTGCGATTGCTATCAACCCCTTTGTTGATTGTATTCCACCTGGCATTTCATCGTCCCTTTTTGTTGACGATTTCGCTATTTATTGCAGTTCACGGCGGACCTGTCTACTCGAACGCCGTCTCCAGAGCTGTATCGACCGTCTCTACGCCTGGAGTAACGCCAACGGCTTTAATTTCTCCGCCGAGAAATCCGTCTGCATCAACTTTTGGCGCCGGAAGTATTTCCCTCCCCCTCTCTCCATCTTGGGCCAGGGATACTTCCGTTTGCAGACGAGGCGAAATTTTTGGGGTTGATTTTTGATAGGAAGTTGTGTTGGACCTCGCACGTTTCCTTTTTAAAAGCAAAGTGTGACCGTTCTCTTAATATTTTACGTGTTTTAAGTGGCACATCCTGGGGAGCTGATCGGACCGTCCTTCTTCGCCTTTATCGCTCTTTGGTCCGATCCAAGCTTGATTACGGGTGTAGTGTTTATTCGTCGGCACGTCCATCTGTGTTACGTCGATTGAATGCCATGCACCATCGTGGCATAAGAGTCGCTACAGGGGCCTTTCCAACTAGCCCTGTACCCAGTCTGTACGCAGAAGCTGCAGAGCCTCCACTGTCCTTCCGGCGTGAGATGCTTTTGTGCAGCTATGCTTGTCGACTCTCAAGATTGCCTAACCACCCGTCCTTCGATGTATTTTACGAGGATTCGCTTGATCGCCAATATTTCGTTAGCTCCTCTGCATTGCTCCCTCCAGGGGTTCGATTTCGACTGCTACTTCGGCATTTGGACGTTACGCCAGCGCCGGCCCTTACCCGAAGGGAAACGCGCTTTCCTCCATGGTCGCGCGCTGAGGCCCACATCCACCTTGGGCTAACGTCGATGCCGAAAAATGCGACCCCTGCTTCTGTTCTTAGATCCGCCTTTTTAGAACTACAGGCGCAGTTCGGGGACTGTCATTTTATATATACTGATGGGTCTAAGACTGATGTTGGAATAGGATGTGCCTTTGTTTTTGGTGTACAGAGTTTTACTTTTCGTTTACCTCGACAATGTTCAATTTTTACCGCCGAACTTTTTAGCATTTATCAATCTGTTTTATACATTCAGCGGCACGACTTACGGCACTGTTTTATTTGTACGGACTCTCTGAGTGCCCTTCAGACTATTCATGCGCTGTACCATCCACTCGTACAGCGCATACATGACCTGCTCCACTCGCTTGCTGTCTCTGGCATCAGCGTGTCCTTCATGTGGATTCCAGGTCATGTGGGCATCTCAGGTAATGAGTCTGCCGACGCCGCTGCGAAATCGGTGATTTTATTACCCAGATGTTTTACTTCTGTTGTTCCCTCGTCAGATTCGTGTGTTATTTTACGTCGCCGCATCCTCTCGCGCTGGCGCGATGAGTGGACGGCCCTCCGGGGGAACAAGTTGCGGGAGGTTAAGCCTTTCTCGTTGCTCTGGGGTACCTCTTCTCGTTCTTGTTATTGGGAAGAGGTAATTTTAGCTCGTCTACGGATTGGACATTGTGTTTTTAGTCATAGGTATTTGCTCAGTGGTGACCCCGCACCACTCTGTGGGCAGTGTGACGTGCCCTTAACGGTGCGTCACATTTTAACAGAGTGTCAGGTTTTAGCTGCATTGCGTGTTCGTGTGGGTCTGCCTGTTGGCCTAGCCAACGTTTTGGCAGACGACACGCGTGCTGTAGAATGTGTTTTACGTTTTATTCATGACAGTGATTTTAATCTGCGCATTTAATGCGATGAGCGTCTTTTAGCGTAGTAATTTTATTCTCTCTATTTTTATGGGGACTCTAATACCCAGTGGACAGAAGGCGCCCATGTCCTTCGCATTCTACAGTCCTTGACACGTTTTAATCTTTTATTGCCTATGCTTTTAGTGTGTTGGTTTTTCAGATATATTTATTGTTATTATTGTTATTGTTATTATTGTTGTTATTGTTATTATTGTTATTGTTATTCTATTGTTATTTTTAACTTTTTGACATCGCGGGTTTGTGTCCCATTTTTTAATTATGCGGTTTTTTACCTGTCTTTTATATTTTGACCTTATATTTTACACATTGTAAGGGCGCTGATGACCGCAGCAGTTTAGCGCCCTTAAACCGCATATCATCATCATCATCATCATCACCGGTAGACCGAGGTGTGTTCCATAAAGTTTATCTTCGGTAAAATCAGTTCTCGCCTCGTGAAGGCTATCCTCTCTCTTAATAGACTAAAGGATGCTTTTCATAGTGTGGTGCGAGCATGTGTGGTATTAATATGGTGTTTCAATTGCGCGAATGCCGGAACTGTGTGCTGGTCCCTGCATCATAGTAGGAAAGCTAACTGCAAGAGAAGTCGTAATTTCTTCTTATGTAGCTGGTAGAATTGCTGTATGTCCTTATATGTAGTCTCCCCGTAGAGGTCCGTCAAATGTTTCAATAAGAACGCAAGCTCAATGCCTCATACCACTCTTGGTCTTCCAACATCCCTAGTACTCCTCTCAAATGCGCCATTCTCTCTCAAGCATTGGTGAATTCGTGCAAATGTTCTTGCACACGGTAACTGCCTGTCAGGGTACCTTTCTGCATAAAGTTCATGTGCTCGTGCTGCATTGCCGTCTACATGGCCATACGTGTAATGCATACCCGTCTGTTTACTCATGGAATACATCTTCTTTGACCTATAACAATGAAACGGTTGATTTTCAGACCCATGTACATATGAACTTTTTTTTTTTTTACTGTTTTGATGTCGGGAACACGTCCCCCAAATATATGACACCATTAAAGATACACGCTATATACTGACTGCTCACACAGTGTTTTGTATATTGGCTACCATGTATACTGCAACTGATGGCACTTTCTAAAACTATTCCCCATGCCTTTATACAGTTATCTTCCAAGATGGTTAGGCAATACATTTTGACTTTCATGGAATATGGTTTTGCTGGTGTGCAAAATTTATTTCAGAATACAGTACCATCAGTTTAAATGGGCCTTCTGTTGCATGATAAGTTTTCCCAGTCATACTGCAGGAAGAATGAGAATTTCTGTCTAACACATAACAGTAGTGAAATGTCTCTGATGCTGTTAAGTGGGTGTATGAGTCATGGTTAGGGACCTTTAAATGGTGAGGTTATTTTACATAAAAAAATGGTGTTATTTTTCATACAAAAAACTGGTGCTATTTTCATTAAAAGATGAGTATATTTTGAATCCATTTATAAAGCCAATAAGGGAACCTGCACATACAACTTATTAGTCAAATGAAAATTCTGCCAGTATAGCCCTTATTTTGTTTCTTTAGGCTGGTTCTTTTGTCTTTTTAAACAAGTTTACAAATGGAAAGTATCTCTGAATCCAGACTTCTTAATGATATAGATAACTGTGATCAATTTGGAAGGAGAGCTCTTGTGTGGATGCACACTGGACCGCTGTTCCTAAAAGGATTAAAGAAAAACTTTGCGGAAAGATGTGTTTTGTGTGGGAAAGTGACATTTATTATTGTGAAATTATAAAAATGTGGAGAAATGGTGTCTGGGATGGAATATAGGGTAAATTACCACAGGATGCAGTAGCAGTTAAAATGTTGGCAGATGTGAGGGTAGGGAACATTAATAAGATGGAGATTTTCTGGGAAAAGTAAGGGAATATGTGGATGAGAAGTTTAATGGAGCACAATATAAGAGCATACACAGTTGATGATGTATTGTAGAGACTTTACCATAGATATAACCTGGAGGTTAAGGTATGGGAGAGCCTTGATACAGTAGTGCTAGAGTATTTGAATATATGGTTTGTTGTTTGTACTTTGGAGTTATAAATAGAATATTCATTCATTTATATCCACTACTCAAAATTGATACCTTATGATTTTATCACAAAAAATTACCAACAAGAAAAGTTCAACACTGCACATTAATACAAGTTTTGTATGCAAGAAATTACAACTTCAAATCAAGTTCAAGTGTTTCAGGAAAACTGTTTTACTAATTTTGTTGCTCAACCTGCTTTTCCTCTTTTCTATGTGTTTTGCCCTGCCTCTTACCAGCAACTCAAATGAATAACATTCCAAGTCTGTTTTAAGGAACAGATATGTATTTAAATAGTTAAATTTTATCATTTTCCTGACTACAAACTGATTTGCAGCTGTAGAATGGCAGATAGTTGCACAAGCAATTAAGAAAAGCTGACCGAAGGTACTGATTTGTCAGCTGCTGGTTGACGGATGAACAAAATGTAATCACAACTTCTGAGGGAGCAGATCTAAGAGTGAGTGGATCAGAGTCCTGAATCAAGAAGCAGATGAACTGATTCATTCTGCTCTGTGTAACACACTGTTCTTGAATGATTGAATTGATTATCTCTTGATTTTGAGTCACTTGTATCTCCCTGCTCTCTGTGAACATCAGGCTCAGGATAATGAAGGAGGGAGACAAATATTCGGCAAGCACATTCCAACAGCTTCCAACATCATGTGTATGCTGCTCAATGATCAGTTGCTACAGTAACTTCTGAAGTGTCTAATAAACCTCCATTTATTTTTACTCAACTATTGCAGATCTGTGAATGAATCTGAATCTAGAAGTGATGAACTAAAGGATGATTGGACCAATTTGCTCCTGATCTGCAAGACACCAATTGAAACTCTTTATTCCTTTTCTGTTTGCTTCATATCCTTTAAAATGAACATGGGCTAAATAAGGTAGGCTTAGGCGAGTCGCATGTCACATTCAGGAGGAAGGGCCATGAGGAGTACTGTGACGTAATATAGCTACCCCTCTATCAGAGCAGTGGCATAATGCTGATTCTTAGTTTTGAAAAGCGTGAAATGCCTGTTTATTAAGGGAACCAATTATTGAAAATTGGCAAACATGGTCAAAAGTTATAATTTAGGCTTTTTAGCTTATTATCAAGTCCATTTCTCTAGGAACCTTTTCGTGTATATATTTTTGTTTTCAGAGTGAAAATAAGGGAGTAACATGATTTAAATAATCCTGAGCAGAAGGTGTGGTAGTGTACTTGAGGCTTTTTCTGATATTTCTCATATTTTCCCCAAATATCTAGAAATGTTTTTGCTAAATTTGGTGTACATAGATTAATCAGTTCTAAATTATGGACTATAGGTAAATATGTGTTCCCTTTTATGAAAATACATAAGCAGAATTTTAGACCAGTTAATAAGTACAAATTTCCCTGCGAGGTTTTCTCTGTTGTAATATTTTAGACATTTTCCAGCATTTAAAATGCTCTTTATGATGCAATTTTTAAGTTTTCTGAGCGAAACTTCAGGAAGAGTTTCCTCAATACACACTTACTAAAACTTGCTATGCAGTTGTTATTGTAAGTCAAGGGTGTTATCCCAGCAGGCTCACCCAGGTTTGATAAATATATATAATTTTTGCAAAAGTTGTAACTTAAACTGAACGAAAATTATTATTTTTAAAGCAATTAATTTAAAAGCATATTTCCTAGCAAGTGTATTTTCTGCTTCAATAAGGAATGCAGGAGTGAAATATTGTTTAAAACTTATGGAAATTGCTTCGTAAGGATCATATTTTTATAAAATAATTTAAATTTGTATTTTGAAATCCATAATCCAGGAATGACTTAATTTATATCCACCAAACTTTGCAACCACACTTCTTTATACTGACGTGAGCTGTGGTAAAAAATTAAAAAAGCTCAGTAAAGTTCTTTGGGTTTTCTAAAATTCACAGATTGGTGTGAGGTATGTATTAATTGGCAAAACAAAATTATTCACATAATAAAGGCTTGAAACTCGAAATATCTTCAACTTCTTATCAAATTAAAGAAATAAGTATAATGTCACTTATAAATTTTAAGGAAGGATGAACAAATAATACTCAATACTTACAGTTTTTACAGTACTTACATGCAGCATATTGCAGCATCTTTGTATGCTACTAAATATGAAAGAGCTCATTTTTCATAAATGTCCGCCTGCTCTTGTGGAATGCATCTTGCAATTGCGTAGTTAGAGCAGTGTTACAGTTGAGTAGCACTCCTGGGTTAGAAGACTGTTTGTGTGTTGCAAACAGCAAATAAGAAGGGGAGGGGTTAAAGCTGCCTGACATGCAATGACATGTGGGGTCAAGAATGCTCATACCTGGGCTAAGGATTATAGGGGAGAGAAAGGTGAAGAGCTTCCATCATCATCCGCCTGCAACTTGATAGTTTTGTGATCCTGCCAAAAGTACTGTATATGTGCAAATAATCCGTGTCCCTAAGTAATCCCTGCACCCAGATTTTAGGAAGTTAAAAAGAATTGTTTGTATACTGAATTAAATATTTGTATTGAAAATATTAAAGACTACAATACTTCATCAACGCTATTGTCATCACTGCAAGGAGAGTCTTCTTCTTCTTCTTCTTCTTCTTCTTCTTCTTCTTCTTCTTCTTCTTCTTCTTCTTCTTCTTCTTCTTCTTCTTCTTCTTCTTCAATCAATCCTCCATAGCATATTGTCCCCCATTCCATTGAAGGAATTTGAGATTCCACACTTCTTGAAATTTCTTTTCACCAATGCTAGAGAAATTGAGTCCCATGCACTTTTCACCCATTTGCAGATTTGTATCACTTCTGGGTGCTTGAGTTTACTGCTCAGAGCGATCTGGTGCATTTCCTCAGCCGTGCATTTATATAATTTTTTTTAAATGGCCGATTGACACAGACATCCAATGGTTGAAGAATCGACTTGATCCCCCAAGAATGACAACCAAATCAGTTCTCTCCTCGTGTATAACTTTCTGTACATTGGCTTGTAGTATGACCATTGTAGCTATCCAGAACAAGGATGTTTTTTTGAGCTGAGTAGCACTCCTGGGCAAGTCTACCAAATTTGCATCACCCAGTTGATTACAAGCTTATTGGCCATCCATGCTTTAGGATGAGCTTTTATAATGATGCCTTAGGAGGGAGGAAGTTCATTCGGCACGTGATCTGGCCATGGGCAGGGCAGAAGTGTGGTTGCAGAGTGATGGAATGGTGGGAGAAGAAAGCATTGTGTCGACACTCAATGGGAGTTTACTGGTTCTGGACAGAAATATAGCGGGACCATCAAGGGAGCCAACAGGAATAGAATTACAGAGTAGGAAAGTGTGGCATAGGTATAGAAATACAACAGGCTCAGAGAAACGTACAGGAATACGGAAGTAATAATAATGGGGGATGTGAATATAGAATGAATATGTTGTGGAAATGAAACATGTTCTAGAAGGGAACAACTCAGACGAAGTAAAGACAAGTGTATTGACAGTCAAGTGATACATTTATTTGAATTTGTGAAGTGAATGCTCTAGATATATTGAATGGTAAATACGGAGAGGACTTGGAGGGAGAGTTTACCTTTGTTAATATGAACGAGCAAGTGTTGTTATGGCCGATCAGCATGGGGTACACAATAAGTATCTTTAAGGTATTAAACTTGTATCTAATAGTTGCCACTTCCTGCTGTAGCAGAGATTCAAGGACGATCGGGGGAAGTAAGGGAAGAGGGATGGGAATGGGAAAAGAATACTAAGCAGTATATTGAATTTAAATGAGGAACTGTTAACGTAATGAAGCAAATTCAACACACATTATTGTTAAATGCAGTAAGCTTGGGTATGATCGGCAATAGGAGCCAGGGCTTGACACTGATCATGCCCAAATGAATTGTAATAGCTCAACACTCAATAAAGATAAAGATAATGATGCCTTTAACATTTTCATTAGGAATGGCTTTTCATTTGAAGATTATATATGGTGGTAGCTTTCTTCCATCTACAGTTATGCACTGCGTAACAGTGCATCTTTGTTTTTCACTACTGCCAGTTCTAATCACCATGTTGGATTTACCCCTTTTGTTTATTGCATAGGCTTGCAGCATTCAAATTACACAGGCGTTTGGTCTGCATTACCAATTTGTGACAGCAAATATTGATTCCTCTGGCACAATTTGATGATAAATCTGGGAACTTTACCATCTTCTCTTTGTAGACTTGAGCAATACTCATTTTCCTACAAAAACTTAAGCCATTACATTCAAAAAAATGTGTGAGCCATCCACAACTGGTCTTAAATTCAGTACGAGTCATGTTTAGTTCTCTTGCTAATGTTATAGCTTTCAATTAACACATTTCACTTGTAACAGCACATCCAAATTGCTTATTTTCAGTCATATACTCTAATAATGTGTTCTCCACTTCTGGAAACGTTGCTTTTTGTCCATGAAATGCCAGCTGGTTACTATTCCTCTGCTCAAAATGAGCTTTATATTTTTGCCAGTCACAAAAACAGCTCTCATCCACATCATACTTTTGTCCAGCAGCAATATTGCCTATTTGTTCTGCCTCTTCAATGATGTGGAGTTTTTCTTTTGCCATGAACAACTTTAAGATGTTTCATACCAGCCATCCCGAACATATGTTTTCACTGCAGCTGACATTACACAATTTACTTTGAGAAAACCCTTATGCGAATAATAACCCGCTTACACGAATAATACCTGCACCCCAACTATTCACTGCTAAATATTATTTGTGTATATAGAATGTATGCATCTTCCCAACATTACAGATTTTCAATCACTATTCATTTTGCTGAACTACAGATTTATCATTTTTATTACCGGGGGGGGGATATTGGTGTTTTTGTGAGTATTGTGCTGCAAGCACATCAGAATGATGTGGTATTCTGTATCTTGTGCATGTTATACTGAAACAGCAGTAATTAAAAAAATAAAGGCTATTAGAAAATTGCATTACTTGAAAAAGGCGATAATCATATTTTATTTTAAATTCATGTTATTTGCAAATAAAATTCTAAATTTGTATAGAAATTCTTTTTATCACAACTGTAAATTTTACACGTCCCTAGCCCTGGTACACTTTAATACAGGAAAAAATAGTTTTCCTTTGTTGCTACTTCATAGAACAGAATTACATGCTTTTTGCACTAAGAATTTCAGGCACTCTTCTGTGAAACTGATTCACCTATAAGGCATACAGTTCATAAAAGAGTAAACAAATTCACAACTATAAGATTAGTGCTACACCTGATAAAATCAGAAACACTGCATTTTAACAGAGGTAAAGCTTTAGATATCGCTCACTGATTACCAAGAAAGTAAGCAAGAATCAATCATTCCTCCCTGACTGAGGTTTTTTTCCAGGTTTTCTTTAGTGCTCATTACTAGCAAATGCTGGGGAGGTACCTCAAACTTAGGCCTGGAATGTTTCCTTCCCAAATTTCCTTTTCAAATAATCATTTAATTTGATGTATCATCAGTGTCGACTGCCTGTGGTGCCATATGCAGTAAGAATGGGCATTAAGCACAACAAAAAAAAGAGAAGGGGTTAGCTATAGGTCAGCACAGTTCACCCATGCTAGACAAGGGAAGTGTAAATTTACAATTTTAATTTGCAAAATAACCATTATTACAGAAAGTTTGCCTTGTGCATTTATCAGATTTATCTTAATGCATTGAATGTATGTGCTTTTGACCAACTTTGCAGGGACTGGAACTTTTACAGGTGAGCAGCATTTACCATGGTAATGACAGTGCTGCACAACAATGGGCCATAATCTGATGGCCTGCATTGGCCTCCATTCAGAACTGCAATTCATAAGATAGCTCACAAGAGATCTATTTTATCTCAAACACTCAGAGCCACACGAAAACATGCTCAAAATAAAAATTACTCACCACAAAACAATTGTGGTATGAGTTATTCCCACGTAAAACTCAATTGTCTGCTAGTGCCATTTGGTGTTGGCAAGTTGTACCTGCACTAACTACCCATTCTAGGTGAATGAATGTTACAGATGCAGTAAAAGTTCATCTCTTGGAGTGTTTAGCTGTAGCATAGAGTGTAACTAGTGTGCATTTGCATTATGAGGCAAAATAATCCCATGAATTTTGTAAAAATATTAGAAACAAAGTTTCAATGTTCTAATATGATTTGTGTACAGAAGTTAGGAACTGTGATGTGTTTTGAATTAGATAATCATTTCTGAGTTGCAATTTGTAACACTAATTATCACTAAAATGTAATTTTACCTGGACATATTTCTAGATTAGTTTACCCCATCGTCAGCATTCTCCAACTGGTGCAGTATTTTTCCTGGTGATTTTGGAAGGGGTTGGCTTTGATGTGATTGGCACTTGTTTTATGAATTTCCAATTTGCTGTGTGGCAGCAAAACAAAATTTACAATGTTGTTTTGGTTTTTGTAAGATGTGGATTTTTTTCCCAAGTGTCTAATTATACTGCATATTTTGCAGGTTTTACGAGCATTATACTTTGTACTATTCATGATCGGTTGACCAGAAATGGTGAGCAATGGCAAATTTGTCTGTTTGTGTGCATTTAATTGCTCTCAGATTTTTCATTCTTGTTTCAGGTTTCTCTTGGTGTTTACTATGTAGATTTTGTTGCAGTCTGCACAGTCTATTTTGTAAATGCCAGATTTTTGGTGTTCTTGGATGGAATCCTTTAGGTTGGTACACACAATTTTTGTAGTCAGAAGCTATGAGGAGCTAATTTCATTTCAAATTTGTTGAAGATTTTTTGGAACTTGTGATGTAGTCCTGGATGGTATGTAAATTTCTTGAAATTGGGTTTCTTTTTGTTTGACTTAGTTTTGTGCTGTCTATGGTTTTCAATAGAAGCAAGTCACAGATGCACAAAACTAAATCAGACAAAAAAACAAACAAACAAACAAACAGCTCAAACAACAGAAGCAAACCACAGACAGCACAAACAAAAGTTAAACAAAAGACAAGCCCAATCCAAGAAATTTACATATCATCCAGGACTACATCACAAATTCCAAAAAAATCTTCAAGAATGTAAAATCACATTAGCTCCCCAAAACAACTTCACCCTGCAAAAAATACTCTGCACCAACCTAAAGAATCCCATCCCAGAACCCAAAAATCTGGCATTTACAAAATAGACTGTGCAGATTGCAACAAACCGTACATAAGAAAAAACAAAAGACATCTGAAAACAAGATTGAAAGAAGATCTAAAAGCAATTAAATATAAGCAAACAGACAAATCTGCCACTGCTCACCACTTCTAGTCAAACAACAATGAAATAGTAAAAGTATAAAGCTCGTAAATCTGCAATATATGCAGCAGAATTAGACATTTGGGTAAAAATCCACATATTAAAAACCAAACATCTTAATTTTGATTTGCCACACACAGTACCCTCTGGAAATTCATAACACATGTACCAATCACATCAAAGCCAACCCCTTCCAAAACCACTGGGAAAGATACTGCCCCAGTTGGAGAATACTGACAATAAGGTAAACAAACTTTGAACATGTCCAGATAAAATTATCTTTTAGTTATATTTTGGTGTTACAAACTCCAACTCAGAAATGATTATCTAATTTCAATGTATTATTATGGAAATTATTGGAATCGAGGACATAGCATTTGCAAATGTGTATATGTAATATAATAATTCATAAATATAATGGGAATGACACAGAAATGCATTAAGAAATACTTTATATGTATGGTGAGTTTGAAGAATAGGAAGAGCCCATACCTGAAGTTGGCTCTTCCAGGAGTACAAGCCTCTCATCTCCAGAGCAGCAGGAACCTTCAAGTCAGAGTGAATGCAAACTACTTCCATCCAAAATGTCAAGGTCTAGTGTACCAGCAGACATAGATGTCAGCATATTGGAGAACAATGATGAAGATTATTATAGTTTTGGCTTCAACTCCTATAACAAATTTATGGGACACTATAAGTGAATTGCAAATAAATAAAATTGGAAAAGATCTGACCTCTTAACATCAGTAAGTACCCTTAATGCACTTTTATCAGAAAAACCTACAATTGCTTTACAAAATCAGGGAAACTAAGTAATAGCACCATCTGTAATAACTTTTATTGGGAAGTTCTACGGATTCAAAGAGAATTTTTAGCCTGTAGAAAAAGGCCCTCAAAATCATGTCATGCAAGAACATCATGTAGATATATTTTTAAGAACCTATAGAACACTCGTGGGAGAATACATATACACATTAATGGCTTTTTACATAAGAAATAAAAAATCATTTGTTGCCAATTTTGACATTCACAATATTAATACAAGATCCAGATTAGAGCTACATATACCATCAACTAACCTCATGTGTTCAAAAAGGAGTACATTATCAGTGTGTAAAAATATTTAATATGCTACCTCACAACTTGAAAACCTGCAATGATAAAACATTTAAAGCAAAACTGAAACAATATTTATATGAATGCTCATTTTATACCATCAATAAGTTTCTAAATGATACTGTAGATACTTAACTTTAAACTATGTAAATAATATTGTAAATACTGTAAATATTGATAATTATGTAAACATATTGACATGTTCCACATACTGTTGTCAAAAACAAAGCATAGGATCTATGGGATACAAATAAATATATATATATATATATGTGTGCGTGTGTGTGTGTGTGTGTGTGTACGTGTGCGCGCGTTTTTTATAATCTTACTCCACAAAATATTAAATTCTCCATGTAGGCAACAAAGGAACTATTTAAACTCCTTTATTTTTCCCAAAGAGAAAACTATGCCAAATGTCTTTTTCAGTATCAATTTAAAGAGATTTTCAGCCCTTGGCAGAACTAAATGGGAAATGGAGAATATTCAACATGAAATTAAATTCAAAATAAGTAGGTTTTAGGAAAAATGTTTAGCACAAAATCTAGTTTCAGGGTAAAATTCTGTGTCATTAGCAACAATGTGATTAATTAACCAGATTAATTGGACTTTGTGATCAATGATCCTAAATCATTTTTATAAGCTGACTGTTGTATAACCATATTGTTGCTGCAACAGAAGGAAAGCGGGCGTTGACTGTTTCATCAACAATCATAAAAGGTGCTTTACAAGACTTTGTTCTTTACAGGATCTGCAAAACTAAGTTTAATTTATGAGTGAAACAAATAAAAAGTAATGCTTGTGGATACTTTGTTTTAGGTTTTACGGCAAAGCCATTATAGTGCCCAGTATTCACAGGCTGCGCTATCATACATTTGACCATTTAATTTATCACCTGAATGGAATTGTTCTAAATCCTGAAACATTATCATCACTCACATCAATGAATCGAATGAACCTTTCTTGAATTTCTCCTTTCAAGGCAATGCATCTGTGAAAATCCAAAGATCTGCCATTTTCTTCTGATTGCTTTGACTTTTTACCATATATCCAGAACATAAAACATATAGTACACACAAAATTTTGAGGAGCTATATCAAACCGGTGTTAAGATTTTCATTTTTATATTTATAATTAATCACTTTTGATAGGTAATATGAAATATTCCTTGGACTCTATGAATTATCGTATTGCTCCCAAAATTTTAATTTGAGCTTAATGTACAAACATAAAGAAATTATAGTGCAGGCATTTCTTAATTTTAATTAGTTTAAGAGAAAAAATTTATACATGTTATTAAAATTTTCAATTTTTTGAATGTAAGTTATGAAAATTAATTAATTTCAACTGAACTATTTAATGTGTTTTAACTAGTGGACAAACATTTTAAAATGCATAATTTCTGAAGCTCCCCTGAAAACTTTAAGTTAGTAAATTATAACCTGTGGTCCAAGGAGCATTTTCAATAGTGAAAAATTCTGAAAAAAAATGGAGTTTTAAAGTTCAATGCAGTGCTTCACGTAAATGGTAAAGGACCAATTAAATAGCCATTTGCACCTTTTAAATGGTTGATGTTAAAAAAAACTTGTGTAGCATGAAAGTACAAACTATAAGATGATAAAAATGCAAAAGATCAAAAAATTGAAAATTCTAACTTTTTTTGCTTTGTTTTGTTTTACCAAATTTCACTGATGGATTGCCTTAAGTCAGCATACATAAACACTATACACAACTGACACTTCTTAGAAATGCACATAGTTTCATTCACAATAACTGAAACAAATTGAGCTACCAAGATTTCCTGTTTTAACTTTCTGGATGCCTAAATGTTCCCCCCATGCTTCTATTAAATCATTACATATCATGGATGTTTGTCCGGAGAAAACAGTACTATTATTTAAGGGACTTTGGAAGTAGGAGTTTCTCTCGGCTAAAATATTCAGCAACTACCTATAATTTCCTCTATTTGAAGAGCTCCTTGACTCATCATGATATCTGAAAGAGCTAAGAAAGCTCCTGAAGAGCTAAAAAATACGTAGCATCAATTAAAGACTTCACAAGCTCTCTATTACTTTTCACTCTGGCATTGTGATTTTCTATATTAGCTTTATAAGTTTTGCAGAGATAAAATTCTGTCTCTGACTTTTTGAACTGTTTTAGCAAAGTTAGTTGATGATATTTATGTAGAACATTTCCTAAATTATTTAAACCAGTTGTTTAATTGTTCCAAATACATTTTTGGTTACAAAACAATAAACATGGTATCAATAGAACAGTTTGCTAGGAAAAGAACTGCATGTCATATGAATGAATACATCCTCACAGCAATCACCAGACAGGTGGAAATTCTCCAACCCATACTTCTCTCTTCCCATAACTGCATACTCACAGCATCATGTGCACTATGTAAGATGAGCTAGGGACATCCTTCGTTTTATTTACCAACCTGCTCACAGTAAAACCATTGCCATCCAACCGTGAGTACTTTTAATAACACTGTCATTCACTTTCTAACTGTGATTTGTCATTTACTCTTCATTTGTGTCCATGAATACTAATAAATGTGACCACATTTCATTTTTGAAAACTATACTGAAATTTCTTATCTTGATTTCAGCAATTACAGGAGGTCTAATTTTTTGCTGATAAGACCATACTAAAAAAGTCCACAGAATTGTCTGCATTTTTTTCATGGCTTGTTGAAGTTTTTTTCATTATTAGGCAGCTCTTTTCTCTAAAAGCTTTAAAATATTTTCTTGTAGCTGATTGTTTTCCTACTAACTCGAGATGTTTACGGGCAGAGATGAGACTTCTTGCTGAGAAGAGCAAGTTGCAAGAGGGGCTTCTTCCTCAGTAACAAGGGTATAGTTTTCTGTTTCTAGCTTTTCCTGTGTTGGCTGGGAAGCTTCACAACCATACTGACATTGCTGACATCATGAGATTCCATCTCGGTCAAGGACAAATTGTAGTGTGATCTACAAATGTGTATTCACATTAGATAAGATATAGCTCAAACTTTATTTTAATTCATTTATTACTCATTTATTTACCTACATTGTACTTTGCTTTATTGTTACGTATTACCTAGATAGGGTTTTGGAAGGATTGAGATAAAAACAATACTTTCTTACCATAACATTGCTGCTGCTGCTGATGATGATGATATGGAGCTTAAGGGCGTTCAACTGCATTGGTTATTAGCGCCCTTACAATGTAGAAAATAGAAAATAGAAAAGTCCAAAAACTAAAAACCACACACAAACCGCTTAGTCAAAAACACTAAAAAACACAACAGACCAAAGACTAAAATCTACACACTAAAATCATGGTCACTAAAAGAATAAAACAATGTGTCAAGAACTGTAGAATGCGAGGGACATGAGCGCCATATGTCCACTGGGGAGTAGAGTCCCCATTAAAACAGACAGAATAAAATGACAAAGCCAAAGGACGCTCAACGCATCAAATGCGCAGATTAAAATCACTGTCACGAATAAAACGTAAAACACATTCTACAGCATGCGCGTCGTCTGCCAAAACGTTGGCTAGGCCAACAGGCAGACCAACATGAACGCGCAACGGAGTTAAAACTTGACACTCTGTTAAAATGTGACGCACCGTTAAGGGCACATCACACTGTTCACACAGTGGTGCGGGGTCACCACTGAGCAGGTATCTATGACTAAAAAGACAATGTCCGATTCGTAAACGAGCTAAAAGTACCTCTTCCCGACGAGAAGAGGTACCCCAGACTAACGGGAGAGGTTTAACCTCCCGCAATTTGTTCCCCCGGAGGGCCGTCCACCCATCGCGCCAAAGCGAGAGGATGCGGCGACGTAAAATAACACACGAATCTGACGAGGGAACAACAGAGGTAAAAAAATCTGGGTAATAAAATCGCCGATTTGGCAGCGGCGTCGGCTGACTCGTTCCCTGAGATGCCCACATGGCCTGGAATCCACATGAAGGAGACGCGGATGCCAGAGGCACCAAGCGAGTGGACCACGTCATGTATGCGCTGCACGAGGGGGTGGTAATTGTACAGTGCGCAAATACGTTGAAGAGCACTCAGGGAGTCTGAACAAATAAAACAGTGCCGTAAGTCGTACCGCTGGACGTATAAAAGTGACTGATAAATACTAAAAAGTTCGGCGGTAAAAATCGAACATTGCCTGGATAAACGAAATGTAAAACTACGATTACCATCAACAAAGGCACACCCTACTCCAACATCATTCTTAGACCCATCAGTATATATAAAACGAAAATCTCCGAACTGCGCCTGAAATTGTAAAAAAGCCGATCTAAGAACTGAAGAAGGGGTCTCATTGTTCGACATTGACGTCAACCCAAGGTGACACTGAACCTCAGCGCGCAACCATGGAGGAAAGCGCGTTTCCCCCTTGGGAAGGGCCGGCGCTGGCGTAAAGTCCAAATGCCGAAGAAGCTTTCGAAATCGAACCCCTGGAGGGAGCAAGGCAGAGGAGCTAACGAAATATTGCCGATCAAGCGAACCTTCGTAAAATGCCTCGAAAGACGGGTGGTCAGGCAAGCTTGAGAGTCGACAGGCATAGCTGCACAAAAGCATCTCACGCCGGAAGGACAGTGGAGGCTCTGCAGCTTCAGCATACAGACTGGGTACAGGGCTGGTTGGAAAGGCCCCCGTAGCGACTCTTATGCCACGATGGTGAATGGCATTCAAACGACGTAAAACAGATGGACGCGCCGACGAATAGACAATGCACCCGTAATCAAGCTTATTTCGGACCAAAGAGCGATAAAAGAAGGACGGTCCGAACAGCTCCGCAGGATGTGCCACTTAAAACACGTAAAATATTAAGAGAACGGTCACACTTTGCTTTTAAAAACGAAATGTGCGAAATCCAGCTCAGCTTCCTATCAAATATCAACCCCAAAAATTTCGCCTCGTCTGCAAACGGAAGTATCCCTGGCCCAAGATGGAGAGAGGGCGGAGGGAAAGTCTTCCGGCGCCAGAAATTAATACAGACGGATTTTTCGGCGGAGAAATTGAAGCCGTTGGCGTTACTCCAGGCGTAGAGACGGTCAATACAGCCCTGGAGACGGCGTTCGAGTAGACAGGTCCGCCGTGAACTGCAAGAAATGGCAAAATCGTCAACAAAAAGGGACGATGAAATGCCAGTGGAATACAATCAACAATGGGGTTGATAGCAATTGCAAAAAGTGTGAAAATGAGTACAGAGCCCTGCGGTACTCCGTTCTCTTGAATAAAAGGACTAGATAAAGCCGAGCCCACACGTACACGAAAGACGCGGTCCGTCATAAACTCCCGAATAATATGGCAAGACGACCGCGGATATTCCATGCATGCAGTGTACGTAAAATGCCGCCCCTACAACAAGTGTCGTAAGCTTTCTCCAGGTCAAAAACAACAGCCACACTTGAAAGTTTGACACTTTCTCAGAAATCCATTCATAATATGCGTCGACAGGGACACCAGATGCTCGACGGTAGAGCGATGCCGACGAAATCCGCACTGAGCGTTCGCTAGAAGTTTCTGAGACTCAAACCACCATGTCAACCGCCCGTTGATCATGCGCTCCATCACCTTGCAAATGCAACTGGTGAGGGACATAGGGCGGTAGCTGGAAGGTAGTTGGCGATCCTTCCCAGGCTTAAGTATAGGGACAATGGTGGCTTCGCGCCAAACGGAAGGAAAAAGGCCGTCTTGCCAAATACGGTTATAGAGCTGTAAGAGAAAGAGTTTACTGTCGGCTGAAAGGTTCTTTAACATCAGGACATGAATGCCGTCCGGCCCACGAGCGGAGTGCCTAGAGCAATCAAGAGCGTGCTCCAGCTCCCTCATTGTGAAAAGTTCATTATAACACTCATTATTAACAGACCGAAAATTAAAGGTGTCGGAATCCAGCCGGTCTTTGATAGAGCGAAAGCCGGTGGAATAATGGTCTGAACTGGAAACCGGCTCAAATGCAGCACCCAGAGTATTAGCGATGGCAGCCGGATCCACTATGGTGGCATTGGGAATCTGAAGGCTAGAAACAGTACAATGCGGCACTTTACCTGAGAAGCGACGAAGTTTATCCCAAACAACAGATGAAGGCGTAAAGCGATTAAAAGATTCGACAAAACGAGTCCAAGATGCCTTCTTGCTATCCTGAATAATGCGACGAGTCCTGGCGCGCGATTGTTTAAAAGTAACCAAATTATCAAGTGTAGGGTGGCGCCGAAACACCCTAAGCGCAGTCCTACGAGCACGAACAGCGTCCCGACAATCCTCGTTCCACCACGGAACAGGAATACGCCGAAGGTGAGAGGATGATCCGGGAATTGTGCGTTTGGCGGCAGATAGAATCGTAGACGAAAGGTGCTGCACCATTTGGTTAACGTCAGTGAAGGGCTGGTCCGCAAAAGACACGAGGCTGGAATACAATCTCCAATCGGCTTTTCTGAATATCCAGGTAGGTACTCTGGAATGCTGGACGTGGTGAGATAGAAGAGAAACGACGCAGGGGTAAAGGTCGCTGGAGTAGGTGTCAGCGACGACGTTCCACTGCAGACGACGAGCAAGCTGGAGTGAGCAAACGGCTAGGTCCAGGTGAGAGAATGTACCAGAACAATCAGAAATAAAAGTAGGTTCACCTGTATTGAGGATGGAGAGATTGAATTGGTAAAAAATGTCGGAAAGAAGTGTTCCCCTCGCACAAGTCCTTGGCGAACCCCACAGTGGGTGATGGGCATTAAAATCTCCCAATAGAAGAAATGGTGTTGGGAGAGCGGACAGGAGAGCTCGAATGTCCGCGGGAGCGAGGGGAGACGATGGAGGTGAATAGACAGAGCAAACAGAAAAGAAAAAGCCGGGTAATTGAACAGTTACGGCAACAGCTTGCAATTCGGACGTAAGAGCGAGAGTTTGAAAATGAACGTCGCTACGCACTAATATCATGACACCTCCATGGGCAGGAGTACCCTCCTCCGGCTCAAGATCGTAGCGAAGCGGAGTATACCCTCGGAGATCAAAAGGATCGAGAGGGCGAAGCTTAGTCTCCTGTAAACACACTACCATGGGTGAATGGGAATGCAATAAAAGTTGCAATTCCTCCCTATGCGATCGTACACCACGTAAATTCCAGGTCAGGGTAGCCATAAAGAAAGGGATAAACTTCTTACTTGGAAGGGTGGCTCAAAATTACCTTGTGCTTAACCTTTGAGCTCCGGCTTTTGGTATGGAGTTGGTCAGACTCCATAGCCTCCTCGAAGGGAGGGCCCACGCGCTCAGAGCCAGAAACCGATTCAAGCGCCGAGAATCGGTTCTGGGTGGCGATGGGTGAGGGGTACCGCTGAGCGCGGCTTGTCCCAGGAGCGTCCTGGGACTGCGACCTCCGAGGAGAAGGTGAACTTTTCTTACCGCGCGCACGCGGAGGGTCCTTCAGAAAATCTTCCCTACGAAGTTTCTGCTTTGGTTTCTTTTCAGCGGCTTGCGACTTCATTGACTTGGGACCAGCTTTATATGGCTTGCTAACTATACCAGAAATGGACGGCCGGATGGTAGTGGCGGTTAATGCAGTCATGGTCCAAGTCTGAGTTTCGGCATCTACTAGTGGTACTGGCGAGGCAACAACAGAACTAAATGTGCCAGATCGCAGGAGAGAAGGTTGGCGCGCATGGTAACGCCTCCGGGCCTCGGCGAAGGAGAGTTTTTCCTTTACCCGCATCTCCTGGATCGCCTTCTCCTTCAAGTACCGCGGACAGTCGGCAAATGACGCAGAATGAGACCCTTTGCAGTTTACGCAGACGGGGGCTGTGGAACAGGTACCTTCGTTCGACGGCTGGCTACATGAGGCACAAATGGTAACGGCACTCTTACATGAGACTTGCGTATGCCCAAAACGTTGGCATTTAAAACAACGCAGAGGTCTAGGAATATAGGGCCTCACCGGAATCCGTTCGTACCCTGCTGAAATGCTCGTGGGCAGATCGACGCCATCAAATGTTATTAACAGGGTACGAGTGGGTACCAATCCTCCATCGCGTTTGGCCTGTACGCGATGCACTGCTGTCACCTGTTGGTCTGAAAGATAGTCTACGAATTCATCGTCCGACATACCATCGAGGCTTTGGGTGGTAATGACGCCTTGACAGGAATTCAATGTGCGGTGCTTCTCCACACGGATGGGATAGCCGTGGAGAAGCGTAGTGCGCAACAAGGTCTTACTTTGCTGATCGGACTTCGTTTGTGCTAATTAGGAACCATTCCGTAGACGAGTGCAGGACTGAACCGTACCAGCAATAGCATCAATGCCCTTTTGAATGATGAAAGGGTTCACCTTCTCAAAACTTTGCCCTTCTTCGGTTCGTGAAATGACCAAGTAACAACCAGTTGTCGGTGGTGTCACTTCTGTTACATAAACTTTTTGGCGATTGTTGGTATTAATGGAGAAAGGGTGCTCCATAGCGAAATAAATCCTTCACCATTGTAACCGTCTCCAACCTCGGGCTCTGACTTCCCGGGCATTACCCCGGCTTGGGTGAGTGGCCTATCTATACCTATCTCACCCCAGGGTCACACCTCCTAGAACATAGACAGAGGGACCCAATCGCCGTCAGAAGTCAGCAGCTCATGCAATGGCCCCCCTGCGGGACTGCAGTTGAACACCTGATACGAACACATACCCTACATGACGACCCCGGGTGGTGGGGATGATGCCATTACCCACTCACCCAGCTGCGCACCCCGTGTGCGGGTATTCGTCAGGCTGTGTCCACGGAGGATTTAAATAAAAAGATAAAAGAAACTAAAAGTCTGTGGGCATTTTGCACGCAAGGTAGCCTGGCGAAGAAGTAAAAGAGATGTGTAAATGAATGGGCATGGGGCGAAATGTGCATAAGTAGAAGAGAAGAAAGAAACGATGGCGAGAGGCGACATGGAGTGAAATGCACAGAACGCACGAGAGCCTACCTTGAGTCCCCCAGTCACGAGAACGAACCCACCTCGACCGGACGGGGATGAAGTGATGAAGATGGCGATGAGTGGCTCGGGAACCCCCGGGTATGCCAAACCCGTACTCACATGAGGTGAGCCCCTGGGAGGCATAACATTGCATTTTCCATTCTCTGAATGGCTATTCAAGTAGTTCAGCTTTATAGCCTTTTCTCTTAATACAACACTTAAAAGTGTCAGCAAGTAAAGACGTGCAACAAAACTTGTCAAATCTCCTCATAATCAAGAGATTACAATGCGTGTAAATTCTCGTTATAAGGCAACTTTGATATGTGCATTTGGAAGGCATGAGAAACAAAGTTAAATTTTAAAGAGTGTGATTTTTTAATGTTAAAGCATTTTATAATTATAAAATCAAGTTACCTTTGCATAGTTCATCAAGTAGACTTGAGACTATCTCAAGGTCAAACACCACGTGTTTGCATAAATTTGCAGCCATAGGTTTTATGACAACAATTAAACTCATTGTTTAAGAAAGCTAGCTTGCTTCCCACATTTTGCCCTTAAAATATTGGAATATTCAAAAGTATGCTCATTTTATTCTGAATTACAAAGGCAAAACATAGAATAAAATAGCTTTTTATGTAGTATTATATTAATTACATAAAATGTCAGTTTTGTCTATTAAATGTCAGTCTGCCTTACATGTCTGAAAAAGTATTAATATATGCAAGTAAGGCAAACTGACATTTAATAGCCAAAACTGACATTAATTTATGTAACGAACGTATGTAATGTGTGTACCTTACAGCTATTTAAAGAAAAATCAGGATGTATTTTAGAAACTGCAGTTATGTGAAGTCATGTTCACAACCATAATGCCAAGCCTGTTTTGTATATAACCACAAATACCATGCATTATTTTGTTAAATGCTATACTCAGTGTACATGTGAAAACTTGTAATTTTTATTAAATACTCTCTATCCCTTGGCTGATTTTGCCATTTGTTCTGATATTTCTGGCCAAGCATTCTCCCTGATGTGATTTTTATAATTACCTATCACATTTAAGGTCATAAAGACCAGATGTTGTCCCACTAGCTCAACTAAGAAGCTGTCTTCTCCACTAGTGAATGACATTTTCCTCATACATGCACCAGTGCTTGACGTTTGTACTGCCAGTCGAGTCAAAACGTTGCACCAGGCAGTGGTGTGAGTATGAAAACTCTTCTGCACAGCTCCAGACGCACCTCAATGCCACACCAATGCTATGCCGCTAAGGAATCATACCTTTAGGTGGTACAGAAATGTCATCATTTCTCCAGCCTGATTTATTGAGTATATCTAAAACTCTGTTCACAAACTGTGCTTTCAATTCATCAGTTATTCAGCGTTAACACTGGTTGTATCAGTAAACATACATTTTAACTGCATTCCACAAACTGTATCTATCAAGAAGTTCATTTGTTTGGGCCTTTCTGTTTTTCAAACACAATGCAGCCAGTTTTACTTCATTTCTTTAATTTTTAAGTATTACTACCTAATATTCCTTTCCTCCTTAAACTTAATAGCCTCTCTGAAAGTTTATTTGTATAGTGCAGCTTGGCTTGGAGTTGGAATGTCAATACCATCAGGTGATAATTGTGTGCATATTTTTGCAGCTTGACTTGGTGATAGTGGATGTTACCAAGTTAGTTGCTATCTTTACTTTGTTATGTTTCCCTTTTGTTACAGGAGTACTCTTATTATAATCTCTGTTTTCACTTTCAGTCACAGTACCACTTCTAACACTATAACCAATGTAAGATTTTGATGCTGAACTTTAAATTGATTCAATATGTAGTTTTTACCTTTTTTAAGGATGAATTGTGTCTTGTCTTACCACATAAGTAGCCCATTCCTCCTTTGCTTTGTAGTTGCAGATGGTACAATCATTTATCCTTGGTAGATAACCACTGACCATTTACTTTTGTAATACCAAAAAGTTTATTAAATGTACTATATTTACCCCTCTTAATACATTCATCATAAGTTTTCAGAACTTTGTGAAGCTTTGCTTGTATTGCTTGATTTGGTACACGAGGAAAATTCAATTTATTTTCCCATAGCTTTGTTACTTCTTTAGAAATTCTTATTCTATATTTTTCTTCTAATGGCAATTCTTTGAAAGGCACACTTCCTCTTTTCCTGTGTGAATGCTTGAATCTCGCCAGATTATTGCTCCAGATTGCTATGTTCTTCTGTACATACTATAACTTCTCTCATGTGATATTAACATTTTCTGTTAATGAGGGAAAAAATACAGTGCTTTTCTTTCACACTGTGACCGCTGCAGCTTGGACTCCCACCAAAACAGTTATAATATCCTTGCAACTGCCTCATGTTCTCATATTTAAAGTTACAATTACAGTGATAATAAGCACATACCTTATCATAAGAGATGTCCTTCTCTATCCAAACATTTCTGGTATCTTCTCAGGAAATTTTCATTCACACTGGAGAGTTCAATATGCAAAATTCAATGAATTTCTTGCTTGACGTGTTCCTCCCTCCCTTTAGTTCTTCCAATGTATGGGGTTTGTTGCACACATCTAATTTTTTCAAGTTCCTCCAAGATAAAATCACATAGTTACATCAGGGGATCATGAGGGCCATAATTCTTTACTAATTAACCTATTTTCAAAAATGTCCTGAATTAAATTTAATGACTCATCACCTGCATGTGCTGTAACAAAGTCTTGTTAGAAAAATCCAGAGTGACATGCAAAAAAACTGGTGTAAGTCATTCCTGTACCTCTATGCATGAATTGTTTGTTAAAAAATATAGGTTCTATTATTCTGTATGCATTTACTGTACACCACAGACCAATTTTTGCGTCATGCAAGGGAATCTCACGTGTAAAATTGGGTTTCTTTGTACTCGAATATCTGTTATTTTGCAACGAAACACAACCATATTAGTGGAACCATGCTTTGTCAGAAAAGTATATTAGCGTGAGTCAATTACTCCAGCATTAACATTTTGCAAAATCCAATTACAGAAATTTACCTGGCTCTGATGATCACATGAAAAATAAGGTGTATGCAACAAACCCCTATACACTGGAAGAACTAAAAGAAAGCATCAGGCAAGAAATTCACTCAATTTCGGATATTGAACTCTAGAGTGTGAATGAAACTTTTCTGAGAAGATGACAGAAATATGCAGATAGAGAAAGACAATACTTCCAACATCCCTTATGTTAAGGATGTGCTTACTGTCATCATTGTAATTATAACTGTAACTATGAGAACAGGAGGTGGTTGTGAGGATATTATAATGCTTTGGCAGGAGTACGAGTTGAGGTGCTGGCATGCGTGCAGCCATGTGGTGGAAAACCACTATATAATATAAATATATTTCATGTAGTGTTACAAATGCTTAGGTAGCAGCACTTAAGAGTATAGAACACTCTCATGCACTAATGCAATATCCTAACCGAGGACATTCAGCAGTATTGTAATTTTGCAAACATTGTGATTAGTATTTTTGATTTGGGGGTGATGCTTATGTTAAACTGTCATGAATTAAGGTCTTCATTATGATTTTTAGACAAAAGTTCACAAATTCATAATACATGAAATAATTTCTCAGGTGGGTGTGTAAAGAGAGATAGCTCCAGAATTGTGGAAAATGATATATCTAGCCAGAAATGATGATGGATTTATTCTCTTTCAGTCTGTACAGAGAGGTATCTCGTATCAGCAGTGGTTGTGGGGTAATATCTTAGTGTATTATGAGTTGTAATTTTTCTCATTTCATGTGGTGTAAAGAGAGATATGTTAATTGGCAATAGAGATATCACCCTTAACAGTGGTTTCATTCTGGAAAGAGAGGTACACTCAGAGTTATACCTCTCTTCTTACTACTGACTACCAACTGAGTAACCACAGCCTTTTTATGATCGCAGTAACAATCTCTGGGAATTCAGGAATAATGATCTGGAATGCCAGTAATTCTGTTCCATGACATCACTTGTGGTTCGATTGCTGCAGAGTTAAGTTGTAGTGTTGTGAGTGTATGATTCAATGCAAACAAAATGTTTTTCTCTGGAGGTAGAAGAATGGTGATGGCATTGTCAAACAAAGAAAGTGAAGAATCAGGTATAGTAATATATTTTCACGCTATAGAATAATATTACAGCGTAAACTAGATAATAATTTGCTAACAATAATCAGGTTATGGCAATTTTATTAACTGTGGTACCTATTACCTTTAGATAATATTAATTACAAATGCAGTGCTAAAGTATGTTGGAAAATTTTATGTGGTATATTATAGGTATGTGATCATTCTTATTTCAGATTCAAAAGATACTCCAACATTGCCAAATAAGATGTTGCAAACTTGGGAAAAATCAAATGATAGTGTTATATATCCCCATTATGTTCCAGATACAGATTTTGATTATGAGGATGACAATCACCCAATAAAGAAATCAAAATTTGGGCTATGCAGAATGCTTAATAATGATTCTGAAGTAAGAAATGATGGTATGTCAACTATGCATGAAGAGGAATAGGGTATTATAGATAAGACAGAAATGAACAAAAATACTAAAGGTGTTGCAAACAAGGAACCCCTTGTTTACTGAACAGAAGCATGATGTAATGATAAAATGGAAAGGCCTAGAATTAGCAAAGGAAACCCAAAAGTTTGAAATTTAAAAGGAGATACAGGAAAAGCTAGAGAGGAAGGGAATATGGCACGCAATTTGGGTAAAGAATACTGCAAGAAAGATCATAATGTAAAATCAGAGAGAAAACTAAAACCACTGCATTCTTGTAGGTTGAAGTGTGTAGATAGGCAAAAACAACATATTTTTGATGAATATTGGTCTGTGGGAAATCACAATTGTTGACAATCTTATGTTGTAGGATTGACTGAAATAAAACATATAGAAGAATCTAGAGCAAAAGAACAAGATCCAAATAAGCAGCACTTTAGACATATTTCTGCCATTTATAGCTTGGAAGCAAACAGTGAAAAGAGGCCTATTTGAAAGGTGTGTTTGCATAATGCATTATGTGAATCTAACAGATTTATTGATTCCATAATCCAAGAAAAGAGAACAAGTGAAGCTGGAATTCTGCAAGTAGATCAAAGATGGAAACATGAACCTCCACAGAAAATTTCCTTAAATAAAACTGAAGAGGCTCATCCCCACCTACTATCTACTCCATGGTATGAAAGTATAAGGGCTCTCAAAGAAAATATTTGCCGCTCTTGTTACCTTGGCACAGTTACATGAAGATTATGTAAAGAATTACTGTTCTGAAAATTAGTGAGTTGCTGAGTGTACGAAAACATATTTCATTATTTAAGACTTCCTATAAAGAAACCAAAAACTGATACTTGCAATACATATGACAAGCTTAATTTGCAGGTGAGTGTAGCACAGAACAAAGAGGAAGTAAAAGCTCAACTGGAGGAACACCCTGCCAAGCTGACCTTGCTTATTCTGCTAAGTCAGCTGATAAGAAATCTTTTAAATGTGATCTGGAGAAGAAAACAACAACTTTCAATTTGCAGCAGTGTTTGCCTACACCAGTTGTGACCAGTTCCTTAGCATTTTATAAATGCCAGTTTTGGATGTACAACTAAACCATGCATGATTGAGATAAGAACCAAGCATACTATTTCATGTGGCATGAGACTTTGGGCATAAGAGGAGCTAATGACATTAGGTCATGTTTATATAAATATCTAACAGGTCTTGTGCAATCAATAAAACTTGTAATAATGTACTCCAACACATGTGCAGGCCAAAACAAAAATAGTCGCATGTCAGTTATGTTCATGACAGCCCTTCAAGTTTCACAGCTAGAAACAACAGGTCACAAATTTCTTCTGCCTGGACATACTCATATGGAATGTGATGCTAGCCAATTTGAAAAACTGAAGAAGAAATTCAGAGGTCCGATTTGAACATTCACATGTATGGTCCCAGTTAGTGCGTCAGACTGGAAAAAATGAAACCTTTTATTGTAACTGAAATGAACAGAAATGATTTTCAAAATTTTTCTTCTCTCCTTAAAAGTCCACAGCAGTTTACAGGAATAAATGTAAGTGGTCAAAAATAAAAAGAGAGAGACATAAAATGGTGTCATTATGAGAATAAAAACTCAAAGATAGTGTTTTATGAGACTACTCTGGAAAACAGTTCACCATTTCAGGTCATCAGCTTTGCCCAAAGAGGAAAAGCCAACCCAATATTGAGACCCCCTCAGAGTTATAACAGACCCATCCCAGTTTCAAATGAGAAGAAAAAAGATCTTTTGTCTTTGCTTCCATATATATCAACCCTGTATATCACAAGTTCTATGAGGCATTAAATGTGGAATGTAGTGAAGAATCTTTTGCCTTATGCAGATGAGGGTAAAAGCTCTGATTCTGAATGATGGTGATTTCTAGCAGTCCATTTCATAGATGATTCATGTTTTCTGTAATCATAATGATATGTATTTCTGTTTATGATTAAATGAGTAACCATGTGCTGTTGAGCCTGCGTGATTATCCATTTTAGATTGTGTGTGTATGTGTGTGTGTGTGTGCATGTGAAAGAAATACCATTATGTGATGTTTATAGAAACTACATAAGTAAACTAAAATGCAGCTTTAAGTACTTGAGTGGCAATTGAGGTATAAATAGTACTGCAATATTGCATACTTATGTAATGTGCATAAATTTCATGTACTTTGTGCTTCTTAAAGATAAAAATATTCATTAAAGACAAAATAAAGTAGAATTCTTAATATTAACTTGTGAACATGGTATTGACAAGAGAGGTATATCATAAAAGTTCAGTAAATAATGAGATAAGTAATGATTAAAATAACACCCTTTATTTAATTTTAAAGATAAACAACAATCAACTCATCATTTTTATGGAAAAATGTAATCACAAAGTTCACAATACATAAAAGTAGCATAATCTATAACAAAGTAGATTTATTTTCAGTGCATGATCTTACGTATTTAGATAAATATTGAAATTCATTTATCACAAAATTAAGTTTTTGTAGTTATTTCTCTTTACACATGGACCCGAGATTTATTTTAGAAAAAGTCATAACCCTATTTTACATATTGTGGCTAATCCTGCATCCCCCCAGGGGCCCCCTCAGGGGCTCACCTTATGTGAGTACGGGTTTTTGGCGCACCCGGGGGTTCCCGAGCCAATCATCGCCACATTCATCCCCTCACCACCATCCGGTCGAGGTGGGTTCTTCAAGTGACCGGTGGACCCAAGGTAGGCTCTCGTGCGTTATTTGCATTCCATTCATACCGCACCTCACCATCGTTTCTTTCTTCCCTTATCACTTTCCGGCCATTTCGCACCACGACATTCGCATATCTCTCTTTTTCTTCCCCGCCGGCGAACCTTGCGTGCGAAACGCCCACACAGTTTTAGTTTATTTTATCTTTTTATTTAAATCCTCCGTGGACACAGCCTGACGGATACCCGCGCACCGCGTGCGCAGCTGGGTGAGTGGGTAATGGCGTCATCCCCACCACCCGGGGTCGTCATGTAGGGTTTGTGTTCGTATCCGCTGTTCAACTGCAGTCCCGCGGGGGGGCCATTGCATGAGCTGCTGACTTCTGACGGCGATTGGGTCCCTCTGTCTATGTTCTGGGAGGTGTGACCCTGGGGTGAGTCTGGTATAGATAGGCCACTCACCCAAGCCGGGGTAACGCCCGAGAAGTCAGAGCCCGAGGTCGGAGACGGTTGCAATGGTGGAGGATTTATTTCGCTATGGAGCACCCTTCCTCCATTACTACTAACAAGCGCCGAAAAGTTTATGTAACAGAAGTGACACCACAGACAACCGGTTGTTACTTGGTCATTTCACGAACCGAAGAAGGACAAAGCTTTGAGAAGGTGAACCCTTTCATTATTCAAAAGGGCATTGATGCAATTGCTGGTGCGGTTCAGTCCTGCACTCGTCTACGGAATGGTTCCTTATTAGCCCAAACGAAATCCGATCAGCAAAGTAAGACCTTGTTGCGCGCTACGCTTCTCCACGGCTATCCCATCCGTGTGGAGAAGCACCGCACATTGAATTCCTGTCGAGGCGTTATTACCACCCATAGCCTCGATGGTATATCGGACGAGGTCCTGGTAGAATATCTTGCAGACCAGAAGGTGACAGCGGTCCATCGAGTGCAGGCCAAACGCGACGGCGTATTGGTACCCACTCGTACCCTGTTTATTACATTTGATGGCGTCGATCTGCCCACGAGCATTTCCGCAGGGTACGAACGGATTTCTGTGAGGCCTTATATTCCTAGACCTCTGCGTTGTTTTAAATGCCAACGTTTTGGGCATACGCAAGTCTCATGTAAGAGTGCCGTTAACATCTGTGCAACATGTAGCCAGCCCTCACACGAAGGTACCTGTTCAACAGCCCCCGTCTGCGTTAATTGTAAAGGGTCTCATTCTGCTTCGTTTGCCGACTGTCCGCGGTACTTGGACGAGAAGGCGATCCAGGAGATCCGGGTAAAGGAAAAACTCTCCTTCGCCGAAGCCCGGAGGCGTTTCCATGCGCGCCAACCTTCACTCCTGCGATCTGGTACATTTAGTTCTGTTGTTGCCTCGCCAGTACCACGAGTAGATGCCGAAACTCAGACCTGGACCTTGACTGGATTAACCGCCACTACCATCCGGCCGTCTATTAAGGCTACAGTTACCAAGCCGTATAAACCTGGTCCGAAGTCAATGAAGTCGCAAGCCGTTGAAAAGAAGCCCAAGCAGAAACTTCGTAGGGAAGATTTTTTGAAAGACCCTCCGCGTGCGCGCGGTACCAAAAGTTCACCTTCTCCTCCTCGGAGGTCGCTGTCCCAGGATGGTCCTGGGACAAGCCGCGCTCAGCGGCACCCTTCACCCATCGCCACCCAGAACCGATTCACGGCGCTTGAATCGGTTTCTGGCACTGAGCGCGTGGGCCCTCCCTCCGAGGAAGCTATGGAGTCTGACCAACTCCATACAAAAAGCCCGAGCCCAAAGGTTAAACAAAAGGTAATTTTAAGCCGCCCTTCTAAATAGACAGTTTATCCCCTTATTCTTAATGGCTATCCTGACCTGGAATGTACGTGGTGTACGATCGCATAGGGCGGAACTGCAACTTTTATTGCGTTCCCATTCGCCTATGGTCGTATGTTTGCAGGAGACTAAACTTCGCCCTCACGATCCTTTTGATCTCCGAGGATATACTCCGGTTCGCTACGACCTTGAACCGGAGGAGGGTACTCCTGCTCATGGTGGTGTCATGATTGTGGTGCGTAATGACGTTCATTTTCAAACTATCACACTTACGTCCGACTTGCAAGCTGTTGCCATTAGACTGCAGTTACCCGGTTTTTTCTTTTCTGTTTGTTCTGTGTATACACCTCCATCGTCTCCCCTCGCTCCCGCGGACATTCGATCTCTCCTGTCCGCTCTCCCAACACCATTTCTTCTGTTGGGAGATTTTAATGCCCATCACCCACTATGGGGTTCGCCAAGGGCTTGTGCGAGGGGAACTCTTCTTTCCGACATTTTTTATCAGTTCAATCTTTCCATCCTCAACACAGGTGCACCTACTTTTATTTCTGATTCTTCTGGTACATTTTCTCACCTGGACCTTTCCATTTGCTCACTCCAGCTTGCACATCGTCTCCAGTGGAACGTCGTCGCTGACACCTACTCCAGCGACCATTACCCCTGCATCGTTTCTCTTCTGTCGCACCACGTACAGCATTCCAGAGTACCTACCTGGATATTCGCAAAAGCCGACTGGAGCTTGTATTCCAGCCTCGTGCATTTTGACGACCAGCCCTTCTCCGACATTAACCAACTAGTGCAGCACCTTACGTCTATTATTTTCTCTGCCGCCGAACGCGCAATACCCCGTTCATCCTCCCAACCTCGGCGGCCACCTGTTCCCTGGTGGAACGAGGATTGTCGGGACGCCGTTCGTGCCCGTAGGACTGCACTAAGGGTGTTTCGGCGCCTCCCTACACTTGATAATTTGGTGACTTTTAAACAATCGCGCGCCAGGGCTCGTCGCATTATTCAGGATAGCAAGAAGGCATCTTGGGCTCGTTTTGTCGAGTCTTTTAATCGGTTTACGCCTTCATCCGTTGTTTGGGATAAACTTCGTCGCTTCTCAGGAAAGTGTCACATTGTACTGTTTCTGGCCTTCAGGTTTCTACTGCCACCATAGTGGATCCGGCTGCCATCGCTAACACTCTGGGTGCTGCCTTTGAGGCGGTTTCCAGTTCAGACCATTATTCCGCCGGCTTTCGCTCTATTAAAGACCGGCTGGATTCCGCATCATATACTTTTCGGTCTGCTAATGATGAATGCTATAACGAACTATTCACAATGAGGGAGCAGGAGCACGCTCTTCATTGCTCTCGGCACTCCGCTCCTGGGGCGGGCGGCATTCATGTCCTGATGTTAAAGAACCTTTCAGCCGACAGTAAACTCTTTCTCTTACAGGTCTATAACCGTATTTGGCAAGACGGCATTTTTCCTTCCGTTTGGCGCGAAGCCACCATTGTCCCTATACTTAAGCCTGGGAAGGATCGCCAACTACCTTCCAGCTACCGCCCTATCTCCCTCACCAGTTGCATTTGCAAGGTGATGGAGCGCATGATCAACGGGCGGTTGACATGGTGGCTTGAGTCTCAGAAACTTCTAGCGAACGCTCAGTGCGGGTTTCATCGCTATCGCTCTACCGTCGACCATCTGGTGTCCTTGTCGACGCATATTATGAATGGATTTCTGAGAAAGTGTCAAACCGTGGCTGTATTTTTTGACCTGGAGAAAGCTTATGACACTTGTTGGAGGGGCGGCATTTTACGTACACTTCACGATTGGAATATCCGCGGTCGTCTTCCCATATTTCTTCGGGAGTTTATGACGGACCGCGTCTTTCGTGTGTGTGTGGGCTCGGTTTTATCTCGTCGTTTTATTCAAGAGAACGGAGTACCGCAGGGCTCTGTACTCAGTGTCACACTTTTTGCGATTGCTATCAACCCCATTGTTGATTGTATTCCACCTGGCATTTCATCGTCCCTTTTTGTTGACGATTTCGCTATTTATTGTAGTTCACGGCGGACCTGTCTACTCGAACGCCGTCTCCAGAGCTGTATCGACCGTCTCTACGCCTGGAGTAACGCCAACGGCTTTAATTTCTCCGCCGAGAAATCCGTCTGCATCAACTTTTGGCGCCGGAAGTATTTCCCTCCGCCCTCTCTCCATCTTGGGCCAGGGATACTTCCGTTTGCAGACGAGGCGAAATTTTTGGGGTTGATTTTTGACAGGAAGTTGTGTTGGACCTCGCACGTTTCCTTTTTAAAAGCAAACTGTGACCGTTCTCTTAATATTTTACGTGTTTTAAGTGGCACATCCTGGGGAGCTGATCGGACCGTCCTTCTTCGGCTTTATCGCTCTTTGGTCCGATCCAAGCTTGATTACGGGGTATTGTTTATTCGTCGGCACGTCCATCTGTGTTACGTCGATTGAATGCCATTCACCATCGTGGCATAAGAGTCGCTACAGGGGCCTTTCCAACCAGCCCTGTTTTTAGCCTGTATGCTGAAGCTGCAGAGCCTCCGCTGTCCTTCAGGCGTGATGTGCTCTTGTGCAGCTATGCTTGTCGACTCTCAAGCTTGCCTGACCACCCGTCCTTCGAGTTATTTTTCGAGGAGTCACTTGATCGTCACTATTTTATTAGCTCCTCTGCTTTGCTCCCACCAGGGGTTCGCTTTCGACAGCTCATTCGGCATTTAGACGTTCCGCCAGCGCCGGCCCTTCCACGGGGGGAAACGCGTTTTCCTCCATGGTCTCGCGCTGAGGCCCACTGTCACCTTGGGCTAACGTCGATGCCGAAGACTGAGACCCCTGCTTCAGTCTTTAGATCGGCTTTTTTAGAAGTACGGGCTCAATTCGGAGACTTCCATTTTATCTTTACCGATGGATCTAAGACTGAAGCTGGCGTTGGATGTGCCTTTGTTTCTGGTCACTGTAGTTTTAAGTTTCGTTTACCTGGACAATGTTCAATTTTTACCGCCGAACTTTTTAGCATTTATCAATCTATTTTATACATTCAGCGGCACGCCTTACAGCACTGTTTTATTTGTACGGACTCTCTGAGTGCCCTTCAGACTATTACTGCGCTGTACCATTACCACCCGCTTGTACAGCGCATACATGACCTGCTCCACTCGCTTGGTGTCACTGGCATCAGCGTGTCCTTCATGTGCATTCCAGGTCATGTGGGCATCTCAGGTAATGAGTCTGCCGACGCCGCTGCGAAATCGGCGATTTTATTACCCAGATTTTTTACCTCTGTTGTTCCCTCGTCAGATTCGTGTGTTATTTTACGTCGCCGCATCCTCTCGCGCTGGCGCGATGAGTGGACGGCCCTCCGGGGGAACAAGTTGCGGGAGGTTAAGCCTCTCCCGTTAATCTGGGGTACCTCTTCTCGTTCTTTACGTCGGGAAGAGGTACTTTTAGCCCGTTTACGAATTGGACATTGTCGTTTTAGTCATAGTTACCTGCTCAGTGGAGATCCCGCTCCGCTGTGTCAGCAGTGTGACGTGCCCTTAACGGTGCGTCACATTTTAACTGAGTGTCAAGTTTTAGCTCCACTGCGCGTTCGCCTGGGTCTGCCTGTTGGCATAGCCAACGTTTTGGCAGACGACGCGCATGCTGTAGAATGTCTTTTACGTTTTATAAGTGACCTTGATTTTAAACGTCGCATTTGATGCGCTGAGCGTCTTTTAGCTTTGTTATTTTACTCTGTATGTTTTCATAGGGACTTACTCCCCAGTGACAAATGGCGCTCATGTCCCGCATTCTACAGTTCTTGACACGTTTTAATCTTTTATTGGCTATGCTTTTAGTGTGTTGGTTTTTGAGATATATTTATTGTTATCATTGTTGTTATTCTTATTCTTGTTGTTATTTTTATTATTGTTATTGTTATTGTTATTCTATTGTTAGTTTTAACTTTTTGGACATCGCGGGTTTGTGTACCGATTTTTAATTATGCGGTTTTTTTACCTTTTATATTTTGACTTTATATTTTACACATTGAAAGGGCGCTGATGACCCTAGCAGTTTAGCGCCCTTAAACCGCATATCATCATCATCACACCCCCAGGGGCTTACCTTTTGTGAGTACAGGTTAGCCGCACCCGGGGTACCCGAGCCATCCATAGCCATTTTCACCCTTTCATCCCCGTCCGGTCGAGGTGGGTTCGTTCTCGTGACCGGGGGACTCAAGGTAGGCTCTCGTGCGTTCTGTGCATATCATTACATCTCGCCCCTCGCCATCGCTTCTGTCTTCTCTTTTATTTATGCACATTTCGCCCCACGCCCATTCATTTACACGTCTCTTTTACTTCTTCGCCGGCCTACCTTGAGTGCGAAACGCCCACACACTTTTAGTTTCTTTTAACCTTTTATGTTAATCCTCCGTGGACACAGCCTGACGGATACCCGCGCACCGCGTGCGCAGCTGGGTGAGTGGGTAATGGCGTCATCCCCACCACCCGGGGTCGTCATGTAGGGTATGTGTTCGTATCCGGTGTTCAACTGCAGTCCCACGGGGGGGCCATTGCATGAGCTGCTGGCTTCCGACGGCGATTGGGTCCCTCTGTCTATGTTCTGGGAGGTGTGACCCTGGGGTGAGTCTGGTATAGATAGGCCACTCACCCAAGCCGGGGTAACGCCCGGGGAGTCAGAGCCCGAGGTCGGAGACGGTTGCAATGGTGGAGGATTTTTTTCGCTATGGAGCACCCTTTCTCCATTATAAACAACAAGCGCCGAAAAACTTTAGTAACAGAAGTAGCACCGCCAACAGCTGGTTGTTACTTAGTGATTACTCGTACAGAGGAGGGACAATCATTCGAGAAGGTGAACCCTTTTATCATCCAGAAGGGCATTGACTCAATTGCTGGTCCGGTTCTTTCCTGCACTCGGCTTCGTAATGGTTCGTTGCTAGTTCAAAGCAAATCCGAGGCACAAAGTAAGTCCTTGTTGAGCGCCACGCTTCTCCACGGTTATCCTATCCGTGTTGAGAAGCACCGCACCTTGAATTCTTGTAGAGGCGTTGTCACCACGCATAGCCTCGATGGCATATCGGACGAAGACCTGGTCGAATATCTTGCAGACCAGAGAGTGACAGCGGTTCATCGAGTGCAGGCCAAACGCGACGGCGTATTGGTACCCACTCGTACCCTGTTTATTACATTTGATGGCGTCGATCTGCCCACGAGCATTTCCCCCTCAGGGGCTCACCTTATGTGAGTACGGGTTTTTGGCGCACCCGGGGGTTCCCGAGCCAATCATCGCCACATTCATCCCCTCACCCCCATCCGGTCGCGGTGGGTTCTTCAAGTGACCGGTGGACCCAAGGTAGGCTCTCGTGCGTTCGTTACATTCCATTCATACCGCACCTCACCATCGTTTCTTTCTTCTCTTGTCACTTTCCGGCCATTTCGCACCACGACATTCGCATGTCTCTCTTTTTCTTCCCCGCCGGCCTACCTTGCGTGCGAAACGCCCACACAGTTTTAGTTTCTTTTATCTTTTTATTTAAATCCTCCGTGGACACAGCCTGACGGATACCCGCGCACCGCGTGCGCAGCTGGGTGAGTGGGTAATGGCGTCATCCCCACCACCCGGGGTCGTCATGTAGGGTTGTTGTTCGTATCCGCTGTTCAACTGCAGTCCCGCGGGGGGGCCATTGCATGAGCTGCTGGCTTCCGACGGCGATTGGGTCCCTCTGTCTATGTTCTGGGAGGTGTGACCCTGGGGTGAGCTAGGTATAGATAGGCCAGTCACCCAAGCCGGGGTAACGCCCGGGAAGTCAGAGCCCGAGGTCGGAGACGGTTGCAATGGTGGAGGATTTATTTCGCTATGGAGCACCCTTCCTCCATTACTACTAACAAGCGCCGAAAAGTTTATGTAACAGAAGTGACACCACCGACAACTGGTTGTTACTTGGTCATTTCACGAACAGAAGAAGGACAAAGTTTTGAGAAGGTGAACCCTTTCATCATTCAAAAGGGCATTGATGCAATTGCTGGTGCGGTTCAGTCCTGCACTCGTCTACGGAATGGTTCCTTATTAGCCCAAACGAAATCCGAACAGCAAAGTAAGACCTTGTTGCGCGCTACGCTTCTCCACGGCTATCCCATCCGTGTGGAGAAGCACCGCACATTGAACTCCAGTCGAGGCGTTATTACCACCCATAGCCTCGATGGTATATCGGACGAGGACCTGGTAGAATATCTTGCAGACCAGAAGGTGACAGCGGTCCATCGAGTGCAGGCCAAACGCGACGGCGTATTGGTACCCACTCGTACCCTGTTTATTACATTTGATGGCGTCGATCTGCCCACGAGCATTTCCGCAGGGTACGAACGGATTTCTGTGAGGCCTTATATTCCTAGACCTCTGCGTTGTTTTAAATGCCAACGTTTTGGGCATACGCAAGTCTCCTGTAAGAGTGCCGTTAACATCTGTGCAACATGTAGCCAGCCCTCACACGAAGGTACCTGTTCAACAGCCCCCGTCTGCGTTAATTGTAAAGGGTCACATTCTGCTTCGTTTGCCGACTGTCCGCGGTATTTGGACGAGAAGGCGATCCAGGAGATCCGGGTAAAGGAAAAACTCTCCTTCGCTGAAGCCCGGAGGCGTTTCCATGCGCGCCAACCTTCACTCCTGCGATCTGGCACATTTAGTTCTGTTGTTGCCTCGCCAGTACCACGAGTAGATGCCGAAACTCAGACCTGGACCTTGACTGGATTAACCGCCACTACCATCCGGCCGTCTATTAAGGCTACCGTTACCAAGCCGTATAAACCTGGTCCAAAGTCAATGAAGTCGCAAGCCGTTGAAAAGAAGCCCAAGCGGAAACTTCGTAGGGAAGATTTTTTAAAAGACCCTCCGCGTGCGCGCGGTAACAAAGGTTCACCTTCTCCTCCTCGGAGGTCGCTGTCCCAGGATGGTCCTGGGACAAGCCGCGCTCAGCGGCACCCTTCACCCATCGCCACCCAGAACCGATTCACGGCGCTTGAATCGGTTTCTGGCACTGAGCGCGTGGGCCCTCCCTCCGAGGAAGCTATGGAGTCTGACCAACTCCATACAAAAAGCCCGAGCCCAAAGGTTAAACAAAAGGTAATTTTAAGCCGCCCTTCCAAATAGACAGTTTATCCCCTTATTCTTAATGGCTATCCTGACCTGGAATGTACGTGGTGTACGATCGCATAGGGCGGAACTGCAACTTTTATTGCGTTCCCATTCGCCTATGGTCGTATGTTTGCAGGAGACTAAGCTTCGCCCTCACGATCCTTTTGATCTCCGAGGATATACTCCGGTTCGCTACGACCTTGAACCGGAGGAGGGTACTCCTGCTCATGGTGGTGTCATGATTTTGGTGCGTAATGACGTTCATTTTACACCTGTCACACTTACATCTGACTTGCAAGCTGTTGCCGTTCGCCTTCACTTACCCGGCTTTTTGTTTTCTGTTTGCTCTGTGTATACACCTCCATCGTCTCCCCTCGCTCCCGCGGACATTCGATCTCTCCTGTCCGCTCTCCCAACACCATTTCTTCTGTTGGGAGATTTTAATGCCCATCACCCACTATGGGGTTCGCCAAGGGCTTGTGCGAGGGGAACTCTTCTTTCCGACATTTTTTATCAGTTCAATCTTTCCATCCTCAATACAGGTGCACCTACTTTTATTTCTGATTCTTCTGGTACATTTTCTCACCTGGACCTTGCAATTTGCTCACTCCAGCTTGCACGTCGTCTTCAGTGGAACGTCGTCGCTGACACCTACTCCAGCGACCATTACCCCTGCATCGTTTCTCTTTTGTCGCACCACGTACAGCATTCCAGAGTACCTACCTGGATATTCGCAAAAGCCGACTGGAGCTTGTATTCCAGCCTCGTGCATTTTGACGACCAGCCCTTCTCCGACATTCACCAACTAGTGCAGCACCTTACGTCTGTTATTTTCTCTGCCGCCGAACGCGCAATACCCCGTTCATCCTCCCAACCTCGGCGGCCACCTGTTCCGTGGTGGAACGAGGATTGTCGGGTCGCCGTTCGTGCGCGTAGGACTGCACTTAGGGTGTTTCGGCGACACCCTACACTTGATAATTTGGTGACTTTTAAACAATCGCGCGCCAGGGCTCGTCGCATTATTCAGGATAGCAAGAAGGCATCTTGGGCTCGTTTTGTCGAGTCTTTTAATCGTTTTACGCCTTCATCCGTTGTTTGGGATAAACTTCGTCGCTTCTCAGGTAAAGTGTCACATTGTACTGTTTCTGGCCTTCAGGTTTCTAATGCGACCATAGTGGATCCGGCTGCCATCGCTAACACTCTGGGTTCTGCCTTTGAGGCGGTTTCCAGTTCAGACCATTATTCCGCCGGCTTTCGCTCTATTAAAGACCGGCAGGATTCCGCATCATATACTTTTCGGTCTGTTAATGATGAATGCTATAACGAACTATTCACAATGAGGGAGCTGGAGCACGCTCTTCATTGCTCTCGGCACTCCGCTCCCGGGCCGGACGGCATTCATGTCCTGATGTTAAAGAACCTTTCAGCCGACAGTAAACTATTTCTCTTACAGGTCTATAACCGTATTTGGCAAGACGGCAATTTTCCTTCCGTTTGGCGCGAAGCCACCATTGTCCCTATACTTAAGCCTGGGAAGGATCGCCAACTACCTTCCAGCTACCGCCCTATCTCCCTCACCAGTTGCATTTGTAAGGTGATGGAGCGCATGATCAACGGGCGGTTGACATGGTGGCTTGAGTCTCAGAAACTTCTAGCGAACGCTCAGTGCGGGTTTCGTCGCTATCGCTCTACCGTCGACCATCTGGTGTCCTTGTCGACGCATATTATGAATGGATTTCTGAGAAAGTGTCAAACCGTGGCTGTATTTTTTGACCTGGAGAAAGCTTATGACACTTGTTGGAGGGGCGGCATTTTACGTACACTTCACGATTGGAATATCCGCGGTCGTCTTCCCATATTTCTTCGGGAGTTTATGACGGACCGCGTCTTTCGTGTACGTGTGGGCTCGGTTTTATCTCGTCGTTTTATTCAAGAGAACGGAGTACCGCAGGGCTCTGTACTCAGTGTCACACTTTTTGCGATTGCTATCAACCCCATTGTTGATTGTATTCCACCTGGCATTTCATCGTCCCTTTTTGTTGACGATTTCGCTATTTATTGCAGTTCACGGCGGACCTGTCTACTCGAACGCCGTCTCCAGAGCTGTATCGACCGTCTCTACGCCTGGAGTAACGCCAACGGCTTTAATTTCTCCGCCGAGAAATCCGTCTGCATCAACTTTTGGCGCCGGAAGTATTTCCCTCCGCCCTTTCCCCATCTTGGGCCAGGGATACTTCCGTTTGCAGACGAGGCGAAATTTTTGGGGTTTATTTTTGACAGGAAGTTGTGTTGGACCTCGCACGTTTCCTTTTTAAAAGCAAAGTGTGACCGTTCTCTTAATCTTTTACGTGTTTTAAGTGGCACATCCTGGGAAGCTGATCGGACCGTCCTTCTTCGCCTTTATCGCTCTTTGGTCCGATCCAAGCTTGAATACGGGTGTATTGTTTATTCGTCGGCACGTCCATCTGTGTTACGTCGTTTGAATGCCATTCACCATCGTGGCATAAGAGTCGCTACAGGGGCCTTTCCAACTAGCCCTGTACCCAGTCTGTACGCAGAAGCTGCAGAGCCTCCGCTGTCCTTCCGGCGTGAGATGCTTTTGTGCAGCTATGCTTGTCGACTCTCAAGCTTGCCTAACCACCCGTCCTTCGATGTATTTTACGAGGATTCGCTTGATCGCCAATATTTCGTTAGCTCCTCTGCATTGCTCCCTCAGGGGTTCGATTTCGACTGCTACTTCGGCATTTGGACGTTAGGCCAGCGCCGGCCCTTACCCGAGGGGAAACGCGCTTTCCTCCATGGTCGCGCGCTGAGGCCCACATCCACCTTGGGCTGACGTCGATGCCGAAGAATGAGACCCCTGCTTCAGTCCTTAGATCCGCATTTTTAGAACTTCAGGCAACATTCGGGGACTGTAATTTTATTTATACTGATGGGTCTAAGACTGATGTTGGAGCAGGATGTGCCTTTGTTTTAGGTGCGCATAGTTTTACTTTTCGTTTACCCGGGCAATGTTCGATTTATACCGCCGAACTTTTTAGTATCTATCAATGTGTTTTATACATTCAGCGGCATGTCTTACGGCGTTATGCTGTTTGTTCGGACTCTCTGAGTGCCCTTCAGAGTATTAACGCGCTGTACTCTCACCACCCCCTCGTACAGCGCATTCATGACCTGCTCCATTCGCTAGGTGCCTCTGGCATCAGCGTCTCTTTTATGTGGATTCCAGGTCATGTGGGTATCTCAGGGAATGAGTCGGCCGACGCCGCTGCGAAATCGGCGATTTTATTACCCAGATTTTTTACTTCTGTTGTTCCCTCGTCAGATTCGTGTGTTATTTTACGTCGCCGCATCCTCTCGCGCTGGCGCGATGAGTGGACGGCCCTCCGGGGGAACAAGTTGCGGGAGGTTAAACCTCTTCCGCTAGTCTGGGCTACCTCTTCCCGTGCTTCTCGTCGGGAAGAGGTACTTTTAACACGCCTTCGTATCGGACATTGCCTTTTTAGTCATAGATACCTGTTAAGTGGTGATCCCGCACCTCTGTGTGGTCAGTGTGACGTGCCCTTAACGGTCCGTCACATTTTAACCGAGTGTCAAGTTTTAGCCCCACTGCGCGTTCGCGTGGGTCTGCCTGTTGGCCTAGCCAACGTGTTGGCAGACGACGCGCATGCTGTAGAATGTCTTTTACGTTTTATCACTGACATTGGTTTTAGCCGTCGCATTTGATGCGCTGAGCGCCTTTTAGCTGTTTGATTTTATATTGTTAGTTTAATGGGGCCCTTCTCCCCAGACATAAGGCGCTCATGTTCCTTACATTCTACAGTTCTTGACACGTTTTATTCTGTTAGTGACCATGATTTTAGTGTGTTGGTTTTTTAGATATTTGTATTGTTATTTTGTTGTTATTGATATTGTTATTTTTATTGTGTTTATTGTTATTATTGCTGTTATTGTTGTTATTATTATTGTTATTGTTATATTATTGTTATTTTAGCCTTTTTAGACATCGCGGGTTTCTGTCCCGTTTTTTAATTATGCGGTTATTTTATCCTTTTGACTTTATCTTTTATACACTGTAAGGGCGCTGATGACCTTAGTAGTTTAGCGCCCTTAAACCGCATCTCATCATCATCATCACGAGCATTTCCGCAGGGTACGAACGGATTTCTGTGAGGCCTTATATTCCTAGACCTCTGTGTTGTTTTAAATGCCAACGTTTTGGGCATACGCAAGTCTCATGTAAGAGTGCCGTTAACATCTGTGCAACATGTAGCCAGCCCTCACACGAAGGTACCTGTTCAACAGCCCCCGTCTGCGTTAATTGTAAAGGGTCTCATTCTGCTTCGTTTGCGGACTGTCCGCGGTACTTGGACGAGAAGGCGATCCAGGAGATCCGGGTAAAGGAAAAACTCTCCTTCGCTGAAGCCCGGAGGCGTTACCATGCGCGCCAACCTTCACTCCTGCGATCTGGCACATTTAGTTCTGTTGCTGCCTCGCCAGTACCACGAGTAGATGCTGATACTCAGACCTGGACCATGACTGGATTAACCGCCACAACCATCCGGCCGTCCATTAAGGCTACAGTTACCAAGCCGTATAAACCTGGTCCCAAGTCAATGAAGTCGCAAGCCGTTGAAAAGAAACCCAAGCAGAAACTTCGTAGGGAAGATTTTTTGAAAGACCCTCCGCGTGCGCGCGGTAACAAAAGTTCACCTTCTCCTACTCGGAGGTCGCTGTCCCAGGAAGGTCCTGGGACAAGCCGCGCTCAGCGGCACCCCTCACCCATCGCCACCCAGAACCGATTCACGGCGCTTGAATCGGTTTCTGGCGCTGAGCGCGTGGGCCCTCCCTCCGAGGAAGCTATGGAGTCTGACCAACTCCATACAAAAAGCCCGAGCCCAAAGGTTAAGCAAAAGATTCTTTTAAGCCGCCCTTCTAAGTAGACAGTTTATCCCTTTTATTCATGGCTATCCTGACCTGGAATGTACGTGGTGTACGATCGCATAGGGCGGAACTGCAACTTTTATTGCGTTCCCATTTGCCTATGGTCGTATGTTTGCAGGAGACTAAGCTTCGCCCTCACGATCCTTTTGATCTTCGAGGCAATACTCCGGTTCGCTACGACCTTGAACCGGAGGAGGGTACTCCTGCTCATGGAGGTGTCATGTTCTTAGTGCGTAACGACGTTCATTTTAAACCTGTCACACTTACATCCGACTTGCAAGCTGTTGCCGTTCGCCTTCACTTACCCGGCTTTTTGTTTTCTGTTTGCTCTGTATATTCACCTCCATCGTCTCCCCTCGCTCCCGCGGACATTCGAGCTCTCCTGTCCGCTCTCCCAACACCATTTCTTCTGTTGGGAGATTTTAATGCCCATCACCCACTATGGGGTTCGCCAAGGGCTTGTGCGAGGGGAACTCTTCTTTCCGACATTTTTATCAGTTCAATCTTTCCATCCTCAATACAGGTGCACCTACTTTTATTTCTGATTCTTCTGGTACATTCTCTCACCTGGACCTTGCCATTTGCTCACTCCAGCTTGCTCGTCGTCTTCAGTGGAACGTCGTCGCTGACACCTACTCCAGCGACCATTACCCCTGCATCGTTTCTCTTTTGTCGCACCACGTACAGCATTCCAGACTACCTAGCTGGATATTCGCAAAAGCCGACTGGAGCTTGTATTCCAGCCTCGTGCATTTTGGCGACCAGCCCTTCTCCGAAATTAACCAACTAGTGCAGCACCTTACGTCTATTATTTTCGCTGCCGCCGAACGCGCAATACCCCGTTCATCCTCTCAACCTCGGCGGCCACCTGTTCCGTGGTGGAACGAGGATTGTCGGGACGCCGTTCGTGCCCGTAGAACTGCGCTTAGGGTGTTTCAGCGACACCCTACAATTGATAATTTGGTGACTTTTAAACAATCGCGCGCCAGGGCTCGTCGCATTATTCAGGATAGCAAGAAGGCGTCGTGGGCTCGTTTTGTCGAGTCTTTTAATCGCTTTACGCCTTCATCTGTTGTTTGGGATAAACTTCGTCGCTTATCAGGTAAGGTGTCGCATTGTACTATTTCTGGCCTTCAGGTTTCCAATGCCACTATAGTGGATCCGGCTGCCATCGCTAACACTCTGGGTGATGCCTTTGAGGCGGTATCCAGTTCAGACCATTATTCCGCCGGCTTTCGCTCTATCAAAGACCGGCTGGATTCCGACACCTTTAATTTTCGGTCTGCTAATAATGAGTGCTATAATGACCTTTTCACAATGAGGGAGCTGGAGCACGCTCTTCATTGCTCTAGGCACTCCGCTCCTGGGCCGGATGGCATTCATGTCCTGATGTTAAAGCACCTTTCAGCCGACAGTAAACTCTTTCTCTTACAGGTCTATAACCGTATTTGGCAAGACGGCGTTTTTCCTTCCGTTTGGCGCGAGGCCACCATTGTCCCTATTCTTAAGCCTGGGAAGGATCGCCAACTACCTTCCAGCTACCGCCCTATCTCCCTCACCAGTTGCATTTGCAAGGTGATGGAGCGCATGATCAACGGGCGGTTGACATGGTGGCTTGAGTCTCAGAAATTTTTAGCGAACGCTCAGTGCGGATTTCGTCGTTATCGACCATCTGGTGTCCCTGTCGACGCATGTTATGAATGGATTTCTGAGAAAGTGTCAAACCGTGGCTGTGTTTTTTGACCTGGAGAAAGCTTATGACACTTGTTGGAGGGGCGGCATTTTACGTACACTTCACGCATGGAATATCCGCGGTCGTCTCCCCATATTTCTTCGGGAGTTCATGACGGACCGCGTCTTTCGTGTACGTGTGGGCTCGGTTTTATCTAGTCGTTTTATTCAAGAGAACGGAGTACCGCAGGGCTCTGTACTCAGTGTCACACTTTTTGCGATTGCTATCAACCCCATTGTTGATTGTATCCCACCTGGCATTTCATCGTCCCTTTTTGTTGATGATTTTGCCATTTATTGTAGTTCACTGCGGACCTGTCTACTCGAACGCCGTCTCCAGAGCTGTATCGACCGTCTCTACGCCTGGAGTAACGCCAACGGCTTTAATTTCTCCGCCGAGAAATCCGTCTGCATCAACTTCTGGCGCCGGAAGTATTTCCCTCCGCCCTCTCTCCATCTTGGGCCAGGGATACTTCCGTTTGCAGACGAGGCGAAATTTTTGGGGTTGATTTTTGATAGAAAGTTGTGTTGGACCTCGCACGTTTCCTTTTTAAAAGCAAAGTGTGACCGTTCTCTTAATCTTTTGCGTGTTTTAAGTGGCACATCCTGGGGAGCTGATCGGACCGTCCTTCTTCGCCATTATCGCTCTTTGGTCCGATCCAAACTTGATAACGGGTGTATTGTTTATTCGTCGGCACGTCCATCTGTGTTACGTCGTTTGAATCCCATTCATCATCGTGGTATTAGAGTCGCTACAGGGGCCTTTCCAACTAGCCCCGTGCCCAGTCATTACGCTGAGGCTGCAGAGCCTCCGCTGTCTTTCAGGCGTGAGATGCTCTTATGTAGCTATGCCTGTCGACTCTCCAGCTTGCCTGACCACCCGTCCTTCGCGGCATTTTACGAGGATTCACTTGACCGGCAATATTTAGTTAGCTCCTCTGCTTTGCTCCCTCCAGGGGTTCGATTTCGACTGCTACTTCGGCATTTGGACGTTCCGCCAGCGCCGGCCCTTACCCGAGGGGAAACGCGTTTTCCTCCATGGTCGCGCGCTGAGGCCCACATCCACCTTGGGCTAACGTCGATGCCGAAAAATGCGACCCCTGCTTCTGTTCTTAGATCCGCCTTTTTAGAACTACAGGCGCAGTTCGGGGACTGTCATTTTATATATACTGATGGGTCTAAGACTGATGTTGGAGTAGGATGTGCCTTCGTTTTTGGTGTACAGAGTTTTACTTTTCGTTTACCTGGACAATGTTCAATTTTTACCGCCGAACTTTTTAGCATTTATCAATCTGTTTTACACATCCAGCGGCACGACTTACGGCACTGTTTTATTTGTACGGACTCTCTGAGTGCCCTTCAGGCTATTCATGCGCTGTACCATTACCACCCACTCGTACAGCGCATACATGACCTGCTCCACTCGCTTGGTGTCTCTGGCATCAGCGTGTCCTTCGTGTGGATTCCAGGTCATGTGGGCATCTCAGGTAATGAGTCTGCCGACGCCGCTGCGAAATCGGCGATTTTATTACCCAGATTGTTTACTTCTGTTGTTCCCTCGTCAGATTCATGTGTTATTTTACGTCGCCGCATCCTCTCGCGCTGGCGCGATGAGTGGACGGCCCTCCGGGGGAACAAGTTGCGGGAGGTTAAGCCTTTCCCGTTGATCTGGGGTACCTCTTCTCGTTCTTGTCGTCGGGAAGAGGTAATTTTAGCTCGTTTACGGATTGGACATTGTGTTTTTAGTCATAGGTATTTGCTCAGTGGTGACCCCGCACCACTCTGTGGGCAGTGTGACGTGCCCTTAACGGTGCGTCATATTTTAACAGAGTGTCAGGTTTTAGCTGCATTGCGTGCCCTTGTGGGTCTGCCTATTGGCCTAGCCAACGTTTTGGCAGACGACACGCGTGCTGTAGAATGTGTTTTACGTTTTATTCATGATAGTGATTTTACTCTGCGCATTTAATGCGTTGAGCGTCTTTTAGTTTAGTACTTTTATTCTGTCAGTTTTTATGGGGACTCTAATCCCCAGTGGACATATGGCGCTCATGTCCCTCGCATTCTACAGTTCTTGACACGTTTTAATCGTTTATTGCCCATGCTTTTAGTGTGTTGGTTTTTTCAGATATTTGTATTGTTATTATTCTTGTTATTGATATTATTGTTGTTATTGTTATTATTGTTGTTATTGTTATTATTATTGTTATTGTTATCTTATTGTTATTTTTAGCCTTTTGGACATCGCGGGTTTACATCCCGTTTTTTTAATTATGCAGTTCTTTTAGCTGTCTTTTATATTTTGACTTTATATTTTATACATTGTAAGGGCGCTGATGACCTCCGCAGTTTAGCGCCCTTAAGCCGCATATCATCATCATCATCATCATCATCACTAATCCTGCATGATACAGTGGGCCAGGCCATTGATGAAGGTTTAGAGTGTGAGAGATTCGAGAAAGCAAACCCGTATGGTACATGCAGCCAAGCATTGGAAGAGGCTTTTACTGGTTATTCTTCAAGAAAGTTTCTATCTGCATTCTTGTAGATTCTGTTATACTGCATTAATATGTCCCCCAAGGAACAGGGAACTATAAAATGATGGCAGAAAACAAATGTTAGTTATGAATATTTATTTAGTGCTAAGTCAATTACATGAAGAGTCCATAGGAATTTGTCCCTTAGACCTCCTCTACTTCTATTCATTTTTATTTTCTGCTGCACTTTGTTTTACATACTATAATGCTTCTTTCTCCCCTATTTGTATACCCTCTAACATCAGTATTAACTCTTCACCACTACCATTTCCATTTGGTTCTAACGTTTCACGTAAATTCTCCCAATTGCCTTGACTGTGGCTGATCTATTAACATTTTCTTAATCATTACATAATCCTTGTTTCTATAATCTGTACGAAACAAGAAGGAATCTGAAGCAATCCAATGGAACACCATCAGGAGTGCTGCATTGGCAGATGATTTGTGAGTGTGACAGAGGCAGAGAGAGACGAGACACACAATGTGAAGCAAGATATGGCCAGTGTAGCATACACATTAAACGTGATCACTTGGCGAAGAGTCCAGCGAGCGTGCTTTCATCACACTACCTTTCAAACTAAGACAATAATACCAATAACAATAATGTAAACATGGCAGTGAATGCATCCAGTATAATTTCGGTTTAGGCGCATAGCATATAGTGAAGTAGTTAAGTAAATTAAAAATTTCTGTATGTAGAAATGATAAAGATGGATTATTCCAATGGCCTGGCAAGACTGAACATAAATAGAATACTGCTGATGGTGATGTACAGTGGTCAAGGTCTTTCAGCAACCCTCATAAATGTCAAGCTTTCACACATAACTAAAGAACCAAACATTGTAGAGACACGGTTTTTGGACAGTCTGATTCAAAATGGTTAGCCCTGTTCAGCTATAATACTATAAATGATGAGTACTTAACAGCGCAATTGAAAAATAGAAACTGTAGTCTACAGCGAGACTGCACTGCACTTGAACTAGACAACCTTGCTCTAGCACTTTTGGCTGAGCGATTTTCACCAGCATTATCTAGCTCTGCCTCAGATTCCTTCTTGTTTTGTACAGATTATAATCTATTTTTCCCTTATTAATTTATTCCTCCATTCATCAGTTCCTCTGCATTTGAATAAAATATCCAAACATCCTCATTTTCTCCGCAAATTACATCTTTACCTTGCATTATATTAACTCTAAAACATCTTAGTTTTCATACCCCTAAATGAACTTGGGCTATTTTTCCACATCTTTCTGCCTGTCCATAACACAACAAATGAGTATATTTCCAATGCTATCCTTTCCGTAGACTTATTCACCATTAAATTAATCCCATATACACATATTTTAGATATTTCTTAATCTATCCCCATATAGAACTCAATTCTTTTCTCAATGTACCACCTGTAATGTTCCACTTTCACTACATAGTTGTTCTCCTCCTATCTGAGCCCTTCATGCTCTTTTATATTAGTTGACAATGCGATACAAAGTGGAGTATAGACACAGTTGCCAGAGATATTTGATACTTTAAAATTGACTACCATTAACAATAAATCTTCACTATCCTTGGTATAATCCACTACACTCTGCACTCTGACTACCCCCACCAACCCAAATAAATTCATGTTCCTTTTCCTCTCTATAACACCCATTCAAAATAGCACAATTCAAATTTTCACAGTATTCAATTTGTTTCAAACCTTCTTCACTGATTGTTTTATCTTTGCTAAATCTGTCTTAAAAGGTTCCATCTTCTGCGCTTTCTCCTTCCTGGATTATTACTGCATGTAGAACCTGTAATTTCTATTTGCACATCTTCATCCATTTAGGTTTCTACGGATGCTAACTCTGGGTTTCACTCAAAATGCTTCTCATATAACCTAAACTTTAACCTCTGTATAAACCCTCACAATTCCATAGCACTGACCTTACAATTCTCTCCTCTCCCCTCCCCTCCCCTCTCCTTCCACTTTCTCCTATTGTGAACCTGCCCTAAATCTAAATTCATTTAGCTTCCTCTGGCTTCTATGAACCACCTCCTCCACTCCACTTACGACTCTTTCCTTGCCTTAAATCCCAAAGGCTCTATTCTCACTATGGGCTGGTACCCCCATCCCTTTAATAAGTTCCCGCAGGCTGTTGAGATGACGCTAGATGATCTCCTGGAGTCACCAGCCTCTCCAATGTTTAGATGTGTTAGCTGTAGTTGTTCATCATCTGGAACTCTCTTCCATAGTGATGTTATCTGTTCACCCATTGTGTGAGCTTGGTCATTCTCCCCTCCTTGTAGTGTTGACACACGTTCACCTTCATTTGTTGTACTAATTTGAACTTAATTGTGCAGTGTTGGGTGTTAAATCTCTGTTGATAAATATGTGCATTCCTTTTAGCATTTTAGCTCACTCCAACACATCATAAATCATTTGGGATGATGTAAATCTGGCAATAATTATTCCTTTTCCTTTCTATCTTTCAATCCTGTAGGCACCTGTGATCTCCAATCATTGCAATTTCATTTCCAACTGTGTTTCTAGGATTTCTGTCACTTCTTAACTTGGACAAATTCCTCTTCTTTCTCCCATTTGCCTCTCTTCCGTTTTATTTATTTTGGTCCTAACAAATTCCATTTATTTATACATTCCCTGCATTTTCTGCTTTATTCCTTTCTTAATTTCTTTCAGAACCACATTATTGCTTATATATTTCTCCATCCCTTCCAACTTGATACGCTGCTCCATAATTGCTCAGTCCTCAACTGGTCCAGGATTCAACTCAGTGCTTTCTATTATCAGCAATATTGTGATGACCATTGACAGAATATAAGTACTGCTAATCATTTCTCCATTTTATGAAACTTTGTGCTCCCCTAATTTCTTCATTCCAAATAGCCCAATTCTGGCTCTGTGTATGTCGGTATCCACTCCCATTGTTGCTTGTTCCCTTTTTGCATTGTAAACCGGAGCTTTCCCCAAACACAACCTTTCTCTTTAGCAACTAGCTTAGTAATCCCTATGTAAGTTATGAGCGATTTGTAAGTCAGAGCTGCAGAGTTAGGCATGTAATACGTTTTGTGTAGTAAACAAACTTTGTTGCAAGTTAACTGGTGCATTTATCTGTCACAATATTAGAAAAATTCAGACTGATTATTCATCTTGCATTTATGGCAGCCCATTTACTGACCATAATGTGTACATGGTGTGGGTTCCCTTCTGATTAGTACCTGTTATTTTGACTGTTAACTTCACTATTCAACTAAAGCTATGCCCTGTTAGTAAAATACAGTAACTGTGATAATAAATTCCCATGTACAAAATAGTACACTGTGATGCAAGTGTGCTCAGTGCACCTTTGCAGAATGAGGAAGAATTTTGAAAATATGGGACAAAGTTGATTATTTTCACTTCCAAATTTCTGCAAAGCACTTAATGCATGTCTATTGCATACTATTTTTTTCAATGATAGTGAATAATAGAAGTAATTATGTAAAAATAAAATTAATTACTCTCAGCTGTTTAAAAGCAGCACCAAGGTCAATTGCATTAGCCTCTGTGAACTGGTGATCAAATAGTCATTCCTAGTAGTGTTGACCAAGCCAGTCAACATCTAAATGTTAGATGGCTGCTTGTGCTGAAAAATTCATATTTAAATGCTGCTTGAGTTAAATCATAAGTAAATGTTAACAAATCAACAGAAGTAAAGACGGTGAGATTTGAATGTTAGAATTCAATTATCAAGTATGATTTATATTCATGTCTGCAACAATAAATGCATATATCAATAATTAAAGGTTTAAACACATTTTATTTATATCTTTAGTAGTGATGCAAAATGCATAAAGTGCAGGAATTTCAACTTCCCATGCACAATAGAATGAGCAAGAAATGGGGAAAAAAAAAACACACTCCAAAAATTTCCAAAACATCCAAAAACAATCTTCTCATGTCAGTAGGCTGTAAAGCATGACTTCAATAACCTTGTAGGAAAGAAATTTTAACAGTTTTGTAGTAGAATAGCCGAAATATAGCTGGCTCCATCTTGTGCTAAATTTGTTAGACGTTTTTATGCTGATCTGTTGTAATTTAGCAATGATATCTAGTTGTTTCTTTGATGACACATAACATCTTTTTTTCTGGCCCAATACTGATTCTGCAGTTTAATCACTATTTTATGAACTGTAGAGCTGAAAAGTGGATGAATCCTCTGAGGAAATTCTTAAAAACCTGCAGAATAGATTGGCCCATATATGGGGTCAAATTCAAAATTCAAAGGAATTTCTGCAACAACTATAGTTTACAGGTAAAGAAATTAATAAAAGATTAAGCAAATTTAAAAGATGGAAACTGAATAAAAAGAAATATTAGTTTTATTTCAGATGCAAACACTGACATATAATTGAGTTTCAAATGCAATGATGAGTTTAAGTTGATGATTGACATTTCACATCTTTATGGTAATGGCTGTCTTATTGATGCACGAAAGAAGCTTATGGTGCTGTGCCACTACTTGAAGGATGAACTGAGTTTGCTTTTTCAATTTGGTGCACTGCCCATTGTACTCCTGCATGAGAACTACTTCTCTCTCAGCAGTATCATTGGTTACATACTTTGGCTCAATTTGTTGGAGTTCACGTTGTAGTGGGTTATTAGACCAAATTGTGGGTCCTCCTTCAGGAAACTGCTGTTAAAGGAAAGAGCCTCAAAGAATTTCTTTGTATGTCATGCCATGAAATCAGGAATCTCTTTCACTTAGATGTCATGATCAGCAACAGTGATTTGCTTATGCAGATCTTGCAAAACAGCAGGCATGTGTAATCCCAATACCTTCTTTCTCTTTTCTTCAATCAAGATTGAGTCATTAAAGAAAGAAAAGACAGCCAGTTTCTGGTACCAGAAATATCCTTTGAGCTTTTTCTGGGCACCAAGAGCACCAGGGTGACATTTATTGGTTTCTATCTCTAGAAACCAATAAACGTCACACTAAGAGAAAATAATCCTTCAGGTCTTGTATTCCAAGATGTGATGAGAACCAAATTCTAATGTAAAACTCGACTTCAGAAATACAGAGTTCCTTTAGTTTGTTTAGTCAATGAGTAGTTAAGTGAAATGCATTATTCCATAAAATAAGAATCTTTATGCCATAAATCAGACAAGCCATAATACTTGCACAGTGCATAGCTATTGGTTTCCTAAATTTGATTACTCTTTGGGGAACTCTTACCAAGAATATAGTAGTAAGGTCCAATAATTATTTATAATCATCTGTAGGATGATCAGCATTCAACTGTTCAGGATGATCAGTGTTCAAGTGCTCATGGCAAATAAAAGAATTGCACTCTTGTTGGAATCCAATTAAATTAGTATGGATTCATCAGTGATTTCAGGATAGAAGTCATCTTTGATGATATTTGGCCAGAGCATCTTGAATTGTTTGAACAGTGATATTTCTGGAGTTAAGGAAATGCCTGTACATGTAGAAAAGACTTCCTCCGGCATAATTTCATGAATATGATTACAACAAGCTAAATACAATATACTACAGCCAAATGTTGCTTCAAGAAGTGAAGCACACAAACTCCATTCTTTCATCCAGTATTGGAAGCAGTGGCATCAAAGCTGAAAGAGTTAACATCTTCTCTCGGATTTCTGTCATCAATTGTTTCAGTGATTGCATCGCACATATTCCATTTTGTTCCGGTAGTAAGTATAGGCACAGCAAGCATTTGATCAGTACCATCATATTAAGCAAGAATTGGCAATATGTTAACCTTGTAATCACTTATTAAATCTGCCATTAATTTCCCATCCCAACCTAAGCTTTGGAGTTCAACTTCTTATTCTTATGATCACTTTTCTTGATACTTCATATTATGATAGCATTTTAAGGAATGAAGGATATCTTTTCTGACATTGAAGTCAATGATGTAATTGTGTGGACAGCCTCCCTATAACTGATACTCACCCTATTAAGAAAGAATAGCACTTCCAACATGGATATCACCTTCCCTCTTTTTGGCACAGATGTAGTACTGCAAGATGTTGTTGGGATTGGGATGTGATTATGATTGTTACTATACAGTTCCCCTCCCACATTGGAGGAAGATGTTGATTCCTACACTATAAATCAAACGTTTTTCAATGTTAACTTTTATTTTTCATTTTCTTCTATTTGTTCATCTCTTTTGTTTCCTTCTTTTCAAGCTTTTGCTAAGTCCAGTCATACATCTTCGCCTTTCTGGCTCTCGTTGTGTGAGGAAGAACTCATGACCCTCATGAATGTCTTATCATCTCAAGAGCATTGCTATAACAACATCAAACAACTTTTCAAATTCTGCTTTGAAGACTTCTTTGTTCTGCTTTAGAGTACTAGTCTGTCTGTTTTTATTATTTGTAATATTCTCCTGAGTCATCAGATCTTCCAACTTCTTGATTGATCTTTATTAATCGTGGACAGGAATCTTTGCTTTGTTCAAGGGAATGAACAGCTTCTCAATTGTTCTTTTTGCTGCCTCATGCTTTTTTCTTTTCCTGTCATTACACTCTTAAAAGTAAACTGCCAGAACATCATAGATTTAGGGCAATTTGGAACCAGTGACCATGTTGGTCACAGCACTCACCAAGTATATTTCTGTCGGTTTTCTAGTTACTGTGACTATTATTTTATCTGTAGAAAAAGAATATTAGGTTATTTAAATTATTATTCTTCACATACCACAATATTTCAGCAGACATTCACAAAATGCACATAAAGAAAAACACCTTGGAATAGTGAAGGTCCATGTCACATATAGAAATGGAAAAAATGTAATGGAGAAAATTTAAGGTCACTGAACATACCATAAATATTTTTGGAGTTTCATTTGAACCAATTTGGAACACTTTTGGGATGCTCATTTCATATTTTGAAAACTAAAGAATAAAGACCACTCTACTCCACAGCAATGAGCAGTTGATTCATTTCTTTAAAAAATTACAATAATTAAGATGTGTTGTTTAAGTATTATAGCTTTGAACAATGGCAAACATAGGAATGGTACATTAACTCCTCGCTGTATCTCACTGAAATACATGTTAACCAGCTTTATCATTAGCATTACTCGTCTTTGACTGTTGGTGTATGCATCATTGATGTGAGAGCTTCAGACCCAGTCCATATATGGGGAAAACCAATAAAGACTGATGCTAAACCATGAGTATAATTGTCTATTAGGGACTATGAACTGGCTATAAAACTAAAAGTACATTGAATTGAAAATTTTAAAAATAATTTGGAAAATAAAATATTTCAGTGGAAGCTTCAAACTATGTTATACAATTTTTGTGTTAAATATGATGTGAAATTTGCCCTACTACATGTGCAGAGCAAGTGAGAGTGTGTGCACACATGCATGCATGCTTTTTTTCATATGCAATATCTGTAAGTAGGATCCAATAACAATTTACATTTTGTTTAAATTTTTCTATAAATGTATGCTTATGTACAGTTTGCATTAAAGTTATAAGAAAAGTATGTAAATTCCTGTCCAATAATGCAGCTCCTCAATGTATGATCATTGTACATAATACCTTTTTATTTCTGCTTGTGATTGAGGAAAAGCAGCAGATGAAAGAACTGCTTGGGATAAATGCAAATATATGTAGCTTAACATCTCATAAGTTTAATTTTACAAGTCCATTCTATTCCTTTTGCACATTCTTGGTACACTAGAGATCTGTAATGAAGGCAAATGAGCCCCTTGTGTATGACAAGCATAGATTATTGTGCAATGATGGAAATTGGTATCTATTTCATCTGTAGAAACATAGGCTCTGCGTTTTGGCTATTTGAATTGAAGATTGCTGCAAGGTACGAGGGTCACTCCAGACGTTTTGAGAATGGACGTAATAAAGTATTAAAAATTTAGATCTGATCATTGCATCTTTTCAAAATATTTTCCATTGCTTTCTATACACTGTCTCATCCTTTAAAACGTTGAATGCCATTTTTCTTTGAAGAGAGTGCAAATATATTCTTCATAAGTAGCTCCCCTCAGGGGCTCACCTTATGTGAGTACGGGTTTTTGGCGCACCCGGGGGTTCCCGAGCCATTCATCGCCACATTCATCCCCTCACCCCCATCCGGTCGAGGTGGGTTCTTCAAGTGACCGGTGGACACAAGGTAGGCTCTCGTGCGTTCGTTACATTCCATTCATACCGCACCTCACCATCGTTTCTTTCTTCTCTTGTCACTTTCCGGCCATTTCGCACCACGACATTCGCATATCTCTCTTTTTCTTCCCCGCCGGCCTACCTTGCGTGCGAAACGCCCACACAGTTTTAGTTTCTTTTATCTTTTTATTTAAATCCTCCGTGGACACAGCCTGACGGATACCCGCGCACCGCGTGCGCAGCTGGGTGAGTGGGTAATGGCGTCATCCCCACCACCCGGGGTCGTCATGTAGGGTTTGTGTTCGTATCCGCTGTTCAACTGCAGTCCCGCGGGGGGGCCATTGCATGAGCTGCTGACTTCTGACGGCGATTGGGTCCCTCTGTCTATGTTCTGGGAGGTGTGACCCTGGGGTGAGTCTGGTATAGATAGGCCACTCACCCAAGCCGGGGTAACGCCCTAGAAGTCAGAGCCCGAGGTCGGAGACGGTTGCAATGGTGGAGGATTTATTTCGCTATGGAGCACCCTTCCTCCATTACTACTAACAAGCGCCGAAAAGTCTATGTAACAGAAGTGACACCACCGACAACTGGTTGTTACTTGGTCATTTCACGAACCGAAGAAGGACAAAGCTTTGAGAAGGTGAACCCTTTCATTATTCAAAAGGGCATTGATGCAATTGCTGGTGCGGTTCAGTCCTGCACTCGTCTACGGAATGGTTCCTTATTAGCCCACACGAAATCCGATCTGCAAAGTAAGACCTTGTTGCGCGCTACGCTTCTCCACGGCTATCCTATCCGTGTGGAGAAGCACCGCACATTGAATTCCTGTCGAGGCGTTATTACCACCCATAGCCTCGATGGTATATCGGACGAGGACCTGGTAGAATATCTTGCAGACCAGAAGGTGACAGCGGTCCATCGAGTGCAGGCCAAACGCGACGGCGTATTGGTACCCACTCGTACCCTGTTTATTACATTTGATGGCGTCGATCTGCCCACGAGCATTTCCGCAGGGTACGAACGGATTTCTGTGAGGCCTTATATTCCTAGACCTCTGCGTTGTTTTAAATGCCAACGTTTTGGGCATACGCAAGTCTCATGTAAGAGTGCCGTTAACATCTGTGCAACATGTAGCCAGCCCTCACACGAAGGTACCTGTTCAACAGCCCCCGTCTGCGTTAATTGCAAAGGGTCTCATTCTGCTTCGTTTGCCGACTGTCCGCGGTACTTGGACGAGAAGGCGATCCAGGAGATCCGGGTAAAGGAAAAACTCTCCTTCGCTGAAGCCCGGAGGCGTTACCATGCGCGCCAACCTTCACTCCTGCGATCTGGCACATTTAGTTCTGTTGTTGCCTCGCCAGTACCACGAGTAGATGCCGAAACTCAGACCTGGACCTTGACTGGATTAACCGCCACTACCATCCGGCCGTCTATTAAAGCTACTGTTACCAAGCCTTATAAACCTGGTCCAAAGTCAATGAAGTCGCAAGCCGCTGAAAAGAAGCCCAAGCAGAAACTACGTAGGGAAGATTTCTTGAAAGACCCTCCGCGTGCGCGCGGTAGCAAAAGTTCACCTTCTCCTCCTCGGAGGTCGCTGTCCCAGGAAGGCCCTGGGACAAGCCGCGCTCAGCGGCACCCCTCACCCATCGCCACCCAGAACCGATTCACGGCGCTTGAATCGGTTTCTGGCACTGAGCGCGTGGGCCCTCCCTCCGAGGAAGCTATGGAGTCTGACCAACTCCATACAAAAAGCCCGAGCCCAAAGGTTAAACAAAAGGTAATTTTAAGCCGCCCTTCTAAGTAGACAGTTTATCCCTTTTATTCATGGCTATCCTGACCTGGAATGTACGTGGTGTACGATCGCATAGGGCGGAACTGCAACTTTTATTGCGTTCCCATTCACCTATGGTCGTGTGTTTGCAGGAGACCAAGCTTCGCCCTCACGACCCTTTCGATCTCCGAGGGTACACTCCGGTTCGCTACGATCTTGAACCGGAGGAGGGTGCTCCTGCTCATGGAGGTGTCATGTTGTTGGTGCGTAATGACGTTCATTTTCATCCTATCACACTTACGTCCGACTTGCAAGCTGTTGCCATTAGACTGCAGTTACCCGGTTTTTTCTTTTCTGTTTGTTCTGTGTATACACCTCCATCGTCTCCCCTCGCTCCCGCGGACATTCGATCTCTCCTGTCCGCTCTCCCAACACCATTTCTTCTGTTGGGAGATTTTAATGCCCATCACCCACTATGGGGTTCGCCAAGGGCTTGTGCGAGGGGAACTCTTCTTTCCGACATTTTTTATCAGTTCAATCTTTCCATCCTCAATACAGGTGCACCTACTTTTATTTCTGATTCTTCCGGTACATTCTCTCACCTGGACCTTGCCATATGCTCAATCCAGCTTGCACGTCGTCTTCAGTGGAACGTCGTCGCTGACACCTACTCCAGCGACCATTTCCCCTGCATCGTTTCTCTTCTGTCGCACCACGTACAGCATTCCAGAGTACCTACCTGGATATTCGCAAAAGCCGACTGGAGCTTGTATTCCAGCATCGTGCATTTTGACGACCAGCCCTTCTCCGACATTAATCAACTAGTGCAGCACCTTACGTCTATTATTTTCTCAGCCGCCGAACGTGCAATACCCCGTTCATCCTCCCAACCTCGGCGGCCACCTGTTCCGTGGTGGAACGAGGATTGTCGGGACGCCGTTCGTGCCCGTAGGACTGCACTTAGGGTGTTTCGGTGCCACCCTACCCTTGATAATTTGGTGACTTTTAAACAATCGCGCGCCAGGGCTCGTCGCATTATTCAGGATAGCAAGAAGGCATCTTGGGCTCGTTTTGTCGAGTCTTTTAATCGTTTTACGCCTTCATCCGTTGTTTGGGATAAACTTCGTCGCTTCTCAGGTAAAGTGTCACATTGTACTGTTTCTGGCCTTCAGGTTTCTAATGCCACCATAGTGGATCCGGCTGCCATCGCTAACACTCTGGGTTCTGCCTTTGAGGCGGTTTCCAGTTCAGACCATTATTCCGCCGGCTTTCGCTCTATTAAAGACCGGCAGGATTCCGCATCATATACTTTTCGGTCTGCTAATGCTGAATGCTATAACGAACTATTCACAATGAGGGAGCTGGAGCACGCTCTTCATTGCTCTCGGCACTCCGCTCCCGGGCCGGACGGCATTCATGTCCTGATGTTAAAGAACCTTTCAGCCGACAGTAAACTATTTCTCTTACAGGTCTATAACCGTATTTGGCAAGACGGCATTTTCCCTTCCGTTTGGCGCGAAGCCACCATTGTCCCTATACTTAAGCCTGGGAAGGATCGCCAACTACCTTCCAGCTACCGCCCTATCTCCCTCACCAGTTGCATTTGCAAGGTGATGGAGCGCATGATCAACGGGCGGTTGACATGGTGGCTTGAGTCTCAGAAACTTCTAGCGAACGCTCAGTGCGGGTTTCGTCGCTATCGCTCTACCGTCGACCATCTGGTGTCCTTGTCGACGCATATTATGAATGGGTTTCTGAGAAAGTGTCAAACCGTGGCTGTATTTTTTGACCTGGAGAAAGCTTATGACACTTGTTGGAGGGGCGGCATTTTACGTACACTTCACGATTGGAATATCCGCGGTCGTCTTCCCATATTTCTTCGGGAGTTTATGACGGACCGCGTCTTTCGTGTACGTGTGGGCTCGGTTTTATCTCGTCGTTTTATTCAAGAGAACGGAGTACCGCAGGGCTCTGTACTCAGTGTCACACTTTTTGCGATTGCTATCAACCCCATTGTTGATTGTATTCCACCTGGCATTTCATCGTCCCTTTTTGTTGACGATGTCGCTATTTATTGTAGTTCACGGCGGACCTGTCTACTCGAACGCCGTCTCCAGAGCTGTATCGACCGTCTCTACGCCTGGAGTAACGCCAACGGCTTTAATTTCTCCGCCGAGAAATCCGTCTGCATCAACTTTTGGCGCCGGAAGTATTTCCCTCCGCCCTCACTCCATCTTGGGCCTGGGATACTTCCGTTTGCAGACGAGGCGAAATTTTTGGGGTTAATTTTTGACAGGAAGTTGTGTTGGACCTCGCACGTTTCCTTTTTAAAAGCAAAGTGTGACCGTTCTCTTAATATTTTACGTGTTTTAAGTGGCACATCCTGGGGAGCTGATCGGACCGTCCTTCTTCGCCTTTATCGCTCTTTGGTCCGATCCAAGCTTGATTACGGGTGTATTGTTTATTCGTCGGCACGTCCATCTGTGTTACGTCGATTGAATGCCATTCACCATCGTGGCATAAGAGTCGCTACAGGGGCCTTTCCAACTAGCCCTGTACCCAGTCTGTACGCAGAAGCTGCAGAGCCTCCGCTGTCCTTCAGGCGTGAGATGCTCTTGTGCAGCTATGCTTGTCGACTCTCAAGCTTGCCTAACCACCCGTCCTTCGATGTATTTTACGAGGATTCGCTTGACCGGCAATATTTAGTTAGCTCCTCTGCATTGCTCCCTCCAGGGGTTCGATTTCGACTGCTACTTCGGCATTTGGACGTTACGCCAGCGCCGGCCCTTCCACGGGGGGAAACGCGTTTTCCTCCATGGTCCCGCGCTGAGGCCCACTGTCTCCTTGGGCTAACGTCAATGCCGAAGACTGAGACCCCTGCTTCAGTCTTTAGATCGGCTTTTTTAGAAGTACGGGCTCAATTCGGGGACTTCCATTTTATCTTTACCGATGGATCTAAGACTGAAGCTGGAGTTGGATGTGCCTTTGTTTCTGGTCACTGTAGTTTTAAGTTTCGTTTACCTGCACAATGTTCAATTTTTACCGCCGAACTTTTTAGCATTTATCAATCTATTTTATACATTCAGCGGCACGCCTTACAGCACTGTTTTATTTGTACGGACTCTCTGAGTGCCCTTCAGACTATTACTGCGCTGTACCATTACCACCCGCTTGTACAGCGCATACATGACCTGCTCCACTCGCTTGGTGTCACTGGCGTCAGCGTGTCCTTCATGTGGATTCCAGGTCATGTGGGCATCTCAGGTAATGATTCTGCCGACGCCGCTGCGAAATCGGCGATTTTATTACCCAGATTTTTTACCTCTGTTGTTCCCTCGTCAGATTCGTGTGTTATTTTACGTCGCCGCATCCTCTCGCGCTGGCGCGATGAGTGGACGGCCCTCCGGGGGAACAAGTTGCGGGAGGTTAAGCCTCTCCCGTTAATCTGGGGTACCTCTTCTCGTTCTTCACGTCGGGAAGAGGTACTTTTAGCCCGTTTACGAATTGGACATTGTCGTTTTAGTCATAGTTACCTGCTCAGTGGTGATCCCGCTCCGCTGTGTCAGCAGTGTGGCGTGCCCTTAACGGTGCGTCACATTTTAACTGAGTGTCAAGTTTTAGCTCCTCTGCGCGTTCGCCTGGGTCTGCCTGTTGGCATAGCCAACGTTTTGGCAGACGACGCGCATGCTGTAGAATGTCTTTTACGTTTTATAAGTGACATTGATTTTAATCGTCGCATTTGATGCGCTGAGCGTCTCTTAGCTTTGTTATTTTATTCAGTATGTTTTAATAGGGACTTACTCCCCAGTGACATGTGGCGCTCATGTCCCGCATTCTACAGTTCTTGACACGTTTTAATCTTTTATTGGCTATGCTTTTAGTGTGTTGGTTTTTGAGATATATTTATTGTTATTATTGTTGTTATTGTTATTCTTGTTGTTATTGTTATTCTTGTTGTTATTTTTATTCTTGTTGTTATTGTTATTGTTATACTATTGTTAGTTTTAACTTTTTGGACATCGCGGGTTTGTGTCCCGTTTTTTAATTATGCGGTTTTTTTTACCTTTTATACTTTGACCTTATATTTTACACATTGTAAGGGCGCTCATGACCCTAGCAGTTTAGCGCCCTTAAACCGCATATCATCATCATCATCATCATCATCATAAGTAGCTACTGCGGCTTCAGTTGACTCAAATCAACCTCAAAAGTTTTCTTTCAATTTGGGGAATAGAAAAAAGTTGCATGGGGCCAGATCTGGACTGTAGGGAGGATAGTACAAATATCTGACTTCTGCAGAAATTGGGTTGTTTCTTGAGCAGTGTTGGCAGAGGCATTGTCATGGTGCAACAAAATTCCATGCAGACTAGTCTTAGGATGCTTTTTTCTCAGCTCATTGAACACTTGTGGCAGACATTTTGTGGTGTACCATCTGGCAGTAATAGTCTTTTGTGTCCCTCAATTGGAATCGTCACAATGTGGCAACTTGCTGAGAAGGAGGAACAGATCGTCTTCTTGCCAACAGTTCCCGTTCGCTTCACTTTTGTTGGGGAATCTTCTCCTGGGGAGAGCCAGATCAATGACTGTCATTTAGTTTCTAGATCATACTGATAAATCCAGCTTTCATCACCTGTTATAATGTTAAATACGTTTTTGGATCTTCCTCCATTGAATTTTTCAGTCATTTCCTGGCAACACTGCACACATGCTTGTTTCTGCTCATTTGTGAAGTGGTGGGGGATCCAACAACTGCAGAGCTTTCTGCCATCAAGTTTTTCTTTTAGGATTGTTTTCACTGCTGCCGATCCAATATTTAGAGTTTCTTGAATCTGCCCATATGTACAGCGATGATCTTCCTACAACGTGCGCTCTGCTTTTACCACATTTTCATCCATTGTTGCTGTAGCTGGCCATCCTGCTCGGTCTTCATCTTCAAGGGAATCACTTCCTCTTCTAAACTCTGCATACCCAAATGCACAATGCAGTCTTTCAAGGCATTCTCTCTCCCCTAAATTGACTTTAAAGTCATAGAAAATCATAGCATGGAAATGCTCTCGATTGAGATCCATCCTAGTATATGACATAGCAACACCTGCTATACATACACATGCGGTGCTGACGATGAACATTGTTGAAGTGCATCCAGACTTGCACATGTTGCTATCTTAACTTCAATCTGAAGTTAGGAAAAGTTGCTTTGGCTTACCACTACTCATTGTTGCCCATTCTCAAAACTTTCAGAGTGACCCTCACATAGCAGTCCATTGAGTTCTTGATTTTCACGTATTTTGCATCTCCTAATTCACTTCTGCCCCAAACAGTGCCATTTTGCCTCTTTAAGAACTGAGTTTTACATACTTTGTCCATTTTACAACCCTGTCAATCTGCTGTAGGCAGTCAGTTCCATGCTTGAAGCAGAGATGAGAATATGTTAGCAATTTGGCTTTTCCCTTTATACCTAGAGGTTTGGTTTTACCATTGAATGGAGGTTCTCTTAAGACAGTCATAATCCAGTACATAACAATCAGACCTACTCCCCTACTCTCCAGACATTTCCTAATCGTGCCTAAAGTCATATGATTAAAGACACCTTCAATGTCCAGAAAACTGCCATGGCAAGTTCTCCACAGTCCAGCACCCTCTCCAGTCTCACCAAGGGCTGATAAAGGCCAATAAGCATACTGATGATGGTGAATGGTTCTGTTGACCAGTACCCTGTCACTCAAATATCTATCTACCAGTCTTTCCAGAGCCTTCAACAGAAAGAATGTTAGACTGATAGGACAAAAATCCCTAGGCCTGTGGTAAGATAGTCTACCTAACTTAGGTATAAACACCACTTTGGCCTCCTCCAGAGGTGAAAAACATGCCTCATAGCCAGACAGTCCCTGAATATCTTCACAAGGTGGGATGAAACAATCACCCAGCCCTGCTGCAAAAGAGCCAGGAAGACTCCATCCTCACTTGCACTTTTATAGGGCTCAAAAGAGAAAATGGCCCCCTTAACTTTTTTAAAAGTAACAATCTCGGTGGCCACTGACCAGCCTTCTCACAAAGGCCTGCATGCCTTAACTAAGTTTGGTTCTTTATCTATAATGCAGGTGTCTGGAAAATGGATCTCAAGCCACAGCCTCAAGGCCTCCCCCTCCAGCTGTGTCATAGCACCAAAGGGATCTCCAATGAGGCCAACCTGGCACTACCTCTGGAGACTAGCAATTCTGCAAGCGAGCAGTGCTCAACTGCTGTATTTTATCACAGTAGTGTCTCCAAGATTCCTCGGAGACCTTCCTAATTTCTTTTTTATACATTCTTTGGAATTCCTTATAGGACTCCCAGGTAGCCTGACACTTATTGGCCATATATGCATTATGTAGCCTTTGTGTCTTTTTCTTAATGGATCTTAAAAAATAATTCCATATAAGTTTATCTTTAGCCTGAATCTCATGTATGAGGGGGCACTTTCTTTCATAGGATGACACCAGGGTATTGGGGAAAAACCCCACATACTCCTCCAGGTCCTCCACATTTCTCAGTTTGATCTGGGGTCCATTCTTAAGCCTGCCATCCAGATCCCCTCTAAAGGGGACCCAATTGGTCCACCTAGGGTTCCTGTACAGGCGGTCCTTTTGTTTTCCCTCAAGACCAAAGTGAATATGTCTGTGGCCAGATAAGGACACAAGTGACAAGTCTAGGACCTCCTCCCTTTGATAATTCACAAAAGTTGGGACATCCCCTTAGATCTGTTGAACACAAATACTCGAGCAGCTTCTCCCCCCTCCTATTGATGTTCATACTACCCCAGACGCTATGATGAGAGTTGGAGTCACAGCTAATCAACAGTTGCGGTTTCTGAACTCCTGAGGTGAAGGAGGAGATTCTTCAGAGTTGTAAGGGAAATAAGCCGAGCAGACTACCACCTGATGTAGCATTCCATCCTCCTCATACCTTACTAAGACTGCCACCAGATCTTTTGAAAGAAAGCCTGGCAGAGCCCAGGTATTACTGAGTCTTGGCAAGACACATATTCTGGGCTTTTCATCAGGCGAAGCACTGAAAATGTTATAACCCTAGATATTTAGCCCCATGCTAACAGAGAACGAGCTCTTGTTGAGCATAGAAAAAACAGTATATTTGCATTTTCATCCTCAGTCACTAAATATTAATCTGAAACAGCATATAAATCAAACACCCTTAGTTAAAAAAAGTGAACAAAATTCCTGGGAATCTGGATTGATCTTTAATTCTCATGGGAAACCTATACATCACAACTGGGCATTAAACTAAACCAATTATGCTATGCCATTCATAGATTGGCTAATGTGTGCTCCATTCAAGTGCTAAAGATAGTGTATTTCAGCTGTATAGAGTCCCTAAGCAGCTATGGCATTCTCTTTTGGGGATCCTGTCCTGAAGCAATTTTTATGATTCAAAAAAGAATATTAAATGCAATTTTGAAACTACCCACAAGAACACCAAGTAAATATGTATTCGACAAACTTCTGCCTACTCCTTGGTTTTACATTCTTGAAACTCTAAAGTTCATACACAAGAATAAAGCCTACTTCCATAAGAACTCAGATTGTCATAACCGCAATACAAGGACTGTCAACAACTTGCATTTGGATAGTCATAGCCTTACCAAGAGTCTAATTGATTTGGAGAAATGCCCATTATGCCACCAGAAAGTTAAAGAGTGGCATATAGTTTTAGAGTGTGAAGAAACGAAGTTGCTTAGAAAGAGGATAGAGAAGAGAGAATGGTTAAATTTACCAATAGAAATTCAAGCTAAAAGGTTAGTAAATGTAAAATCTAGGAAAAATATAATAGAAGTAGGAAACTTTTTGGGCAGAGTAAGAGCAAAACGAATGAGAAAAATTAGCAAGGAAGAGGTAAATGAGTATTAAATTACAGTAGTTTTTATTTGATATGTTGCAAGTAGGACCCAACAACTCGACAACCTCAAGGTTTGAGTTTGTTGGGGTCCAAGGTAAGGTAACTCAAGGTAGAGTTAGAGTTAGTGTTGGAGATTAAATAAATTGATAATTGTACTTTTAGATTAGGAGGAATGCTGGCTACCAGTATTCCATACTACTGGATACCAGTAGTAAAGAGGTTAGTTTTCTTTATATTTTATTTTATTGTTATTTTTAGAAACTAGGTTAAGAATAAATTTGTAAAATTGTTGTCGTAAATTTGTACAACTAATTGGGTCAACAATAAAATTACTTACTTACTTACCGAGAGTCTATTAAGCATTTAACACTTAGTTGTATTAATGTACAACAAATTAGATAGTGCATTAAAAAGCTCAGTTCCCAAATCCTTTAAAAGTAAACTAAGAATGCTGTTCCTAAGGAAACAATATTTAAATATAAATGACATTTTGAATGATTCATGATTTCCTCTATAAATAGTTGTTCTCTGTTACAGTATGTCTGTATTCAAATATGTATTTTAAATTAATTGTAACTTGAAATCGTGACTGAAGATTTGAAACTGTTACATTTATCTAAACCATTGTCAATGTATGTACACTACATGATCAAAAGTATCTGAACACCTGGCTGAAAATGACGTACAAGTTTGTGGCGCCCTCCATCGGAAATGCTGGAAGTCAATATGGTGTTGGCCCACCCTTAGCCTTGATGACAGCGTTCACTCTCGCAGGCATACTTTCAATCAGGTGCTGGAACCCCATTCTTCACGGAATGTGGAACTGAGGAGAGATATCGATGTAGGTTGGTGAGGCCTGGCACGAAGTCGGCGTTCCAAAACATCCCAAAGGTGTTCTATAGGATTCAAGTCAGGACTCTGTGCAGGCCAGTCCATTACAGGGATATTATTGTCGTGTAACCACTCTGCCACGGCCCGTGCAGTATGAACAGGTGCTCGCTTGTGTTGAAAGATGCAGTCGCCATCCCCGAATTGCTCTTCAACAGTGGGAAGCAAGAAGGTGCTTAAAATATCATTATATGTCTGCACTTTGATTGTGCCATGCAAAACAACAAGGGCTGCAAGCCCCCTCCAGGAAAAACACGACCACACCATAACACCACTACCTCCGAATTTCACTGTTGGCACTGCACACACTGGCAGATGATGTTCACCGGACATTCGCCATACCCACACCCTGCCATTGGATTGCCACATTGTGTACTGTGATTTGTCACTCCACATAACATTTTGCCACTGTTCAATCGTGTAATGTTGATGCTCCTTACACCAAGTGAGGTATCATTTGGCATTTTCCTGCGTGATGTGTGACTTTTGAGCAGCCGCTTGACCATGGAATCCAAGGTTTCTCATCTCACGCCTGTCAAAGTACTTGGAGTGGATCCTGATGCAGTTTGGAATTCCTGTGTGATGGTCTGGATAGATGTCTGCCTATTATTCTTTACGACCCTCTTCAAATGTCAGCGGTCTCTGTCAGTCAACAGACGAGGTCGGCCTGTACGCTTTTGTGCTGTACATGTCCCTTCACGTTTCCACTTCACTATCACATCAGAAACAGTGGACCTAGGGATGTTTAGGAGTGTGGAAATCTCGCGTACAGACTTCTGACACAAGTGACACCCAATCACCTGACCACGTTCAAAGTCCGTGAGTATCACAGAGTGTCCCATTCTGCTGTTTCACGATGTCTAATGACTACTGAGGTTGCGGATAATGAGTACCAGGCAGTAGGTGGCAGCACAATGCACCTAAGATGAAAAACGTATGTTTGTGGGGTGTCCAGATACTTTTGATCACATAGTGTATGTATAGAAACTATTGTAAATATTCCATATGCTGACATGTCCAATAACAATGTACATTGTTCCCAAAGGATGAAAATAAACATGAATATGAATACACATGGATTTATGTATGCTCCTAATTATTGGATGTAATTAATATTCAGCTTAGGCTACAATGTTTGTTGCAAGATAACCAAATATTAAAAGCAATCTTTTTTCAACAAAGTATTTTTAAAATGCAACTCTTAGGCACGTTATATTCATTTTTTTGAATTCTAAAAGAGCTCGCAGTATACCTTGTTTTTTATACTACACATGCACCAAATTTCAGGATGGTACACACATAAATGGGTAATTAAAACAAATTAACTTACCCAGCTGGATGTTGGAGTTTGTGTTGGACTGTAGCCTGGAGCAACACTGTGGGACCTTCTCTAGCTGTATGGATGTGTGGATTATACTAAGGCTGTCAAGGACATACATTTTACACATTTGTTTGATATGGAACATAATGAGACTCACTCATTTTTTTTTGAGCCCAATTCGTTCAAAAAGCAGCAATGAATATACGAACCTATGGCCTTCTTAATTATTCTACTTGTTTGTTGGAGTATTTTAGAGAACTTACTATAGAAACAAAATGTTCATAATCAGCCTCTGTTTTGATGTATCCTCTGAATAACTAAGCCGATTTAGTATTGACCCATAGTGCTTTACTCCTTGTTTACCTGCTTTAATGCTGTAACATTCATGGAAAGCATCTAAGCATCTTTCATCTGGACCTGTATAGCTTATATGATGCCAATGTTTCATAGAATTATTGTAATCTTCAATTGCATAAGCATTTATAGTAATATGCTGCTGTTGAACAGACTACAGAAAAGCTTAATTTATACATTTTTAAGGGCCTTAATAAAAAAAAAAGCATTAAGTGTGAAAGACCCATAACTGAAAACTAACCATATGTCTATACAATAAATAATACAGGCCTGATTGCATTAGAAATTATTTTGTGGCTGTTCAGAAAAATCTTATGTGTTACATTCACATGACTTTCTCTACCCTCTATCATTTATTAGTGGGTATGCAAACTATTCTTTCAAAACCTTATTTTTCTGTTTACTTAATTTTAATCTAGATAAACCTTTGCAGAAATAGCTGCATTACACAGTTCATTATAGATACAAAGTGAACAGCGATGGTCAAATGTTTAAGAACTGGACACTATATGCTAGCCTTAAAATTCCATACTCTTTCCATGCAATCGCAAGAAACAACTGAAAATCAACAGGACATGAAAAGAATGACAATTGAACAATTCAAACCATTAATAACTGGAAATGGATTATGCCAAAAAAGGGTTTTTGAAGTGAATTTTATGTTTTAAAAAGATCTAATTTTTTTGTGTAGTAGTTTTCATCTATTGCTTAACTTTAGCGAGTTATACAAGATTATGAAAATTCCTTCAGAATGAAGAGAACTACACAGGATATTCACAGAAAATTCAAGATATACATTTCATTTGCCATGTAAATATCTTTGATATATGGTATTTTAATCAAAATTATTAGAACCATTTTTAATAAAATCAAAAAAAAGTAAAGGGTAGTTGGGGATGTGGGAATTTTCTTGAAAATCTTCGTGTTGCATCTTTGGAAAATACCGAACTTAAATACAAAGTTTGGTAATTTATCTGACTTTTCCTTTTTGATTTATGCTGATCACACACACAAACCTTTTTCTAAAACTGCTTTTTTTGGATTCAGGGGACCTCAGAACATATATTTTGGTGAAATCTTGGCATCAAATTTTTGGGTGGAATGCAATATCTACTCTTCTCTTCCTACTGTGTACAGCCTAAAATAAAATAAATGAGCAACAGCCAGAGAGGGAGTTCAATTTGGAAAACATTGTAAGCATTTGCTGATGTTGTGCTCATATACATGATTTAATACCACCCTGTATTAATTTCTAAATTATATGATAAGAAGAAAGATGCCTTTCAGTTTGGTTGTATACATGGTAGCCGAGAGTGAAATGTACATGTTTGTAATTTAAACAACCTGGGTTCGAATCTTTGGCATAGGTATGTTTTTTTCCTATTATTTAAATTTTAATTTGTTAAATATATGGCAATGTCGTATGTTTTCCATGCATAAGATATCTTATTCATTTTAAGACATTCATGCATCAAAACACAAACAAATTACTCTTTGCATTTTCAAAATAAATGCCATATTTGTAACAATTGTAAAGTGATAAACTAAACCAAATATTTAATTCACTTAATATTGGATATACAAACTCTCTGTCTCATTCTTCAGTTGTGAATGGTGCTGGAATGATCATGCATGCATATCTCATAGCTTTGGAGTTCTGTGTGATATGTAAGCAATCATACTAACTTTTGCTATGGCTGAGCGCACACATAAAGACGAAACTACAAGGAGATTTCTCTTTACATTAGTGAACATTACTGGATAATCTTTGTCTCAGGCTGCAAGAACACTAGAAGCCCCTGTATCTATGGATACGAGGTGGGTGTGGTTATCCAGGGAAGAGATTGCTCATTGTTGACGTGGTTCGAGTTGAAAGCATTTGTCCACTCCTCAGCAGGACACTGCACCTTTAAACGAGGCAGATAGCAATCCCTTCCAGCATGTGTGTACAATTAGAGGTAATTCTCATTTCCCTCAGTCAAATTGCACAGCCTTGCACCAGTTGACTATAGCCTCTTTGCTCAGTCGGCAGCTAAGAAATAGCGCTTTACAGACGATGACAAATTATGTTGTCTCTCAGAAGAAAATGTTGACCATAACTGGAATAGGTTATGTAACAACGTAACATTTTCATCTACAAATGGGGGCAAATCAATTGATTACTGCCCCAGAGGAAAACATTATGATGCAAAATACATGGCGCTAATGGATTGCCAAGGTCATGTATCCGTGTTGGGTTAGATGTCACAAGATGGTCTAGGTGTGTTGTAGCAGCTTGATGGCACATTAAATAACCAGTAGTATAAAGACATCCTCAAAAACGTCATGGTTCCTTCTGTGAGGACTACACATGCCGATGAAATGATTGAATTCCAGCAGGATAACCATACTGTCTGTACAAGTCAGCAGGTTTCAAATTGCTTCTCGCAAAGCCAAGATATCACAGTGATTGACTAGCCTCCTTTCTCAGTAGATTTGAATCATATTGAAAATGTGTGGGCAGAGGTGAAGAAGTTTTGGAGTTAAATTGGCCTGCAAGACAACATTAGACAAAAGAGGTTTTGTGGAATTAAATAAAGATGCTTGGGAGGAAGTATCCTCGTGAAAATTTGACTAGGCATTTGATATCATCCATGCCCATAGAACGAGAGCAGTAATAGAAGCATAGGATTTACACACTCGATATTAAATTAGTTTATATTTTTATTTGCTTTTTCATTTAGGACTATAATATTTACTTATTTCTTATTTAGTTTGAAAATGAAGAGGAGAGTGTTTCAGTTTTTATGTGTGAGCATAAATACCTTGAAATCAAATAAGTCTTTGCAATTGGAAATTATATTATAATATGCATCATAAACTTACATTTTTCTGCAAAAAAAAAAAAAAGATTATGCTCGGGATACAAACCTTGATTAGCCTCATTGCTACATAGCTGCTTGGCTGTCAGCACATATTTAGTAGCTGGGACTCATTATTAAGGTGACAATAGAACAAAGCTAAAGGCATGCGTCCCAAGACACCATTGTGAACTGGCAGCAGAAACAATTTGGACCAATATACGCTTTGAGAGTCTGCTCCTTTTTTTTTTTTTTTTTGTTTTTTTTGTTTTTTTGTTTTTGTTTTGTCTTAGGGTGTAGATGGTAGAGAAAGAAAATATATAAACTTTGCGGTGGTCGAAAGTTAGTTAGTGTTTTTAATTTTGAGCCATGAGATCTTTTCTTTAATGTTCTGCAGGGGTGTTGACAGGTAAGGCGCTTTCATAAACAATTTACTACATTTTAAATTTTGATTTTTTATTTAACAATTTCTATTTTTATCCACACTTGTTATATTCCTCTAAATACAATAACTGATATATATATATATATATATATAACTCGCCCACTTCATATATAAATGTCTGGAAATTTCTTTTTCTAGGTGAGCAGTATGTAGTTATCCCTATGGATGAAGAATTGATACTGCCTTCCCCTTGACAATTTTCTAATGCTTTTCATCATCATGGTAATGTGAAAAGAAGCATTCTTGTTATTTACTTCTCCATGGCTTCATGACATATGATATAAATTTTCTTTATTTAGGGCACTAGTTAAATTTGGCCATGTCAGTTGTAAATTACTTCTATTTTAATATATATACTCCTAATTCCAGACATGTACATACATACAAAATATATTGTAACGTATGGGTCAAGTTACGTTAAATTATTTTCCTAAAAATTACTTTTCTTTAGAATTTGGTTCATGTAAAGCTTATTTCTTGCATTCTTACTTCACATGGTGCAACACAATGTTAGAATTAACTAAATCAATTAGTGCCTTATATCGCCGAAGAAAATCCATACCCAATAATATATCATGGGGCAAATCTGGAATCACTAAAAGTTGTTCCGAAAAATGTGCATCACCTAGTGTAAAATCACAGATAGTAGAGAAATTAACATCAATTAACTTGTTATCAGCCGAGCGTATGATCATACTTTGAGCTAAGGGTATTAAATGGGTCTGTATATAGTTTTGATTAACTATGCTTACAGCACTACCTGTGTCCATCAAAACCTCAACATTAGTACCATTTATGGTGCCATTTGTAAGCAAAACTTTAGCAGGTTGAACAGTGGTCCTTTGCTTATCACAGCTTGGTTCAGAATTTCGAGCCACGAATCCTACGTCCGTGATTCGCTTATGGCGTTTGGGTGGTTCCGTGGACGTCTACATTGTAATGCTACATGTCCCTGCTTATTACAATTAAAGCAAATGGGGCGTCCATCCGTTGTACATTCATGTCTAGGACGTTCCCAATTTCTATGCAAACGGCCATTATTGTTCGACTGACCACGGCAAGGGTTCCTGTTAGGTTTAGAGCGAATAGGTTTGCTTGCAACATTATTTTGACACTTAGGATGCCCTTGTTGCATCTGTTTCATTTGCTGAGCCAAGATATTAAGCTGTTCTGCTAAAGTATCAATCTTCTGTTCAAGAGGGGAGGACTGAAGGGAGTTCACTGGGGTTGGTCGGAAAGAAGAAACTAGGTCTACTTTGTGACCGGCTAGGTATCTCGCCGTCTCAATACGACGAGCACTCTGCAACAATTCAGCAACCGTCTGAGGGTTTGCTGGCAAAATGTGTTCAATTAAGGAAGGTTTCAAACCACGCAAGATATGGCGGATTTGTTCAGTTTCAGACATCTGTGGATTAACCTGGTCACACAGTGCCAAAAAATCATATAGATAATGCTCTATTGGTTCCGAGAGTTCCTGAACTCGCTGCCTTAGGCAAAATTCAAGGATCTCGTCTTGCGCCATCTGTCTAAAGGCGTTTTCCAAGGCATACTTTAATTGTTGCCAAGAGTGATCAGGTTGCCTATGTGCATAGGTTTTATACCACATTGAAGCAGCATCTTTAGTTTCACCACCAGTGTTAATACATTAGACACCTGGAGCCCCTACTAGAATACATGCCGATGCCTCAGGTGTTGGTATAGCATCTTGTTTGTTACAGGAACATCATGGGCAATTTCACCCTGTAGCTTTTTGCAGTCGCACTCTTTCGAAATTTGAGAAGAACTACAGTGTATCCGAATTAGAACTCTTAGCTATTGTTCATGCCCTCACTCACTTTCGACCCTATATCTATGGTTACCCTGTAGAAATAGTTAGCGATCACCATGCACTTTGCTATTTGCGTAACTTAAAGGACGCCACTGGTCGTCTAGCCAGATGGGCATTAAAACTTCAGGAATACGATTACAGTATTATTTACAAAAGTGGCGCTAAGCATTCAGATGCTGATGCTTTGTCAAGACTTCCTGTCGCTGATCCCACTCCCGAGGAACTAGATCAAATAGAACATCTCATCACCTGTTTATTATCCCCAGTAGAGGTAGCTCAACACCAGAAGTCGGACCCTCTGCTAGTACCGCTTTTCGATGCTTTACAACAACCGGATGTAGCCACCCCTAAGCTGCGTCGACATGCTGCTACTTATATTCTTAAATCAGGAGTTCTTTACCGCAAAAATGCTGGCACTACTGGACGGCTCCATTTGTTAATTATTCCGGAGTCACTTAAACATGAAATTTTGTCTGCTTATCACACCGACCCTTTGTCTGGACATATGGGTTTCACCAGGACTTTTCATAAAATCCATTCGCGTTACTACTGGATAGGTATGCGAAAGGATATCGACAAGTATGTTAAGACTTGCCCAAGTTGTCAGTCTCGGAAAGGCCCTAAAAATGTCAAGCCTGCTGGATTACTTCAACCTATCACGGCCACACAAGTAGGCTCCACGTGGTCAATTGATTTGCTTGGACCAATACACAGGTCTAAGTCAGGAAAAACAATGATCATAGTCGCAGTCGACTATGGATCTAGGTACTGCGAAGCTGCCGCGCTCCCTAGGGGCTCAATTGAGCATGTTGCCAAATTTATCTTGGAACGGATTATTTGTCGTCATGGATCACCTTCTAGAATACTCTCAGATAGAGGTTCTGTTTTTATTAGTGACGTAACATGACAGTTGTTGAAATTGATGGGTGTCCAACCCACATTCACAACGGCTTATAATCCAGCATGTAATGCCTTGGTGGAACGCGCAAATCAAACAATCATTAATATGCTTTCTCACTATACCTCTACCAACGAAACACATTGGGACGTGGCTCTGCCACGTGTAGTGTTTGCTTATAACACTAGTCGCCAAGAGTCGACTAAAGAAACCCCATTCTTTCTAATGTACGGGCGACACCCGACCTTGCCCGAGAAAGTCCAATTGAAAAGCACCACTGATAACTTATTTGTTCAGCAGACATTGAAAAACATCCAACAAGCACGCCAGTTAGCAATTGATAATATCACCAAACAGCAAGTTAAACAAAAGTGGCATTTCGGTCGTAAAAGATGCATCGTTTCATTTAGAATTGGCCAGCTCGTGAAACTTTTCACTCCAGTACGCAAAAAAGGAAAGACTACAAAATTATTGCATAATTTTCATGGTCCCTATGAGGTATTACAAAAACTTTCCCCTGTAAATTATTGTATTAGACAAACAACAGGAACTAAACGTCAAGATATAGTTGTCCATGTAAAAAGGCTTCACCCTTATTACATTTGATTCACAGTATGGAGGATGTGATGTTCATTAATTAGTAAACCTATGTAGCTGAATCTTACAAAGGCATAGTTATGTTCAACATTAAAGTATAAACTTTTCATCTCTGACACAATTAAAGAATTTAGTGCATGTGAACATTAGTATTAGCTTGCACAAGCGTTTCGTAGAAGTCTTATCTGTCACAGGATGTGGTCACTAGGTATTCTCCATACTTACTGCTACGGCGATACACTGGTCAAGATTGTTGTTGAAATCCTGTATGCCACTTTTTCTCGGATATGTTGTGTTTATCTTTTCTCTACCCCTCCTACTCTTCCGGAATCATACCATGTTTTAATGAGTTAATAATGTCAAGCTTTGGAAACATAACATACCATATGTTCTAATACGGTTATCATTATGAGTATGCAGGCAGTAAAAAGCATTTAATTTGTTCTGGGTTATATATGCTAAAGCAAGAACTGTTATTTCTTGTGTGTTAAGTTGTTCATCGTGAATTTGAAACTGTGATAGCCCTCATCCTCTTATGCCTCGTCTGCAGTGATTTACATTACTGTCCCACCCCTCTACTTATTCTCTCTCCCTCTCTCTCACCCTCTCCCTCTTTTCCAGAAAACCTAGAAAGAGACATAATTTGTAATATGGTTTGAAATCTTTAAAGTAATATTTTATATCATGGTTTTTCCAAGCACTGTTTCTTCACACATGACGGAGCCCCATTCAGATATAAACTCATGCTTATTTTGAGCAGGATGTCCATGTTAGTTTTCCTCGAATACTGGAAATGCTTATAGTTAAATAATGATGTATGCTCGAGTTTATCACTATTAACTTTCACCACTTTCTTTTTCAAATTCTTTTTGAATACTATATATTGGCCCACATGTTGTTATCTGCTACTGCAATTGCCAATTATTTAACGCTTGCAATCAAAGATTTGAGTTTTAAAATAAATACATATTGTGGATTTCCAATGATGACCTAAACATAGTGCTTATCGGTATTCAATTGATTTACACCCTTATATACATAATTTTTTTTGTGTTTTACTATTTTATTCTATTGCGAGATATACTCTCATTTACTTTTAGTTCTGTTCACAGATTATATAGTTTGAGCTACGATTTTTTTATGGTACTGCATATTGCACTGTTCAGGAGTCGAACACAGTATTTTACCAGCACTGCTCGAGGAGTATTGTTGCGATTCACCCTCATGCTGTCTATAGATTTGAACGGCAACAGCTTCTCTCCATTCTGATTCAGCAATTTATTATTTTTTTGTTTGAGCACACTTACATCTTAAGAAAGTTTGTTTATTGCAGGTGTGGAAGATGCAGTTTCTCATTGTTGGAATGTTGGTTCCCTAACTCCTGTCCCTTAGAATATCAATTATTTTGGTAATATTAGATAGTCTGTACTTTAGTGTAGAATATGGAAGTGCTTCCCTAGATTAATTTACTTAGATTTATTTTCTAGATTTATTACTCACATTAGTAATAATAATGAGACACTCCTACGGTTTTGTTGTTATTGTTCTGAGAAACATAGCTTCACGGGTTAGCCTGATGGTCCTGTGGATGTGCTATGACGTCATTGATTTTCATGGTATGTATGTTTTTTCTCTTAGGCTATGCCTGATGACCCCTTAGAGATAACTTACAAGTAAGATGAAGAGATAATTTTCATCCGGCGCAGTGTGAGTGCGCACATTTAGAATAAACAATGAAATATTTTCTCATTGTTTTTCACATTTAATTGGTACACAAAGAGAAGAATGCATTCTTTCACATTCGGGTTAAGATTAAAATATTTTGTGCACCTGTAAGATACACCCTCTTGGAGAACCTGGATATACATTATCCAGGGGGAGTTAGTAATATGATATTCATGAATAATGTTCAATAAACAAGAATAAGTTAATAGTTAGTGCTCAATGTAGATGCATGTTCATTTACAAACAGTTGGTACCAATGTATAATAATAACTAATAATGTATCACAGTGGTTCATATCAACAACGTTAACAGCTTAAATTCAATGCCGAACTTTGGTAGACATAGTGTCACTAGTGGATGTCAGTTTAAATTCCAGAACATACTTTTTCTACTTTAATTCTGTGAAATAATTTTTGTTTTCCTCTGAAACAATTTCTTTAAATTTTTACTCAGAACGCTTGTATTTTTCTGTGAGACCGATTCCTACTATATGTTGTGATTAACTTGAAGATAGGAAGTGACATTTATATTTTATAAATTTTATAATCACAAGCATATGTGTAATTTCTTTTACGAAAAGTTTAGTATTTATAAATATTCTATTTGGTAAAATAAGCAAGCTTCTGATAGTAATTTGTGTTGAAACCTGCCCCACAGGGATGTGACTTTACTGTTAAATGTTAACAAGAAGATGCTTGGTCAAGATAAACCACAGAGTCCTAAAACTCGTCGCAGCTGACGTACATTTTTAAGAATGGGCAATTCTTTGATTGCACTAAATCAATTAGTACCTTATATCGCCAAAGAAAATCCATACCCAATAATATATCATGGGGCAAATCTGGAATCACTAAAAGTTGTTCCGAAAAATGTGCATCACCTAGTGTAAAATCACAGATAGTAGAGAAATTAACATCAATTAACTTGTTATCAGCCGAGCGTATGATCATACTTTGAGCTAAGGGTATTAAAGGGGTCTGTATATAGTTTTGATTAACTATGCTTACAGCACTACCTGTGTCCATCAAAACCTCAACATTAGTACCATTTATGGTGCCATTTGTAAGCAAAACATTAGCAGGTTGAACAGTAGTCCTTTTGCTGCCCCTGTGGTTCTAGTTCGTAAGAAGGATGGTGAATTTAGATTTTGCGTAGACTACCGCAAATTAAATGCAGTTACAGAAACCTTATCATTCCCTCTACCACTTATTGACGATCTTTTAAGCTATTTAGGAAACTCAAAATGGTACTGCACCCTGGATTTGCTTAGTGCTTATTTTCAAGTACCTATAGCGGAAGAGAGTAAGAAATTCTCTGCCTTTATAACGACGGAATCTGTTTTTGAATTTCAAAATCTATCATTTGGTTTGAAAAACGCGCCAAGATTTTTCAGTTACTTAGGAGATAAATTGCTAGATGATTTGAAATCTAAGAAAGCCTTAGTGTACCTCGACGATATAGTAGTGTTTGCCACTGATTTCAAACAGTTATTGCAAAATCTAGAGGAAGTCTTTCAAAAGTTAGAACAGCACAATTTTAAGCTCAAACCTCAGAAATGCTTCTTCGCTATGTCCAAGATTAAGTTATTGGGTTTTGAAGTGTCTGAACAAGGGATAGAACCTGACCAAGATAAACTGCATGCAATCAAAGAATTGCCCATTTCTAAAAATGTACGTCAGCTGCGACGAGTTTTAGGACTCTGTGGTTTTTACCGCAGATTTATCTCTAATTTTGCATCTATAGCCGAACCCCTATTCTCTCTCACCAAGAAAAATCAGGAATTTATTTGGACTAATGAACATCAAATAGCGTTTGAAACACTCAAAAATGCATTAGCAAAAGGGGTGGTGATTTGAAGAACTGATTTACGTTATTAAAATAATTTAACTTAACTTGACCCATATGTTACAATATATCCATAAACAACTAAAGAAACATAACATCCACATTAATAATACAAGTGAATTTCAAACATATTCAAATAATACTTTAAGGAATGACAGATATGTCTCAAAAGATCGCTCCAGGTAAGATCCTTATTTTAACTGTCACAAATGTCCCTTATTGTCTACGTTTGAATTATATCATTAATGAAACAAAAAGAATTTCAAATTTAAACAATAACTCCCTTTGTTTTAGTAATATCAATTACTGTCATGGCAGTTTAGTTTTACCCATTTGTGTTGATGTTTGTGTATGGTTTTACATCTGTTTATGCATCGCTGTAGTATATATATTTTTTAAAATACTTATGTTGAGTCAGTGAGTAAATTGTGTATTATATGCGATCATATTGCCTTTTTCTCCATCAGCTTTTCACATTCCCTGGTACTATGATTAGTAAGATTTCCAGTAAATTCTCTCTGAAATATTGTCATATTAAGCATAGGTTATCTGCTTCTATATCTATTCTTAGCGTATATATGTTTGTTAATCCCAATTAGTCCATTCATGTATATATATATATATATATAAAGTATTCTGTTCTGCTTTTTAGTTTAGCATTCAATATTGGTTATTATATTCTTTGCTATAAGCTTTATGTTTACTTTAATTATATTATATACCTCGCATATCATCCATTATCAGTTTTTAGTAACATGGTTATGAATATCTCGCGAGAAAAATAATATATTTTAAAATTGTTTCTTCCATTATATTTATTTTATATCATCGCAGTATATTACTCATTCTTATTTGTCTCACATTTTATCATAAATGAAAAATTCCTATACATATTTACCCTCCTTGTCTTTGTTAATAATTATTATTATACAATTTGCCATAAACTTATCTATATTTCATCGCAAAAATCTTTCTTGCTTGGATTGCGCTTGATATTAGCATTGCTTTTGTGCGATAATGGTCATGACTGTTAAACTATGTATTTTTGTAATGCATTTTAAACGGATATCCTAGCCATCTTCTCTGCTACATTTTATTGATCTAGCTTGGGATATTATTCTTTTAACATATTCTTATTTAAGTGTTAGTTTTAATTTGTTCCTTTTTATTTATTTATTTATTTATTTATTTATTTATTTATTTATTTATTTCATACTTCAGACTTTGAAATGTCTTCAATCCTATTTCTCTGACAGATGCAGCCATTCTTTCCTAATTTTCAAATGTGGATTTATGTACCAGTGCTTCATTATAAATTTGTCTGTTGGATTACGCATAAATGAATCTATTTTTTCTTCATGAATCAATCATATTCAATATTTTGCATTAAATAAATACAAAGTATGTGTAAATGAATTTGTTTTATTATTTTAAAGCTCTCAAATAAATTTTATATGATAAGCAAATATTTGCTTTTATGCTTTCATGTTTCATATTTCATTTGCATGGTTACCATAGATACTGATGTAAAAATGTTCAAATGTTTTATATCGAATTAATTTTACCTATCTCCTTCTTTAAATGGTTTTATCTTTATGACCATCCCATGGTTTTTCCATTTAAATTTTGTAACTCATATGTATCATCTCTTAATTGTTTTATAATTATTATAGTTCCAGCATGTAACAGCTCCATTTTACTATTGCTTTTTTGTGGATGCCTTTGATATGATATGTTTTGTCAAAAGTACTTTCTCTCCTCCTTTTGGGAACCATTTATTCTGAAACCTCTTAGTTTTATTTTTTCTTTTGCTCATTTTATCTTTTAGTCTTCTAAAAGCTAACTTGATGTTTTTCTCTTTGTGCTGCCATTGTGGCTGGAATATCAATGATAAATTTTTTGGGTTTTACATTTAACATTAGTTGTAGGAGCAAATTTAGTTGTAGCATTTATAGTGTTATTGATAATTTCCTCTATATATTCACATTTGTCAAACCAGGACATGTGATCTTTATGTCTGTACTTGTGTTAGGTTGCGTCTTATGCCATATTGATCAACCTTTGTAATGCAAAATTGACCTTGACCTAGTTTTCCTGTTGGTTAGCAATATTTGTGCATGTGCTCTTTGAAGTTTTGATGTTAAATTCTGCTCTGTCCGTTCACACCTATTTATTCCATTGTGTTTCAATTCTTGTGTATGCCAGTGATTTCTATTCCTATATCCCATGCTCCTTGTATTTAATGCTCTCTGATTCCTTAAATATTCCTTGCAAAATTACATGATTAATTTGATCGTCCTTTGTGTGGATGTCTGTTTATATATGTCCTTGAAGCATGGTTTCCATAATTTTGTTCATTCCTGGGTATTGTTTGGTGATGATCCCTGATATTTTGGAACCTTCCATTATGGATATTTGTATATGTATGTTGATACGCTTCCTTCCCTTCATAGCTTTTATTTTCAAATTTTCTTTGTGTGACATTGTAAGGTAAGCTTGTTGATATGTTCCTGCATTGATTTTGTGTGAGGTTAGGCATTCCATTTTTGTTCTTATTGTCTGTCTGTTTTGTATTTTGTGTCTCAAATGCTATCTGAAGTTCAATTACGTCCATAAAGTGTACAGGTTTAGCCACTATTATTCGCATGCATACTGTTTCTGGAAAGTGTCTGATTATGCTTGTAATTAGTTCTGTCTCTGACGTGTTTAGTTCCAATAGCTTTCCTTTATTTGCAACCTTCATGAAATAGTCCACCAGTGATAAACCTTTGGATGGATTGTATTTTTTTTTACCTGAGCCTGATTTTGCTTTGCAAAAATTATATCTTGATAAAAATAAATTCCTGAAATATGAATAGGATTCATGACCAGCCAGTGTTAACCTTAACCATTCTAATGCTTTATTTTTCAGGCTCTGTTTTACAGTAATTATTTTTTACTCATTTGGTATCCTGTTTACTTTAAAACATTCCTCTGTTTCTTTCACAAACAATTTTGAGTCATCTCCATTCTCATCGAATATAGGTGGTGTTATCTCATGTAAAATGGTGTGTGTGTGTGCGCACATGTGTGCGCCCCCCCCATCTTTTGTATTGCATTATTCTGCTAAATATCATTTATATTATGTGCATTATAAGCATTTTCATCTAAATCTATATTTTCATTTTGTGCTTGCAATGCAATTACAACTTTGTTTATGTTGTGTACATTCTCTGTTTCCTTTTGTGATTTTTCATTTTGCGTTTTCAACTCATTGTTGATTTCTTTCCTTATTTCTGTATAATCAAGTTATATGCTTTCCATGACTCTCTGTTGTAATTGCATTACATTTGACACTTCTTTAATTTCTGAGGTAATGATCTGTTTTATATTTTCGTCATTTTACAATTTTTTTTCTTATTATCTCTACTTCCTGACATAATAATTTCTTTACCTCCTCTATCTGTTTTGTCTCAGAGTTACACTGGTTTGCTTATATGTTCTCAACTTCCTCAGCTAACTGTTCTCATACTATTAACTTTACTCCCTCTACTAGTTTTACATTGTCATTTCATTCCTACACTTTACTACTTCTTCCTCTAACATCGTCTTATTCTCCCTCATCTCAATTTCCGGATTACCCATTCTATTTCCAATAATTTCTATTTTACTTTTCAAAATGCTTTTTTTTTCTTTAAGATTACTGTTTATGACTTCCATATTCTTTTTACATTCTTTCCTACTGTTTGATTTTCTGTCCTAAAACATGTTGTAACTGTTTCCTACTTTGTCCCATTTTCTTCCTAAATCTTGTTCTAATTCTTTCCTACCTTGTTTCATTTTCTGTTCCAAATCTTGTTCAAATTCTTTCCTATTTTTCTATTGTTTCAGATCTTGTTTTAATTCTACCATCTCGATTTTTTCTACTATCTGTATCTTCCTTCCTATCTTGTTCTATTTTCTGTCCTAAATCTTGCTTTTATATGTTCTCTACTTCCTCAGCTAACTGTTCTCATACTATTAACTTTACTCCCTCTACTAGTTTTACATTGTCATTTCATTCCTACACTTTACTATTTCTTCCTCCAACATCCTCTTATACTTCCTCATCTCTATTTCCAATTACCCATTCTATTTCCAATAATTTCTATTTTACTTTTCAAAATGCTTTTTGTTTCTTTAAGATTACTGTTTATTACTTCCATATTCTTTTTACATTCTTTCCTACTCTGTTTGATTTTCTGTCCTAAATCATGTTGTAACTCTTTCCTACTTTGTCCCATTTTCTTCCTAAATCTTGTTCTAATTCTTCCCTACCTTGTTTCATTTTCTGTTCCAAATCTTGTTCCCCTCAGGGGCTCACCTTATGTGAGTACGGGTTTTTGGCGCACCCGGGGGTTCCCGAGCCAATCATCGCCACATTCATCCTCTCACCCCCATCCGGTCGAGGTGGGTTCTTCTCGTGACCGGTGGACCCAAGGTAGGCTCTCGTGCGTTCTTTGCATTCCATCCATACCGCACCTCACCATCGTTTCTTTCTTCCCTTATCACTTTCCGGCCATTTCGCACCACGACATTCGCATATCTCTCTTTTTCTTCCCCGCCGGCCTACCTTGCGTGCGAAACGCCCACACAGTTTTAGTTTCTTTTATCCTTTTATTTAAATCCTCCGTGGACATAGCCTGACGGATACCCGCGCACCGCGTGCGCAGCTGGGTGAGTGGGTAATGGCGTCATCCCCACCACCCGGGGTCGTCATGTAGGGTTGTTGTTCGTATCCGCTGTTCAACTGCAGTCCCGCGGGGGGGCTTCCGACGGCGATTGGGTCCCTCTGTCTATGTTCTGGGAGGTGTGACCCTGGGGTGAGCTAGGTATAGATAGGCCACTCACCCAAGCCGGGGTAACGCCCGGGAAGTCAGAGCCCGAGGTCGGAGACGGTTGCAATGGTGGAGGATTTTTTTCGCTATGGAGCACCCTTTCTCCATTGTTAACAACAAGCGCCGCAAAGTTTTAGTAACAGAAGTAGCACCGCCAACAGCTGGTTGTTACTTAGTGATTACCCGTACAGAGGAGGGACAATCATTCGAGAAGGTGAACCCTTTTATTATCCAGAAGGGCATTGACTCAATTGCTGGTCCGGTTCTTTCCTGCACTCGGCTTCGTAATGGTTCGTTGCTAGTTCAAAGCAAATCCGAGGCACAAAGTAAGTCCTTGTTGAGCGCCACGCTTCTCCACGGTTATCCTATCCGTGTTGAGAAGCACCGCACCTTGAATTCTTGTAGAGGCGTTGTCACCACGCATAGCCTCGATGGTATCTCTGACGAAGACCTGGTGGAATATCTTGCAGACCAAAGGGTGACAGCGGTTCATCGAGTGCAGGCCAAACGCGACGGCGTGTTGGTACCCACTCGTACCCTGTTTATTACATTTGATGGCGTCGATCTGCCCACGAGCATTTCCGCAGGGTACGAACGGATTTCTGTGAGGCCTTATATTCCTAGACCTCTGCGTTGTTTTAAATGCCAACGTTTTGGGCATACGCAAGTCTCATGTAAGAGTGCCGTTAACATCTGTGCAACCTGTAGCCAGCCCTCACACGAAGGTACCTGTTCAACAGCCCCCGTCTGCGTTAATTGTAAAGGGTCTCATTCTGCTTCGTTTGCCGACTGTCCGCGGTACTTGGACGAGAAGGCGATCCAGGAGATCCGGGTAAAGGATAAACTCTCCTTCGCTGAAGCCCGGAGGCGTTACCATGCGCGCCAACCTTCACTCCTGCGATCTGGCACATTTAGTTCTGTTGTTGCCTCGCCAGTACTACGAGTAGATGCCGAAACTCAGACCTGGACCTTGACTGGATTAACCGCCACTACCATCCGGCCGTCTATTAAGGCTACAGTTACCAAGCCGTATAAACCTGGTCCCAAGTCAATGAAGTCGCAAGCCGTTGAAAAGAAGCCCAAGCAGAAACTTCGTAGGGAAGATTTTTTGAAAGACCCTCCGCGTGCGCGCGGTAACAAAAGTTCACCTTCTCCTCCTCGGAGGTCGCTGTCCCAGGATGGTCCTGGGACAAGCCGCGCTCAGCGGCACCCTTGACCCATCGCCACCCAGAACCGATTCACGGCGCTTGAATCGGTTTCTGGCACTGAGCGCGTGGGCCCTCCCTCCGAGGAAGATATGGAGTCTGACCAACTCCATACAAAAAGCCCGAGCCCAAAGGTTAAACAAAAGGTAATTTTAAGCCGCCCTTTTAAATAGACAGTTTATCCCCTTATTCTTAATGGCTATCCTGACCTGGAATGTACGTGGTGTACGATCGCATAGGGCGGAACTGCAACTTTTATTGCGTTCCCATTCGCCTATGGTCGTATGTTTGCAGGAGACTAAGCTTCGCCCTCACGATCCTTTTGATCTCCGAGGATATACTCCGGTTCGCTACGACCTTGAACCGGCGGAGGGTACTCCTGCTCATGGAGGTGTCATGTTCTTAGTGCGTAACGACGTTCATTTTACACCTGTCACACTTACATCCGACTTGCAAGCTGTTGCCGTTCGCCTTCACTTACCCGGCTTTTTGTTTTCTGTTTGCTCTGTATATTCACCTCCATCGTCTCCCCTCGCTCCCGCGGACATTCGAGCTCTCCTGTCCGCTCTCCCAACACCATTTCTTCTGTTGGGAGATTTTAATGCCCATCACCCACTATGGGGTTCGCCAAGGGCTTGTGCGAGGGGAATTCTTCTTTCCGACATTTTTTATCAGTTCAATCTTTCCATCCTCAATACAGGTGCACCTACTTTTATTTCTGATTCTTCTGGTACATTCTCTCACCTGGACCTTGCGAGTTGCTCAATCCAGCTTGCACGTCGTCTTCAGTGGAACGTCGTCGCTGACACCTACTCCAGCGACCATTTCCCCTGCATCGTTTCTCTTCTGTCGCACCACGTACAGCATTCCAGAGTACCTACCTGGACATTCGCAAAAGCCGACTGGAGCTTGTATTCTAGCCTCGTGCATTTTGACGACCAGCCCTTCTCCGACATTAATCAACTAGTGCAGCACCTTACGTCTATTATTTTCTCAGCCGCCGAACGTGCAATACCCCGTTCATCCTCCCAACCTCGGCGGCCATCTGTTCCGTGGTGGAACGAGGATTGTCGGGACGCCGTTCGTGCCCGTAGGACTGCACTTAGGGTGTTTCGGCGCCACCCTACACTTGATAATTTGGTGACTTTTAAACAATCGCGCGCCAGGGCTCGTCGCATTATTCAGGATAGCATGAAGGCATCTTGGGCTTGTTTTGTCGAGTCTTTTAATCGTTTTACGCCTTCATCCGTTGTTTGGGATAAACTTCGTCGCTTCTCAGGTAAAGTGTCACATTGTACTGTTTCTGGCCTTCAGGTTTCTAATGCCACCATAGTGGATCCGGCTGCCATCGCTAACACTCTGGGTTCTGCCTTTGAGGCGGTTTCCAGTTCAGACCATTATTCCGCCGGCTTTCGCTCTATTAAAGACCGGCAGGATTCCGCATCATATACTTTTCGGTCTGCTAATGATGAATGCTATAACGAACTATTCACAATGAGGGAGCTGGAGCACGCTCTTCATTGCTCTCGGCACTCCGCTCCCGGGCCGGACGGCATTCATGTCCTGATGTTAAAGAACCTTTCAGCCGACAGTAAACTATTTCTCTTACAGGTCTATAACCGTATTTGGCAAGACGGCATTTTTCCTTCCGTTTGGCGCGAAGCCACCATTGTCCCTATACTTAAGCCTGGGAAGGATTGCCAACTACCTTCCAGCTACCGCCCTATCTCTCTGTCACCAGTTGCATTTGCAAGGTGATGGAGCGCATGATCAACGGGCGGTTGACATGGTGGCTTGAGTCTCAGAAACTTCTAGCGAACGCTCAGTGCGGGTTTCGTCGCTATCGCTCTACCGTCGACCATCTGGTGTCCTTGTCGACGCATATTATGAATGGATTTCTGAGAAAGTGTCAAACCGTGGCTGTATTTTTTGACCTGGAGAAAGCTTATGACACTTGTTGGAGGGGCGGCATTTTACGTACACTTCACGATTGGAATATCCGCGGTCGTCTTCCCATATTTCTTCGGGAGTTTATGACGGACCGCGTCTTTCGTGTACGTGTGGGCTCGGTTTTATCTCGTCGTTTTATTCAAGAGAACGGAGTACCGCAGGGCTCTGTACTCAGTGTCACACTTTTTGCGATTGCTATCAACCCCATTGTTGATTGTATTCCACCTGGCATTTCATCGTCCCTTTTTGTTGACGATTTCGCTATTTATTGCAGTTCACGGCGGACCTGTCTACTCGAACGCCGTCTCCAGAGCTGTATCGACCGTCTCTACGCCTGGAGTAACGCCAACGGCTTTAATTTCTCCGCCGAGAAATCCGTCTGCATCAACTTCTGGCGCCGGAAGTATTTCCCTCCGCCCTCTCTCCATCTTGGGCCAGGGATACTTCCGTTTGCAGACGAGGCGAAATTTTTGGGGTTGATTTTTGACAGGAAGTTGTGTTGGACCTCGCACGTTTCCTTTTTAAAAGCAAAGTGTGACCGTTCTCTTAATCTTTTACGTGTTTTAAGTGGCACATCCTGGGGAGCTGATCGGACCGTCCTTCGCCTTTATCGCTCTTTGGTCCGATCCAAACTTGATTACGGGTGTATTGTTTATTCGTCGGCACGTCCATCTGTGTTACGTCGTTTGAATCCCATTCATCATCGTGGTATTAGAGTCGCTACAGGGGCCTTTCCAACTAGCCCCGTGCCCAGTCTTTACGCTGAGGCTGCAGAGCCTCCGCTGTCTTTCAGGCGTGAGATGCTCTTATGTAGCTATGCTTGTCGGCTCTCAAGCTTGCCTAACCACCCGTCCTTCGATGTATTTTACGAGGATTCGCTAGATCGACAGTATTTCGTTAGCTCCTCTGCATTGCTCCCCCCAGGGGTTCGATTTCGACTGCTACTTCGGCATTTGGACGTTACGCCAGCGCCGGCCCTTACCCGAGGGGAAACGCGTTTTCCTCCATGGTCGCGCGCTGAGGCCCACATCCACCTTGGGCTAACGTCGATGCCGAAAAATGCGACCCCTGCTTCTGTTCTTAGATCCGCCTTTTTAGAACTACAGGCGCAGTTCGGGGACTGTCATTTTATATATACTGATGTGTCTAAGACTGATGTTGGAGTAGGATGTGCCTTTGTTTTTGGTGTACGGAGTTTTACTTTTCGTTTACCTCAACAATGTTCAATTTTTACCGCCGAACTTTTTAGCATTTATCAATCTGTTTTATTCATTCAGCGGCACGACTTACGGCACTGTTTTATTTGTACGGACTCTCTGAGTGCCCTTCAGGCTATTCATGCGCTGTACAATTACCACCCACTCGTACAGCGCATACATGACCTGCTCCACTCGCTCGGTGTCTCTGGCATCAGCGTCTCCTTCATGTGGATTCCAGGTCATGTGGGCATCTCAGGTAACGAGTCTGCCGACGCCGCTGCGAAATCGGCGATTTTATTACCCAGATTTTTTACCTCTGTAGTTCCCTCGTCAGATTCGTGTGCTCTTTTACGTCGCCGCATCCTCTCGCGCTGGCGCGATGAGTGGACGGCCCTCCGGGGGAACAAGTTGCGGGAGGTTAAGCCTCTCCCGTTAATCTGGGGTACCTCTTCTCGTTCTTCACGTCGGGAGGAGGTACTTTTAGCCCGCTTACGAATTGGACATTGTGTTTTTAGTCATAGGTATTTGCTCAGTGGTGACCCCGCACCACTCTGTGGGCAGTGTGACGTGCCCTTAACGGTGCGTCACATTTTAACAGAGTGTCAGGTTTTAGCTGCATTGCGTGCTCGTGTAGGTCTGCCTGTTGGCTTAGCCAATGTTTTGGCAGACGACACGCATGCTGTGGAATGTGTTTTACGTTTTATTCATGACAATGATTTTAATCTGCGCATTTAATGCGTTGAGCGTCTTTTAGCTTATTACTTTTATTCTGTCAGTTTTTATGGGGACTCTATTCCCCAGTGGACATATGGCGCTCATGTCCCTCGCATTCCATAGTTCTTGACACGTTTTAATCGTTTATTGCCTATGCTTTTAGTGTGTTGGTTTTTTCAGATATTTGTATTGTTATTGTTGTTGTTATTGATTTTATTGTTGTTATTGATTTTATTGTTGTTATTGTTATTCTTGTTGTTATCATTATTGTTATTGTTATCTTATTGATATTTTTAGCCTTTTGGACATCGCGGGTTTACGTCCCGTTTTTTAATTATGCGGTTCTTTTACCTGTTTTTATCTTTTGACTTTATATTTTCTACATTGTAAGGGCGCTGATGACCTCAGCAGTTTAGCGCCCTTAAGCCGCATATCATCATCATCATCCAAATCTTGTTCAAATTCTTTCCTATTTTTTCTATTATTTCAGATCTTGTTTTAATTCTACCGTCTCTATTTTTTCTATCTGCATCTTCCTTCCTACCTTGTTCTATTTTCTGTCCTAAATCTTGCTTTAATTCCACCATTTCAATTTTTCTACTGTCTGCATTTCTCTTCCTGCCTTGTTCTATTTTATGCCCTATATCTGCCATGCATTTGTGTAAATCTACCAATTTTAATGCTGTTCTTGTTACATGACCTTTTTGAACTGTTTCATCTATTACACTTACTACCATTTCTAATTTCCTACTTCTTTTCTTGACATTTCTACTTCTAAATTTTTATTATCCATTTTTGATCATACTGTTTCTTTTCTATTTTTTAACAGCATTAATAAATCAAAATCTCAGTCCTACTATGTCCTGCCTTCTACACTTGCATTCCTTTTCTTTTGATGCTATTCCTTGGATGTCGTATGGGTTGAACATTGTTGTCTCCTCCTATTGATGTTCATCAATGTTCCGTTATTGTGTTGTCATCTCACCCATCTCGTCTTCTGGCATAGTCGTGTTGCTGTCTTGTCATCTTATCGTCTTCTTTTAACTTGATGTTGGTGGTCTATTTATTTATTTATTATTTTCATTTTTTATTTATTTGAGCCTTCCTTTGAATTTTCCCCATGTATGGGCTCCAAATACGGTGTTCGAAAGTTAGTGGTGTTTTAAATTTTGAGCTATGAGATCTTTTCTTTCATAAATAATTTTCTCCATTTTAATTTTTTTATTTTTTGTTTAATAAGTTCTATTATTATCCACACCTATTACATTCCTCTAAATATAATAACTGATTCATACAACTCACTGACTTACAGCCTGTATTACGATCTCCGGTTAATAGTCATGGTTTGTAACCTATCAGTTATCACTACCTGAAGGTTAGGTGCATTGCCGCGTATTACAAACGCATATCAACCGATGGTTAGTAACCCTAAGGTTTATGATGCTGGGCGAGAAGTTGGGAACACCAAAGAGATATGTATTTCTCCTTGGCAATAGTTTTCTGAAGTGATTTCACTGTTTATACAATGCTATCTCGTGGTAACCTGCAACATTATAGTGTCATTAGTAACAAGGTCAGCGAACAGAGCATAGATTTTGAACAGTTTTGGAGATTTTTAGAGCATTTTGTAGTTTTATCGTAGATTTTTAGAGCATTTTTATTAATACTTAGCTTATTCTAGGGTTTAGGTTTAGTTTCGTTATAATTAGGTAGAAAGTATAGTTCTTTTAGGGAAGTAAGTAGCGTTAGGTTATATAGATTATATTGTTTAATATTTTTGTGGCTAGCATTAGTAAATAGGGTAGTTATGGACGGAGAGAAGAAAAGGAAACGTTTTGCTAATTATACAGAAGAGGAGGGAATGGTGCTTTTGGAGCTTATTCACGAGCATAGAGATGTGGTAGAAAACAAAACCACTGGGGCGGCCACGTGTAAAGAGAAGGTGTGTTGAGTCATATTTCACTTGCTTTATATTTGTTTTTTTTATTATTATTTATTTCGATAAGGTATAAACATTAATTTGATAATTTTACCATTTCAGCAGAAATCTTGGGAAGCAATAGCTAAAAAGTTTAATGCCGCTACCGCTAATCAACAAACGTCAACGCAGATAAAGGAAAAGTATGATACAATGAAAAACAAAGTGCGCAGGGCAAATGCAGAGCAGAAGAGGGTTCAGTATGGTACAGGAGGAGGAAAACCACCTTCCCCTAAAACCTCATCGGCAGACAATCACCTCAATTCATTGATGGGCACTACGGCCAGTGGTCAGATCTTGGTAAGAATGGCAAGTGTTTTCTGAAGTTAATCCCATGAAAATATAAATTAGATCTTAAGTTTTAATGTATAATGGTATTGCAGATGAGAGCACTGATGTTTTGGAGGTGATGATGATGCCAGGCAATGCTGTACCCAGCACACCAGCCAAAATCTTGGAGGTAATAATGGTACCTGAGAGTGGTGTGCCTCAAGATTCTGCTGGTGTGGATCAAAGACCTGCCCTAGTAGAAGGTAAGGAATTCTGTAATAATACATCTGTGCTAAGCTGGCAATGGCCAGAAGTGTGGTATTGTCTATATCATGCAGTGTGCTCTTGGTGTATATACAGTAAAGAGCTGGAGCAGCATTTTCACCTATAAATTTGAGGTATCAAATATATATGTATATTAATTTGTTTGTCCTATAATGGGACTTAATTCAGGCAGTGAATGGGGAAGGTGCCAAAGCTGTGTCACATTCAAATATAGCGGAACATAAAGTATCACCCTTGGTTATGAAATTCCTTTTTTTTATACTTTTATGATATCTATTCTACATATTTCATCTACGAATATTGTATGAACATGGGGCCTGTTAGAACAACTGATATAGGTAGTGTGTCTGTCCACTGTACAAATGTTCCAGAATCAATTCTAGTTTTAATCAAGAAGGTTCCTTGGTATGGTCAGTTGGTGTGTGGTACTGAGCAAAATGTGACATGTCAGTATATTTACTGGCATGTAACATGACTCCTGCACAACAAAATTGTACCTTACTGGTTCATATGGCTATTTTACAGATGCTGCCTTAAATAACATCTCTTGAGAGTGAAATTGTCTCATGCCTCACAATATTTAAACCAACATTGTTGGTAGAATTTCTTGAAAACATAATCCTCCATATTTTTGAAGGGCTGGTTGGAGTATGGGACATCTTTGCATCCTCAGGAAATGTCTGCTAAATTCCAACTCAATAATGTTTATGTAATCTGTATTCTGCATGTCAGATGGATATGTTTTAGAAGAGCTTGTTTTTATGGGTGTAGGAGACCTAAAAACAAGTATATCTAGTGATATATGGCTTTTAAGTTAGGTTCTTGTGTAATTGTGCTTCTGTTACAGGCGAAGATGGCATAGAATGCAATATGTATATTGAATTGTAACTCAGTGTAGTAATAAATCATTTTGTAATTTTCAGACCCCGACTGGGGAGACTATTCTTCGAAGATGTTGAAAACCCCCAAAAGTTCTGCACTGCGAACCACCAGTACTGCAAGTAAGTTTGTTTAGACATGCATGGCTGCTAGCAAGCCTTGAAAAATACCTTGGTAGATACATTCCATCATCCAATAGGTTTTGATCATGGAATACCCTGGAACTAAATGGCTCTTTACTGCTGTAATTCAGCTTTACTTAAAACAGTAAGAAATGCATGTGGGCAAAGACAAAATAAGCTCAGTCCATGTGTATATTGGGCATATTTTAGTTTGTGTCTGGACACATTTACATAGGATTTCTTTGTACTTTTTCTGCTGCTTACAAAAATATTGTATTCCATCCAAAATTCTGATTTCAGTAGAAGTAGACATTTTGAGACTGAATAATAAAAAAAGTTCTGTTTGTAAATGGCATAACTCAAAAACAAAAGGTCAGTTAAATATAAAACTTAAATACTAATTTCAGCATCTTCCAAGGATACAACTTTAAGGTTTTCAAGAAAACCCCCCTCACCGCAAACTATGCTTTGCATAGAAAATTTTGATTAAAATATCATACGTTTCAGATATGTAGCAAATATTCATATCACATCTACAGGAAATGTAGATCTTGTTAATGCACATAATTTGTCATATAATGTTTCTTTCTTTTTTTGGGTGGAGTTGACCATTTTCGAGATACTCTGGTATCGTATGAATTTTCAAATACTTAAACTTTTCTCAAATAGGAAGTTATTCATGTTTTGTCATCCTGCAAAGAGCATAGAGTTTCAAAGTTATCACATAGCGACACACTCTTTAAAAATGTGTAAATGGAATTGAAAGTTGATCGGGATTAACATGAAGTAGCTAGAGAAATAAGTTTTTGTAAAAGAGCCAGTAGAGAAAGCCAGGTGAGTTCAACACATTACCAAATATTTATATACAGGAAACTAAGAAAATTGGTTATAGAACACTAGTTGTTTTACAATTGAAATTAATCCTTCTTTGTCTCGATGTATGTAAAAGAAGTGATCAACATTTGATTGACCCATTGTGAACACAATAAATTGGTTGACAGAAACAGCTTTTATGTTAAGAGACAAATTGTCATGCTTGATGTATGAGCAAACCGAATAATTTATAAAAATAACCTTGTTTGAATAATGGTGCACTTGCCCATAATAGAACAGCATTTGTATCTTACTTCTGTTCAGGGTATAGAGCATACAGATAAAAAAAGAAAGAATCAAACCTAGCATAAGAAAAAGAGCATTTATCAAATCACACCTTTAAAGAAATGCAAAAAGTCAAAAGCTTACATTGCACTGAAACATTAAACATGATGCAGATTTAAGTTTGAGGGCATACCAAGCAGTTCGTTTTCAAGGTTTTGAAGACATTTGCTTCAAACTTAATTTCAAAATTGTTTTGTCTTAAGGGAATGTGAAATTTGACACATTATCAAAGCCTTTATGTTTAACATGAAAATAGCTAAAAACAGTCACAGCATGTCTTGGACTCAGCGGTGAGTTGAAACATACAGCTTGTGTGAATTGTGTGATAATCCATATGCGCAAGAGAGGAGAAATGAGGAGTAGTGGTGGGGAGCAAGTGATATCACAACTCAGAGGCAGCCACATACACAATGCATTGTAAACAAATGTGTAAGGTTACCTTGCATTTGAGTCGCAGCAGTTGGAACACTGACCCCCACCTCTCTTATTATGCAAGTGGTCTGGTCAGTACTATTGAGCATATGTGCTTCAGGAGTGGGGGACCGTCATGACGATTTACACAAACTGTATTTAAATTTGTACATGTGACATTTCCCTACCTAAAGCCTCAGTTTTGAGACAACCTTCTAGTTTACAGACCTTGGACCACTATATTGTCCCTGAATGGTAATGTTTCCATGTATATGCAAGAAGCAATAAAATTGTGGCTCTGTAATAACTGCATGTTTCATTATCTGCATTTACAAAGAAGAGAAATAAACTACACCTTAGTTTCATTAGTGTGTAATACTAATCATAAATTTTGTGTTGTCCACAGATAGGAAACCAAGAATGTCGCCATCTCTTCATGGGAAGGACCTCTCATCTTGGGCGGCAGAGAGGAAAGTACTTGCAACACTCCAGCATCAACTGCTTCAAAGAGAATTTGATGCTAGAGAAGCACGAGAAAAAAAACTGCATGAGCACAAGCTAGAGCTTGTGCAAAAGAAAAAAAAATTATTGGATCTAAACATCATGGTGGCGGAAAATAAGTTGAAGAATAAATAAAGCAGTTTTTATTAAATAAGTGTTTTATTCTTAGATACCCTAATTATTTGCACTGAAAATATCTTTATTCAATTGATAAACAGAAATTGCCTACATTTCATTAGAAAGAAAAATAAAATTATGAGTAGGAATCTGAAGAGAGGTGAATAATGAACATAAAAATGTAACACAAAGTAATTTACAACATTACCCTGAAGATTATTAATTTTGTCTATTTGAGTCCTTCCACATCAAGTCGCACAATACTTCACCAGGATTACAAAAGCAAAGTGAATTATGTTTGAAAATGGTTTTTTTTAAATCACAATATTTTAAAAAATATTGTGCAATCCAACTTGTGAAAAGCAGCTCACCTATCTGCCTACAGGTGATAAAATTATGTTTTAAAGTCCAATGTAAAACTTAATATGTAATCTTTTACTTGATATAATTAATTATTTACATCAATTTTTAAATTCCAAGCATTCTTAAAAATTATATATTCCTATTAACCCGCATATTTAAACTTCTAAAACAATTATAAATAAATTCCTTGTAGTTTTTTGAATATCTTTGCATAAAACAAAGATAGGATCCTGTATAGCTAGTTTTAAATAACATTACTTAGAAAGCGGTGCATAGAGGGTATCCAGCACAGTGCAACTGGAGAGAAACAGCAGTATGTCATTGGATGCCTTGTCATTTGTTTACAGCATTTCATTTGCACTAATTTGCTCATATGTAACTGTCAAATTTGGCATACAGTTGAGAAAAATTCAAACTTTCAATCTTATCCTATGGGAACAAACTTAACTACAATTTAAATGCGCACTTTTTTACCTTTGGGCTCTCAAATGAATACCATCTGGTTATTATTGGTTGATGGAATAAATGAATTTAGCTCCAAGGTACCAGGGTCACTTTTGCATTGCTGTATCTTGCCTGAAAATGATCACTATGTTCAAAACCGCTTCTAGATTATTCATAGCATTGGTACTTTGAGGCACATAAATACTGTTAGCAGTGGGTGGTACTTTGGGAATTTTTTTTTTCGACCTGGATCACATAGTTCTAGGTTTGGTGACAAAGTTAAGTTCTCCATTTTTAAGTTTGTAAACATATTGCAGGTAACTAAGCTTAATGATTTCTGCCTTGTGTTATGCTTGGAAACAATAAATGGATTGAAGCAATAGTCATAGTCCTGTTTCTTCAGTTCTCATTATGCACAACTAACACAAAAAGCTGAACACAAAGTAACATTTAAAACGAAACAGCGGAGAAAGGCTTAATACAATGTCAGATTCCAGCTGCCAACTTACACCATTAGTCATAGCCTATCACGTTTGCACGGCGTAACCATTGGCCGTGCTGCTGCTCTCATCAGCAGTCTATGTTCTAAAACCCTATGCGCTAATTCAAACTGTTTAAAAGCATACTTCTAAGGAAAATGCCATCCTGATATTAACAGATTTGAAACAAAATATATCACATTTCTTCTGCATTTTTTCCAGATTTTAATATTAAGGGGTTAAATATGATATTGTGGTTTAAAATTTTCATACTAAAAAGTGATTGTTTTCTTATTATGAGTAAGTAGTATTTTGAATAAGGAAATACACGCTGTTTTTATCTACAAAACGATGTATTGTTCTTATCCTCGATTATTCTGTATTCCGAGAATAAATTGCTTTTATGTAACGTTGTGCATGTATAAGAAAAATGTTGAGCTGTAAATCCTAAAATAATTTGATTTTCTGCAAAATATAAAATGTGTGTCCATTTATTTTATGTGCGGAACACACAAACTAAAATTCAGAGAAAGTGATGTTTTATGTATGTTCTGTTTGATGTGGAATGACTCATAGTGCAATAGGAAAGATTATATACTTCTAGTTGTTACACTCTAGCTGCCTGTAGCCTATTTCTGAAATAGTCCACAAATGTTCTGCGAGTAGCATCACGCACATGGTGAGGGTCATTTCATTCCTGGAGTGCTGCCAACACATGCTCCTCCCGAATGTATTCCTCCAACTGGGCCTGGATGTTTGCATCTATTGGAAGAACGTCTTCATGGTTGATTTGTGCAATATTATGCAGCACAGCACATGCTACAATTACCTCCTGAACAAGATCAACATTTGTCTGGATTCCCAGGGAAAGAATCTTGCTTTCAGGACACCATAGCATCTTTCAACAACATTTCATGTCGAATCTGTGATTCATTATACAGCTGTTCCTCAGGTAACTGAGGAGCCTGCAAAGGTGGAAGGAGGTATGGGCCTACTGCATATGCTGAGTCACAAAACACAATACTGTTTGCAAATTCATTATTCTCCAGGCGGTTTCTCAACCTGGAGTGGTTATAAATTCTGGAATCATGTGCAGACCCAGGCCGTCGTGCCACAATGTCTCTTATCAATTTGGCATCCACCAAGGTCTGCACATTGAATGAAAAGTAACCTTTTCTATTGTGGTAGTGCTCTGCCTCCTCACCACCTGGAGATTTGATCCGCACATGGGTGCAGTCAATAGCTCCTAAAACTCTTGGAAAAGCTGCAATTTCAAAAAAAATTTCCCTGAACACTCCTCACTTCTTGTGCTTGTGGCAGACTGATGTATCTCGGCCGTAATGAGGCAATGGCGGTAGTGACACTCTTGATGACTATGACTGCCTGCTGTGGTCTTATGTGCACCACTGAGGTCACCAACAGAGGTGTAGGTGCCAGCTGTTGCATAAAAGTGCAATGTCATTAACAGCTGCTCTGTGGCTGAAAGGCACGCATTTCTGAAAAAAGAAAAGTTCTTATTGTTTCTTTTTGTACAAGTAGAATTGAGGCTTTACAGCACATTACTGCTTAAGTCATGAACTCATGAGCATCCTGACAGAATCAGAAAATGCAAACATCAGCTCTAGTCCTGTCTGCAATATATCTAAAACAACTCTTTGTGATAACAATTATGTGGGGAGGTGGCATATACCATTTTATAATCTCAGATTCAAATGTTAATGATTTTACAAAAGGTATACAAAAAATGTGCTAACACATCTGTAAAGCATGTCCCAAAAGTGTCCCAATGCATAACAAAATGTGATTAGCATCATTTGATTTAAGATTACTTAAGCATTTGTTTTGCAGCAAATGTCATTTACCAAGTACATGCTTTTTTTCTTCTTTTCCTACTCTGATAGTGAAGCAGCATCAGATAAGACCAACAAAGTAGAACCTCCTACTGTAAACACTATTTATAATACAGCAAGCTTCCTGCTCGAGCAGTTTACTTTATCGTTTGTGCTAAATAGTATTACAAATGTGTTATGCACAGCTTCAGTACCTTCAATATCTTTGGATTTTCTGGTGATCATTCAGCTGAACTTCCTACACATCTCTTTCTTACATTATACACATACATTTTTGATATCTCTCAGAACTATAATGTATCTTCCATTGTTTTTCAATCTGTGCAAGGTCCCCATCAAAGACAAATACCTACTACAAATGAACCTGTTATAGTCTCCCCCAAAAGTTTGCAGTGTTTAAAAACAGTAACAGTGTTTAACATCAGTAATGATGATAATGAGAGGAATATGAATAAATTCTGCACAAAGCAAAGTTTTAATTTGTATAAAATCTGGAATCATGAGACATTTATAACTAGCACTTCTTTGGTTTTACTGTTATTTTTTTGGTATTTAAGTAGCCTGTACTCGCTATGCACAACAGGGATAATGGCTGTGCTGGCTACAAGTAATGCTAAAGATATATGTCCTGAGTAGTGGTTTAACATTGCAAATCTCTCAAGTCACAACTACAATACTTGTGTGATCTATGGGAAGAGAGGTTGTCCAAAGCTATGTGTAAAAAAAGTAAATAAATAAACCATGCTGCAGGAATAATGATCTGCCAATTGGTGGTCCCATGTCGTAGATTTATGGCACATAAAAGTATTTCAAGGGAGATAAAGAGGTTTCTGAGCAAAATTTCTGGTCTTTCACGACCAATACAGAATTCTTAGAACCACAGTAGTTAAAGAGCATCCATAAATAAAACTCAACTTAATTTTCTGCCAATTGGTTTTATTGAAAATAGCATATTTTATAAGTAAAAATGCTCTACTCTTGTTTGCATTATGTTATATCACCTCTTGCTGATTAGGATAGTGAAAGCTTGGGAGACAGTGCATACTTCTATATCCCGTCAAGCTGCAGTATGTATTTCCTTTAAAAGTAGTTAGACACATGATCTGAATAATTGATAATATTCTGTTTTGTTTTGAAAAATAGCTTCATCAGCTAGATATATATGAACCTGTTTATATTTTGGCACTTTACCTTTTGAGAAAACTTGAATGAAATTATGTGGCCTTTGAGATAAAAGTTTAATCATGTATATGAGAAAATTTATTTGATTTTTCACATTCCTACCTAATATGGGCATGCTGATATTCTCATTTATATAAATCCTATAAATGATACAGGTATGTATCCAATTCTAAAGCATTTTAAGTTTATAGTTGTAGTGCAATTGCAAAATCTGTAGCACAATATAAATAATTTCTGTTTTGTAAGTTAGCTTAACTGAAGTCGATCACATATGGTACTGCATGCTATTCAGTTTGTAATTAGCAAATGGGATTTGGATGCAAGTGTAGCTAAAGATATTACAATACATTAATGCTTCTTCAGATTTACATTAAAGATTTTACGCAAATGCTTCATGAATAGCACTTACAAATAACGCTGTAAACCAATTGATAATTTTAAACACTAGACATAAACATAACCTAAAATGTAATTTATATACATGTCATTGAGCATACAAGATGCAGTTCTAGTATGTTATTGGATTACTGAGCTACAATAGGATGCCGTAAACAATAGTTATAATTACCTTTTTATTAGCTTTTCAGTTTGCGAAAGCTATTATATTTATAGAAGAGCAAAATCAATGGTTCTAATGTTGATTCGGATTTACACGTTCCCCGACATTTAAGTTCAACAAAATATTCTTAGGTTTGTAGCATCTTTCAAATCTTTCGAGTACCGTTCCTTGGCTGTTCTATTTGGAAAACTATGCCACACTTGAAAGTTTCATTAAAAATAGTGTTAAGAGTTTTAACATAAAAGTTTTACGAATATCACTTTAATAACCCTGAAAACCATAGTCTTTTGATGCAAACATTTCATGAATATCACTTAAAACTAACGTGGAAAGCCATTCGACAATTTAAAAACCAACCTAAATATAAACTAACACGCAAAATACGTTTACCTTTGCTCACACTGCTTGTCATTTAACTTAAAAGTTTTGGCCTTCCAAAAACAATCCAAGCACAATGGTTAGTTCCTTACACCCTGACAGTAATATTTATGACTTGTGTTGAAGTGAACTATTCTAATATATAGATAACATTTCCAAAAACTTGAAAATATATTAGTACTTGCTGAAAACTTACCTGTCTGTTGCAAATTCAATTCGATGTCTAATGTGTTCCAAAATTTCTAATGTGGTAGTTTTTGATAACCTGTAGCATTGCCAAAACTCTTGATCATCCCACTCCTCGAAATTGTCCTTTCGTTGCCTTATTTTCTTTGCTTTTCTCCTATTGTACATATATTGCTCCAGCATTTTGTCTTCTGAATCACTCTCAATAATCAATCTCTGCCGGTGGTACACCATGTTTCATTCGGAAATACGAGTTAACTCCAAGGTATCATCTTTATCCACTACTTGAGGTGGTGGTTAGTTTACCTCCAAAAATAACTCCCGGGTAGCCCTTAACCAAAGATTGTAATACTGACGCAGTACGTAACTCTCAGGTAACTTTTACCCCAAACCTTAACTGGAGATCGTAATACAGGCCGTTAATATGATAAATGTCCAGAAATTTCTTTTTGTAGGTGGGCATGTTTTTCATCCTCATGGTAATGTGAAGACAAGCATTCTTGTTATCTACTTCTACGTGGCATTATGTCAAATGATATGAATTTTCTTTATTTAGGGCATTAGTTAGAGTTGCCATGTCAACTGTAAATTACCTCTATTTTAATATTTATACTCCTAATTCTGGACATATACATATTAACAAAATATATATCCATAAACAATTAAAGAAACTTAACATCCACATTACAGGGAATTACAAACATATTCAAATAATACTTTAAGAAATGGCAGATATGTCTCAAAGAACATTCCAGCTAAGATCCTTATTTAAACTGTCACAACTTATGGAATACAAAATTAACATTTCCTTACACCCAACGTAGAAAAGGTGATTGTTTCACAAAAAAAAAAATGTTGTTTACCTTTGATGATCTTTCTCACTCTCTGCTACAGTACACACTATGCCCTCACATATCGATAATCCAGTAATAAATCCAGTTAGTGGACTTGATCAATACAAGTATAAATCCAGGAATATACCCAAACTGTTTAAAAACTTCTATTGTAAAACCCTTATATAAAAATGGTGATAAGCACTCGACAGAGAATTATCGTCCAATAACATTGGTCTCATCACTTTCAAAAGTAATGGAAAAAATAATTGCTAATCAAATCATAACATTTGTAGAAAAACACAAGATTTTAAATAATTTTCAACATGGTTTTAGGAAAGAGAGATCAACAAAAGTTGCAATAATATAAATATTTGAATATCTTATTGATAGTTTAGAACATAGGGAACAAAATAATTGCATATTCATGGACTTAAGTAAGGCTTTCGATTGTGTAGACCATAAAATAACTAAATAAACTACAACAGCATGGGATTCATGGAGTAACGTTTTAACTAATAAGTTCATACTTAGGTGGCAGAACACAATAAGTTAAAATTACATGTAAAAGTAATCAGCAAATAAAGGAGTACTACTCAAATATACATACCATGAAATATGCCATACCACAGGACTCAGTATTAGGGCCCCTGTTATTCATAATTTTTATGAATGATATACCTTTGACAAAAAATGGGAAAATTATAGCATATGTAGATCACACTTCTATAGTAAACACCGGTGAAAGCTTCCAGAAATTAGATTCTTATACAAAGCAAAATATAAAACAAATTGTAGAATTTTTTAAGTTAAACAACCTGCACATCAATGTAAAGAAAACAGGATTCCTCAATTTTCAGCCAATCCAAACAGAAGTGAAACCTAACTAAATATTAATATAAATAATGAAGAAATCAATGATGGGCGGCGCCGTGGCCGAGTGGTTAGACCGCTCGCCTCCCACCGAGGCGGCCCGGGTTCAATCCCAGGGACTTGCATGTGGGATTTGTGGTGGACAAAGCGGCATCTGGGCGGGTTTTCTCCGGGTTCTCCGGTTTCCCCCGCCATTCATTCCACCAACTGCTCCATCATCACCTTTCCTTTCATCCATTTCACCAACATTTCGTTTCATCTACTTCCTTCATCCCATACCAGGCATCGGGCTGATCCCCCATCCTGGCTGTTCTGTCTGATCCATGAGTGTCTGCTCCTCGACGGGCCTCTGACCCCAGGCACCCGCTTGTAAGTCCTGGGGGGTATAAGTCCTACATAAGAGGAGGGTAAACAGATAATGAATGAATGAATGAAAGAAATCAATGAGGTAAACAATTCTAGCTTTTTAGAAATAATACTGGACAAACATTTCACATGGGACAAACAAATAGATAAAGTCTGCAACAAAGTAAGTTCTAGTATTTTCTTATTAAAAAGAATAGCAAAAATAGTTTATATAAATACCTTAATGAATATCTATTATGGATTAATATACCCACATTTTTCATATGGAATTACAGTTTGGGAACAAAGTGCTACTAAGTACACCAAAAGACTTTTTATATTACAGAAAAGAGCAATTAGAGTAATGGTAGGTCTAAAGCCACAGGAATTTTGCAAAAATTATTTCAGAAAATTAAATATTCTCTCTACTCACTGTATGTCTTTGAGGTAATAATATATCTAAAATATAATGAGAATCATACAAAAATTAACAGCCAGATTTGCAACCATTTCATTAGGGGTAACACACATTTCCATATAACTTCACATACACTACGTGATCAAAAGTATCCGGACACCTGGCTGAAAATGATGTATAAGTTCGTGGCGCCCTCCATCGGTAATGCTGGAAGTCAATATGGTGTTGGCCCACCCTTAGCATTGATGACAGCGTCACTCTCGCAGGCATACTTTCAATCAGGTGCTGGAAGGTTTCTTGGGGAATGGCAGCCCATTCTTCACGGAGTGCAGAACTGAGGAGAGGTATCGATGCAGGTTGGTGACACCTGGCACGAAGTCGGCGTTCCAAAACAACCGAAAGGTGTTCTATAGGATTCAAGTCAGGACTGTGCAGGCCAGTCCATTACAGGGATGTTATTGTTGTGTAACCACTCCGCCACAGCCCGTGCAGTATGAGCAGGTGTTCGATCATGTTGAAAGATGCAATCGCCATCCCCGAGTTGCTCTTCAACAGTGGGAAGCAAGAAGGTGCTTAAAATATCAATGTAGGTCTGCGCTGTGATCGTGCCACACAAAACAACAAGGGGCAAGCCCCCTCCAGGAAAAACACGACCACACCATAACACCACCACCTCCAAATTTCACTGTTGGCACTACACATGCTGGCAGGTGACATTCACCGGGCATTCGCCATATCCACACTCCACACAATGTTTTGCCATTGTTCAGTTGTGTAATGTTGACACTCCTTACACCAAGCAAGGCATCGTTTGGCATTTTCCTGCGTGATGTGTGGCTTATGAGCAGCCGCTCGACCATGGAATCCAAGGTTTCTCACCTCACGCCTAACTGTCATAGTACTTGGAGTGGATCCTGATGCAGTTTGGAATTCCTGTGTGATGGTCTGGATACATTTCTGCCTATTACTCTTTACGACCCACTTCAAATGTCGGCGGTCTCTGTCAGTCAACAGATGAGGTCGGCCTGTACGCTTTTGTGCTGTACATGTCCCTTCACGTTTCTATTTCACTATCACATAAGAAACAGTGGACCTAGGGATGTTTAGGAGTGTGGAAATCTCGTGTACAGACTTCTGACACAAGTGACACCCAATCACCTGACCACGTTCGAAGTCCGTGAGTTCCACGGAGCATCCCATTCTGCTGTTTCATGATGTCTGATGACTACTGAGGTCGCAGATAATGAGTATCAGGCAGTAGGTGGCAGCACAATGCACCTAAGATGAAAAATGTATGTTTGTGGAGGTGTCCGGATACTTTTGATCACATAGTGTAGGTTACAATGGTTCAAGATGAACCTCACTGTTGCTGCTTGTAGCTTTTTAATAAACTACCAACACATATGCAGCAAATGAAATATATAAAACAATTTAAATGGAACTGAAAAAATAATGGTTCAAAAATTCAATAGACGAGTTTATAAATGATTAAATTTTAGCATTGTTACGCTTTTTGTAGTATACATTATTAAATTTTTCTATTAGACAGAACTGTACATATTAGCTTAAGGACAAACTTTGTACATACATTTTCTTTGTGATAGCTCGTAAGAGTAGGATTGTATATAGGTAGAGCATAATGTATTGTATAATGTAACTTCTTTTGTACTTAGCATTCTCTTAACATGTCATGAATTCCTGTAATTTAAATTGGCAGATAAATAAATGAAATGAAATGTTGCATTCATCGCAGTCAAGCTCTATCAAGAACTACAGTCCAGCAGCTCTTTAGAGACACATGTGAAGCAATAGCGTGAAGTTTAGACTCCTTTTGTTCCTCATCTAGCATAAAGTTAAACACAACAACTTTCAATAATGCAAAACTTAAAAATTAAAAAATATCGAAGGTTTATTTCAAAGTATTAGACATACTTCGATACCACCGAGTATCAAGGTCCAATCCCTAGGCAAAAGCATACAATGTCAAAAATATAGATTTCCTTAAAACAGAGTTTATTTCAAGTAACATTGTTTGTGGCACGAGCCATTTCTGAGATATCTGTTTTTAATGGTTTGAATTGTTCAATACTTTGTCATTCATTCTTTTAAAGTGTTGTCAATATTCAGTTGCTTCTCATGATTGCATGTAAAGAGTATGTAATTTTATGGCCAGCATAGAGTGTCCAGTTCTTAAACATTTGGCTATCATTATTACCTTTGTATCTATAACGAAATGTGTAATGTTGCTATTTCTGCAAACATTCATTTCTATTACATTGAAGTAGATAGAAAAATAAATTTTTGTAAGAATAATTTATATACCCACTAATAAATGATAAAGGGTACAGAAAGTCATGTGAATGTAAGACATATTTTTTTTTTTCTTTCTTTTTGCTCATGGTATGGGTTATACTAAGTAATAATTTTTTATGTTGTATTATATTTTCAGGTAGTTTATTTTGTTGGGCATATTTTGTGTGTTGTATTTTACTTGCTTTTGGTTTATATTTTCATTTGTTTACTTTTATTTTCTGTTATTATATTTTCTTTCAGTGTAATTGTTTGGTCAGCTAGTAAGCAAATTATATCTAGTAAGATAACATTGTTTCGTGATAGGTTTCAGATAAGATGAAATGTAACATTTGAACAAAAACAAGGAAATAAAACCAAAACATAATAGTGAGCTCCAAGTTAGAGCAAACAGGTTGTTTGAGCTACAAATATTTAAAAAAAAAATTATTTTGTGAGGCTATGAATAACAGAAATTAATTGCAGTAAACAACATAAAAATACAATACACCATAAAAAAGGTATGACTTCAAGATTTGAATCATGAGCAAAACAAGAGAATAGATTTGTAGGCTGTCATGCTATCTACTATGCAATAGCAATTTGTTTGAAATATTCTCTTTATTTATGTTACACATACTTAAGCATCATGACCAGAATAAAAACTGCTCCAGATAGGAAATGAGGTGTGTGTACAGTTTGCCAGTAGCTAAAAGTGGTTCCGCAAGATTTGTGCAAAATTTGAATCTAGTTGGAGAGTTGCACTTGCTGTTGTCCCTTTGTCAGTGGAAACTGACAAATAGTGGCTTTAACATAGATGTTGCTGTTTTTTTGGGGATTATTTTTATTTGAAGTTGCATGGAAAGTAAGATCCATTTTCAGCATTTGCCCATGTAGGCTGTTGCAGGACCCTCTTAAATTAACAGACCTGAGACACCAGGATTTGGGCTTTTGAAAAATGGCGTTGGTAGTTGGTGGAGATTCCTGAGGTGTTTACACATGCTGCTATATTGTACATTCGATGCCTATGATTTATTTATTTTTTAATAATTTCAGCATAAGTTTGTAATCACACTAGTGAAGCAGTAGTGTTTGAAAACCTTTATTTGTGCAATTTAGGAAATTGGAATAACCCCAAACACATGCTTGCTGTGACATGTGCTTTCTGCATGTTGCATTTACTATTGTATTCCATGTAGACTGGCTACATTAAATGTAAAGCATACATTATAAATGTATTAATTTATCTGTTTGACAATATAATATTTGTCACAGTTACGGTGATAGCTAAAACATTACAATTTACCATAACTGTTGTGTTTCTGGGTGTAAATTAAATTACAGGGTGGATCATTTAAGTTGAGACTGTACAATATCTCCAGAACTAAGCATTGTAGGAAGAAATGCCATGAATAAAAGTTGCTTGACATTATGGGGGAAAGTAAATGCCATTAGTCATGTTTTATTTGGAGGATGCTGTGATGGTCATTTTAGGGCCAATTTAATTTAACCCTAATTATAGGTTCCCATTTTAAAAAAATTAAATTGACTTAAAATGACTATCATAATATCCTCCAAACAAAATACGACTAATGGCATTTACTTTCCCCCATAATACCAAGCAACTTTTATCAAAGACATTTCTTTCTGCAGCGCTTAGTTCTGGGGATATTGCACTGTTTCAACTTAAATGGTCCACCCTGTCTATAGTAAAGATGGACCATTGGTACCGATATTCATATTTCCAAAAGCAAAAGGTATAAGAGAAAAATGGATCAGTTGCATAAATAATGGGCATTTTATGCTTTCCAAGGATTCAGCTGTATGCATACATCATTTTGCTTCCAGCTTTGTTGTAAGAGAGGATGAATTCCCCTGTGATGATTCTTTTATAATAGTTTCCAGAAAGAGGATTAAACTGCAGGATGGTGAATTTCTGACAGGTTTTGAAAATCAACCATCCTATTTATGCTGTTATGTTGCTGCATGCAAAACTGTAGATTGCTTGAGTATTCTTTTGTAATGCTGGTTTAAGGTTATATGAGGGCGGATTGATAAGTCCATGACTGACAAGAGATAGCGTTCTAATCACAGGTTTCTTGTTTGCACCCAAGTCTTACATCTATTCTGGGCATAATCACAGAAATTTGTCATCATTTGTTTCTTAGAACATTGTAGAGAGCGTCTAAAATAAGAGATGCCGTGTGCACAGAACAGCCGGTTGAGGTCACAACAGAAGAAATGGTGAACAAAGTTCATGATGTGTTGGAAGAACGCCGAGTGAAAATCCATGAGATAGCCAAGACCATAAACATCTCGAGTGAATGGGTGTATAACATTCGGCACGAATTTTTGGGTATGAGAAAGCTGTCAGCAAGATGGGTCCCATGACTGCTCACAGTTGAGAACAAGTGGAATCATGTGACCATTTCACAGGGATGTTTAACATGTTCCAGCGCAACTGAGATGAGTCTTTGTGGCGTTATATCATGGTTAGTAAAACTTGGATCTATTACTTCAACCTGAAACCAAACAACAAGCAAAGCAGTGGATTTCCTTTGGCAAACCTGCTCCAAAGGAAGCGAAAATCATTTGGCAGGAAAAATCATGGCAGCTGTCTTTTGGGATTCACAAGGGGTGACAGACATCCACTACCTGCAAAAGGGTAAAATGCTCACAGGCTCATATTATGCCGCAATGCTGGATCAGTTTCACAAGGAATTGTTAAAGAAATGACCCCATTTGGTGAAGAAAATGGTTCTCTTTCACCAGGATAATGCACTCGCACACAAGTCAGCCATTGCCATCGCAAAATTTGTGGAATTGGGCTACGAACTGCTACCTCAACCACCGTATTCTCCAGATTTGGCTCCGAGCAACCTCTTCCTCTTTGCAAATCTGAAAAGTTGACTAGCTGGGAAGAAATTCACGTCCAGTGAACACATCATGGCAGAAACAACCTCATATTTTGCAGACTTTGAAAAATCATATTTTTTGGAAGAGTTGAAAAAATTGGAGAAATGTTGGACAACATGTATTGAATTGAAAGGAGACTATGTTGTGAAATAAAATTGATTTTTTGGAAAAAATTGTTATTTTCTGTAAAAAGCCACTGACTTATCAATCTGCCCTTGTATATTTCAGTTGCATTGCTGATTTAAGGTTACCTATTTGTTATATTTCAGTCTGTCAGTGTGGACTCCCCTGCACAATCTAGTAAAGAAGTGCTGTAAGGTGCTAAGTAATATATTTTTGAATAAATATTGCAAACTGAGAAATTAAAAGCTTTCAATGAAAGAAAAAGCAAAATTCCGCCCTAAAGCTTCTAAATTCACTAGCGTATTACTATCAACAGCAGCATTACATGTGTTAGTTATCCAGTGTATATTTGGTGTATATAATATTGTGTTGTGATAAACAGTGTAAATAGTTACAAATAATTTTGAGTGATCTCAATCAGTGTCAGCTGCAATATCAACCGTTTTGTTTCATGCAAGTAGTATGCTGCGTGCAGTTTATAAAATTATTATTTGTGATTTAAATATGTAGCTTAGTTTGGAAATGCTGTTAAGTTACGGAATGCACAGCTGTAGAGTGTGTGAATGTTGTTTAAGGTTATGTATTTCATTGCTCATTGGTCACCACTTAATGTTAAATTAAAATCATATAAAATCATAAGAAACAAAGACCTTAAATAAAGAAATACACAATGTTTTCCATGAGAACATCTGAGCATTTGTTTTCAAGATACAGAGCTTGGTGTCAAACATTGTGGCATTGCTTGTACTATTTGCACAGCTTGTTAACTCAGTGCCAAGCAGCTGTTTGCATCAAGCTAAATTACCATGATTTTTAAACAATGGTGGTTGCAGTTTTGTGTGTTTGGTTGTAATCCTAATCCTGGGCAAAGCAAAATCATCTTTTCATTGGTTTCCTAATTTTGAAAGTCACACGAGTGACCTGAGATCTTCAAATAGCTTGCTAGTTCCCTGGCACATAGAACCTCACCAAACAGTATAGGGCAGGTGAAGCAAGCCAAAAGGGAAGTTGGTGACAAAAGATGGACTAGCAGGGCAAGGGGAATGCATGTAGTTCTTTGTACATATGTGGGTAGCCTAACTAGCAATAGTGAAACAGCGGATGTGATTCTGCAGTGCTCTGTTATGTTATAAAGATGCAGACTAATTGGAAGTTTACCAGGCAAGAACTGGAAGATTTACAGGAAGGAAATTTGAGAATGAAGGAGAGCAAATTGGTTACAAAAGAGCAGTTATGGATAGTGGTGGTATTAGCTGTACTGTTAATATTGGGGAGAATGGAATTAATCCTGGACCTGAGGAAACAAATTAAGTGTTGGTGATACTAAAAATAATTTCAGAAGATATCAAGCTAAAGAAGAAGATTTAGGTAGTTGGATAACAGGATGGAGGAGGCCAAAAGAAACTTAGAAAATTTAATGAGAGAGGTTAATAAGGAACTGGTGGTTTGTAAGAAAAGAATGGATGAATTGGAAGATAAGATGGCAGCAGATCAAAGAAAAGGGATTTGATTTTATACGGAGTCAAAGAGAATAAAGAAAGGCTGTTAATTCAGCTGGTGGAAGAAATATTTGAGAGAAAACTGGAATGGAAACTAAACAGGTGGAAAGACATTGGACTGTTTTAGGATAGGATGGGGAGAAAACAAGTGTAGGCCAGTATTTGTAAATGTAGTTACAATGAGTTTTAAATGGCTGTTTTGAGGATCGTGAAGAAATTAAAGGGAACAAAGATTTTTCATGTTCGAGGCCTTGCTAAAGAAAGAATGGTCACTTTTATTTGAGAAACTGAAACAAGCTAGAGAAGAACGAAAAAGAGCATTTGTTAGAGGAACTGGGTTGCAGATTAATGGAAGTAAACAGGGTATGAGTCAGCATGTGGAATTCAGATGAAATGAGGAGACTGCTGACTTAGCAGTGCACATGGAGAATAGAATTATGGAGGGAGATGGCAGACATTGGAGAGATCAGCTGAAGAAAATGCACAAGGATCAGGAGAGGAGGTGGGTAGTGTGACATTACCTAGAAGGTATGTGTCACCTGATGAGCATGAGAGATTGGATGTGGCAGCCTTGAAGACAGCTGAGGAGGGGAAACTGTGCAAATGTAGGCAGACTAAGTGTTGTCTCAACACCAGAGGGCAGCATGATAGAGGTACTGGTCAGAAGGGATAATTTACCAGCAGGAGATAGTGTAACAACTAAATATAAAGTGAAGTTACTATAAATTAAGGTAGGGAGGAGTGCAAGAAAATAGGGATTGGCGTTGGCTGTAGCGTTCTAGAATATAGATGGTTTAAAAGTGAAGATTAACAGTGGAGAGGTGTTTAAATTTTTAAGGTTGGGAGATGTAGTAGTTGTTGAAACAAGGCTTATCAAGGTGACAATGTGGAGTTAGGTGATTTTGTGTTTATAGGAAGGTGTGGTTCAAGGAGAAATAGCAGAGGTAGAGTTTTCGGTTGTATAGGTGTATTTTTCAGGAAGAGCATCAGACTTATGGTCTGTGAGGAGTTGGAAAGGGAAGATAAACAAGTGATGTGGTTTAAAATAAATAAGGTTAAAGGTGTGGATGTAAGTTTGGTGTTGGGTATATTGTATAACCCACCTGTATCATCAGAATTTTAGTTTGATGTACTTGTTGAGCTTAGTGAAAGTGACTTAAGGGGAAAGTATCCTAATGCAGAGTTTATTATAATGGGGGATTTTAATGCTAGGGCGATAGAAAATCAAATAAGGTCTGTTACTATGAAAAGTGATTTTGGATGGGAGAAAGAAGAAAGAAGGGTAAGAAGAAGCTGTGATAGTATGTGCAATAAGGAAAGTGTTAACTTAATTTTTGTAAACATAATTTGGTAATGTGTAATTGTGTCAGGGGAGTAGAAGTTGGTGGTAATTCACATTTCTGAATAGAAATGGTCAAAGTGTAGTTGACTGTTCTTTGTGTAGTGAAGGGGTAGATGAAAAACTGATGAAGTGGTTAATAGTTGTGATTTTTCTTTATTAATAAGTATGAGTTTATGGGAAAGTAGTACATGCAATGAAGCTTTAGAGAAGTTGAAATTTATAATTACATTTAAGTGGAAGGAGGAGTTAAGTGAGGTATTTAGGCTCAGATTAAGTTCAGCACACACTCAGTTGATAAAATATGGAATAAAAGAGGCCCTGAGAATGGGAGATGTAGAGGGGCAGTGAATGGACTGGAAATGATAGGGAAAAGGGCTGGTGTGGCAATGGAGGTAAAATAGAAAAACAATAAAAGCTGTACAAAATGGTTTGATGAAAAATGTACAGAGGCTAGGAGAGTAGTATTTATCTAGATGGAAAAGAACAGAGAATGATAGGGATAGGCAGTATTTTTTGTTAAAGGAAATGGGGATATAAACGTTGACTAGAAAGGAAAAAAAGAGGAGTGGTAGCAAAAACTTAATGATAAAGTTAGGGCAATAAGGGATAAGAACAAAAAAAAGGGTAATTATGAGGAATATTTACAAGAAAAACAAAACAGCAAATGAGATTACACCAAATAAATGGAGTATTGAAAATTTGGTTGTTGTGAGATTTGTTAAAAGTGGTGAATTAATTTTGAATAAAAAATCAGCAAGGATTGAATGTTTAGATATGGAAATTACAACTAGTGAGATTGAATACCAGATTAAAATTTTGAAAAAAAGAATAGGTAGCAGGCATATAGATGGGATCCCAGGGAAATTTTGGAAATTGTTTTATAAGTCATGCAGTGATTATTTAGCAGTAGTTGAAACATGGTTGAAAGAGGAACAGATCAATATAAAGGGCTTTGAATACATTGGTAGGAAAGGAGAGGTGATATTTAGAAAGGGAAGGGTATCTGGAGGTATAGGTTTCTTTATAAGTAACAACTTAAGTAAGGAAATTAAAGAAACATGTTCGTTCTAGTAGTAAAGAAATATTGTGAGTTATAATGGATGTTAAGTACATAGATGGGAATGTACTTTGTGTAGGAATAATATATAACCCTCCTCCCCATTTCCTCGCGGTTTCATAATCCTGATCTCCTTAATCAAATAAAAAAAGATATAGATAGGCTAAAGGAGAAATTTGTAACTACAGAGGTACTACTAATGGGAGACTTTAATATCAGGATTGGGGAAAGCGATACATATGTTGGAAATGATTGGATGAGTGATGAAATGGTGTTTAAAAGTGAGAAATTTATGCAAAGCAAGGACAAATTTGTTGATAAAGAGTGTGAAAAATTTATTGATTTTTGTGTGTTGAATGCTTCAGAAAGTTTGAATGGAAAATATGAGGAAGATGAACAAGGAGAATTTACCTTTGTTAGCAATAATGGACAGAGTGTAATAGATTTTGTGTTGTGGCCTCTTAATTTAGGGCATATTTTAAGGTATTAAATTTAAGCTCAACTAGCGGGCATTATCCACTGATTGTGGATTTTATGATACACACAGCACAAGTAAAACACAATCTAAGAGTGGAAAGGTATTGTAAAAAAAAAGGTACATTATTTATAAATGGAAAGAAGAATTTTGTGACACATTTAAACAGACTCTAGATTCAAATTATGGAAAGATATGTCTATGTGGAGTAACATTCATGGTTAAGAATAATCAACTAGAGTGTGCAACGGATATCCTTAATACAGTTACGCAAAGGGCGGGAGAGGAAATGAAAACAAAAACGAGGGTTTACATAAATGATAAGGACTGGTTTGACAAAGAATGTAGGGTATCAAAAAGACAAGTAAAACAACTGCTGATTAGGTGGAGGGAATTAGGTGATAGAAAATCTAGGGACGATTGTATGCAAGGGAGGAACTTACATAATTTATTGTTAGAACAAAAGAAAAGGGACTGGAGAGAAAGTAATGAAAGGAACTTGATAAAGTGTTTAAATAAAAATAATGTTAATACGAGGGGCACTATTTATATTTTGAGCCTTGGCAACCCTGAATATTGTAGGTGCCGTCTGACGTTTCCAATGGAAAGTTTGACATTTTTTACCATAATCTACTTCAAAGATTTTGTCAATAGAGCATCATTTGTTTTGTTTACACTAACTTGAAAGTTGTGTGTCAACAAAAACATGGAATTAGCTTGTGAAAATGTTCATGCAATGATTTATTACGACTTTCGACGTGGATTATCAAGACAAGAGTGCATTGATCAACTAACCTCCACATTTGGCGACAAAGCTCTATCCTTTGCCACTGTGAAATGCTAGTATAACGAATTTAATCGTGGCTGCTGTTCGCTCAATGATGTAGTTTGTGAAGGTCGTCCAAAATCGGTTGTTGTGCCAGAAAACATTGATGCTGTGCAAGAACTAATAATGAAAGATCGTCATGTGACATATTGTGAGACTGAGGCAACCCTAGGCATTAGTTCCACCAGCATATATAAAATATTGCATGATTATTTAGCTGTGAAAAAGGTTTGCTCTCGTTGGATCCCACATAAGTTGACGGAATCTCAAAAAGATGCTCGTGTTGATTGGTGTACAAAAATGCTCAAGAAATACAATGGCGGTGCCTCAAAAGGCATATATAAGGTTGTAACAGGTGACGAATCATGGATCTATGCGTATGAGCCGGAACGTAAACAGCAGTCGACTGTATGGGTGTTTCAAGATGAAGCCAATCCAACAAAAGTTGTTCGCACTCGAAGCACTTCGAAGCAAATGGTCGCCTGCTTTTTCAGCAAAACTGGCCATGTGGCAACAGTGCCTTTAGAGAAACGTAAAATGATCAATGCCGAATGGTACACAACCATTTGTTTGCCAGAAGTCTTCGGTGAAGTAAGGAAAATCAACAAGAACCGCAGGATCATTCTTCATCAAGACAATGCGAGCGCACACACATCTCGTCTAACATTTCAAGGCTCAAAAAATCGAATTGATGGGTCATCCACCATACATTCCTGATTTGGCACCCAATGACTTCTTTTTGTTCCCGAACATCAAGAATAAATTGCATGGACAATGATTTTCTTTGGCAGAAGAAGCCACTGATGCCTTCAAAAACCATGTTTTGAAGGTGTCTCAAGAGGACTGGAATAAATGCTTTCACAAATGGTTCAAACGGATGCAAAAGTGTATTGATCATAGAGGAGAATATTTTGAAAAACAATAAAGTAGTTTTCAATCAGAAATTACTTTGTTTTAATTATTAGGCTCAGAATATAAATAGTGCCCCTCGTAAGGTATGGCAGGCTCTTAAGTTGACCTATAATAAATGTGTAACTAAACCCAATATTGAGCCAGGACAATGGACAGAGTATTTTAAAACATTATATGAGGAAGACAGGATATAGGAATTACAGGATTTCTGGAAATAGGAAATGTTTTTGTAGAGATATTGGATGGTGAAATTAGGAATGAGGAAATAATAAAACAAGTTAAGTTACTGAAGAAAAATAAAGCTATTGGAATTGATGGCATCCCAACAGAGTTTCTTAAGGAGTGGTGTACTGAAACAGGAAGAGTGAACATTTTATTAGATTTATTTAATGTAATTATTAGAAAGGGTTATGTACCTAAACGATGGAGGGAAGCTATCATCCATCCTATATATAAAGGTAAGGGTAATATCAATAAACCTAATAACTACAGAGGTATTGCATTACTATCTAATAAAGGAAAGCTTTTTGCAGGCATTTTGGCGGCTAGACTACAAATTTGGTTTGAACAATATAATATCCTTTTGGAATTCCAGATGGGCTTTCGCAAAGGAAGCAGAACAACTGATAATTTATTTATTATAAACACATTAGCAGACAAATATTTAAAAGAAAAAAGGGATAAATTCTATATGGCTTTTGTAGAAAGTTTATGACTGAATTGAGTTACAACTTCTGTGGCATAAATTAGTGTGTAAGGGAGTAAGTCAGCAATTGGTGAATATTCTTAAAGCATTGTATTTTGAGAACACCTTCTGTGTAAGGGTAGAGACAGGCTGTGTAACAGGAGAAATTCAACAAAAGAAAGGCCTCAGGCAAGGATGTAAGTTAAGCCCAGTTTTATTTAATTTATACATAGATGATGTCTTACTAGAAATTGGAAGAAATAATAACTGTGCACCAGTAATTAACAACATCCAAATGCCAGGACTTCTTTTTGCAGATGACCTAGTGGTAGGATCTATTACAGCAAATGGTTTAAAACAATCATTACAAGCAATTGACATATATTGTAAAGAATGGAGGTTAAAAGTGAATCAAGAGAAAGAACAGATTGTGGTATTCAAAAAGGGGGGAAAATTAAGCAAATATGAAAAGTGGAAGGGAGAGAATAAAGATTACAGGGTGGTGTGTGACTGTATTTATTTAGGAGTAAAAATAGATGGAGGTAATAAATTGGAGAAACAAAAGAAGTTTGCATTGGCAAAAGGTAAATGGGTGATGGCAGCAATTAGAAGCTGCAAATCTAGAGTACCTAATATAAATGTTAAATAGCTGGAAAAAGTTTATGAGATGGTTTTGGAGGCAAAAATGATGTATGGTATAGAAATATGGGGTTTAGATAGAGGATGGGAAAGTATAGATGAGGAGCACAGGATGTTTTGTAGAGAAATACTAGGGTTACCGAAGGCAGTTGTAAGACAGGTAGCACAATTAGAGATGGGCAGGGTGCCGACTAAGGGGAAGATAATGGAAAGAGCTTTGAAATTTTGGTTCAGAACTTTAAATCTAGGAAAAAGTAATGTGTTAAGACAATGTATAGAATACCAAGAGAATAGCTTAATGAATGATGGATGGGTAAGTAATTTACAGAACATTTTGGAGAAAAATGGGTTAGGAGACATGTGGAGAAGGAGAGAAAATAACGTGAAAACTTTTTGGAAAAAGGCAAGGAAAAGACTGGAAGATATAGAAATACAAAACCTGTTCAGTGAGATTGCCGAAAAGAGCTCATTGGTTTGTTATAGGCCAATGAAAAATACATGGGTAGGGAAAAATATATAGACATAATAAATAAAGAAGAGAGAGAATCTATTGCATGGGTAACAACCGGAGCATGGAGGCTAAGAGGGTTAAGACAGGGTATTCCTCAAAACCAATGTCCGATATGTGGTGATAATCAAGACATTGAACACATAGTATTTAAGTGCCAAGGAATAGAAAATTGGAGAAGAGAATTTTTTAAAAAGAAGTGGTTGAAGGGGGATAGAAATACGCTTATAATCGAAATGATGTCCAAGGATGCTAGGAGCATTGGACAGTTTTTGTGTAAAGTCAAAAATAAATGGTTTTGGCCAGTGGATAGAGAAAAGTAAGAGGTAGTGTATCTTACTTTGAATGGAAAACTATGGTGAATGTGTGATGGTAAAGTAATCAATAAGTGACAAGTGAAAAACAAGTGGAAATGGGACATGAAAAACTGAAGCAAGATAATTTATTGGCGGGAAATTGTAAATGTAGATAAACTGTAGTGATTGTCTACAGAATGAGTGGCCAGGGTAAAAGTTCAGTAGACAATCAAATTGTAAATCTCTTAGCACAGTAAATAAATACTAAAAAAAAAAAATAAAAGTATGGATGTACCATTATTTAATGGAAAAGGGGATCTGAATAATCTAGGGAACTAAAGAGGAATCAGTTTATCTATTGCAGATAAAATTTGCACTGACATATTGGCTCTGAGATTACAGGAATGGCTAGAACTAAAGGTAAGTTGAGTGAATATCAGGCAGGATTTAGTAAAGGCAGGACTGTTGATAATATAATGATAATTCAAACTGGTAAAGAAGTACTTGAACAAAAGAGTTTGCATGTATATGTTATTTACTGACTTTGTAAAGGCATCTAATACAATTAAAACAGATGTACTGGTGCATAAAATGAAGAATAAGAGTGTAAGTGAAGGGTTTATTTCAGAGGTTTAGAAGTTGTATGACAGAGTTTAATTCTGTAGTGTAATGTAATGTAATGTAATATTTATTTCATCATTATTACAATAATACAAATAAAGCTTACATCTAAAACTTATGTCTAGTGCACCAGTTTTCTAGCTCCCCCATATTTAGCCCCTAGGCTGTATATATTGGGATAAAGCTACTATACCATCTCTCCACTTTACAAACTATGCTCGTTCAGCTGTACCTTTCTTAAGCTCCTTATCCACTTATCCCTTGTGTTGCCTAAAAATGTCCCCATCATTTTAATTATTTCTACTTTTGTGCTTCCCAACATTCTTAATGCTACTGCTTCTTTGTTTAACTTGTCCCATTTTTTATTCCATATAACCTCTCTCCACCTTTTAACCATATCACATTCTATTAAACAATGAAAAGTACTACCCGATTCATCACACATAATACATCTCCCCGAACAATTATATCCATTCCTTTTTAAAAATATTACTCCTGTGCGCATCCACGCAAGACCTATTCTACCAAATTGATTACACATATCTACATACTTCTCCCTTCCCCAATCTCTTTTAACTGATTTATACAAGATCAATGACCTTTTATCCTCAAAACTAGCCCATATCTCTTGTTTCTCGATATCTTCCACCCTCAATCTCACTTTTTTCCAAAACCCACTGTTATTAAATTTATCTAATAGGAAAATATTCCTCATGCCAATTTCTTTTAGGACATTTCCCATCTCCCCTAACCAACACTCTTCTCCTAGGACAGCTTTTTGAAACTGTATACATTCTTTTAATATATTATTATCTTCTAAATTTAAACATCTATACCAATACTTCAAAATTCTTTCCACTATTATACCTTTTCTCCCTACCCTTCCTAGCTCTGCCAGTGCCACGCCCCTTGGTGAACTCTTGGGTAAACCCAAAACTTCTTTACAAAACATTCTATGGACTATATCAATCTTAATCCATCCCTTTGCCACCCCCCATATTTCTATTCCATATAACATTTTTGACTCTACTACAGCTTCATATAGCCTTTCCAACCAGTTCATTGTTAGCGTGGGTGTTTTGCACAAGCAAACTCTAACAGCTTTCATCGCTAGCTTTCCTTTCAATTGTGCATATTTAGATTGTGCTTCCCACTTCCCGTTGCTTGAGAATCTAATCCCCAAGTAATCAAATTCTTTTACCACCTCTATTTGCTCTCCATTTATATACCATCTTTCCTCTCTTTTTAATTTTGATCCTTTCTTGAACACTATTATCTTGGACTTTTTTGTATTCACCTTTAGCCCCAATTCCATACAAAATTTTGCAATTTCATTAATAGCATGTTGCAACCCTATCACTGTTACTGCCCCAGCTACTAGATCATCTGCAAATAATAACCCTGGTATTTCCTTTTTCCCTATGACTGGACAGTGTTTATTACTTTAATTCTGTAGTGAGTGTGCAGGGAATGAGGATTATGAGGATGGTGAATCAGAAGGTAGGTTACAAGGTTATAAATTGAGTCCAGTTTTGTTTAATTTGTCTATTTATAGTATTATGGAAAGAATTCTAAAGTATAATTAACACTGTCCAGTTATAGAAAAGAAAGAAACACCAGGTTTGTTATTTGCTGATGATTTAATGGTAGCTTCTAGTAGAATAATTGGACTACAACAAGTGGTGAATGAGATGGGTAGATTTTGTGCAAAATGGGGTTTATGAGTAAATGTTAGGAAGTAAAAAATAGTAGTGTTTAAAAAAGGGTTTAAATTAAACAGAGATGAGTGATGGTATTTTAATGGGGAGCCATTGGAAATGCTTAAAGAATTTGATTATTTGGGGGTGAGGTCAAGTAGTGGAGAGTGGGAACCACAAGGAAGGAATGCTATTTTTAAGGGTAAAGTAGCCATGAGAGCAATTAGAGTATGTTTGAATAAGACTCCAATTATGTCAGTAAAGTGGTTAGAGAAATTGTGTGAAGTGGTGGTAGAATCAATATTGTTTTATGGAGTAGAGGTGTGGGGACTTTCAAGGGATGGTTGAAAATTGATTTAATTTACAGAATGTTTTGTAGAGAGATGTTGGGATTGCCTAAAAGTTTCACTGAAAGGAGAGGTATTGGCTGAGTGAGAGGGTAGGGAGTAAGGGTTTGATGATGGAGAGAATTTTAAAATATTGACACACTATTTTGAAATTTGGGGATCACAATGTTTTAAAGAGTGTATGAAATTCCAAATGGAACTAATAAGAAGTGACAGCTGAATGAGTGGAGTGTGGGTACCTTTATAAGAAGTTGATGCTAAAGGATTGAAGATGTAGATAGGCAAGAGATTTGGGCAAGTTTTAGAGAAAAGAGTTCTTTAAAACTATGTACAATAATAATTAAAAGGACTGGTGGAGGGAGAAGTATTATGCAATATGTGGTAATTTTGTTATTTGTAAGTTGGCTAGATCTATGTAGAATATACTGTTACATGTGTATGTATGAAGGACAAGCCAAGATGGTGTGAATTAAAGTTTACTGTCATTGTGCAAATCTGTGTTCATCCTTTACCCAGGTAAATCTTACCACATAAATTTAAAGCATATAGAAGATGAAACATGACGCAGTCATAAAAAACAACTAAAGTTCAGCAGATTACTTATGACACGTTGACACAATGTATTATAATACCACCTGAAACATGTGTTATACTGAAAGAGTGTTTAGAGAAATAGTCATGGAAGGTGCCGGGCATGTGAAATTACCACAGATTTAATGCTACAGGAACAAAATGCTGCCAGTGAATTCAATTTGTGAATACAAAGTTTTGACGATTATGTAATTGCCATGGGATAAATAAGGTTAAGTTATTGTTGCTGGGGAATATAATGGGTTGCGAGGTGTGAAAAATATTGGAAACTATACCAATGACCATAAAGTTTAATTCACACCATCTTGGCTTGTCCTTCATACATACACTTGTAACAGTATATCCAACATAGATGTAACCAACTTACAAATAACAAATTACCACATATTCACACCTCCCCATTGAGGTTTTCATCATTAGATCAAATAGAACCTGTGATACAAGGTGTATATGCGAAATTATGTCATAAGAGAATGCAAATGATGAAACAATGTGAGAAAACATGTAGGAAGAAGGAAGATGAAATCATGAGGGGTGAAAGTGCTGCAGTGAGAACCAAAAATGTTAAATGTTGGAAGAAAGCAATTGTCATCTCAAAAGCCAAAGAGGAAAGGCATTACATAGCACAATTAGAAAAAATAATCTAATTGTGAGATGGAACACCTTCCAAATAAAAAAATCATGGACAAAATGCTGAAGAGAGAGAGCTTGTGATTGACCAAGATGTTTAATTGGGATATAATGTTCAACTTGATCAATCACAGTGCAGTAAGGTTAATCATAATAATTACAGTATGACTGAACAAGCTGTTCAAACCAGGATTCAGGTAGGGAAGAAATGAATGTGACAAACAAACCTACTCATTCATGTTATGGACGAAGGTACAAACCTAAGGACAAATCTTGAATGGGAAGGTGTGTCATATGAAAATCTCGATGGGGAGATGTGCGATATGTAGTAATTGTGTTATTTGTAAGTTGGCTACATCTATGTAGGATATGCTGTTACATGTGTATGTATGAAGGACAAGCCAAGATGGTGAGAATTAGAGTTTACTGTCATTGTGCAAATCTGTGTTCATCCTTTACCCTGGTAATCCGTATCACATAAATTTAAAGCATATAGAAGATGAAACAAGTATGTGGATTGCTGTGATAAATTTGGGAAGGAGGTATTTCCATGGATGCGATCAGGAGCACTGTTTTTAAAGGGTTTGAGAGGCAATAATGGGTAAGGGTGCATTATGTGTGGGGGAGCTTGAGGGAATATTTCATTGTTTATTAGAATGTAATGGGGTTAAGAGGTGGAGGAAGAGTATAAGGGAAATAAAATGGAACAAATTACAGAAAGTAACTATAGCACTTAAAATGCTGACTGATATGAGAATAAACACAAGTAAAATTATGAGAGAATATTTGGGAAAAGTAAGACAGAAATGGATTTCAGCAGTTAAAGTTGAGAGAATTGAGATATAAGTTATAAAATAGTTGAATGTAAAGAGAAGGGGGCTTCATTATATAGGTATCCCTGGGGTCATATGTAAGGAAGCCTCATGTAGGTGGATGTTAAGACTAATTAGATTATAAATCCAGGTTAAGCAGTTTAGTTGTTGCAACTGTAAAAAATGTCTCTGTTTTGTTTGTATATTCATGAATCGTGTTAAGGGTGTAAGTAAATATTCAATTGAATTGTACATATGTGATTCTAAAATGTTTTTGCTTCCCTTCATACTCCTAACCTAAGCTCCTCCAAAGCATTTTCATCAGAGACATTAATCTTTCACATATGATTGAATTGGTGCATCATGTTCTAAAACAAGTATAGTGTGCTCAAAAGATGTCACACCTTGATACTTCAATAAAGCAAAGTGTGATTATCTCCCTAAAAGAAAATATTTTCAATAATGAATGAATGGTCTAAGAAATATGCTTTCTTTAATGGATCAAAGGAGTAGGTAGTGTGTTTCAGGAAACATTCATACTGGATCTTCAGTTTTTCGAATTTACATAAAGATAAGTTACTATGAATGAATGAATATTTATTTCTCATCACTCACAATTACATAATTAAATTACATACGTTTTAAACTATAACAGCATTTAAAAATACTAGGTTATTTACGCTAAACATTCACTTCTTGGTTGCTTGCCTACGCTAATTTACAGTCTCAATACATACAACTCTGGTTTTCCATGTATTGATGACCCACTGTCTCCTTGCTTACATTATTCATTGCCTTTATCCCCATCTTCTTTGTTGTCATTCTTAACCATTTCTCTTCCCAAATAGTTTCCCATAGCTTTTATATTTTTATCCCTTTTTACAGTCAGAATCTTCCCTATTAATACTTCCCCATCCAAGTTTTTACATTTTTGTTGCCAAACTTCTTCTCTACATGTTTTTGTTTGATTACAATATAATATACAATGGAAACCCATGTTTGCTTCACTGCATATTGGACATTTTCCTATATCCTTGTGATTCCTTATGCCTTTTAAGTTTCTAACTCCTGCTCTCACTCATGCAAATCCTTCTCGCCATAGTTTATTGCATATCTTTATGTACTTTTCGCTCTCCCATACTCTGTTTTTATTTCCCTGTATATCCTCAAGGAGCTTTTTTCTGTTCTACTGTAAAAATATCTTGTCTGTCAATATATTCTAGTTTAATTTTACTTCTTTCCAAAGGCCTCTAACATGATATTCTGCATTAAACCATGCATCTCCCATACCTATTGTTCCATAACTTCCTGAATGTTTAATAACCATAACCCTTTCCACTTACTTTTCCCTGTTAATAAAACATTCTTTGATAACATCGCTATCTTCCACATTGGAAATTCTGTATAAATATTTAAAAAATATAAAATAGCTCTTGTGAAAATTTTGATCTTGGTGGAGTACCTATGAAGTTCTAACTGTGCTGTTCCATTTGATGATGCTATCGGTAGACCTAAAACATGCTTGCAAAAAGATCTATTGACTTTGTCAACCTCTCTCCAAGCATCATCTACTCCCCATACCTCTGCCCCAAGCAACATCTTGTTTACTAAACTGTGGCAGTGTAAATTCTTTCAAGCCATTCAACATTTATGTCTGGCAGATTTTTTAAACATGATCCTATAACACTCATGCCTATTTTACCTTTAGCTATAGACATCTTTTTTGCTCTAACTTCCATTCAAACTTAGTCTTACCCCCAAGTAATCAAATCTCCTTATCATCTCTATTTCTCTTCCATAGATAAGTTACTAAAAGGGCTTATATAGTGAAATCCAATACATGGCATGAAGATGTACAATATGTTTCAGGCATTGCCAGATAACTCCGCTTATAGTTCAAAATATGGCTCTAGCACTGTCTTTTCAGAAAACTAATTAGTTTTTCTGGCTTCTATTGAGTTGTCTGAGGAAAAAAAGTAACATCAATATACAACCACAGTTTGCTTCTCCTGCTTTATAATCTGTACACAAGTGTTTCTGCCACCTTGTACCAACAGCTTCCATGTTTTCTTGAAGTTTTACTGTTCTAATCTAAGTAGCTGTTTATTTGAAAATGTTAGTAAATAATAATTGATGCATATGTTAGCATAATTTTTAAGGCTGATTGTGTTTTACTGGTAAATTTTTAACACTCGAATGCAAATTTCGAAATCTCTATTGCATACACAGCCAGTGGAGTAAGTGACTCTATTAACCTGTATATTATCTCTTCATGCACTCACCTCAAGTTAAGATAAAAACCAATTAATATTCTTATAATTCTTTTTGCATTTTTCTATATAGGTATGATCATCAAGGCCTAGAGGTTTAGCCAGAAAATGCTGCTTGCAATTTAGCTATTAACAGAGCTATATGAAATATGCCCATAAACCTGGTGGGAGGAGTGCAATGCCCACATAGTTATCTCTGAGTAGCCTTCGTAAGTCAATACAAAAGTGGCTTACCTTTCCTTTAAAACAATGTAGGTACTGAAATCTCAAATAAAAGTTACACTTTATGTTGGGTCACTGGTGTAATATAAAAGCACTGAGCAGGTATATCTTCGAACAGAAACTAGTGGTTTGTTGCCAGTGTGACAGGCATACCCTTCAATATACCTCGCTGGTCTTAGCTTCCTCGGCAGGAAATGTCAAAATATCTTGCCAGGCAGATGATGCCAGACGAAATAGGGCCCAATGATGTTAACTCCAAGAATCCCACACCAAGTGGTGAGATTACAGTGACCTTGGATTGTACTTGGTTGGATCCAGTAAAGATTTTCATTGTTGTGGTAGTGCATATTGTGTGTGTTGACAGTTCTGTCACTGAACAGGATGCACTCATTGCATCCTAAAATATGCTGGATTATGCCAGGATCCTCGGGTATAACCGTGAACATCTTGATACAGAAGTAATGTTTTCTGTTGAAGCAATCCTCGTGGAGAACTGCACAAATACTATCTGCTAGAGATGCCAATGACTATTCTTCATGATGTTGTGCACAGTGATACCTAAGTCTGCTGCAATAGTGTTACTACTGATTTGCAGATTGTCAGAAAGCATTTGAATGCTTCATTTTCTTAAATATCCATTCCTGGTCTTACCTGCAAATGGTTCATGCTTTCACACTCTTGGTCATCTTGTGTCTGAATGCTGCATGCTGGAACATTTGGGGGCTGAGCAGGCAACAACCAGAAACTGTTCCATGTAGTGTCCTTCCGTCTCCTGAGTATTGTCAGCCTGCTCAAGAAGCAGGACCATATCAGTGTATGTGCCATTTTGAAACATTGCTTTCATTCACTTGCAATGATTCAAACCATGCTTAGCTACTGAGACCATGATTCAAATTACTGCTAGAGAACATCCTGTACATATTGTGTTTTGCTTGATTACAAATTTCTGGTTTAAAGTGGTATTACCTAATTAGTATCTTCTAGCAACATCTGGAATTAGGAATCACAATGCAAAAATTAAAAAGTATATATGAGGGAACTGGATTTCAGGGTTTCGAGCCCTTGTAGGCAGCAGAAATATGTGTGTGTGATCCCATCACATTGGGAATGAGCCATGGACTATCTTGACAGATCCTCATATTGAAGATAATTGTATCTTTACCACACTCATTATGTGCATATATAATAGAAAAGCAACTAAGTTGTCTGTTGTCTTGTTTCCAAAAATGCCTTAAATAAAACAAAAGTTCCTTGTGTTAAAGCATTTTAAAGACAAAATGCAAAATTGAGGTCTCACCTTATAGCAATAATAGTCCTGCAAATTCTACTTTTACAAAATGATGATAATTGTTTAAATAATCAAGTTTATTTCCATTAAGTTTTCTTTCTTTTGTTTGTTAAATCATTGTATTTGATGTTTCAGGTCATGGTCATGCAATAAATGAACTAAAATTTCATCCCCAGGATCCTAATTTACTGCTTTCTGTATCTAAAGATCATGCTCTCAGGCTGTGGAACATAAAGACAGATGTTTGCATTGCAATTTTTGGTGGTGTAGAAGGTCACCGAGATGAAGTACTGAGTGCTGTAAGTAATGAAACTGGTTTTATCAGTCATTGCATTTCGGTTATAATTTATGACTTCATAATTATTTTAGTAACATTCACCATTTAGACATAGCACAGTTACTTAACTGAATTTAGTTTTATGATGTGAGAGCATCTCAGATGTTTACAAGGAAATTATTCAAAAGTGTGAGTTCATGAAACAGAGATATGATGAAATTTGAGGTGGGCTTTGCCTCACTTGGTTTTCTTATATGAAAGTTTTTATTATTTCTTGCAATGTGGTAATAGCCAGAAACTCTGGTGTTCTTAGCTCCTTTTTGTTATGGTCTTAAAATTGGGATTATGTTAGGGTTTTGTGAAGGAAAGAAAGGGAAATAGCATTAGTTTGCTTGAAGACTCAGGGTATGAACCCAACACATACATTCTATTTTAAACTAAACCCCCCCCCACACGCACGCACATTTTTTTTTTTTTTAACATTTTCTCAAATATGTTAAACTTGAGGCGGTGCCATGGACGAGTGGTTAGACCGCTCACCTCCCACTGAGGCGGCCCGGGTTCAATCCCAGGGACCTGCATGTGGGATTTGTGGTGGACAAAGCGGCGCCTGGGCGGGTTTTCTCTGGGTTCTCCGGTTTGCCCCGCCATTCATTCCACCAACTGCTCCATCATCACCTTTCCTTTCATCCATTTCACCAACATTTCGTTCCATCTACTTCCTTCATCCCATACCAGGCATCAGGCTGATCACCCATTCTGGATGCTCTGTCTGATCCATGAGTGTCTGCTCCTCGATAGGCCTCTGACCCCAGGCACCTGCTTGTAAGTCCTGGGGGGTGTCAGTCCTACATAGGAGGAGGGTAAACAGATAATGAATGAATGAATGAATGTTAAACTTGGTGAGATTTTAAGCTTTTCCCAAATTTCATTCACCTATTGTAACGTCTTATGTGTAGGTACTTCTTTACGCCTTTCCACGTGTTCACTAATTATTTAACATATACTCAACAAATCTAAAAGATAAGTGCATAATTCCAGCTTCTGCCAATGTGGTATGAGGGTTATGCCAAAAGCTTTTAGTAGAACATATAATTTTTTTTTTTACATTTTTCCAGCCTCTGAAACCACTTAGAAAATGTCTCAGTACAAGCTTCTTTTGGGTTGTCACTCAGAGCACTGTTGTGTGCAGTAATGGCCTCTTCATATAATTAAATGTTGCCCATGAATTTATTCCTTGGTCTTCAGGAACATAAAACAGTCACATGGGCCAGGTCAGGAGAATAGGGTGGATGTTGTAAGACTCACACTTTTTCGTTATCCAAGAAATCCATTGTTCTGGCAGCCCTGTGTGCTGAGGCATTGTTGTGATGCAGCAGAAGGTGTGCACTTTTAGAGTTTGGATGCTGTGACCTCCATGTGGCGATGACTTTGGGCAGACATTCTGTCATATACCATTCAGCATTAACAGTGCAACATGTGTCCAAGGTTACAGAGTTGAGATGACCCATCTTAGTGAAGAAAGTTGCCACCACCTTATTTCCAGATCTCCAACTTTTCCGAACTTATGGGTGGTTTCTCCCCTGGAAATCACCATGTAGAAGATTGTGTTTTCATTTAAGGGTCATTATGGTAGACCCATGTTTTGCCACGCGTAATGACATTGTAGTGTCTTTGGACTGCCCTCCATAAAATGTTTCTAGCACAGCATAAAATGACACCAATTCAACCTTGTGTTCTTTAGCTCTTCTGACAGAAAATGTGGCACCCAGTGGGCATACCTCTTGGTAAGGCCTTGAAAATAATCATGAACTATGTCTATGTTTTACGACACTGTTGACCCAATATTTAGAGTCCTCTCAATGCCACATGAAGTGTGGATCTTCTTCGATAATTTACTTCAGGGCATCAAGATTTTCCTGAGTCACAGCAGTTGCTGGGTGGCTGGAATTGAGGTCCAACTTCAAGAACCTGTCGATTAGGGGTGGGCAGAAAATAACGTAATAGTTACCTGCATGTAATGGTTACTGAAATAATGGAGACAGACAGTGACCCATTAATGGTTACAAAGGTAATGAATACAAAGTAACTATTTACCCAATAACAGTTACTAAAGTAAAGAATACAGTAACTAATTATCCTATTAGCAGTTACCAAGTCTGGGCGACATCATTCACTGTGTTTGCATTAGTATCGCTTATCAAGAACTAGTTATCTGAACTCGTTACACAGTATTAATCTCCTCTGCAAGAGACTGTGTCATTGTCGATCTAATGTACCTTCTGATGATAAAAATGCTTACTAATTATTTGCTTTGTTACTTAATAATGTGACTTTGTCCAGTTTTTTAATTGTCGCTTCTCTCCGTTTTCTGTGTCACGTTTAGTTGCTTTTACGATCACTTCACTGGGAGTTCACTGATGTTCACATTATCACTTCACTAATGTGAACTAGTTCAACATCCCTGTCACTTCACTTCTTCGTCACACAGCCTCTTCTTCCGGACAGTTCACTTGCTGGGAAGTCAAACACAAGACTTCTTCAATCTCTCCTGCAGCAGCATTTGCTGCACGTCACAGCAGTTGTCACCAACTCTCTCGGAGAATCGCTCTTGAAATTGTACCAGAAATGCACTCGCTAACTTGCTCACTGACACTCAACTCTACTAGTTCACTCCCATGAAATGCTCGCTTATATAGTCAGTGGAATATTTTCACAAGGTTCTCGAATGTGCTAGAACTATTTTGACACACTTTCTGGGGGGGGAGAAGAAGCTTCCAGAAGGTTCTAGTTATCTACTGATAGCGTGCCCAGTGTTTACGCTGGTGAGCGGCAGTTATTACTCGCGCAAAACTTCTGGAATCGTGACCTTGATTGCCAACCCAGCTGCCGAGCCTAGGAATGGTTTATGTTTAGCTTTATCAACGAAAGCGATATAACACCTTTGCTTACTCACAGTGCGTAACACATACAGTCTGCATAGAAAGTGTCTGCATCTGGTTGTAATTTTAAAGAGAGCTGCAGTATCTAAATAGTACTTATTTTATATTTGTTATATTTATAACCATGGCTCCTATGTTTTCAAAGTTAAGTGGTAAGGTGTTACATAGTCAAAGTAGGGAAATAATTGCAAATGTCATCGACTTCATGAAGCAAGAAGCAGAGATGAAGGAAGAAATTATATCCGAGTTCCACAAAAGCCTTAAGAGAGTGAAAGAAAGAGTAGTCAAAGCAACTGGTGTTTCACCGAGTTCCGTTTCCAGAGTTCTCAAAGATAAGAGAAAAAACATATGGATGAAAGAGTACCATTTGACACACCTGGGAAGAAACATAAGATCCCTAAACGTATTACAGAAATAGATGATTTCGAATGCGTCATTCGGCACACGATTCACAATTCCTATGTGGAAGAAAAAACTGTGCTAACAATAAGCAGATTGCTCATCCAGCTGAAAGACAGCAGAAACTTTCAAGGTGGTGCTACAAATCTCAGAAAAATTATTAAAGATTTAGGGTTCAAATGGAAGAAACCGAAATCAAATAGAAGAGTTCTAACAGAAAAGCAAAATAAATAAATAAAATAAAAAAATAATAATAAAATAAAAAACAATAAAAATAAAAAGTAAATGTTGCCATGATAGCTTAGTCGGTTAGAGCAACGGCACGGAAAGCCTAAGATCTGTGGTTCAAATCCTGGCTATGGCATTTAATTTTTCAGTCTGATTCTATCTTTCCAAATGACTAATTTTATATGTACTTATATCAATATGTACTTATATCAGCATCAATTTTCAAGGTGGTGCTACAAATTTCAGAAAAATACTATAATGTATGAAGATGAGTCATACATACACAGCAGTCATACAGCATCTAAAAGTTGTAGTGACGATAGCGAATTAGGTTTGCAGGCACCTGTTGCCAAAGGGCAAATACTTATTATCGTTCGTGCTGTTGGAAAGATCGGCTTCGTTCCAAATGCCCTTCTTTTACAAGTCGCAACAAACAACAGGAGATTTTCATCAAGAAATGAATACAGAAAATTACATGAAGTGAATCAACGCCATGTTGATACCTAATATGCCTGCTGGGTCTGTTCTGGTCATCGACAATGCTTCACAATGCGTCAACACTCAAATTCACAAACCACCTACCTAAACTTCCTTGAAAGAAGAAATGAGAGCTTGGTTACTTAAACATAAAGCTTTAGATGAAAGCATGAGTAAAACAAAGCTATATAACTTAATTAAAGCCAACAAACTGCTTCAGAAGTCATACATACTTGACCAGATAGTAATACAACATCGCCATAATGTACTTAGACTGTCATCGTATCGCCCAGATCTAAACCCAATCGAATTAATCTGGGCTGATGTCAAAAAATGGGTGGCATGCAGAAATATCACTTTTAAATTAAAATATGTGGAGCAGTTATAATGCCAGCAATTTGCTGAAATTGGAAGGTCAGAATGGGAAAATGTATGGCGATATGCTGAATAAATTAAGAATCATTATTCTGAAAAATACGGAATTGCAGAAAATCAAACAGAAATAATTCTCATGCAGGATAGTGGTGCAGAAAGTAGTGACAGCAGTGATGACGGCAATAATGTGAGTGATTCCGCAGAAGAGGAAGGGTTGTTAGATGTGGAAGAATTGGAGGCAATGATTGACAGCGTTTTTTATATTAAGCGCTTTTTACAGTGTGGATTTTAATATACTGTATATAACTAAGTTTATCAGCGCAACACAGTGCAGAACCGTTGTGGATATTTGACGATGACTGTCCCTCGCACTCCTGCAGCATTCAGTCGATCGGTCACCACCTGATGTGGTAAGCAACTCGCATCATAGCTCTCATTAAGATTTTCACGTGTCTAGAACTGTTGCGCCGATTATACTGCTGTTTATTCCGACTGCTGGGTGCCGACTTCCCGATAACCTGGCCACAGCCATTGTATCACAATGTGTATATGTAACCAGCTGAGCTTATCTGCATCTTTTATGATGTTAGACAAGAATGTGTGTTTGGGCATTAATGTTTCTCTTCCTAGCAACATCACCTTTCAATACGTTATTACTGGGCTTTATCTAATGTTCTACAAGAATATTTAAGTTATGTGCTTAACATCATTCATGTTTAGTTGGCAATACTGATTATTTTCCTTTGCTATCATGTGATGCTTATAATTTAGGTACCCATATAGCTCAGTTAACCTGTACAAACTGTGTGTATATGTGCAGGACTGGAGAAGCAAGTGCAAATTCAAAACCACTGTAGTAATCAAAGTGTTGACACAGCTAAAGAAACTTCTTTTTAGATTGTTTCAAATAACTATCTGTAAGTTTGTATCGACATTGTTCATAACTGCGAACGTGATAACCAAAGATGAGAATTCCATGCAAATGCATGTTTTTATAGGATCATTGGACAGAGTGTAAACTTAGTACTTATCCATTTCATTACTTTCTGGTTCCAAATATGTGTACTTTTTCCGTGCATATTTGCATATTTTGATCTTTTTGGGGATAGAAACATGCATAATGCATATATAAGGCATTTAGATTAATTTTGCATATAATATACGTTATTTTCAATTTAAATGCATATTCTAATGGTTTTGAGTAAACACCTCAGTTTTTCGATTTTATGGTCCTTATTTTTGCTTCAGGAATCAGGATTGAAGACAGAAAAAGGGGGGGGGGATAACAGAAATAGAAAATTAGGATTCTCACAATGGGACGACTTTCCCAGTATTTTACCGACAGCTCTCTGCAGACCGCCTGTCCTAAACAGATTTATTTATCCACAACAATCACCAGCAAGCCTTTGATTTCGCGACAATAGAAGTACCACGGTTGACGCGACAAAGACACAGCTGCAGAGCAGTCTTGTGGAATCTGAACAAACCTTACTAGCAATTTCAATTCTTCTAAAACTGAAATCATTTGTTAAACTGTCTTGCAGTGTGTATGTGAACCTCATAAGTGGTAAATGTCTGTGTTATTCTGTTTGTGTGTGTGTTAGTGTGCTTCTAATATGCCTCCAATTAAAAGTTCCGAAACTGTACTCCTTGCACTATGGATAAAAGGAAAGAATTTTGTTAGATCAGATGGGGATGTTGTATTCTGTGATTGTTGTAGTAAAGAGGTAAGCTATTCTTTTTCTGAAAATGTTCTATCACAATTGTTCTTTGTAAAAAATTACAGAATTTATTTTAAATAATAAATTAAATAAGAACACCAGTTTTTTTTAAAAAATCATATCCATATAACCGGAAGATCTTTTATAATTTCAAATAAAATGTACTAAAGAATTTCAAGCCGAACAGCATGTCGCATCTGCGTCACTTGTTGCAAGAATACAAAAAGCAAAAGAATCTGCAGCACACCAAATCCAGTCATTTATTATTGCTCCAGCACCTAAGGCACCGCAAAATAATTTTTACGTGGATTTGTGTGATGTTTCTGTAGGAGCAAATATACCACTTGGGAAACTCAGAAACCCAACTCTTAAGAGTTTTTTGGAGAATTATACATCAAAAGATTTCCCTGATCCCTCGATATTGAGGAATATTTATGTTCCAAAATCTTATAATCAGGTAGGTGATGATGATGATATGCGGTTTAAGGGCGCTAAACTGCTAAGGTCATCAGCGCCCTTAGAATGTATAAAATATAGTCAAAATATAAAGGACAGGTAAAAGAACCGCATAATTAAAAAACGGGACACAAACCCGCAATGTCAAGAAAGCTAAAAATAACAATATAACAATAACAATAATAACAATAACAACAATAATAACAATATAAGTATCCGAAAAACCAACACACTAAAAGCATAGGCAGTAAAAGATTAAAACGTGTCAAGAACTGTAGAATGCGAGGGACATGAGCGCCATATGTCCACTGGGGAGTAAGTCCCTATTAAAACATACAGAATAAAATAACAAAGCTAAAAGACGCTCAGCGCATCAAATGCGACGATTAAAACCAATGTCACTTATAAAACGTAAAAGACATTCTACAGCATGCGCGTCGTCTGCCAAAACGTTGGCTATGCCAACAGGCAGACCCACGCGAACGCGCAGTGGAGCTAAAACTTGACACTCAGTTAAAATGTGACGCACCGTTAAGGGCACGTCACACTGCTGACACAGTGGAGCGGGATCACCACTGAGCAGGTAACTATGACTAAAACGGCAATGTCCAATTCGTAAACGGGCTAAAAGTACCTCTTCCCGACGTGAAGAACGAGAAGAGGTACCCCAGATTAACGGGAGAGGCTTAACCTCCCGCAACTTGTTCCCCCGGAGGGCCGTCCACTCATCACGCCAGCGCGAGAGGATGCGGCGACGTAAAATAACAGACGAATCTGACGGGGGAACAACAGAGGTAAAAAATCTGGGTAATAAAATCGCCGATTTCGCAGCGGCGTCGGCAGACTCATTACCTGAGATGCCCACATGACCTGGAATCCACATGAAGGAGACGCTGATGCCAGAGACACCAAGAGAGTGGAGCAGGTCATGTATGCGCTGTACGAGTGGGTGGTAATGGTACAGCGCAGTAATACTCTGGAGGGCACTCAGAGAGTCCGTACAAATAAAACAGTGCCGTAAGTCGTGCCGCTGAATGTATAAAACGGATTGATAAATGCTAAAAAGTTCGGCGGTAAAAATTGAACATTGTCGAGGTAAACGAAAAGTAAAACTCTGTACACCAAAAACAAGGGCACATCCTACTCCAACATCAGTCTTAGACCCATCAGTATATATAAAATGACAGTCCCCGAACTGCGCCTGTAGTTCTAAAAAGGCGGATCTAAGAACAGAAGCAGGGGTCGCATTTTTCGGCATCGACGTTAGCCCAAGGTGGATGTGGGCCTCAGCGCGCGACCATGGAGGAAAACGCGTTTCTCCTCGGGTAAGGGCCGGCGCTGGCGTAACGTCCAAATGCCGAAGTAGCAGTCGAAATCGAACCCCTGGAGGGAGGAATGCAGAGGAGCTAACGAAATATTGGCGATCAAGCGAATCCTCGTAAAATACATCGAAAGACGGGTGGTTAGGCAAGCTTGAGAGCCGACAAGCATAGCTGCACAAAAGCATCTCACACCGGAAGGACAACGGAGGCTCTGCAGCTTCTGCGTACAGACTGGGTACAGGGCTAGTTGGAAAGGCCCCTGTAGCGACTCTTATGCCAAGATGGTGAATGGCATTCAATCGACGTAACACAGATGGACGTGCCGACGAATAAACAATACACCCGTAATCAAGCTTGGATCGGACCAAAGAGCGATAAAGACGAAGAAGGACGGTCCTGTCAGCTCCCCAGGATGTGCCACTTAAAGCACGTAAAAGATTAAGAGAACGGTCACACTTTGCTTTTAAAAAGGAAACGTGAGAAGTCCAGCTCAGCTTCCGGTCAAAGATCAACCCCAAAAATCTCACCTCGTCTGCAAATGGAAGGACCTCCGACCCAAGATGGAGAGAGGGCGGAGGGAAAGCCTTCCGGCGCCAGAAGTTGATGCAGACGGATTTCTCGGCGGAGAAATTAAAGCCGTTAGCGTTACTCCAGGCGTAGAGACGGTCGATACAGCTCTGGAGACGGCGTTCGAGTAGACAGGTCCGCCGTGAACTGCAATAAATGGCAAAATCATCAACAAAAAGGGACGATGAAATGCCAGGTGGAATACAATCAACAATAGGGTTGATAGCAATCGCAAAAAGTGTGACACTGAGTACAGAGCCCTGCGGTACTCCGTTCTCTTGAATAAAACAACTAGATAAAACCGAGCCCACACGTACACGAAAGACGCGGTCCGTCATAAACTCCCGAAGAAATATGGGAAGACGACCGCGGATATTCCATACGTGAAGTGTACGTAAAATGCCGCCCCTCCAACAAGTGTCATAAGCTTTCTCCAGGTCAAAAAATACAGCCACGGTTTGACACTTTCTCAGAAATCCATTCATAATATGCGTCGACAAGGACACCAGATGGTCGACGGTAGAGCGATAGCGACGAAATCCGCACTGAGCGTTCGCTAGAAGTTTCTGAGACTCAAGCCACCATGTGAACCGCCCGTTGATCATGCGCTCCATCACCTTGCAAATGCAACTGGTGAGGGAGATAGGGCGGTAGCTGGAAGGAAGTTGGCGATCCTTCCCAGGCTTAAGTATAGGGACAATGGTGGCTTCGCGCCAAACGGAAGGAAAAAAGCCGTCTTGCCAAATACGGTTATAGACCTGTAAGAGAAAGAGTTTACTGTCGGCTGAAAGGTACTTTAACATCAGGACATGTATGCCATCCGGGCCAGGAGCGGAGTGCCTAGAGCAATGAAGAGCGTGCTCCAGCTCCGTCATTGTAAAAAGTTCGTTATAACAGTCAGTGTTAGCAGACCGAAGATTATATGGTGCGGAATCCAGCCGGTCTTTAATAGAGCGAAAGCCGGCGGAATAATGGTCTGAACTGGAAACCGCCTCAAAGGCAGGTCCCAGGGTGTTAGAAATGGCAGCCGGATCCACTATGGTGGCATTAGAAACCTGAAGGCCAGAAACAGTACAATGCGACACTTTACCTGAGAAGCGACGAAGTTTATCCCAAACAACAGATGAAGGCGTAAAGCGATTAAAAGACTCGACAAAACGAGCCCACGACGCCTTCTTGCTATCCTGAATAGTGCGACGAGCCCTGGCGCGCGATTGTTTAAAAGTCACCAAATTATCAAGTGTAGGGTGGCGCCGAAACACCCTAAGTGCAGTCCTACGAGCACGAACGGCGGCCCGACAATGCTCGTTCCACCACGGAACAGGCATTCGCCGAGGTTGAGAGGATGAACGGGGAATTGCGCGTTCGGCAGCAGAGAAAATAGTAGACGTAAGGTACTGCACTAGTTGGTTAATGTCGGTGAAGGGCTGGTCGTCAAAATGCACGAGGCTGGAATACAAGTTCCAGTCGGCTTTTGGGAATATCCAGGTAGGTACTCTGGAATGTTGTACGTGGTGTGACAGAAGAGAAACGATGCAGGGGTAACGGTCGCTGGAGTAGGTGTCAGCGACGACGTTCCACTGCAGACGACTAGCAAGTTGGAGTGAGCAAACGGCAAGGTCCAGGTGTGAGAATGTACCAGAAGAATCAGAAATAAAAGCAGGCTCACCTGTATTGAGGATTGAAAGATTGAACTGGTAAAAAATGTCGGAAAGAAGAGTTCCCCTCGCACAAGCCCTTGGCGAACCCCATAGTGGGTGATGGGCATTAAAATCTCCCAACAGAAGAACTGGTGTTGGGAGAGCGGACAGGAGAGCTCGAATGTCCGCGGGAGCGAGGGGAGACGATGGAGGTGAATACACAGAACAAACAGAAAAGAAAAAACCGGGTAACTGCAGTCTAATGGCAACAGCTTGCAAGTCGGACGTAAGTGTGATACTTTGAAAATGAACGTCATTACGCACCAAAATCATGACACCACCATGAGCAGGAGTACCCTCCTCCGGTTCAAGGTCGTAGCGAACCGGAGTGTACCCTCGGAGATAGAAAGGGTCTTGAGGGCGAAGCTTGGTCTCCTGCAAACATACGACCATAGGTGAATGGGAACGCAATAAAAGCTGCAGTTCCGCCCTATGCGATCGAACACCACGTAAATTCCAGCTCAGGATAGCCATGAATAAAAGGGATAAACTGTCTACTTAGAAGGGCGGCTTAAAAGAATCTTTTGCTTAACCTTTGGGCTCGGGCTTTTTGTATGGAGTTGGTCAGACTCCATAGCTTCCTCGGAGGGAGGGCCCACGCGCTCAGTGCCAGAAACCGATTCAAGCGCCGTGAATCGGTTCTGGGTGGCGATGGGTGAGGGGTGCCGCTGAGCGCGGCTTGTCCCAGGATCTTCCTGGGACAGCGACCTCCGAGGAGGAGAAGGTGAACTTTTGTTACCGCGCGCACGCGGAGGGTCTTTCAAAAAATCTTTCCTACGAAGTTTCTGCTTGGGCTTCTTTTCAGCGGCTTGCGACTTCATTGACTTTGGACCAGGTTTATAGGGCTTGGTAACAGTAGCTTTAATGGACGGCCGGATGGTAGTGGCGGTTAATCCAGTCATGGTCCATGTCTGAGTTTCGGCATCTACTCGTGGTACTGGCGAGGCAACAACAGAACTAAATGTGCCAGATCGCAGGAGTGAAGGTTGGCGCGCATGGTAACGCCTCCGGGCTTCAGCGAAGGAGAGTTTTTCCTTTACCCGGATCTCCTGGATCGCCTTCTCGTCCAAGTACCGCGGACAGTCTTCAAACGAAGCAGAATGAGACCCTTTACAATTAACGCAGACGGGGGCTGTTGAACAGGTACCTTCGTGTGAGGGCTGGCTACATGTTGCACAGATGTTAACGGCACTCTTACATGAGACTTGCGTATGCCCAAAACGTTGGCATTTAAAACAACGCAGAGGTCTAGGAATATAAGGCCTCACAGAAATCCGTTCGTACCCTGCGGAAATGCTCGTGGGCAGATCGACGCCATCAAATGTAATAAACAGGGTACGAGTGGGTACCAATACGCCGTCGCGTTTGGCCTGCACTCGATGGACCGCTGTCACTTTCTGGTCTGCAAGATATTCTACCAGGTCCTCGTGCGATATACCATCGAGGCTATGGGTGGTAATGACGCCTCGACAGGAATTCAATGTGCGGTGCTTCTCCACACGGATGGGATAGCCGTGGAGAAGCGTAGCGCGCAACAAGGTCATACTTTGCTGATCGGACTTCGTTTGTGCTAATAAGGAACCATTCCGTAGGCGTGTGCAGGACTGAACCGCACCAGCAATAGCATCAATGCCCTTTTGAATGATGAAAGGGTTTACCTTCTCAAAACTTTGTCCTTCTTCGGTTCGTGAAATGACCAAGTAACAACCAGTTGTCGGTGGTGTCACTTGTGTTACATAAACTTTTCGGCGCTTGTTGGTATTAATGGAGGAAGGGTGCTCCATAGCGAAATAAATCCTCCACCATTGCAACCGTCTCCGACCTCGGGCTCTGTCTTCCCGGACGTTACCCCGGCTTGGGTGAGTGGCCTATCTATACCTATCTCACCCCAGGGTCACACCTCCCAGAACATAGACAGAGGGACCCAATGGCCGTCGGAAGTCAGCAGCTCATGCAATGGCCCCCCCCGCGGGACTGCAGTTGAACAGCGGATACGAACACATACCCTACATGACGACCCCGGGTGGTGGGGATGACGCCATTACCCACTCACCCAGCTGTGCACGCGGTGCGCGGGTATCCGTCAGGCTGTGTCCACGGAGGATTAACATAAAAGGTTAAAAGAAACTAAAACTGCGTGGGCGTTTCGCACTCAAGGTAGGCCGGCAAAGAAGTAAAAGAGACGTGTAAATGAATGGGCGTGGGGCGAAATGTGCATAAACAGAAGAGAAGAAAGAAGTGATGGCGAGGGGCGACGTGGAATGAAATGCACAGAACGCACGAGAGCCTACCTTGAGTCCCCCGGTCACGAGAACGAACCCACCTCGACCGGACAGGGATGAAAGGGTGAAAATGGCTATGGATGGCTCGGGTACCCCGGGAGCGCCTAACCCGTACTCACAAAAGGTGAGCCCCGGAGGGGTAATCAGGTAGGCTTACGCAATGTATTTGCCATCATAAATTCAATTTTGTGTAAAAATAAATGAAAATTAATTTCACACACGTAAAAATACTTGTTGTTTTGGTAACCAGGTATTGGATAAAATTTGCCAGGACTTGGGAACTTCAAACATATGCACATCTGTAGATGAAACAACTGATCCTATGGTGCGCTATGTTGGTAACCTAATTGTTGGAAAATTAACTGAGGATGGGCTTGGTCAACCCCATCTAGTGTGCCGTAAAGTCCTGCAAAAAGCAAATTACTCCACAATTGCCAGTTTCTTTAATGATGGATTGTGTAAGTTTTAATCAGATATTGTAATTGAATAACATTTGAAATAATTACTTTATTCTTATTTAAGATCCTATGTTTATAAATCATTTATGATTCTTATATTTCAGATATTCTGTGGCCAAATAATCTAAATAAAAGCAAGAGTCCTTTTGCTGTTAAGTGATGCTGCTCCCTACACGCTGAAGGCCAGGAAAGCAATTAAAATATTCTACCCAAATGTAAAACACATTACATGTCTTGCTCATGGAGTCCATCATGTTGCAGAAGCAATATGCTGTAATTATGACAATGCCAATAATTTGATATCCTCAACTAAAAAGGTATGTGTAAAATTTAAGTTTATATCAGTTTTAGTGGTCCCAAAGCTGTAAAAATAAATTATTCATTTTGATACTTTGTTTTATGCAGGTTTTTTCAAAAGCTCCTGCATGTGTAGCTGATTACAAAGAGAGCCTACCTGAGTTACCGTTACCCCCTCAGGTCATCCTTACTAGATGGGGTACTTGGTTGGAAGCTACAATGTTTTACTCTGACAATTTTGATGCCATTAAATTGGTATGAAATAAAATTGATACATAGTTATTGCAGTAAAATTAATACTTGAATATTTCATTTTAAAGTAAACACTTCTTTCATTTTAGGTGGTACACAGTTTCTCGCCAGATGATGCTGTATGTATCAGAGATGCACAAGCAGCATTTGAATGCAAAAATGTGCAGCAGGATTTAATTTACATTAAGACAAATTTCTTTAAATTGCCCTCTACAATAACAAAATTAGAAGCCAGGTGTCTGCCACTGGTAGACTCAATGTCAATTGTTGAGGAATTCCATAGATTCTTCAGTCATGCCCAAGGGAAAGTGGGAGTAAATGCAAAGAACAAACTGGACAGTGTCATAAACAGGAACCCAGACTATGGATTCTTTTGTTCAGTGAAGAAGGTATTTTGTGGTGAAAGCATGAATGAAGAACTTGACATATTGTCATAAATATGTCCATTCAAATTTGTGCCTAAAACTTCTTGTGATGTAGAGAGGTCATTTTCTGCCTACAAAAATATTTTGACTGATATGCGCAGGAACCTCACAGAAAAAAAATTAGAAATGTTGTTAGTTAACTGTGCAAAAAGGGAAGTGAATTAATGAATTGGGAAGAAAAATGATAGTGCATATCTTAATGTATTTTTTACTTGATTGTGCATGTATTGTAGTTTGATAGTGCATGAATACATGCATATTTTGGGATTTTATAGTGTATGGAATTCTCGTCTATAGTGATAACCATGAAAACAAGTAACTTAATCATTACTGGTAACCATTACATGTAACTGTTAATGCAGTGTAGCTGCAGCAGTTATAACCATTACCCAAAAATAACTGTTTGTCACATTCCCGCTGCCGATCCCTTAAAAATTCTCGGAGCCAATTTTCAAACCTGTGGTCCTGGAAGGAGCAGATTCACCAAAAACATACACCAAAGAAGAGTGGCACTCTTCAGCATGTAAATTATTTTTGTAATCATAGTAAATCATTGCCTGAAAGTCCTGGTGAGAGAGATTCATCTTGCTCTGTGTCTGACTCAGCTCTTACTGATCTCTCTCAAACCAAGGAGTGAAAGTCTGCGGAGTGCGTCACATGCATGCTTCAAGGTCAGAAAAGATGGCTGTTTTGAAAGAAAGCAGTTCCATTATCCTCTGAATTACCGTTTAAATGCTGCTAAAAACTTTCAGCATAGCCCTCGTATCTTAGCAGAACTCCAAAGCTGACATAAACGTGCCTCTTTTTGATATAAACTATTAGCTTAAACTTAATTCCCATTGGCCATATACAAATAATGACAATCTTAAATACTCACTCAGCTTAAAAATAACTGTGTATAGTTGTTGGGTAATTCTGAGCTCGGACCCAGTGGTAATTTTAGCATCATTTTACCCATTTTGTTCACTGTCTCTGCAGAGTTGAGTTATTAAAAGGGGCATTAAGTACTTCAAAAAATAAATCAATAAGCAGATTAATTAATTAATTAATTAAAAGTGATAATGCATATCTGTTCAGGATAAAATTTAACTTGTGTAGTTTTTACCTCTTTATAAGTCTGCTTCTCCGAGTTATTGTTAACCATAAGATTTACTTATTATGTAAAAGAAAAGTATTCACTAGTGATTTACCTATTAACTACAGTTGGCAATTACCCATCGTAATTACATCTTGTAGGTTAGGTTTTGCCCAAGCATTTAAATAGTATTTCATAAGCTCTCTTTCAAACTACTATATGAAAATGAAATGGGTGGTTTGAAGGTTGCCCCCCCCCATTATAACTACTATTTGATTTTCTTTCTTTCTCTCTTTCTCTTTCTTCCTTTCCTCCTTCTTCCTTCCCATCTTTCTTCTTTCTCTCTTTCTTTTTGCTGGGTGGAAGGCGTGTATATTTCATTCATTTAGATTCACGTAGGAGATGATCTTATTTATAAAGACAAAAGAAAAGTTATAATACCATTTTACTCTGTGAATGCTTATAGGAATGAAAATGTTGTTCGCACATTTTGTCATGTAATTTACATAGGGAACAATTAAGTAAAATCTTATTAAAGTATATGATAGAACAGCAACTAATATACATTATTTGTTTTATGCATTTTCTTCCTTAAGCACCTTGTTTCACCACAATTTAGCATATTTGTTTTGCATAAGTTGTAATTTATGGGTTACAATATTGCAACAGTGGCTGAATAATTGAGAAATTCTTCAGGTTCTCAGCAGTAAATTGAAGACATAAACCTTACGACCCAAAAAGAAACTACTAAACGTAATGCTGTAAATAAAAAAAGGTGAGCACATCTAACCTAAAATTCATGTAACCAAAGTATCCTCAAAAAACTGTCACTGAACGAGAGATTTTGGTCCTTAACAAGGGGCTAAAAATGTGTAGGTTACTTAAAAATGTAGCTGAAATAGTGGCTGACATAGAAATCACTATCAGAAGCTAAACGAAGGGACAAGATTTCCATACATAAAGAATGTGAAGGAATCATGCTACATACACAAAAATACACTAGAAATAATTTATCTCTGCAAGCAGGTGATCAAAACCAGCACTATACACAAAAGTAGTTAAAAGTATTCAAATAGTAATACTGAACAAAATAGACTAAATCTCCATGGTGGAAAACATGTTACAAAGCACTAATTTCACAGAAGAACATAGAAAGTGACCACTCAAACCCTGCAGAAAGCCTATAAGAAGATCATAAAAGAAATCCATACAGTTTCAGACAAACAGATATCCAGAATTAAATCAGATCACCCAGTCTTGCCTAGATCATATACCCTACCAAAAATACACATGTCTGCAAACAAAATGAGACCTAAAGTCAATAATAGATGCACCCACCTACAAGTTAGCAAAATGTTTAGTGCAGACATTGATACTGTAATTATTGATGGGAATACATAAATAATTAAATAAAGAAATAACAGTAAGATAGAGAAATAATTGCAATAAATAATTTCCGTATATTAAACCAGTGTATAATGAACAAATTTGAGTTGAAATGTTTGTCCGGAAAGATGGAGGTAATTAGACAGTCAGGTTAAGTAAAGTCATTAGTATCAGCCCAGAATAGCATGTACATTAGCTTAAGGATTTTTGGGAATGCACTTTATAGAGTTAAGTTCAGTACGTTACCAGGCACATTGGCCAATTCTGGAAATAGAGAAGCGATGGAAATACTGAGAACTTTAGCTAAACCCCTAGTAACTGTCACATTTGTATACTGGGAGTTTTGAGATTTGGCAACATATAAGATAGAATGTTGGTGGGGGAATAATATGTAGGCTAAGCTAAAATTAATAAATTTCATGCATCTAGCTCGGAGGGTTACTCTACTCTGATACCTTCATTGGTATGGATCCATGTTCATCCACACAGTTGTGCACACATTAATTACTCTTCTTTGGTACCACCAATGGTACTTGCTCAGATGATATTTTAAGTGCCCACTGATGTGCTTAAGTGAATAGCGGCTAGTGCGAGGGATCCTGCCGGTCCACTATTTAGCGACTCATGGCGAGTTACACATCTAGTTTCTTTTATTGCAGAAACAGTTATTTCCAACTGTAAAATTGATCCTGCAGCAGGTATAATAATTCAAGTGTTATAGTTTTGAGTGCTACAATTCAGAATCAGTCTACTTCTTTATTTCAAACGGTTGGCAACTCACTTCAAGAACTCAAATATTAGTTCGCAATAAATTTCTCAATCAATTTAAACTGGTGTTGTCCTTCACAATACATCCATGCATACTCTGAATGAAAGTACTCATAGGACTACCATTGGAGCAGTCGGCATCAGTAACAACTACAGATATTGGAGACGAGAGAAGGTGGCAACTACATTGCTGTATCAAATTGTCGCACCATCATCGAGGCATCCAACTTCCTGCTTCAAAATGACGCACCATTGCGGGACTTCAAACTGAGGACCACCAAAAGCTGGGGAGGCTATACTGGGAATCAAACCCAGTAGCCGACAGCACAAAGGAAGGAAGACAATCCAGAACGGTGGTAGCTCAGGCTACACAGGTACACAGGCAGCAAGAAAGAAGACATCAGCATCAGTAAACAACAGTGAGTGCATCAGCAAACAAGGTACTGAGTGTAAATTTATTTATTTCAGTGTTATTCATGTAAATGTGGCTGAGAAACAGAAGAATGTTAGGTCAAAATGATTCAGTAGGAACAATGGATGTTCAGGAAGGAGAAAGTAGTAGTAGACAAGAAATTGTACAAAATAGAGTAACAGAAATGGGGTAAAATAGTCGAAATATACAGAATAGCTTAGAAAGGGAACAGGAAGCAGGAAACAGTAGAAGTTAGGGAGAAAGAGTAAATAATTCAGGAATAGGAGGAAGTGATTTAATGGCATTGATGGAAATGTTAAAAAGTGTGAGGGAGAATAATGAGAGATTAGAAAATAGTCAACAGAGATTAGAAGAAAAGATGGAGAGTAATAATCAGAAATTTGGGGAAGAGCTAGGAAAGAAATTAGAAAATAGTGAACAAGAGTTGGGAAAGCAATTAGAAAATACTCGACAGAAATTAGGAAAGAAGCTAGAAAATCAACAGCATGCATTAGAAACATTCAGGGATGAATTTAAAGGGAAAATAAGTCATGTTCGAAGTGAAGTCAAAGAAAATAGAGAACAGGTTAGGGAAGAAACAGAAAGTCTTAGAAAAGAAAATTTGCAAACAGGTTAGTAAAAAATCAGAAATGCAAACTAGAAAACTAAGGGAGGAAGTAACAAAGAAATTGTAAACAGAAAGGGAAATAGTGAACAAAGAAATGCAACAGGCCAGGGAAGCAGCTAGAAAAGAATTAGAAGAAAGTAGACAATTGAAGGAGGAAGTAGCAAGGAAATTGGAGACAGAAAAGAATTACAAGAAAGTAGAAATAGACAGAAAAAGCAGTAGACAGGCTAGAAACTTTGAAGAAAGATAAAAAATTTTCAGGCAAGGGGCACCATCTCATAGAAATAGAAACCGTGATAAAGTTCAGCTAAGTGAGGAAGATAGGGCTATAATTGCTTTTGAAAGAGTAAAGACAAAAGCAGAAAAATGTAGGTCCAAAAGAAAGAAAGAAAGCATAAGTGGGAAACTGGAATGTGTATTAAGTTCAAAATTGTTAAAATTAGGCTTAAGCAGAAAACAGTGAAGATGAAGTGCAGTGAAATTAACAAAACTAGAATCAGTGCTTCGACCAAAATACTCAAAGACAAACTGAAAACCATATACATAGAAAACAGACTCTTGGAGATTTATATAAATTCAGAAGAGAAATCGACAGTGCAAAGAAAAATAGCATAGTAAAATAGTATAAAGAGTATTGTATTTATGTACAAGGGTCACTAGATATGTATTGAGATAGAAAAATATGAATAATCACAGAAATGTTTTGTTTATACCAGTTTCTCAAAGTATTCTCCCTGGCACTGTATGCAGCATTCCATCCTCCAGAACTACTTCTGGAAGCATCCACGCCACTCAGTTTCTGGCACTGCAGATAACTTCTCTTTGTATGCAGAAACTGCTTCTTCAGGACTAGAAAATCAGTGATTTTGAAGTTTGTTCTTCACCGTAGGGAACAGGAAGAAATCACATGGTGCCAGATCAGGACTCTAGGGTGGATGAGTCAATAGTTTTGCCTCAGTTCCTTGCAGAAATTTCATTGTGACATTAGCGGTGTGAGCTGATGCATTATCATGATGCAGCAATGTGCCCCTTAGTCCTGTTTTTGGACGCCTTTCTTTGATTCTTTGAAACACTTTCGAAAGACAAACTTCTGTATACCATTTTGCAGTAAGTTTTCTGATTTTTGAGCACAGCGGTTGCCAAGTGACCACTTGTGGAGAAGAAAGAAGCAACCATTTTCTTTCTGGCACTCCTTGCTCTCTTGACCTTGATGGGTGGTTGGTCATCTGGGAACACACAAATGGAGGACTGGTGTTTTGTTTCAGGGTCAAACTGATAGATCCATGTTTCGTCACCCGTAACAATATCTGAAACATGGGAGACTTTCCACAGTTAAATCTTTTCAGCATTTCTTTGCACCATTTCACCCTATGGAGCTTTTGTGCTTCAGATAAATTATGGGGCACCCATCTTGAAGTTTTTTTACACAAAGTTGTTCATGAAGGATGGTTGAAACACTTGGCAAATTAATCCCTAATGCCAACTCAATGCCCTTGTAGGTTAGTCTTGGATCTTTCTTAATCATTGTTTCCACAGTGGTGATGTTTTTGTCAGTCACTACTGTTGCTGGTCTGCCACTTTTCTCTTCATCTTTAAGAGATTGCTGCCCCCCTCTTAAATTCTGCAAACCAGTGGAACACAGTGGCACGTGATGGAGAATAGTCACCAAAAGCCCCCCTCAAACGCTCAAGTGACTGCGTTTCATTTAAACCACATTTGAAGTCGTACAAAATCATTGCACAAAAAAGCTCTCTCCGAATCTCCATTGCACTTGAAAAAATGCCCACAATTTCCAGACTTCAAACATAAATGAGCAAAAATGAATGGGGCAACAATGGTCTGCCTGCTACCATTGCATTACCAATGAGTCAGCTATTTTGACAAAGCAACAATGCTTTCCCCAGGGGTGGCCAATTTTCTGTGTCTCAATACATATCTAGCGACCCTCGTATATGAGGTTATTGACTGTAAATGAAATATTTGTATGCAATCATAAGTGGTACAGAAGAAGAAATTTGTAAAATATTGTATGAAAATTGAAAGAGTTGCTGACAGGGGGTCAGATATATTTAAAGTTAAAATTTTATTCAGGCAAACGTGTACATTTGTTTATTATTGAGAATAATAAACGAAAGTAACAGGGCATTTTGATACTGTATTATTGACAGGACTACATAAATAATTAAATAAAGAAATAACAGTAAGATAGATAATTGCAATAAATAATTTCCGTACACAGGGTGTTTCAGGACCTCACCAACAAACTGAGGAACAATAAATCTCGCAAAGGAAAACACTTTTGTCAAGCAACCACCATCCTCTGACGCATCGTTATGGAGTTATTCACCCCTGTTTGAGGCGTATCAGGTATGATAGGTTTGAGAGGCACAGCCAGTACACTTTGACTCTCTGTTTACAACTGCTGAGTAGTCAAGTGACACTGCCTCTTTCTTGTCCCTTACATCTGGTTAGGGTTTTTAGGTCTGGGATACACAGCCCAATTTAACTCAGTGTTTGTGAACAACAGCTCCACGCATACCACCTCCAGAATGTACAGGGACTGGGGTCAAAAGACTGTGCACCTCGTGTTCAGTTTGTCCAGTAGTTTCTGCAGTGAAGTATCGCAGATCCTACATTTCCTGCACACTTCTTGTTTACTGATGAGGCTTGTTTCGCATGAGAGGTTACTTCAACAGCAAGAACAGCCACATCTGGGATGTTGAGAACCCTCATGCAGTGTTTGTTAGACATCACCAACCAAAGTATTTCGTAAACATCTGGGCTGGAATCGGTGATCATCTGCTGGGACCTTTCATTATGCCACCCCATTTAAGTTAAATTGGGCTGTGCAAACCTAACCAGACATAAGACAAGAAAGAGGCGATGCCACTTACTTCAGTGGTTGCAAACAAACAGAGAGTCAAAGTGTACTGGCTGTACCTCTCAAAACGTATCCTACCAGAAACACTTCAAACAGGGGTGAATAACTCCGTAACGATGCGTCGGAGGATGGTGGTTGCTTGACAAAAAATGTTCCTCCTCAAGAGAGATCTATAATTCTTCAGAGTTTGTTGCAGAGGTCATGAAACATCCTTATTAAATCAGTGTATATTATATTATATTATATCAGTTTGAGTTGAAATGTTTGTCCAAAAAGATGGAGGTAATTAGGAGCTAGGTTAAGCAAAGTTATTAGTACAACCAAGAATAGTGTGCACATTAGCTTAGTGATTTCTGGGAATGCAGTTTAGAGTTAAGTTCAGTATGTTACACAGGCATGTAGGCCAATTTTGGAAATTGGACAGGCGACAGAAATACTTAGAATTTCAGCTAAGCCCCTAGTAAGAGTGTCACATTTGTATACTAAGAGTTTTGAGATTTGGCAACGTGTAAGTTAGAATGTTGGTGGGGGAATAACATGTAGACAGAGTTAAAATTAATAAATGTCTGTGCATCTAGCTCTGAGGGTTACTCCACACTGGTACCTTCATAGGTACAGATCAATGTTCATGTACTAGTTGTGCATACATTAATTACTCTTCTTTGGTACCAACAGTGGTACTTGCTTATGTGAATAGCGGCTAGCACGAGGGATCCTGTGGTCAACAATTTAGCAACTCACAGTGAGTTACGCATCTAGTTTCTTTTATTGCGAAAACATATTTCCAACCATAAAATTGAACCTGCAGAAGTTAGCCGGTATAATAATTCAGTTGTTATAGTTTCAAGTGCTACAATTCAGAGTTAATATATTTCTTCATTTCATACGGTTGGCAACTCGCTTCAAGAACTCAAATATTAGTTCACAATAAATTTCTCAGTCAATTTAAACTGGTGTTGTCCTTCACAATACACCCACACATACCCTGAGGGAAAATACTCATAGCTCTACCATTGGAGCAGACCGCAGCAGAGTCAACAACAGATATTGCAGACAATAAGAGAAGGTAACAACCATATTCCTGCTTCAAAGTGTCACACCATCATCGAGGCAATGTTACTGCTTCAACATTTACAACGCTGCTGAAATTCAACAGTTTAGCCATCAGAAACTAATTGGAAATAGTAGATAACATTTCCAAATACAACTTAGATCCAGATGATAAATTAGTATCATTTCAAAATTCATCTCACTTTTTTCAAGCATCCCAACAGATGAAATGATTCTTCTTCTCAAGAAATGGATCAAACTGGTATCACTATCAAAGAAACAGGAGACCTGATGAAACTCACCCAATTGTGTCTTGATCAAAATTTCTTCATATTCAATGAAGAATGGATAATGCATTCTCACCCTCCCTAGCTGATCTTTTTATGAATTTTTTTCAAAATATACATCATGACATCCTTCCCCTACATATTAAAATGCTGGTACAGGCATGTAGACAGTCTTTTTGCCAGTGTTCCTAACACATTCTTGCAACATTCATTATAACTATTGAACCTACAGAATAAAGCAATGCACTTCACAATTAAAATGGGAAAATATGCCTACTTATTTATTTTTGGACCTAAAAGTAATCTGGGATTAACAGGGCATATCATTTGACATCTACAGGAAATCAGCACAGGCAACCAATTACATGAAGAACAGTTACACCCCACATCCCATAAGCATGCAGTACTAAATGACCTGACATATAGGTTGGTTATGTTCCTCTCAGCAAAATTGAATATAGAAAAGAATATTAACACATAATTAACACAGCCACAAACAACAGGTTCATGAAACAAATAATAGACAAGAAAATACATAAATTCAAGAAACAAAAGCACATAAAGGATAATACAAAACTGGTGCAGCAAAAGAGAAAACAGTTCAAGAAATTCACAATTCACCCCAGAACATACCATTAATTCAATAAAATCCTAAAAATTTAATATCACTCTAGCTTCATAGAAGAAGTTTAGTGTAAAAAAATTACTATTTTATACCTGAACATAAAATCAGGTCTATACAAAATTGATTGTGAAGATTGCAAGATTGCAGGTTCTCCATAAGGTCAAACAAAAGAGACATAGAAACCAAACTAAAAGAACATATGAGTTGTGTAAAATATAAACAGACCCAAAAATCTGCAGTAGCTCATCACTTCTGGGGTACCAACCATGAAATTGTGCCAAATATTAAACTGTTAAAACTATCCAGATATGCAATTGAGCTCATGACATTGGAGAATATGTTGGTTATAAAAAAACAGCACACACACATTGAATTTTGATTTTCCATCAGAAAATTCTCTTGTTCATTTCTCAACCACAAAGTGCTACCACATACAACCACTGCCCGCCACTGCTGCTGCAGATCTAGCCAGTCGGATAATTGCTGATGGTGGAGATGAACCATCCCTGAAACATGTACAAAGAGTTAAAACCTTTTAGTGATACTAGTGTTACTAATGCTGAGTCATCATGCTTTAATTACTTTTACTGCTTAGCTAGACTTTGGTGTATATTTTAACTATATACTGACATTGCCACCCTGAATGTCATAGCATTTTTTTTCTCAATGTCTGGACTTTTATTCTTGGAGGATTTGTGATCCCTGCGGGTTGGGTTCTATCATTGACTTCTGTCTTATAATTTTTGCCTAAGCTATAGTGGATTTTTTTTCTGTTTCATTGTCATCTATTATGATTAAAAGGTACCTCAGCATTCCTGAATTAAATTACAGCCAAGTTCATTAATTACAGTCACATAACTCACAACTTTTCTACCGGGAATTTTCCACTGCTGCTAGATCTTATGTTAGTGTTTATCTATGGTGCCACATTATTTGCCCTTGAGTTCTGTGCCTTAACTTGCCTATTCTGCTGTTGATTTGACCCATCTTGTGTGGGGCTGCTATTTATTGACCTATTTTGCTGTGGTTATGTTGGTAATATTTTGAGTTCCAAAATTCATTTGATACCACTTTCCTCTAAGCCTGGAATATAATTACACTAGGTTACAAATGAAAACTTTTTTCTGCGGTACGATTAGAAATAGATGACTTTTACTAATTTCGGTGCACAGAATTAAAAAATACATTCCATTTTTCCATAGCATATCTCGTTTTGGCAATATAACAGATGGATGGATGAGATGCGGTTTAAGGGCGCTAAACTGCTAAGGTCATCAGCGCCCTTACAATGTATAAAATATAAAGTAAAATATATAAAAGATTGGTAAAAGAACCACATAATTAAAAATGGGACACAAACCTGCGATGTCCAAAAAGCTAAAAACAACAATACAACAATCCCAAAAACCAACACACTAAAAGCATAGGCAATAAAAGATTAAAACGTGTCAAGAACTGTAGAATGTGAGGGACATGAGCGCCATATGTCCACTGGGGAGTAGAGTCCCCATTAAAACAGACAGAATAAAATTACAAAGCTAAAGGGCGCTCAACGCATCAAATGTGCAGATTAAAATCACTGTCACGAATAAAACATAAAACACATTCTACAGCACGCGCGTCATCTGCCAAAACGTTGGCTAGGCCAACAGGCAGACCCACACGAACACGCAATGCAGCTAAAACCTGACACTCCTCTAAAACGTGACACACCGTTAAGGGCGCATCACACTGCCCACAGAGTGGTGCGGGGTCACCACTGAGTAAATACCTATGACTAAAAATGCAATGTCCGATACGAAGGTGTGTTAAAATTACCTCTTCCCGACGAGAAGCACGGGAAGAGGTAGCCCAGACTAACGGGAGAGGTTTAACCTCCCGCAACTTGTTCTCCCGAAGGGCCGTCCACTCATCCCTCCAAAGCGAGAGGATGCGGCGACGTAAAACAATTAACAAATCTGACGAGGGAACAACAGAGGTAAAACTTCTGGTTGATAAAATCGCCGATTTGGCAGCGGCGTCGGCAGACTCATTACCTGAGATGCCAACATGACCTGGAATCCACATGAAAGAGACGCGGATGCCAGAGACACCAAGCGAGTAGACCTGGTCATGTATGCGCTGTACGAGTGGGTGGTAATTGTACAGCGCGTTAATACTCTGAAGGGCACTCAGGGAGTCTGCGCAAAGAACACAGTGCTGTAAATCATACCGCTGGATGTATAAAAAGGCCTGATAAATACTAAAAAGTTCGGCGGTAAAAATAGAACATTGCTCCGGTAAACGAAAGGTAAAATATGCTGACCAAAAACAAAGGCACACCCTACTCCAACATCAGTCTTAGACCCATCAGTGTATATAAAATGAAAGTTCCCGATTTTCGCCTGGAGTTCTAAAAAAGCTGAAGAATTGAAGAAGGGGTCTGTCTTCGGCATCGACGTTATCCCAAGGTGATAGTGGGCCTCAGCGCGCAGCCATGGAGGAAAAAGCGTTTCCCCCTGGGAAGGGCCGGCACTGGCGCAAAGTCCAAATGCCGAAGGAGTTGTCGAAATCGAACCCCTGGAAGTAGTAATGCAGAGAAGCTAACTAAATATTGTCGATCAAGCGAATCATAAAATAACTCGAAGGACGGGTGGTTAGGCAAGCTTGAGAGACGACAAGCATAGCTGCACAAAAGCATCTCGCGCCAGAAGGACAGCGGAGGCTCTGCAGCTTCTGCATACAGACTGGGCACAGGGCTAGTTGGAAAGGCCCCTGTAGCGACTCTTATACAACGATGATGAATGGTATTCAAGCGACGTAACACAGATGGACGTGCCGATGAATAGACAATGCACCCGTAATCAAGCTTGGATCGGACCAAGGAGCGATAAAGACGCAGAAGAACGGTCCGATCAGCTCCCCAGGATGTGCCACTTAAAACACGTAAAATATTAAGAGAACGGTCACACTTAGCTTTTAAAAAGGAAACTGAGAAGTCCAGCTCAGCTTTCGATCAAAGATCAACCCCAAAAACGTCACCTCGTCTGCAAATGGAAGGACCTCAGACCCAAGGTGGAGAGAGGGCGGAGGCAAAGCCTTCCGGCGCCAGAAGTTGATGCAGACGGATTTCTCGGCGGAGAAATTAAAGCCGTTTGTGTTACTCCAGGCGTAGAAACGGTCGATACAGCTCTGGAGACGGCGTTCGAGCAGACAGGTCCGCCGTGAACTACAATAAATGGTAAAATCGTCAACGAAAAGGGACGATGAAATGCCAGGTGGAATACAATCAACAATGGGGTTGATAGCAATTGCTAAAAGTGTGACAGTGAGTACAGAGCCCTGCGGTACTCCGTTCTCTTGAATAAAACGACTAGATAAAACCGAGCCCATAAGTACACGAAAGACGCGGGCCATCATAAATTCCCTAAGAAATATGGGTGGACGAGCGCGGATATTCCATGCGTGAAGTGTACGTAAAATGCCGCCCCTCCAACAAGTGTCATAAGCTTTCTCCAGGTCAAAATATACAGCCACTGTTTGACACTTTCTCAGAAATCCGTTCATAATATTCGTCGACAGAGACACCAGATGGTCGACGGTAGAGCGATGGCGACGAAATCCACACTGAGCGTTCGCCAGAAGTTTGAGACTCAAGCCACCATGTCAACCGCCCGTTGATCATGCGCTCCATCACCTTGCAAACGCAACTGGTGAGGGAGATAGGGCGGTAGCTGGAAGGTAGTTGGCGATCCTTTCCAGGCTTAAGTATAGGGACAATGGTGGCTTCGCCCCAAACGGAAGGAAAAAGGCCGTCCTGCCAAATACGATTATAGACCCGTAAGAGAAAGCGCTTACTGTTGGCTGAAAGGTTCTTTAACAGCAGAACATGAATGCCATCCGCCCCAGGAGCGGAGTGCCTAGAGCAATGAAGAGCGTGTTCCAGCTCCCTCATTGTAAAAAGGGCATTATAACATTCCGTATTAGCAGACCGAAAATTATAGGTTGCTGAATCTAGCCGGTCTTTGATGGAGCGAAAGCCGGCGGAATAATGGTCTGAACTAGAAACCGCCTCAAAGGCAGCACCCAGAGTGTTAGCAATGGCAGCCGGATCCACTATGGTGGAATTGGAAACCTGAAGGCCCGAAACAGTACAATGCGACACTTTACCTGAGAAGCGACGAAGTTTATCCCAAACAATAGATGAAGGCGTAAAGCGATTAAAAGACTCGACAAAACGGGTCCACGAAGCCTTCTTGCTATCCTGAATAATGCGACGAGCCCTGGCGCGCGATTGTTTAAAAGTCACCAAATTATCAAGCGTAGGGTGTCGCCGAAACACCCGAAGTGCAGTTCTACGGGCACGAACGGCGTCCCGACAATCCTCGTTCCACCACGGAACAGACATTCGCCGAGGTTGAGAGGATGAACGGGGAATTGCTCTTTCGGCGGCAGAAAAAATCGTAGACTTAAGGTGCTGCACTAGTTTGTTAATGTCGGTGAAGGGCTGGTCGTCAAAATGCACGAGGCTGGAATACAAGCTCCCAGTCGGCTTTTGTGAATATCCAGGTAGGTACCCCGGAATGCCGTACGTGGTGTGACAGAAGAGAAACGATGCAGGGGTAATGGTCGCTGGTGTAGGTGTCAGCGACGACGTTCCACTGCAGACGACTAGCAAGCTGGAGTGAGCAAACGGCAAGGTTCAAGTGAGAAAATGTACCGGAAGAATCAGAAAGAAACGTTGGCTCACCTGTATTGAGAATAGAGAGATTGAACTGATCAAAAAGGTCAGAAAGAAGAGTTCCCCTCGCACAAGCCCTTGGTGAACCCCACAGGGGGTGATGGGCGTTAAAATCTCCCAACAGAAGAAGTGGTATTGGGAGAGCGGACAGGAGAACTAGAATGTCCGCGGGAGCAAGGGGAGACAATGGAGGTGAATACACAGCGCAAACAGAAAAGAAAAAACCGGGTAACTGCAGTCTAATGGCAACAGCTTGCAAGTCGGACGTAAGAGGGAGACGTTGAAAATGAACGTCGTTACACACTAACAACATAACACCTCCATGAGCAGGAGTACCCTCCTCCGGTTCAAGGTCGTAGCGAACCGGAGTATATCCTCGGAGATCAAAAGGATCTTGAGGGCGAAGCTTAGTCTCCTGCAAACACACGACCATAGGCTAATGGGAACGCAATAAAAGTTGCAGTTCCGCCCTATGCGATCGTACACCACGTACATTCCAGGTCAGGATAGCCATTAAGAAAAGGGGATAAACTGTCTACTTAGAAGGGCGGCTTAAAATTACCTTTTGTTTAAGCTTTAAGCTCGGGCTTTTGGTATGGAGTTGGTCAGACTCCATAGCCTCCTCGAAGGGAGGGCCCACGCGCTCAGAGCCAGAAACCGATTCAAGCGCCGAGAATCGGTTCTGGGTGGCGATGGGTGAGGGGTGCCGCTGATCGCGGCTTGTCCCAGGAGCTTCCTGGGACTGCAACCTCCGAGGAGGAGAAGGTGAACTTTGCTTATTGTGAACACGCGGAGGGTCTTTTAGAAAGTCTTCTCTTCGAAATTTCTGCTTCGGCCTTTTCTCTGTGGCTTGTGACTTCATAGACTTTGGACCAGGTTTAGAGGGCTTGGTAACAGGAGCTGAAATGGACGGCCGGATGGTAATGGCGGTCAAAGCAGTCATGGTCCAAGTTTGAGTCCCAGCATCCTTTCGGGGTACTGGCGAGGCAACAACAGAACTGAACGTTCCCGATAGCAGAAGCGAAGGTTGGCGCGCATGGTAACGCCTCCGGGCTTCGATGAAGGAGAGTTTCTCCTTTACCCGGATCGCCTTCTCGTCCAAATACCGCGGACAGTCAGCAAACGACGCAGAATGAGACCCTTTACAATTAACGCAGACGGGGGCTGTTGAACAGGTACGTTCGTGTGACGGCTGGCTACATGTTGCACAGATGTTAACGGCACTCTTACATGAGACTTGCGTATGCCCAAAACGTTGGCATTTAAAACAACGCAGAGGTCTAGGAATATAAGGGCTCACATAAATCCGTTCGTACCCTGCGGAAATGCTCGTGGGCAGATCGACGCCATCAATGTTAGAAACAGGGTACGAGTGGGTACCAATACGCCGTCGCGTTTGGCCTGCACTCGATGCACTGCTGTCACCTTTTGATCGGATAGATATTCGACTAAGTCCTCATCCGGTATACCATCTAGGCTATGCGTGGTAATGACGCCCCGACAGGAATTCAATGTGCGGTGCTTCTCGACACGGATGGGATAACCGTGGAGAAGCGTAGCGCACAACAAGGTCTTACTTTGCTGATCGGACTTAGTGTGTGCCAATAAGGAACCATTCCGTAGACGAGTGCAGGACTGAACCGCACCAGCAATTGCATCAATGCCCTTCTGAATTATAAAAGGGTTCACCTTCTCAAAGCTTTGTCCTTCTTCTGTTCTTGAAATTACCAAGTAACAACCGATGTCGGCAGTGTTACTTCCGTTACAATAACTTTACGGTGCTTGTTGGAAATAATGGAGAAAGGGGGCTCCATAGCGAAATAAATCCTCCACCATTGCAACCGTCTCCGACCTCGGGCTCTGACTTCCCAGGCATTACCCCGGCTTGGGTGAGTGGCCTATCTATACCAGACTCACCCCAGGGTCACACCTCCCAGAACATAGACAGAGGGACCCAATCGCCATCAGCTCATGCAATGGCCCCCCCGTGGGACTGCAGTTGAACAGTGGATACTAACACAAACCCTACATGACAACCCCGGGTGGTGGGGATGACGCCATTACCCACTCACCCAGCTGCGCACCCAGTGCGCGGGTATTCATCAGGCTGTGTCCACGGAGGATTAAAAGAAAAGATAAAATAAATAAAACTGTGTGGGCGTTTCGCACACAAGGTAGGCCAGCGAGGAAGAAAAAGAGGTGTGCAAATGTCGTGGTGCGAAATGGCCGGAAAGTGACAAGGGAAGAAAGAAACAATGGCAAGGTGCAGTATGAATGTAAATCAAAGAACGCACAAGAGCCTACCTTGTGTCCCCCGATCACGAGAACGAACCCACCTCAACCGGACGGGGATGAAGGGATGAATATGGCGATGAGTGTCTTGGGAAGCCCCGGTTACGCCAACACCCGTACTCACATAAGATGAGCCCCTGGGGGGGGGGCAAAATAACAATGTTCAATGAAAATATAATTGTAAAATTTGCAAAAATACTACACACTCATATACAACTTTTAAAGAAAATAAAGAAGAAGAATAACATGAAAGTATACCTGAATTTGAGAATTTATGTTAGTCATCTTGTATACCCCTTTTTCTTTTCCCATGGAACTTCAATGTACCTGACTTTTTTGAGTGTTGTCTGGTAGGTCCGTTGTGTGCAAGACATCTGCAGTAATTGGTCATCATATGTACTTCCCAAAATCCCTGATAAAATTCATAAACATCTTTCAAGTCCTGATTAAAACTTTCACCTTGCTCTTCACTGACAGCTCCTAAATTCAACGGGAAGTAGTTAAGATGTGTCTTGAGGAAATGAAGCTTCAAACTAATATTACAGCCAAGCAGTCTGAAATTTTGCAGTATATTTCTGACAATTTCTTTGTATTGGAGGTCTTTCACATTGCCCAGAAATTTTGTAACAGCCACTCTGAATCCATTCCACGCATCTTTTTCAATTTCATTCATATAGCTGGTAAAATTAACATCTTTCATCAATTTCCATATCTGTGATCCATCAAATACTCCCTCTCTGGTTTTAGCCTGTGACAATGATGGAAGCTTTGTGCATAAGTACTGAAAGCAAGGACAACTTTTGTCAAGTGCTTTAATGAATTGTTTCATCATGCCAAGTTTTATTGTATTGGAGGGAGTAGAATTTTTTGACGATCAACAAGAGGCCCATTAGTAATATTTTTTATCCAGGTTCCAGTTGCTGCCTCTCAGGACATGGGTCAGTTTCCCAATGTTTGTCCCTCACCTTGCTATCCCATTTGCAAAGAAAACAAGGGAATTTTGTGTATCCTCCCTGTTGTCCTAGTAACAGACCAATGACCTTCAAGTCCCTACATATTTGCCACTCATGGTCGCGGCACGTAATTTTCTCAAGAACACGCTTCAGAGTTTCATAAGACTCTCTTAGGTTCTTAGAATGTGCAAGCAGTATTGAAGCTAACTTGTTGCCATTATAAAGTAACACTGTCTTAAGACTTCATTTGAAACAATCAATAAAAAGACGCCAGTTGCTTGGCTCATGTGCTTCTCTGCCCAACTGTTGAATAAGATTACATACATCCACACAAAACACAAGTTGATTCTTCTTCTGCATAGTACTTGTGGAACTGTATTTCACGATTCCTATGCCACAAAAATGTAATGCCAGGTGATAACAAATTCTTGTCCTGTAGTTTTGAGCCCAGTAATTCATTTTTTGTTTTGTGAGGCCTAAATCCTTAACTAAATCATTTAACTCAAATTGATTAAACTGTTGTGGTAAATTGTCAAATTCTTCTGGATCAGAAACCAACTCATTGTCAGAAGTCACGGAGTTGTTTTCAGATTTGCTAAATTGAGGTCTGCAGGTGGTGTAGCTATGTGTAGTTCAGGTCCATGAGCAATAGGCCATGTAGCTGAGTTCAGAATTGGGTATTTAATTCCTGCCTTTTTTTTTTTTTTTTTTTGGTTGTAGCCAGCAACTTTGCACATGCAAAGGTAACATTCATCATGGTGATTCTGCTGCTCTCTTCATTCATTGGTATGGCAAATGGCATTGCCTTCTGTTTTCCTTCATACCAATAACGTAATCCCTCAACACAACTATTACATGCAATATGAGGTGCAAACGATTTAACCTGATCACCAACATTCTCTTTGAAGTATGAGTAATATAGCTTCTTTGTTTGTGAGTCTATTTTACATACCTTCCCATCAAACATGTAACACCCACAAATGTAACAAAACTTCTAAGGACTTTGTAGACACTGTCTCCTGTGTAATCCTGATGTAAAAGTCATACTCAAACTTTTGTTTTAGTATACGCATATAGAAAATGAATATGCATATTAACACAAGCTTTCAGCTCAACTGAAGTTGAGATCTATGATAGCTGTAAATGTAAACATAAATACCTTACAAGAAGACAGACCTGACACATAGATCAAAACTGATAAGTGTTGGGAATATAAACATATACATCTGGGTGATAAGGGAGGATGGAAGTGAGCTGATCAGGAAGAAAATCAACAACAGATTTAGAATAACATAATGAAACGTAGCAGTAGGCTGTATAAGCTGAATGAATTTAGTACCATAGACATATATGCACATTTAAAAACTAGATGATAGCCAAAACGGACTTCATTTTTGAAATCAGGACATTGATATCCATTGAAGTCACATATTTTCCTTTATACCACAGAATCATTGTTGACCTGTGTTATTGTTACTACCATGGCCTGTATTGTTTCGAAATGTGAACCTCATGCTGTTAAACTGGGGTATCTTCCTGTTTGGGTATTACTTCTATAATTATTCCCTTTGTCTCTCCAGTCATCTGAGCAATTCCATTGGTTTCCGAGACTTAGGATGGGTTCTTGGCACCTAGTCCTGGCATTTCTCTGGTTTGGGCTCATCAGTGATCTTTGTGCTCAGCCTGGTGCCCTGCCCCTGAACTTTGAAGTCTTATTCTTGTTCACATTGATATACCTTCTTGGTGTGCTGTACATGCTTGTGTTAACATTACCAGCAGCTGGTACCTGACAGTCAATTTATGTAAGCAGCTTTTTAATGTCTGTAGAATTTCTTGACCTTGATATGATCAATTGATTTCTAATTCACTCTCAGAAGCAACTACTATAAGTAACTCCATTTCTATGATAAGTGGACTCAAAAGTTAACTTCTCTGTGATGTTATCAAGAAATTGCCTATCATATTCAAAATGTCACAGTTATCTTATCTTACGTGGTTCAGTTCAAAGTGAATTTGGTTCTCTCTTCTTGACACCAATATTTTACTGAGAAGAAATTCTGGAAGTAACTTAGCTTTCCTGTTCTACTAAGTCAGTCTTAACAAACTTAACGCTCCACCTTTCAGATTTTTCCTAACCACTGCTTTTCTAGCCTCATCTGATGTTCTTTTGACTGTAAAACAGTACTCTGGTTAATTGATGAACTGTCTCAGTTTATATCCAACTTCTTTCTCAAAGATAGGAAACTAATGCATTTTAAAAGTGATAAGCATGCACTTGGTTTTCTGACACATTTTGTGAGGTTGTGTTTGCCAGAGCTTCTTCTTCTTCTTCTTCTTCTTCTTCTTCTTCTTCTTCTTCTTCTTCTTCTTCTTCTTCTTCTTCTTCTTCTTCTTCTTCTTCTTCTTCTTCTTCTTCTTCTTCACAGTTGTGAAAGCATATAAAGTTAAAAGCATGAGAAAACTATCACATGTGATATCACTAACAATTGTAAAACTTAAGTCATTTTTTAAGTAGTCATTACTGTGTACAAATTCTCTCAGTAGTAACCCTATACTTCTGATAGAACAACAGTAAATCTCTGCAAAATCATAATGAGTGTTTAAATGTGGGGTAAATGGTTTTGCTTTTAACATGAGAAATATGCTTTCTTTACATATCCTCATATAAATATTGGTTAAGGCCTTCACAATCCATTGGGGAAAATTAAGTAAAATGGTACACACACACACGCACTCACTCACTCACTCACTCACTCACTCACTCACTCACTCACTCACTCACTCACTCTCTCACTCTCACTCTCTCTCTCTCTCTCTCTCTCTCTCATTTTTAGAAATGTCTTTCTTATTGAGAGAGCCTCAAAATGTGTTTCTGTTGAGCTCTTGGTATTCAGTTTTTGAGTGGAATGCAATTCATCCTCTACTTACTGTAGGTAAGTAGTATATTAAGTAAAAATTAGTCAGCATAATTTCCAAACAGTCTTTGATTTGCCACCCAGAATGACCTTGCACATATGCAGGAAAGAAAGAAAATATCTGTCAGTTGCAGAAATGGGCTTAGACTAATGAAATAAAGTAAATATTTTATTTCAAGGGAGAAAACTAAATCCTTTCACTTCCACATGTAATACCCATCCCCCAGCTTTTACTATGAGAACGGCCTTATGCCTCCTTGGAACAGAAGCGACAATAGATTCATACATGTGAGGTCATCTCTGCATGCTCGCCATCTTAATAATGAGAGTGACAGGCAATGTGTACATATTATAGAGCTATTAATCATTTTATTAATCTTCATTTCATGAATATGGTTCTTGAAGCTTTCAGTTCTTCGCTCTGCTTTACAATCCCACTCATTTACCATAATGGCCCAAATGTGTTCTATGGAATTCAAATCCATTAATTTAGGAGGCCATGGGAGAGGAGAAATTTTAAAATATTGTTCCATCCAACTCCTGGTTACTCTTGAAGTGCTCTTATCATGAATAGGTTAATGACATCCATATCATTGGCAGGATATACAGAGTAAACACTTGGTAAAATGGAATCCTATAAGAACTCCATATATTCCTAAGAATTCAATGACCACCCTTTCCATTACCATTTTGATATTAGTTGAATAAGTTCCATGCAAGCTGGAATTTTTAGAAACACTCTTGAACAGAATTCATTCTGGTATTATTGCCTAAATAAAATGGAAATCTTTATGAGAAAGAACGGAACCTTATGCTGCTAAATCAAAAGATTTTTACCGGTGTTTTGTTCCATGATAGATTATTGTGTTTTCCTTATGTTAATTTATTTCTTCCAAGGTTTTTGTCTTTGCTTACTTTTATGTTAAATTATTGCAGCACAACCCTATTTACAATAAACATAATTAACAGACGGAAATTATTTTCTCTTGAATACTGAATTATACTCTACATTTACTGGAGTAATCCTACTCCAGTTTTCGCATTTCCTTCATACCTCTTCTTTTTATTCTTCTTGCTCTTCAGCTTTTCCCTGGGCCCAGAAATAAACACTGTTTTCTCCTCTGCGTAAATATTTCCCTACTTGGGCAATATCTGACTAGACTACCCTGCGCCAACATAATAGCCAGAAATATGGGCTAGGAGGGGATCTACTCCTAAACCTTGTTGAACTATGTGTTTTGTTTGATTTTTTTATCCTATTCATTTCATTAGAAAAATTGAAACACGCAAGGCGTTTGGTTGTCTTCATTTATGACTAAGCTCGTAATATTAATTTTAATTGAAATTTAGGGACTCTGTGAAATATATTATCTTTTAATTTGCATATGAAATGGTTCACAGAAAACTGAAAAAATATTCAATATTTAATGCAGCCTTCTTCTTTTTTTTGGGGGGGGGGTGAGATAGGCTCAATGTTTAAGGCACTAGTTTCCTGGGGTGTGTTCATGAGAGGGAAAGGAAGGAAAGAAGTGTTTCTGAATGTGAACAATAAGTATTAGTATTTCTACTGCTTACCTATGGTAAGTAGAAGTATAGCATTGTACCCAAGAATTCAGTATCAAAATTCACTAGAAATATGTGCTTTGAGGTCTTCTGAAACTAAAATGAAAAATCATTTTAGTACTCTATCTTTGTGTGTGCATGGGTGGATGGGTGTGCTTTTTCTTTCTTTCTTCTTTTTCAATGCCTATTTATTGAATATCATCAGCATGCCCCATTACAATGTAATATTACATTAAATTAACTTCCTCTTGTTATCGCCTTGTTTGTTTTGTGATTTGCATGTAAATCAATTACATTTTGCTTATTCTGCAATATTCTTGTCCTTGGAATTATTTATACTATGTCTAAATTATACAACTCTTCGCCTATTAATGTTTGCACTGTGTAGTGTTGGTCTTCTGCATATGTCTCTTAAGTATGATCATTATCACTGCTCTATCACAGCCGATGGCTGGCCAGTTGCTGCCTTTCTTCCTGATTTCTTCTCTTAACTGGTTTCTTTGTTGTTGTCATTCTGGATATTCATATATGTATTGGATGATGCACAGTTTCTTGTCCTGTGTTGCATGAGCATGTAGGGTCATCTGCAATATAGAATCTATGCAGGTATGATCTAGTTTTCCCATGTCCTGTAACTAATACTGTAAAGCTTGGTGTTATTGGTAGTTTTATCTTGAGTGTTTTTCTGATGGAAGGGAAAAAAGACTTCGTTGTTGCCCCATTTGTTGTTTTGTTCCATCTGTTCTGCCATTCCTGTAGTCCTCTTTCTTTAATTTCAGCTTCAACTGTTCATTTTAGTATCCTGTTATAAACGATTTCAACTCCAGCTTCCTCTGCTGCTTGTTTTGCCATTTTATCTGCTAATTCATTTCTAGGAATTCCGATATGTGCTTTCATTGTTTTGAAATGAATTTTCCAATTTTTATGATTGAGTGCTGTTATACTTTCATATATTTCTGTAATTATTGTGTGGTGTTTCTTGTTATTATTTAGGAGTGCCAGTGATACTTAAACTGTCAGTGTAGACAGAGTTTTGTGTATCCAGAACATAAGATTTTGAATTTCTTTCAGATCCTGTAGGATGGTTATCTGCTCAGCCTGATTATTGGAGCAATTCTAGTGTAACTTGTATTTTAGAGTTTTAATAAAAATTCCATCCTTGAAGATTGCTGCTTCTGCTCCAGCTTTGTTTTATGTTTTACTGCCATCAGTGTAGACTTCGAAGTAGCTTGCTGTGTTTACAACTTCTATAACATTAGCCTTTTTGGCTGGATGATTTCATTTGCTCAGGTCCAATGGTGAGTCATAGTCTTCTTTTTCTTTTAGTATCTTGTAGAGATTTGCTTTTCCTTTAATGGTTATTGTTATAGGCTCTACATTCACTGTGTCAAAAGAAGCATTGTATGAGATCATCTGGTATGCTTTTAATATCTTGATGTTAATCAGCCTTTGAACTCTGTAGTTTTTCTGTGTTCTAAACTTTCTGTGTTGCTTCTTCCCATACAGATATTCCATATGTCAGAATTGGTGCTATTGCTCCTTTATTTATTGTGCTTAGTGCTTTATGACCCAATCCTCACTGTAATTTTGCAGTTTTCCCTAATGTGTGTATTAGGCTTGTTGCCTTCTCTGTTATGTGTCTTATGTGTCTGTCAAAAGTAAAGTTTTTGTTTTTGTATATTCCTAGATATTTAATTTCTTTTAGTTGTACTAGCTTCTTGTTATTTATATAAATATTGATTTCCTTATTATTTCCTGCTCTTTTCTTTGTGACCACCATTACTTTTGATTTGTTTTCATTGAAATGTAGCTTATTATGTTATAGCTAGGTTTCAATTTTTCTCATGTCCTAGCATAAACTTCAGCTTCACCAGCACCCTTCCTTTTGTTAATATCAGTAGGTCATCAGCAAATGCTATGACTTGTGTTCTTTGAATAAATTCCAAGTTTAAGAGGGTACTGAAGAGAATATCCTAGTAACCTAGTCTACTGTAGGACCCCTGTGGACAACCTTTCTTCACTTGCTTCTCTTCTCTGTAACCATTTATCTGGAGTATCGATAGTCTATTGTTGAAGTAATCTTGTGAGAGGTTTTATAGGTTCCAAGGGCATCTAAGATCCTTCAAACATTTTAGTATGCTTGGTCACCATGCTGAATCAAAGGCCCCTTTAACATCTAAACTTGTCATCACTATATAACTGAAATCTTTAATGTTTTGCTCTACAAAATTGTATCAGTTGTACAATGGTGTGAAACCATACTGATTTGATACAAGAGATTTTCTGAATATAAATGGTAAAATATTCTTTCTGATAGGTGCTTCTCCAATACTTTGCCTCCTATACAAATGGGTCAGTTTTTTGAGATCTGGTTTGTATATTCCTTTCCTGGTTTGGTTATGGGTATCATAATCGATCTTTTCCACATTTATGGAAATGCTCCCTGTCTGAGACATTCACTATAAAGTGCCATATAAAACAATGGATAGCATCTGTAAGCCCTTATAATGATGTTGCTAATCAATGCCTAGTGCCTTCTTGGGGTTAAATCCTTTCGGTATATTGAGTATTTCTGCTTGAGTAAAGCAGATATCATGTATGTAATCCATGGATTCCTTGGCTTGTTGTCTGATGAGTTTGTGATGGTTGCTGTCTTTCAACTCGCCATCAGATGCAAAATGTTCCAACATTGAGTAGTGCTCTACATTTCTGTAGTGTAATATCTGTCTTCTTTTTGGAGTGTTGCAAGTGTAATTGGCTTTTGAATCTATCCGGTTGCTATTTTATAAATGGCATTCCATGGATTAGATCCTTTTCCAATAGTACAGAAGTTTTTCCATGATGTGATTCTTTCAGAATTAATGAGGGATTGATACTCTCTTTTCCCTTCCATGAACTTCATTTTCCTCTCTTGGCGATGATGATGATGATGAGATGCGGTTTAAGGCCGCTAAACAGCTAAGGTCATCAGCGCCCTTACAAGGTATAAAATGTAGTGTCCAAGAATAAAAGTCCAATAAAAAACAGCATAATTAAAAACGGGACACAAACCCACGAATCCTAAAGGTAAAAAACAAAGCAACAAATAACAAATACGAACACACTAAAAACATGGTCAATAAAAGAGTAAAACAACGTGTCAAGAACCGTAGAATGTCATGGACACGAGCGCCAATGTCCACTGGGGAGGAGATGCCCCATTAAAAACAAGATAAAATTACTAAGTCAAAAGACGCTCAGCGCATCAAATGCGTCTGGTATATCCAATGTCATTGATAAAATGTAAAAGACACTCTACAGCACGCGCGTCGTCTGCCAAAACGTTGGCTAGGCCAACAGGCAGACCAACACGAACGCGCAAAGTAGCTAAAACTTGACACTCTGCTAAAATATGACGCACCGTTAACGGTGCATCACACTGCTCACAGAGTGGTGCAGGGTCCCCACTGAGCAAGTATCTATGGCTAAAATGACAATGTCCGATTCGTAAGCTAGCTAAAATTACCTCTTCCCGACGACACGAACGAGAAGAGGTACCCCAGAGCAACGGAAGAGGTTTAACCTCCCGCAACTTGTTCCCCCTTAGAGCCGCCCACTCATCGCGCCAGCGCGAGAGGATACTGGTACGTAAAATAACATAAAAATCTGAGGAAGGAACAACACAGGTAAAACATATGGGTGATAAAATGGCCGATTTGGCAGCGGCGTCGGCAGACTCGTTGCCTGAGATGCCCACATGACCTGGAATCCACAGGAAGGAGACGCTGATGCCAGAGGCATCAAGCGAGTGGAGCAGGTCATGTATACGCTGTACGAGAGGGTGGTAACCGTACAGCGCGTCAATACCCTGAAGGGCACTCAGAGAGTCGGTACAAATAACACAGTGCCGTAAGTCGTGCTGCTGGATGTATAAAACAGATTGGTATATACTAAAAAGTTCGGCGGTATAAATCGAACATTGTCCCGGTAAACGAAAAGTAAAACTCTGTACACCAAAAACAAAGGCACATCCTACTCCAACATCAGTCTTAGACCCATCAGTATATATAAAATGACAGTCCCCGAACTGCGCCTGTAGTTCTAAAAAGGCGGATCTAAGAACAGAAGCAGGGGTCGCATTTTTCGGCATCGACGTTAGCCCAAGGTGCATGTGGGCCTCAGCGCGCGACCATGGAAGAAAACGCGTTTCCCCTCGGGTAAGGGCCGGCGCTGGCGTAACGTCCAAATGCCAAAGTAGCAGTCGAAATCGAACCCCTGGAGGGAGCAATGCTGAGGAGCTAACTAAATATTGCCGATCAAGCGAATCCTCGTAAAATGTCGGGAAGGAAGGGTGGTCAGGCAAGCTGGAGAGTCGACAGGCATAGCTGCACAAGAGCATCTCACGCCTAAAGGACAGCGGAGGCTCTGCAGCTTCAGCATACAGGCTAAGAACAGGGCTGGTTGGAAAGGCCCCTGTAGCGACTCTTCTGCCACGATGGTGAATGGCATTCAATCGACGTAACACAGATGGACGTGCCGACGAATAAACACTACACCCGTAATCAAGCTTGGATCGGACCAAAGAGCGATAAAGACGAAGAAGGACGGTCCGATCAGCTCCCCAGGATGTGCCACTTAAAACACGTAAAATATTAAGAGAACGGCCACACTTTGCTTTTAAAAAGGAAACGTGCGAGGTCCAACACAACTTCCTATCAAAAATCAACCCCAAAAATTTCGCCTCGTTTGCAAACGGAAGTATCCCTGGCCCAAGATGGAGAGAGGGCGGAGGGAAATACTTCCGGCGCCAGAAGTTGATGCAGACGGATTTCTCGGCGGAGAAATTAAAGCCGGTGGCGTTACTCCAGGCGTAGAGGCGGTCGATACAGCTCTGGAGACGGCGTTCGAGTAGACAGGTCCGCCGTGAACTGCAATAAACAGCAAAATCGTCAACAAAAAGGGACGATGACATTCCAGGTGGAATACAATCAACAATGGGGTTGATAGCAATCGCAAAATGTGTGACACTGAGTACAGAGCCCTGCGGTACTCCGTTCTCTTGAATAAAATGAAGAGATAATACCGAGCCCACACGTACACGAAAAACGCGGTCCGTCATGAACTCCCGAAGAAATATGGGAAGACGACCGCGGATATTCAATGCGTGAAGTGTACGTAAAATGCCGCCGCTCCAACAAGTGTCATAAGCTTTCTCCAGGTCAAAAAACACAGCCACGGTTTGACACTTTCTCAGAAATCCATTCATAACATGCGTCGACAAGGACACCAGATGGTCGACGGTAGAGCGATAGCGACGAAATCCGCACTGAGCGTTCGCTAGAAGTTTCTGAGACTGAAGCCACCATGTCAACCGCCCGTTGATCATGCGCTCCATCACCTTGCAAATGCAACTGGTGAGGGAGATCGGGCGGTAGCTGGAAGGTAGTTGGCGATCCTGCCCAGACTTAAGAATAGGGACAATGGTGGCTTCGCGCCAAACGGAAGGAAGAATGCCGTCTTGCCAAATACGGTTATAGACCTGTAAGAGAAAGAGTTTACTGTCGGCTGAAAGGTGCTTTAAAATCAGGACATGAATGCCGTCCGGCCCAGGAGCGGAGTGCCTAGAGCAATGAAGAGCTTGCTGCAGCTCCCTCATTGTAAAAAGTTCGTTATAACATTCATTGTTAGCAGACCGAAAAGTATATGGTGCGGAATCCAGCCGGTCCTTAAGACAGCGAAAACCGGCGGAATAATGGTCTGAACAGGAAACAGCCTCAAAGGCAGATCCTAGGGTGTTAGCGATGGCAGCCGGATCTACTATGATGGCATTGGGAACCTGAAGGCCAGAAACAGTACAATGCGACACTTTACCTGAGAAGCGACGAAGTTTATCCCAAACAACAGATGAAGGCGTAAAGCTATTAAAAGACTCGACAAAACGAGCCCACGACGCCTTCTTGCTATCCTGAATAATGCGACGAGCCCTGGCGCGCGATTGTTTAAAAGTCACCAAATTATCAAGAGTAGGGTGGCGCCGAAACACCCTAAGTGCAGTCCTACGAGCACGAACGGCGGCCCGACAATCCTCGTTCCAACACGGAACAGGCATTCGGCGAGGTTGAGAGGATGAACGGGGAATTGCGCGTTCGGCAGCAGAGAAAATAGTAGACGTAAGGTACTGCACTAGTTGGTTAATGTCATTGAAGGGCTGGTCGTCAAAATGCACGAGGCTGGAATACAAACTCCAGTCGGCTTTTGGGAATATCCAGGTAGGTACTCTGGAATGTTGTACGTGGTGTGACAGAAGAGAAACGATGCAGGGGTAATGGTCGCTGGAGTAGGTGTCAGCGACGACGTTCCACTGCAGACGACTAGCAAGCTGGAGTGAGCAAACGGCAAGGTCCAGGTGTGAGAATGTACCAGAGGAATCAGAAATAAAAGTAGGCTCAGCAGTATTGAGGCTTGAAAGATTGAACTGGTAAAAAATGTCGGAAGGAAGAGTTCCCCTCGCACAAGCCCTTGGCGAACCCCATAGTGGGTGATGGGCATTAAAATCTCCCAACAGAAGAACTGGCGTTGGGAGAGCGGACAGGAGAGCTCGAATGTCCGCGGGAGCGAGGGGAGACGATGGAGGTGAATACACAGAACAAACAGAAAAGAAAAAACCGGGTAACTGCAGTCTAATGGCTACAGCTTGCAAGTCGGACGTAAGTGTGATAGTTTGAAAATGAACGTCATTACGCGCCAAAATCATGACACCACCATGAGCTGGAGAACCCTCCTCCGGTTCAAGGTCGTAGCGAACCGGAGTGTACCCTCGGAGATCGAAAGGGTCTTGAGGGCGAAACTTGGTCTCCTGCAAACAAACGACCGTAGGTGAATGGGAACGCAATAAAAGCTGCAGTTCCGCCCTATGCGATCGAACACCACGTAAATTCCAGCTCAGGATAGCCATGAATAAAAGGGATAAACTGTCTACTTAGAAGGGCGGCTTAAAAGAATCTTTTGCTTAACCTTTGGGCTCGGGCTTTTTGTATGGAGTTGGTCAGACTCCATAGCTTCCTCGGAGGGAGGGCCCACGCGCTCAGTGCCAGAAACCGATTCAAGCGCTGTGAATCGGTTCTGGGTGGCGATGGGTGAGGGGTGCCGCTGAGCGCGGCTTGTCCCAGGATCTTCCTGGGACAGCGACCTCCGAGGAGGAGAAGGTGAACTTTTGTTACCGCGCGCACGCGGAGGGTCTTTCAAAAAATCTTCCCTACGAAGTTTCTGCTTGGGCTTCTTTTCAACGGCTTGCGACTTCATTGATTTTGGACCAGGTTTATAGGGCTTGGTAACAGTAGCTTTAATGGACGGCCGGATGGTAGTGGCGGTTAATCCTGTCATGGTCCAAGTTTGAGTTTCGGCATCTACTCGTGGTACTGGCGAGGCAACAACAGAACTAAATGTGCCAGATCGCAGGAGTGAAGGTTGGCGCGCATGGTAACGCCTCCGGGCTTCAGCGAAGGAGAGTTTTTCCTTTACCCGGATCTCCTGGATCGCCTTCTCGTCCAAGTACCGCGGACAGTCGGCAAACGAAGCAGAATGAGACCCTTTACAATTAACGCAGACGGGGGCTGTTGAACAGGTACCTTTGTGTGAGGGCTGGCTACATGTTGCACAGATGTTAACGGCACTCTTACATGAGACTTGCGTATGCCCAAAACGTTGGCATTTAAAACAACGCAGACGTCTAGGAACATAAGGCCTCACAGAAATCCGTTCGTACCCTGCGGAAATGCTCGTGGGCAGATCGACGCCATCAAATGTAATAAACAGGGTACGAGTGGGTACCAATACGCCGTCGCGTTTGGCCTGCACTCGATGGACCGCTGTCACTTTCTGGTCTGCAAGATATTCTACCAGGTCCTCGTCCGATATACCATCGAGGCTATGGGTGGTAATGACGCCTCGACAGGAATTCAATGTGCGGTGCTTCTCCACACGGATGGGATAGCCGTGGAGAAGCGTAGCGCGCAACAAGGTCTTACTTTGCTGATCGGACTTCGTTTGTGCTAATAAGGAACCATTCCGTAGGCGAGTGCAGGACTGAACCACACCAGCAATAGCATCAATGCCCTTTTGAATGATGAAAGGGTTCACCTTCTCAAAACTGTGTCCTTCTTCGGTTCGTGAAATGACCAAGTAACAACCAGTTGTCGGTGGTGTCACTTCTGTTACATAAACTTTTCGGCGCTTGTTGGTATTAATGGAGGAAGGGTGCTCCATAGAGAAATAAATCCTCCACCATTGCAACCGTCTCCGACCTCGGGCTCTGACTTCCCGGGCGTTACGCGGCTTGGGTGAGTGGCCTATGTATACCAGACTCACCCCAGGGTCACACCTCCCAGAACATAGACAGAGGGACCCAATCGCCGTCAGAAGTCAGCAGCTCATGCAATGGCCCCCCCCCCCCGCGGGACTGCAGTTGAACGGCGGATACGAACACATACCCTACATGACGACCCCGGGTGGTGGGGATGACGCCATTACCCACTCACCCAGCTGCGCACCAGTGTGCGGGTATCCGTCAGGCTGTGTCCACGGAGGATTAACATAAAAGGTTAAAAGAAACTAAAAGTGTGTGGGCGTTTCGCACTCAAGGTATGCCGGCGAAGAAGTAAAAGAGACGTGTAAATGAATGGGCGTGGGGCAAAATGTGCATAAATAGAAGAGAAGACAGAAGCGATGGCGAGGGGCGAGATGTAATGATATGCACAGAACGCATGAGAGCCTACCTTGAGTCCCCCGGTCACGAGAACGAACCCACCTCGACCGGACGGGGATGAAATGATGAAGATGGCGATGATTGGCTCGGGAACCCCCGGGTGCGCCAAAACCCGTACTCACATAAGGTGAGCCCCTGAGGGGTCTCTTGGCGAAGGTCTTCATTGTTTTTAGTTTGCTGATATCTTCACCTTAGTGCATTTACTCCTTTACTCATGACTGTTAGTTCCATAGTCCACCAAGGAACAGTTTTGCCTTTGGCTGGGTTGTTTATTCCACTGATATTTTGAAAAGCCTTCTTACTGGCATTACTTATACAGTTAAAGCCCTGAACTACATGCTACTCAATGTTTGTAGAATTTCTCACTTTTTCTGCTAGTTCTTTGTCTACAGTGGAATTGGTGCTATTAACACATTTGAATGCTTCAATCAGAGTTGCTTTCAGGCGATTGTCAAATGTTTGGAATCCTTCATTTACATTGTACTTTATACCCATATAATTCCTCGCTTGGTTATTGGTAATTTCACCAACCCCAAAAGATATTATGTTGTGGTCTGATGAGCTCTCTTCCTCTCCATGTTTCCATTCAAATATGTATTTCAACAGTTGACTTAGTTATTGTTAAGTCAATCCAGCTTATTCCTTTGTCCATCTTGAATGTAGGTGTATCCATGTTCTCATTAACTAAGAAGAGCTTATTAGATGATATAAATTCCTCTACAGTCTGTTCTCTAAGTTTGTCACGCCTCAGTATACTTCTCGCATTACTGTCCACTAAAAATATTCCTTTACCCAGATTCCTGTCTAGGATATTTTTTGAACATCTTCGACATTGCTTGCGTGTGGGTGGGTGCGTGTGTGCACATGCACTCATGCCCACTCCCATCCCAAATTACCCATTATGTGGAACTTTTATTTTATCAAAATGCCTCTTAACAATTTTTTATTAAATATGAATTCACATAACAAATAAAGTGTGCATTCTTTAATTTTCTATTAATAGCATTTGAAGCTCTCATCATTCTCATTAAATTTTATATGACTGGGAAACCATGAGATATAGGGAAAAACTTATTGAGGGATAAATGTGGAGCTCATAAAAATATTCAGCTTGTGTTGAATAATTTTATCCTAGTATAGTCATTTCGGAAATATTCATTAATTTATGTGCAAGTTGGGCTGAAGCCTATATTGTTGCCATCTATGAATGTTTTGAAACTAAGAGGAGCAATACAATTTTTTCACATGAACTCATGAAAAATAGGGGAAAAAAAAAAGTAAAGTTGTGGTATAAATGGCTGTCTCATTATTGCATCTTGTATGTGCCCAAATAGGAATAAATGCAACATAGTCTGTAACTTGAAATCGCCACTGGGAAAAATGGAAGAATTTCAAAAACTGACATCTACATAATGTGTAGTTTTGAGAAGTTGGATTTTGTTAGAACACTGTAATTGTAGTTACCATGTTTTGCAAAAGCTCTTGTTATTCTACCACTTCTGAGTGCAACAGAAATCAGAATATGAAAGAATCACTATAACCATTATAAAGGCAGGTACTTAACTATATAAAACAATATACATCTCAATTTTGTCAAAACCTGCAGTTATCGGCTTTTGAAAAAATGCCCCTGAATTGTTATAATGATTAAGGTAAAATGGGCAGAAAAAAATCATGCTTCACACAGATATCATAAATAAAGTATATATGTTGATAATGGTTAGCGAAAGTAAGAAGTATTGGGAACCAGACCTTTTGGTTTTAACCCTTGCATTATTATAGAGTAATATGATGGCCCTAATCCCAAAAATTTAGTTTGTATGCATGCTTATGTCAGTGAACTCTTTCTGGATTTATAACATTATTGTTGTTTTCTTTTCACTGTTATTACTTCTTTACAACCAAGTCCAAGAGAAATGTTTTGGAATGATGATATTTTCTTTAGAATTAGAATCACATTACATCCCTTAACATTGTAGAGCAGTTATAAGCTAAGGCAAGCCATCCTGTGAGACTTCGCCTGGCATAACTTCTCAATAACATGCGCTGCCTTTCCTCTCCACAGCAACCCACATGGCCTGGAAAACACTTGGAGTCATCTGTATTAAGTACTTTCCACCATCCTAGGTTGTTTTCCAGCCAATGTTGGGGGTTTCAAAAGGGAAACAAAATGTGTTGCCTGCAAGCAACACTTGGCACTAATGGTTTAAGAGTCTTCTAAAAGGTGTAGAATTAAAATTTGGCAAGATCTTGTGACAGAATGATAGATCAAAGTGAAACATATGTTTATAGAAATATGCAACATTTAGCAGTTAAGCAGTTACTGGAATATTAAAGTTCATGCATGATTGTCAATAATGTTCATCTAAATACCTCATATTGTATACCATTTTCACAAGCAAAGATAATGCATTTGCCCTAGCAGAACTAGCTGTTCATATTTGTGGGTATGATAACCTGTGAGTAGCTTGTGTGAAGTAGCTGAAGAAATTCCAAGTTGTAAAGAATGAAGGGATTTAGTAACTTCTAATTGCTTCATTAGAAAGTATGGATTCTCTTCTTTTTATGAACAAATAAAAGCTATCCAAAATGCAGCATTTAGGGCAGAAGGCATATTCCCAAAAAAATAAATAAATGTTAACAGCAAGCCAATGCCCCACTCACCGTAAGCACTGTTGTTATAAAAATTGACATAAAGCATGAAAATTTCAGGTGTAAGAGGATACGTGCATAAGCACCAAGGCAATGTTTTTCAATCTTTTTAAACCAGAGGAATAGTAAAATATTTGAAACAATTCTATGGACCACTTAATGTGGGCCTAATGTTTAATTATTTTGGTATTACTAACATTTGGGACATACTGTACTGTTATAAAGCATGTTTTGAACTCCTAAGTAAACACAATCATGAAACTGAAAGTGAGGTGTTAAAAGAGAACTCTTTTGTAATAGATTTTTAATATTTCTTAACCAAGTGAATAATATATTTTTGTTACACTGTTAATCTCAATGAGATGTTTGAGCTTATTGACCCTTCAGATTCTTGGATATCTGCCTCAATATTAGTCATATTCAGTCAAAATTCAGCATTCATGTTGATAGTTTCTGCATTTTGTTTTTATTTGAAGGAGTGATGAAAATCCTTTCTTAAAGATAGATTGTAGAAAACTGCATGACAATTTTCATTGCTTCACTAACCAGGAAAGCATTTCTCACTAACCAGGAAAGCATTTCTCACTAAAGATGATATCCAGAATTGAGATAAACAAAGTACTTGCCAACTCTTACAGTTTGCTGTAAAATGTTTGGGAGCAGAGGCCTTTTTACGACTTTACAGCAACATTTTTACAACTATGTGGGCAGATTCAAAGTGTTACACATTTTCATCACAGATATGGCAAGGCATTAAGTTCTATTGCTTTATATTGTAACTTAAAGGGGAACGAAACTCAAAAATGAATATTTCATTCACCACATTAGTTTATTTGTCCTCAGGAATAAATAACAACGCACGCACTTTCACCATCCCAAGGTTATCAGGTTATGGCCTGTTGTTGAGTTGGCGTGTGATGTCATGAGAGTCACACTGCACCCAGACAAGACGTATGCAGCATATATGTTTTAAATGATTAACAAGTTTAAATGTTAATTTCACTAGAAGTTCATAACTTCTCTGAATAACAAAGAGTAGGGCTAAAGCTAGCCAATCACTTTTCATAATCCTGATAATACCTACTAAGTGATAAACAGTAGTCCAACATCCACTTTGAAAATGAGCGATTGTGGTATCCTATCTTATCAATTGAACCAAAAAAGAGCAATTTTGAAGATTTACACCATTTTGACAGCGATTCCGGATCAGTGTGAACACCAAAAGCCGTGTTGGTTCCATCCATTTGTGTGACGGTAAGGAATGTATACCTATGAATAATAATGAGGAAAGTGTGTGTTGCTCGGACTATGTAAACACAAAATTGGTGAAGGGTAATTTTGTCTGTGTCACAAAGCATCTTAATTTTCACAAATTAGTCATAGATTGTGATGTTTTGAATATTGTGCGGCATAACTTAGTGTTAAAAATAAACAGTTGATCTAAAAAGAAATTACCATTAACAATCCTGCTAATAAGACCTGGGATATTCCTGCTACAAACAAATTACAGCATGGATTAATTCATGGACTGCAATTGGACACAGAAGCAGAGTTGTCATACCATCATGTGTAGTGCTTAGTATTACAAATGCTTTTCCAGTATCCAGCAAAGTACATGTAGGCTTCAAACTTCACTAATAAACACACAAATTAAAAATAGTAAGCTGTAAATTAAACAATTAATTATTATTAATTATTAATAATAATTATTATTATTATTATTATTATTATTATTATTATTATTATTATTATTATTATTATTATTATTATTTCATACTGTGTAACATGTCTGTGACCAACTTTCATATGTTCACTACAAACGTGAGAAGTACTTCAATCGTGGTAACTGTAATGGAGATCGAAGCGTGGGAGCTATATTCTTCGGTAGTGACAGATCAATTGCTGCGTTCAGTAATGGATCCACAAAATGTGCGTGCAGAGATTTTTTTTATTTCACACATTATCAGCAGTTTCCATTCTTTGTTAGATTCCTCATATTTATTTTTCATGATCCAAGACCCACATGCTTTGGAGTACTGAGTTTTGACAGCAGTCTTTTTTTTTTATTATTATTTACATTGAAATTGTGATGATGATGATGACGATATGCGGTTTAAGGGCGCTAAACTGCTATGGTCATCAGCGCCCTTACAATGTATAAAAGATAGGGTCAAAATATAAAACAGGTAAAAGAACCGCATATTTAAAAAACGGGACACAAACCCGCGATGTTCAAAAAGCTAAAACTAACAATAATATAACAATAACAATAATAACAATAATAACAAGAACAACAATAATAACAATAACAACAATAAGAACAATACAAAGTTCTGAAAAACCAACACACTAAAAGCATAGGCAATAAAAGATTAAAACGTGTCAAGGACTGTAGAATGCGAGGGACATGAGCGCCATATGTCCACTGAGGATAAGAGTTCCCATAAAAACAGACAGAAGAAAAGTACTAAGCTAACAGACGCCCAACGCATTAAATGCGCAGATTAAAATCACTGTCATGAATAAAACGTAAAACACATTCTACAGCACGCGTGTCGTCTGCCAAAACGTTGGCTAGGCCAACAGGCAGACCCACACGAGCACGCAATGCAGCTAAAACCTGACACTCTGTTAAAATGTGACGCACCGTTAAGGGCACGTCACACTGCCCACAGAGTGGTGCGGGGTCACCACTGAGTAAATACCTATGACTAAAAATGCAATGTCCGATACGAAGGCGTGTTAAAATTACCTCTTCCCGACGACAAGAACGAGAAGAGGTACCCCAGATCAACGGGAAAGGCTTAACCTCCCGCAACTTGTTCCCCCGGAGGGCCGTCCACTCATCGCGCCAGCGCGAGAGGATGCGGCGACGTAAAATAACACACGAATCTGACGAGGGAACAACAGAAGTAAAAAATCTGGGTAATAAAATCGCCGTATTCGCAACGGCGTCGGCAGACTCATTACCTGAGATGCCCACATGACCTGGAATCCACATGAAGGACACGCTGATGCCAGAGACACCAAGCGAGTGGAGCAGGTCATGTATGCGCTGTACGAGTGGGTGGTAATGGTACAGCGCATGAATAGTCTGAAGGGCACTCAGAGAGTCCGTACAAATAAAACAGTGCCGTAAGTCGTGCCGCTGAATGTATAAAACAGATTGATAAATGCTAAAACGTTCGGCGGTAAAAATTGAACATTGTCGAGGTAAACGAAAAGCAAAACTCTGTACACCAAAAACAAAGGCACATCCTACTCCAACATCAGTCTTAGACCTATCAGTATATATAAAATGACAGTCCCCGAACTGCGCCTGTAGTTCTAAAAAGGCGGATCTAAGAACAGAAGCAGGGGTCGCATTTTTCGGCATCGACGTTAGCCCAAGGTGGATGTGGGCCTCAGCGCGCGACCATGGAGGAAAACGCGTTTCCCCTCGGGTAAGGGCCGGCGCTGGCGTAACGTCCAAATGCCGAAGTAGCAGTCGAAATCGAACCCCTGGAGGGAGCAATGCAGAGGAGCTAACGAAATATTGGCGATCAAGCGAATCCTCGTAAAATACATCGAAAGACGGGTGGTTAGGCAAGCTTGAGAGCCGACAAGCATAGCTGCACAAAAGCATCTCACACCGGAAGGACAACGGAGGCTCTGCAGCTTCTGCGTACAGACTGGGTACAGGGCTAGTTGGAAAGGCCCCTGTAGCGACTCTTATGCCAAGATGGTGAATGGCATTCAATCGACGTAACACAGATGGACGTGCCGACGAATAAACAATACACCCGTATTCAAGCTTGGATCGGACCAAAGAGCGATAAAGGCGAAGAAGGACGGTCCTATCAGCTCCCCAGGATGTGCCACTTAAAACACGTAAAATATTAAGAGAACGGTCACACTTTGCTTTTAAAAAGGAAATGTGCGAGGTCCAACAAAACTTCCTATCAAAAATCAACCCCAAAAATTTCGCCTCGTCTGCAAACGGAAGTATCCCTGGCCCAAGATGGAGAGAGGGCGGAGGGAAACACTTCCGGCGCCAGAAGTTGATGCAGACGGATTTCTCGGCGGAGAAATTAAAGCCGTTGGCGTTACTCCAGGCGTAGAGACGGTCGATACAGCTCTGGAGACGGCGTTCGAGTAGACAGGTCCGCCGTGAACTGCAATAAATAGCGAAATCGTCAACAAAAAGGGACGATGAAACGCCAGGTGGAATACAATCAACAATGGGGTTGATAGCAATCGCAAAAAGTGTGACACTGAGTACAGAGCCCTGCGGTACTCCGTTCTCTTGAATAAAACGACGAGATAAAACCGAGCCCACACGTACACGAAAGACGCGGTCCGTCATAAACTCCAGAAGAAATATGGGAAGACGACCGCGGATATTCCAATCGTGAAGTGTACGTAAAATGCCGCCCCTCCAACAAGTGTCATAAGCTTTCTCCAGGTCAAAAAATACAGCCACGGTTTGACACTTTCTCAGAAATCCATTCATAATATGCGTCGACAAGGACACCAGATGGTCGACGGTAGAGCGATAGCGACGAAACCCGCACTGAGCGTTCGCTAGAAGTTTCTGAGACTCAAGCCACCATGTCAACCGTACGTTGATCATGCGCTCCATCACCTTGCAAATGCAACTGGTGAGGGAGATAGGGCGGTAGCTGGAAGGTAGTTGGCGATCCTTCCCAGGCTTAAGTATAGGGACAATGGTGGCTTCGCGCCAAACGGAAGGAAAAATGCCGTCTTGCCAAATACGGTTATAGACCTGTAAGAGAAATAGTTTACTGTCGGCTGAAAGGTTCTTTAACATCAGGACATGAATGCCGTCCGGCCCAGGAGCGGAGTGCCGAGAGCAATGAAGAGCGTGCTCCAGCTCCCTCATTGTGAATAGTTCGTTATAGCATTCATCATTAGCAGACCGAAAAGTATATGATGCGGAATCCAGCCGGTCTTTAATAGAGCGAAAGCCGGCGGAATAATGGTCTGAACTGGAAACCGCCTCAAAGGCAGCACCCAGAGTGTTAGCGATGGCAGCCGGATCCACTATGGTGGCATTAGAAACCTGAAGGCCAGAAACAGTACAATGTGACACTTTACCTGAGAAGCGACGAAGTTTATCCCAAACAACGGATGAAGGCGTAAAACGATTAAAAGACTCGACAAAACGAGCCCAAGATGCCTTCTTGCTATCCTGAATAATGCGACGAGCCCTGGCGCGCGATTGCTTAAAAGTCACCAAATTATCAAGTGTAGGGTGTCGCCGAAACACCCTAAGTGCAGTCCTACGGGCACGAACGGCGTCCCGACAATCCTCGTTCCACCACGGAACAGGTGGCCGCCGAGGTTGGGAGGATGAACGGGGTATTGCGCGTTCGGCGGCAGAGAAAATAATAGACGTAAGGTGCTGCACTAGTTGGTTAATGTCGGAGAAGGGCTGGTCGTCAAAATGCACGAGGCTGGAATACAAGCTCCAGTCGGCTTTTGCGAATATCCAGGTAGGTACTCTGGAATGCTGTACGTGGTGCGACAGAAGAGAAACGATGCAGGGGTAATGGTCGCTGGAGTAGGTGTCAGCGACGACGTTCCACTGAAGACGACGTGCAAGCTGGAGTGAGCAAATGGCAAGGTCCAGGTGAGAGAATGTACCAGAAGAATCTGAAATAAAAGTAGGTGCACCTGTATTGAGGATGGAAAGATTGAACGGATAAAAAATGTCGGAAAGAAGAGTACCTCTCGCACAAGCCCTTGGCGAACCCCACAGTGGGTGATGGGCATTAAAATCTCCCAACAGAAGGAATGGTGTTGGGAGAGCGGACAGGAGAGCTCGAATGTCCGCGGGAGCGAGAGGAGACGATGGAGGGGAATACACAGAGCAAACAGAAAACAAAAAGCCGGTAAGTGAAGGCGAAAGGCAACAGCTTGCAAGTCGCATGTAAGTGTGACAGGTTTAAAATGAACGTCGTTACGCACTAGCAACATGACACCTCCATGAGCAGGAGTACCCTCCTCCGGTTCAAGGTCGTAGCGAACCGGAGTTTATCCTCGGAGATCAAAAGGATCGTGAGGGCGAAGCTTAGTCTCCTGCAAACACACGACCATAGGCGAATGGGAACGCAATAAAAGTTGCAGTTCCGCCCTATGCGATCGTACACCACGTACATTCCAGGTCAGGATAGCCTTTAAGAAAAAGGGATAAACTGTCTACTTAGAAGGGCGGTTTAAAATTACCTTTTGTTTAACCTTGGGGCTCGGGCTTTTGGTATGGAGTTGGTGAGACTCCATAGCTTCCTCGGAGGGAGGGCTCACGCGCTCAGTGCCAGAAACCGATTCAAGCGCCGTGAATCGGTTCTGGGTGGCGATGGGTGAAGGGTGCCGCTGAGCGCGGCTTGTCCCAGGACCATCCTGGAACAGCGACCTCCGAGGAGGAGAAGGTGAACTTTTGTTACCGCGCGCACGCGGAGGGTCTTTCAAAAAATCTTCCCTACGATGTTTCTGCTTGGGCTTCTTTTCAACGGCTTGCGACTTCATTGATTTTGGACCAGGTTTATAGGGCTTGGTAACAGTAGCTTTAATGGACGGCCGGATGGTAGTGGCGGTTAATCCTGTCATGGTCCAAGTCTGAGTTTCGGCATCTACTCGTGGTACTGGCGAGGCAACAACAGAACTAAATGTGCCAGATCGCAGGAGTGAAGGTTGGCGCGCATGGTAACGCCTCCGGGCTTCAGCGAAGGAGAGTTTTTCCTTTACCCGGATCTCCTGGATCGCCTTCTCGTCCAAGTACCGCGGACAGTCGGCAAACGAAGCAGAATGAGACCCTTTACAATTAACGCAGACGGGGGCTGTTGAACAGGTACCTTCGTGTGAGGGCTGGCTACATGTTCACGGATGTTAACGGCACTCCTACAGGAGACTTGCGTATGCCCAAAACGTTGGCATTTAAAACAACGCAGAGGTCTAGGAATATAAGGCCTCACAGAAATCCGTTCGTACCCTGCGGAAATGCTCGTGGGCAGATCGACGCCATCAAATGTAATAAACAGGGTACGAGTGGGTACCAATACGCCGTCGCGTTTGGCCTGCACTCGATGGACCGCTGTCACCTTCTGGTCTGCAAGATATTCTACCAGGTCCTCGTCCGATATACCATCGAGGCTATGGGTGGTAATGACGCCTCGACAGGAATTCAATGTGCGGTGCTTCTCCACACGGATGGGATAGCCGTGGAGAAGCGTAGCGCGCAACAAGGTCTTACTTTGCTGATCGGATTTCGTTTGGGCTAATAAGGAACCATTCCGTAGACGAGTGCAGGACTGAACCGCACCAGCAATAGCATCAATGCCCTTTTGAATGATGAAAGGGTTCACCTTCTCAAAACTTTGTCCTTCTTCGGTTCGTGAAATGACCAAGTAACAACCAGTGGTCGGTGGTGTCACTTCTGTTACATAAACCTTTCCGCACTTGTTAGTATTAATGGAGGAAGGGTGCTCCATAGCGAAATAAATCCTCCACCAATCCAACCGTCTCCGACCTCGGGCTCTGACTTTTCGGGCGTTACCCCGGCTTGGGTGAGTGGCCTATCTATACCAGACTCACCCCAGGGTCACACCTCCCAGAACATAGACAGAGGGACCCAATCGCCGTCAGAAGTCAGCAGCTCATGCAATGGCCCCCCCGCGGGACTGCAGTTGAACAGCGGATACGAACACATACCCTACATGACGACCCCGGGTGGTGGGGATGATGCCATTACCCACTCACCCAGCTGCGCACCTGGTGCGCGGGTGTCCGTCAGGCTGTGTCCACGGGGGATTAAAAGAAAGATAAAAGAAACTAAAACTGTGTGGGCGTTCCGGATGCAAGGTAGGCCGGCGAGGAAGAAAAAGAGATGCGTAAATGAATGGACGTGGTGCGAAATGTGCAGAAGTAAAAGCGAAGAAAGAAACGATGGCGAGGGGCGACATGATATGAAATGCACAGAACGCACGAGAGCCTACCTTGATTCCCCCGGTCACGAGAACGAACCCACCTCGACCGGACGGGGGTGGAAGGATGATGATGGCAATGATTGGCTCGGGTACCCCGGGTGCGCCTAACCCGTACTCACAAAAGGTGAGCCCCTGGGGGGAGAAATTGTGATCTAGTGCTGCTATCATAGATCTAAGTTGAAGGCATTTATATGAAAAATGTATTCTTTTCGGAGCATATCTGATACAAAGATTAAACTGCCAGTATGTATATAATGTCGAATATGAGCCAAATCTTTTAAGAAGGTGCTATCCAAAATAATTTTCTTCAGAGCATGATAGGCATGATAGATTCACCTTTAATCCATAGTTTATTTCTTTGGTCATCTTCCAACAATTCAGCATGTTCACAAGATTTCCATTCACTGTTTTCTAGCCATTTATGTTCATTTTTTATATGATGAGGAATTGATGTGAATTTTTCAATTAATATGTTACCGTTCTCATTACACTTTTGTGCAGCCCCACCATAAATGGTTATTTATATTGGCTTTCCATGCCACCAGCTCTGGGTATTTTCTTTTCTACAATTTTAATTTTTTTTATTAGACTTCTAGACAAATGTCATACATCAAATTCATGTTCAGTTTCCGTATACTGAGTTTTTAACAGTTATCTTACACCTTTATGTCCTTATAAGAAAAACTTCAACTCTACACATTTCCTGTTTTGCAAGCATAGTCATCATGCTGTCACAAGCAGCCTTTTCCAAATCGCTTTTCACCATACCTCTTTAAACAAGTTCAAAATCAATAATTTTGCAGGAATTTAAATCCATGATAGAATAGACTAAATATTTGGCTGAAAATCCTGGGGAATCATACTGTCCAGCCCCAGCCAACCATATAAGTATACCACAACCTTTTAATGAATTCAAGTTCTTTTTTCTTTTGAACCCAAAATGCTCTAACAACTGGTGCTGCCATATTTTGAATGGTTTTATCGACTGTATGCCTAGAAAACATTGCCAGGTCCAGTGATTTGCAGCAGGACTTAAATTGCTGAAACAATATAGCAGATAATAATAAAGAACTTGCTATTAAAGCATTTCCTTCCATTTCTTTCATGATAAATTTTGTGAGTTCCAAGTGGATGTATTACTGCAATAACACACTGTTTTAACACATAGTATTGTCCCTTTAATGCAATGAGAAATTGTTTTGACTTCATTTCTACATAAAACATATACCTTGAAAAATAAAAGTAGAAATTTCCAAGCAACAATGAAATATTCCACTTTATCTTCATTTCTATGTATGGTGAAAGTCTCTTATTCTTCTTCCTATTATCACTTGTATCAGAATCTGAAGTATTAGGTTCATAGAAACTTTCATTCAGCTTATCCTGATCTTCCTCATCATTGCTTGTTTCATAGATATTTTCAGGTTCCTAGAATATATATTACCTTATGATTTCAGTACCTATTGTCTATTCCAAACCAGAGTGCCTCTCACTGTAAACAAACTCTTTGTATTATCCGGAAAGTAGTTTGCAATCCCTGCCCTTAATGGCTGCTTGTTCCCCTCTCACGTGCTTGTTGAACATTGTTTCTCTGCGTGAGAATCATAGTTCAAAATGTAACCTGAGGTAACAATCGATTTTGTAAGTATGCAGAAATGAACATTTTACTTACGTTAATCACAATCCTTGGGCAAAAGTACAACACCCAAATCTGAATCCTCCAAAGATGACTCAGCTGCCACATCGAAATCAGAAGTACTCTCCAAAATAATGACAAGCTTATCCACAATTCCACAGCACTGTCGCACACAAAACAAGTTCCTGCATTTGATTCTCCTATTCTATGTTCTGTTATGTCTGTTTATATTCCCTGTGCATTTTGGTTACACTTCTCACTGAAACCCACTTCTTGCTTCTCACTGATTCGTAATATGCAGTAATGCTAGTGTTGGGTATTTTTGTAATAGTGATTTGAATATATTAAGTGTTGTTTGTTTTTCGCCACTTTTTAACTATTTCCCGCTTTTGCGTTTGAACAGTTTATTCGCACTACACACACCTTCCTCTGCAATGAGAACTCAAATACCAACTGACTAAATCACAAGATTTGATCTGAGCTGCGCATATGTGTGATAGCATATTATGAAGGTTTTTTGCTTATCATATTTCCTGTGTTACGCAAAGTGTTTATTCGGTACTCAGATGGCTCCTCTGGGAATTCATTTCTTGTATATATAAGAGAATTGCAGTCATGCATACAGTTGGTATTAACAAGCACGATGCTCTGGGTTAGCACAATAGCAGACGAAAATCATATGTTGTAATCTCTTAACAGTTAGTATATATTCATTACCTTTAGCAATGAGTTCTTATGATAACCGCAATAAAATGTACAGTTATATACCTTTCCTGCCCTAATATTTCATGATACAATACCTGTATTAAGGAACTATTTACATTGGCATAAGAGTGTGTTCTTGGGTTCGTGACAAGCAAAAGCACATGCTTTTGTTTACATCAGAGGGAACTCTGGTTTGGAATGAACAGTAGTTCACATTGTGCTTCTGAATTTTTGGTTTTTTCATCACCTTCTATTCAGAATTCTCTTTCACTACTTTTATCCTCAATGCCTTCGTTGTCAGTCTTATTGCAAGTAACACTTGCATAGCTCAGAAACTATACTTTTACGGTTTCTAGCCTCATATCATTTCGTTCTTTGTCATTTGCTCTTGGTTGCAGATGGTGAAGGATCAATTGTCTTACTACAACTTGCTATCTGGAAATTGTTTTAATTTTTCCTTATAGTAGGAATAGTTCCAGGTTTTAATAAAGGCCCTCTGAAATTTTCATCAGGCATAAGCTGCTTTTTTAATAACTGTGTCTGTTCATAATCTGTGTGCCTAAAATGGAAGGAACACAAACGAGCACCGAGACCAGGCAAAAAATCTGTTCTTTTGCAAAATTCTACCCATCTCCTATATCTTTTGGGAGATTTGTCTCTGTTTCGAAACACACAAAATGACTTCCTTTTGTGTTCCCCTTCTCACATTACAGTCATATGCACAACATTGAGGCACTTTATGTTTCACAATATAATGTTGCTTGTATAATACTAAACTGACTCAGTAGCACCATCACCAAAACCCCACCACAAGGTACACTACTCTTGAACTTAAATACCAACAAGAATAATTTTTGAAAACATATTACTGCATGTGTAGTAATGACTGTAATCTCCCAACTGCTTCCAGCACATGACTGACTGATGATGTATAAGGTGGTTGTTATTTCGCTTGTACAGCGATAACGGTGTGGCAGAGTAAGAAAACAATCTTACCACTGCATTTTACAGGTTATATCCTTCATTTAGGAAGAAACATGATTTTTGTGTTTTGTTCCCTTTAAGATTACAGACTGAATGTGGCATGTTGATTGGTATACAGTGTTATTATAGGCCAGAGTTTGTATTTGTATCTATCCATCACAATCATGGTCTCCCTTCACTGGGCTGCAACAAAATGTGTAGCGTATGGATTTAAAATGTCATCGCACCATTAGTGATCTCTAGTAATCACCAGTAAGTGGGCACGAGCATTCAGCAATGGATGCCATGAATTGTAAAGTCAACTCTTACACATAAATTGTTTATCTTACTCATGTTTTATGGCTGCAGGATATATGTTTCCCACATTTTCTGGCAGTGAGACTTTTTGTTTATAGTTCTTGATATGAAGTGTAAAATATGTTCTAGAAATCTGATAGTCTAGGAAGTGGTGTTCTTTAATATGTGTTTATTGTGGTACCAGGAAGAATTTCAGCATGTGTGACAGAAAGAAGGCTCTCAAGGATTTTTATAAAATGGAATTCTTCCAGGGTGTCTGGGTTTCTCTTGTACACTTTATGTTTTAAGTTACCTCAGAGATAGAAATTGCATGGGGTTAGGTCGGGGGACCGAGGGGCCCACAAATCTCTACTAATAATTCTGTCCTCAAACACACTTTCAATTGTTCTCATTGATATATTGAGCGTATGAGCTGTTGCAGAGTCTTGTTGAAAAAAGGCAAAATTAGGCTCCCTGTCTGTTAATTCTCTAAAAAAAAAAGGGGGCAAAATTGTATTCACATATGTACGGGCATCAACTGTTGACTCAAAAAAAATTGGCCCTATAACTCTTTCTCTGCTCATGACGCGCCATACACCAATTTTTTTTTGTCATGAAGGAGTACTCTATGAACAATATTAGGTTTGTCAGAGCTCCAATAATGATTATTTTGTGTACACACATATCCATGAAGGTGGAACCAAGCCTTGTCCATCAATAATATTAAATATGTGTCTATTTCGTTGTTGTGTACATATTGAGATTCCACTCACAAAATGTGCGCCTAATTACAGGATCACCTGGTTGAGGAGCATGTGCCACAGTTATTTTATATGGTTTTAACTTCAGCAATTTGGTAGCTCTTCACGCAGAGCCATAAGAAATGCCTGTAGTTGTGAAAGACACCTAAGTGATTTTTGGGGGGAATTCTCCAAATGATGACCAATGTCTAATGTTTCTTCGGTAAGAACCATATGCCATCTTTTAGATTTCTTAGCCTGAACATTTCCTGTGGCCTGAAATTTATTGTTAAGTTCATGGATTGATGTACGGCTTGGAACTTATACATCTGGAAATCTTTCTGCAAATCGTACTTTCACTTGGCAAGCTGACTGAGTAAACACATACAAATCTTAAATAAATACATGCCGCGCAGTAGAAAACATATACTGAGCCATAATATGCTTTGTGCCTAAGTACAGGACAAAATAATAAATAACTCGTAATAACTGAACTACATCACATCACCATCAACTCAATACTGCACTTCACACTGCAGAGCAAAATCACGACAATAGCGTGACCTTGTTTATAGCAGCGGTGCATTATCATGTTTGCACAGAAAAACACAGCACATCCGGTTCGTAGTTTCTTGGCTTTCCCGATATATATAATTAATTGAAATTAATTATGCTTTTTAGAAACCTTAGCCTGGTCTTGAAAGTTTTTAATATAGAATCAACTGAAAAATTCAATGCCTTAGTTGGGATTTGAACACGGTTCTCCCGCTCTCCATGCAGTTGCTCTAACCATTGAGCTATTGTGACAACATACCGGTGGAATATTGAATTCCCCAATTGACTCAAGTTGTTTCCCATATAGACCACCAAGGCATCTCACTAGAGATGACAATCTCAATGGTGACCTGCCATTGCAAGTACTTTAATACCGAGTGCTTATGGGTTTCTTAAAGTTTTCTTTTTAATTATTATATATATACATATATATATATATAATTAATTGATATTAATTATATCTTTTAAAGACCTTAGCCTGTTCTTGGCAAGTTTTTAATATAGAGTCAACCAAAAAATTCAATTACACAGCTGGGATTTAAACACGGTTCTCCCGCTCTCCATGAGGTTGTTCTAACCACTGAGTTATGTGACAACATGCCAGGGGACATTGAATTCCCCAATTGATTCAAGTTGTTTCCCAGATAGACCACCAAGGCATCTCACTAGAGATGACAATCTCAATGGTGAGCTGCCATTGCAAGTAGTTTAATACTGAATGCTTATGGGTTTCTTAAGTTTTCTTTTTAATTAAATTTTTTAAATTAAATTTTTAATTACAAAGAAAACCTTAAGAAACCCATAAGCAAAGCACTCAGTCTCTAAAAAGTATAATTAATTTCAATTAATTAATTATATATAATGTTGGAAAGATAGAATCAGATGACTGAAAAATTCACTGCCATCACCATCAGTTGTATAATTTAGTGTCGTACCGGCATGTTGTCATGGTAGCTTAGTGGTTAGAGCAACCGGCCGGAAACCGGGAGATTCGTGGTTCAAATCCCAGCGATGGCATTGAATTTTTCAGTCATCTGATTCTACTTTTTCAACCTTGTTCAACACATGGCTTGTGTGGAAGAACAATTAATTCCATTAACTGATCTAATAGTGGTTGAAACTGTGAAGTCTGGGACTTAAAGTACTTAGATACCATTAGGGTATGTCATCTCAATACAATTTGAGATCTCTGTGTGGTTTACCGGGAAAAATGTGTGGTTTTAAAGTACTTGCGATGGCAGGTTGCCATTGAAATTGTCATCTCTAGTGAGATGCCTTGGTGGTCTATCTGGGAAAAATTTGAGTCAATAGGGGAATTCAATGTCCCACCGGCATGTTGTCACAGTAGCTCAGTGGTTAGAGCAACTGCACAGAGAGGGGGAGAACCATGTTCAAATCCTGGCTGTGGCATTGCATTATTCAGTTGACTCTACATTGCACTAGTCTTATCACAGCCTTTCCTTTGGAACATATTATTGCCTATAGGCAGTGGTGTTAACTCGTATTTGTTTGTCGTTGGATTGCTGGTAAACTTTGGGTTTTATTGATTAGATCACATACACATTCACACTTCCACACTCTGGAGAGGATAGGGAATAATCTGGGCTAGAGAAAAATTCTCACTCCCAGCTGGGAATCAAACCTGGGACCCCTCACACAGCAGGCAGTGCTCTATTGACTGAGCTACGAGGCCAGTCTCAAACTTTTGTGTCATAGTTTGAAGGTGGTTACAAACCCTTTAAAGAAACTCAAAACTCAGAATCAACAAAAATATCATTTTCCATTATAAATGATTCCAGTGTTGGAAAAGGAGCAGAATGCCCATCTTTTATGTGAAAAATTCATAACATAAGTTTTTTCTCAAACAGTTCAAGATTTTTATTGAAGACAGAGGTTTAGTTTATTAATTTAGAAGTGATGCCTGAAGCATAGGTGCTAGTAACCGTGCTTCATCAACAGAATGATACAAAATCAGAATTATTTTCATAACAAACAATAAAAGTTTGCATCTTAACTCAAATAACCTTAAAAGCAGTGCAGGAAGAGCTTAACACAGTGAAACCAATATTAAACATTTAATATTTTGAATTTGTTGACTTCACACTCAACACCGTGGCTAGTTTTCCAGAAATGATCGGCCACTGCTAATTTGTCTGTCTGATTATATCTGATGTTTCTGAAATGTTCTTTTTGTCTCACTTTTGAGCTTCTCTTTGTTTTTCCTGTACAAATCTTATCCAATCCAAACAACTAATCTGATATACCCCTGGTTTTTCATTTGTTTCAGGTTTGTCCAGTTTGTTTGATTTAATTAAGTTCCTTAAAGATAATCTATTTTGAGGTGCCAAAATGATATGGTGTTATTTTAAAAACTTTTTTAAATTTGTGCAAAGCTATCAGATGGAAGGTAAATTTTTTATACTGCATATCAGGTTTCTCTTTTTTGAGTGTTGTCATTTCTTCCAAGTATTTAAGTCTTTTAAATTTTTGGATTAGCCACAGTATAAATGGAGAAATTAAACTCTTAAAAACCACCAGAAATACTAAATAATTGGATGTTTGAGAAAAGACTTTTATTAAGAAGCATGAAGGACATGTGATGAACTTCTAGATTCATAATGACGTCAATGCCTATGCAAAATTGTTCCAACTTACGCTGCCAGGGTATACATTTTCAACTATCTTTGATCTGGCTGTTCAAACCAGCCGACAGCAGCTGATGATGTAGACAAGGTGCTACGAAAACATGTTGCTGTATTATGTGTAAGTGAAACCCATGAGTGTTTAAAGTTGACCAATTAAAAAACTTAAATGAAATAGTCTTGCTAGTAGTTTTCCCTTAGAAAGCACCACATTTCAGAATGAACTTCAAGTTGTGTATCTTCACTACCCTTTCATCTCAAAAATTGGAAAATAATTCATTACTTAATGATTGAGCCTGAATAAAAATGAACTAGTTACATAATAATTTAATCGAATCTTGAGTTGGTGGATACACTAAAACTTCACTTACTAAGCTTTTCAAGTAAGTGAAGTTTTGGTGTATCCACCGACTCAAGATTCAATTAAATTATTGTTTTGCTTCACTGTCTATAACTTTTGAATAACACTTCAATTAGTTACATATTTTTCTAGCACAGTTTTAAACTGGTGGCATTTCTTTGGAGGCCAATTCTTCCCTGTGCATGAAACAGTGCACCCATTTCATACCTGGAGCTATTTCTTTGACCTAAGAAACAACCCCTATGCCTTCTTGTAAGGGCATAAACTCCATTTGAACAGAAGCCCACACGTTTATACCACTGGATCCCTTTGTCTCTTATGTAATAACTGTGGGCAAATTGAAATACCGCTTCTCCAGTTGTTTGGGTTGGCAAAGTTCCACTAAACAAAATATTGTTGCATATGTTGTCACCATGATTGTGTGTCGAACATAGCATATTAATTGTAATACAGCCCTTTCAATTAATGGAGATACTATTCTACCCCGTTCTGCAACCGATGATGTCATTTGAAAGAGAAATCAAGTCATCTTTTAGTGACTTGTTGCCAGACATAGGTTTTACCACATGTTTTATGCCGTCCTCTGTGGTGTAGTAGTTCTATGCTAGCCTCTAGTTCCCGAGGTCGCGGGTTCAAATCCGGCGGAGGGTGATGGATTTTTCGGGCGTAAAAATTCTTAGCATGGCTTCCTTTGGAAGGGAAGTATAGTCGGTGGTCACATGTCGTAGATTTACGGCACGTAAAAGAACCTCAAGCCTGATAAAGAGGCCTCTGAGCAAAATTACAGGTCTTTCACACCCAATGCAGAATGGGACGCTAAGGACCACAGTAGTTAAAGAGCACCAATAAATAAAACTCAATTTAACCACATGAAGAAATAAATTTTCCCCATTAAAATGAGGTTTCCCTCTTTTGGCTATAAGCAAACTTAAGAGGGAGGATGCTTCCAGTGTTTTGCCATTAATCAAATCAACAGCCAAAAGTTTATCTTTCCCATAGTTGAGAACCTGTAAGCATTGCTGGAAAATGCAATCACACTATAATGCTTTGTTTCTATATATTATTGGAATTTTGTAGGTTTCATATATTGGTCTGACAACACTTTATAACACAAAATGCATGTGGTTTGGGCTCACTTTCATCATCACACCAAGCAAATCCTAATTTATAATATATTTGAGACCATAGTTTTTCTTTGAACTACTTGCTTTAACTTTAATATTAGGCCTATCACTCACTGTTACAACACATGTTTTACAGTTAGAATTAAGCTTTGTCTGTATCACTGTTCTAAGTCACTTTTTAATTTTGATGAGGTAACTCATTATACACATCCAACTATAGCTTCTGAAGATCTACTGAGCTTTGAATGAGGGAGAAAAAAAGTAATAAATGGCAATAAACAACCAGCTTGTTGAAGTACGGATAATTGAAATATGGACTACAAATGTGAACTTGAAACAGTAAAGGAAAGGCAGAGCAATAAGTCATAATATTGTTTACATCATCCGTCTGTTTTGTAGGTATCAATTGTTTTGGGTACATACCATGGTCCCTTTTCAATTAGTGACAATGCAGTCATATCCTCATATCCTGGAAGTATCAGATTTTTATCTAGGCATAGAAATATTCATGGAGTTTAGAAAGTTTGACTATTACATCAGTTTTATATGAACATTTTTATTCATTTACTGGTGTTTAACCACTTTAACATACATTGAAAAAGAGCATAAGATAATGTTTTGAATTAACTCTAGATTTCAAATTAAGATTTATACAAATATGACCAGTAATACAACCTATTGTTAATAAGTAGCACTGTACAATCATTATGCTCCTTATACTGGTAAGACTTAAATTTTCTTGTGAAAGTTTTCAAAACTCACATTTTTGTACCACAAAGCTTTTCAAAGCATTGATATTGCTCTGCAAATATCAAAATAATTTATATCCTTTTTGGGAGTTAGTAGTCTGAGTACATATTGACCATTTTATTATATTTGAAATAGCATGATAAGAGGCAGGATTATTTCTGCATAATAGGTGTACAAGAAAGCAATATTTTTATCATAATTTAAATTTCTAATGTCTGTGATCCATAGAGGTTGAGAAATGCTGCACTAAATGCTAGTAATGTTACCACGTAGACTTAAAGATTTTAAAAAATCGTATGATTTATATTCACATGATGATCTCTGTTCACTAGCATTTATTTTTATATAACTTCTACAAACTGATCTTGCCAAAGCTTACCTTTCTATCTACTTCATGTTGATTGAGATAAACATTTGCAGAAGTAGTTTCATTACACATTTCATTGTATTTACAAGGGGAATACAGAAATTTAATTGATAATCAAATGTTTGAAAGTGGGTGGCTATATGCTGGCCTTAAAATTCTCTACTCTTTCCTTAATGTTATGAGAAACAACTGAACAGTGACAGTGCTTCAAAAAATGACAAGGTATTGAAAAATGTCAACCAGCAATGATTAATATCTCGCAAATGGCTGATGCCACCAAAGAAGTTATTTTAAATAAATTGTGTGTTTTAAAGAGATTTACATTTTTTTTTGTACTGTGAGATAGATAAAATCTCTTAAGGTTTACCAGTTGTACAAAATTATACAAAATTCATCCAAATGAAGAGAACTTAAGAGGCTGTACCTAGGAAATTTAAGATAAACATTTTATTGTAAATCATTTTCAGTATATGGTATTTTAATCAAAATATTATTGCCATTTTGGAGAAAATAAAAAATAACAAAACAAATTTCCATGTAAAGGGTAGTTCACGCATGCATGCACACACAAACACACATACACACACCTCTCTTTCTAAAAATGCTTCTTTTTATCCAAGGGGCCAAAACATGAGTTTGTGGTGAAATCTCAATATCAAATATTTGGGTAGAATACAATATTTCCTCTACCCACCAGGCACATAGTAGTGAAAGTAAAATGTGTCCTTCTCATTTAGTAAATAAAAAGTCCCATAAAAGCTAAACTCGCAAAATAATAACAGTTTTTTTTTTGCTTTACAAGATGATTTTCACAGCATTTTTCTGATATGTCAGTTGTTTCTGGATATAAATAAAAACCTACTATAACCTAAGCTAGCAAGTACTTGTGTATTTGCACAACCTTGAGTTCTTAGCAAACTTGTGTACTTATTTATAAGCAAAAGCTAAAACTGCAAATAATGTTTGGTAAATACTGCTTCCTGTTAACAGCTGTGAGAAATAAACTTTTTGTGGTATTTTTGGCATGCTTAGATGTTTGATGCTTTTTTACACTATACTGCATAGTCGCTAATATACAATGACTCTTCTTTAGCTTTCACCTTTGTTTCAATATGTAACACCCAATTAAATCAGAAAATTTGTGTTCTGAATCATGAATAGATATGCATAAAACAATCGGCGTGGAAATAAAAGCTTTGTCACCAACATGAATGATGATGAGATGCGGTTTAAGGGCGCTAAACAGCTAAGGTCATCAGCGCCCTTACAAGGTATAAAATGTAGTGTCCAAAAATAAAAGTCTGATAAAAAACCGCATAATTAAAAACGGGACACAAACCCACGAGTCCTAAAGGTAAAAAACAAAGCAACAAATAACAAATACGAACACACTAAAAACATGGTCAATAAAAGAGTAAAACAACGTGTCAAGAACTGTAGAATGTCAGGGACACGAGCGCTAATGTCCACTGGGGAGGAGATTCCCATTAAAAAAGAAGATAAAATTCAACAGTCAAAAGACCCTCAGCGCATCAAATGCGTCTGGTACATCCAATGTCATTGATAAAACGTAAAAGACACTTTACAGCACGCGCGTCGTCTGCCAAAACGTTGGCTAGGCCAACAGGCAGACCAACACGAACGCGCAAAGGAGCTAAAACTTGACACTCTGCTAAAGTATGACGCACCGTTAAGGGTGCATCACACTGCTCACAGAGTGGTGCGGGGTCACCACTGAGCAAGCATCTATGGCTAAAAAGCCAATGTCCGATTCGTAAGCGAGCTAAAAGTACCTCTTCCCGACGACACGAACGAGAAGAGGTACCCCAGAGCAACGGAAGAGGTTTAACCTCCCGCAACTTGTTCCCCCTTACAGCAGCCCACTCATCGCGCCAGCGCGAGAGGATACTGGTACGTAAAATAACATAAAAATCTGAGGAAGGAACAACACAGGTAAAACATCTGGGTGATAAAATGGCCGATTTGGCAGCGGCGTCGGCAGACTCGTTGCCTGAGATGCCCACATGACCTGGAATCCACAGGAAGGAGACGCTGATGCCAGAGGCATCAAGCGAGTGGAGCAGGTCATGTATACGCTGTACGAGAGGGTGGTAACCGTACAGTGCGTCAATACCCTGAAGGGCACTCAGAGAGTCGGTACAAATAACACAGTGCCGTAAGTCGTGCCGCTGGATGTATAAAACAGATTGGTATATACTAAAAAGTTCGGCGGTATAAATCGAACATTGTCCAGGTAAACGAAAAGTAAAACTCTGTACACCAAAAACAAAGGCACATCCTACTCCAACATCAGTCTTAGCCCCATCAGTATATATAAAATGACAGTCCCCGAACTGCGCCTGTAGTTCTAAAAAGGCGGATCTAAGAACAGAAGCAGGGGTCGCATTTTTCGGCATCGACGTTAGCCCAAGGTGGATGTGGGCCTCAGCGCGCGACCATGGAGGAAAACGCGTTTCCCCTCGGGTAAGGGCCGGCGCTGGCGTAACGTCCAAATGCCGAAGTAGCAGTCGAAATCGAACCCCTGGAGGGAGCAATGCAGAGGAGCTAACTAAATATTGCCGATCAAGCGAATCCTCGTAAAATGTCGGGAAAGACGGGTGGTCAGGCAAGCTGGAGAGTCGACAGGCATAGCTGCACAAGAGCATCTCACGCCTGAAGGACAGCGGAGGATCTGCAGCTTCAGCATACAGGCTAAGAACAGGGCTGGTTGGAAAGGCCCCTGTAGCGACTCTTCTGCCACAATGGTGAATGGCATTCAATCGACGTAAAACAGATGGACGTGCCGACGAATAAACAATACACCCGTAATCAAGCTTGGATCGGACCAAAGAGCGATAAAGACGAAGGACGGTCCGATCAGCTCCCCAGGATGTGCCACTTAAAACACGTAAAATATTAAGAGAACGGTCACACTTTGCTTTTAAAAAGGAAACGTGAGAAGTCCAGCTCAGCTTCCGGTCAAAGATCAACCCCAAAAATCTCACCTCGTCTGCAAATGGAAGGACCTCCGACCCAAGATGGAGAGAGGGCGGAGGGAAAGCCTTCCGGCGCCAGAAATTGATGCAGACGGATTTCTCGGCGGAGAAATTAAAGCCGTTAGCGTTACTCCAGGCGTAGAGACGGTCGATACAGCTCTGGAGACGGCGTTCGAGTAGACAGGTCCGCCGTGAACTGCAATAAATGGCAAAATCATCTACAAAAAGGGACGATGAAATGCCAGGTGGAATACAATCAACTATGGGGTTGATAGCAATCGCAAAAAGTGTGACACTAAGTACCGAGCCCTGCGGTACTCCGTTCTCTTGAATAAAACGACTAGATAAAACCGAGCCCACACGTACACGAAACACGCGGTCCGTCATAAACTCCAGAAGAAATATGGGAAGACGACCGCGGATATTCCATGCGTAAAGTGTACGTAAAATGCCGCCCCTCCAACAAGTGTCATAAGCTTTCTCCAGGTCAAAAAATACAGCCACGGTTTGACACTTTCTCAGAAATCCATTCATAATATGCGTCGACAAGGACACCAGATGGTCGACGGTAGAGCGATAGCGCCGAAATCCGCACTGAGCGTTCGCTAGAAGTTTCTGAGACTCAAGCCACCATGTCAACCGCCCGTTGATCCTGCGCTCCAGCACCTTGCAAATGCAACTGGTGAGGGAGATAGGGCGGTAGCTGGAAGGAAGTTGGCGATCCTTCCCAGCCTTAAGTATAGGGACAATGGTGGCTTCGCGCCAAACGGAAGGAAAAATGCCGTCTTGCCAAATACGGTTATAGACCTGTAAGAGAAAGAGTTTACTGTCGGCTGAAAGGTGCTTTAACATCAGGACATGAATGCCATCCGGGCCAGGAGCGGAGTGCCTAGAGCAATGAAGAGCGTGCTCCAGCTCCCTCATTGTAAAAAGTTCGTTATAACATTCATCATTAGCAGACCGAAAATTATATGGTGCAGAATCCAGCCGGTCTTTAATAGAGCGAAAGTCGGCGGAATAATGGTCTGAACTGGAAACCGCCTCAAAGGCAGATCCCAGAGTGTTAACGATGGCAGCCGGATCCACTATAGTGGCATTGGAAACCTGAAGGCCAGAAACAGTACAATGTGACACTTTACCTGAGAAGCGACGAAGTTTATCCCAAACAACAGATGAAGGCGTAAAGCGATTAAAAGATTCGACAAAACGAGTCCACGACGCCTTTTTGCTATCCTGAATAATGCGACGAGCCCTGGCGCGCGATTGTTTAAAAGTCACCAAATTATCAAGTGTAGGGTGGCGCCGAAACACCCTAAGTGCAGTCCTACGGGCACGAACGGCGTCCCGACAATCCTCATTCCACCACGGAACAGGTGGCCGCCGAGGTTGAGAGGATGAACGGGGAATTGCGCGTTCGGCGGCAGAGAAAATCGTAGACGTAAGGTGCTGCACTAGTTGGTTAATGTCGGTGAAGGGCTGATCGTAAAAATGCACGAGGCTGGAATACAAGCACCAGTCGGCTTTTGGGAATATCCAGGTAGGTACTCTGGAATGCCGTACGTGGTGCGACAGTAGAGAAACGATGCAGGGGTAATGGTCGCTGGAGTAGGTGATGATGATAATGATGATGATGATATGCGGTTTAAGGGCGCTAAACTGCTAGGGTCATCAGCGCCCTTACAATGTGTAAAATATAAGGTCAAAGTATAAAAGGTAAAAAAAAACCGCATAATTAAAAAACGGGACACAAACCCGCGATGTCCAAAAAGTTAAAACTAACAATAGTATAACAATAACAATAACAACAAGAATAAAAATAACAACAGGAATAACAATAACAACAAGAATAACAATAACAACAATAATAACAATAAATATATCTCAAAAACCAACACACTAAAAGCATAGCCAATAAAAGATTAAAACGTGTCAAGAACTGTAGAATGCGGGACATGAGCGCCACATGTCACTGGGGAGTAAGTCCCTATAAAAACATACAGAAGAAAATAACAAAGCTAAAAGACGCTCAGCGCATCAAATGCGACGATTAAAACCAATGTCACTTATAAAACGTAAAAGACATTCTACAGCATGCGCGTCGTCTGCCAAAACGTTGGCTATGCCAACAGGCAGACCCAGGCGAACGCGCAGTGGAGCTAAAACTTGACACTCAGTTAAAATGTGACGCACCGTTAAGGGCACGTCACACTGCTGACACAGCGGAGCGGGATCACCACTGAGCAGGTAACTATGACTAAAACGACAATGTCCAATTCGTAAACGGGCTAAAAGTACCTCTTCCCGACGTGAAGAACGAGAAGAGGTACCCCAGATTAACGGGAGAGGCTTAACCTCCCGCAACTTGTTCCCGCGGAGGGCCGTCCACTCATCGCGCCAGCGCGAGAGGATGCGGCGACGTAAAATAACACACGAATCTGACGAGGGAACAACAGAGGTAAAAAATCTGGGTAATAAAATCGCCGATTTCGCAGCGGCGTCGGCAGACTCATTACCTGAGATGCCCACATGACCTGGAATCCACATGAAGGACACGCTGATGCCAGTGACACCAAGCGAGTGGAGCAGGTCATGTATGCGCTGTACAAGCGGGTGGTAATGGTACAGCGCAGTAATAGTCTGAAGGGCACTCAGAGAGTCCGTACAAATAAAACAGTGCTGTAAGGCGTGCCGCTGAATGTATAAAATAGATTGATAAATGCTAAAAAGTTCGGCAGTAAAAATTGAACATTGTCCAGGTAAACGAAACTTAAAACTACAGTGACCAGACACAAAGGCACATCCAACTCCAGCTTCAGTCTTAGATCCATCGGTATAGATAAAATAGTAGTCTCCGAATTGAGCCCGTACTTCTAAAAAAGCCGATCTAAAGACTGAAGCAGGGGTCTCAGTCTTCGGCATCGACGTTAGCCCAAGGTGACAGTGGGCCTCAGCGCGAGACCATGGAGGAAAACGCGTTTCCCCCCGTGGAAGGGCCGGCGCTGGCGGAACGTCTAAATGCCGAAGGAGCTGTCGAAAGCGAACCCCTGGTGGGAGCAAGGCAGAGGAGCTAATAAAATAGTGACGATCAAGTGACTCCTCGAAAAATAACTCGAAGGACGGGTGGTTAGGCAAGCTTGAGAGTCGACAAGCATAGCTGCACAAGAGCATCTCACGCCTGAAGGACAGCGGAGGCTCTGCAGCTTCTGCGTACAGACTGGGTACAGGGCTAGTTGGAAAGGCCCCTGTAGCGACTCTGATGCCACGATGGTGAATGGCATTCAATCGACGTAACACAGATGGACGTGCCGACGAATAAACAATACACCCGTAATCAAGCTTGGATCGGACCAAAGAGCGATAAAGGCGAAGAAGGACGGTCCGATCAGCTCCCCAGGATGTGCCACTTAAAACACGTAAAAGATTAAGAGAACGGTCACACTTTGCTTTTAAAAAGGAAACGTGCGAGGTCCAACACAACTTCCTGTCAAAAATCAACCCCAAAAATTTCGCCTCGTCTGCAAACGGAAGTATCCCTGGCCCAAGATGGAGAGAGGGCGGAGGGAAATACTTCCGGCGCCAGAAGTTGATGCAGACGGATTTCTCGGCGGAGAAATTAAAGCCGTTGGCGTTACTCCAGGCGTAGAGACGGTCGATACAGCTCTGGAGACGGCGTTCGAGTAGACAGGTCCGCCGTGAAGTGCAATAAATAGCGAAATCGTCAACAAAAAGGGACGATGAAATGCCAGGTGGAATACAATCAACAATGGGGTTGATAGCAATCGCAAAAAGTGTGACACTGAGTACAGAGCCCTGCGGTACTCCGTTCTCTTGAATAAAACGACGAGATAAAACCGAGCCCACACGTACACGAAAGACGCGGTCCGTCATAAACTCCCGAAGAAATATGGGAAGACGACCGCGGATATTCCAATCGTGAAGTGTACGTAAAATGCCGCCCCTCCAACAAGTGTCATAAGCTTTCTCCAGGTCAAAAAATACCGCCACGGTTTGACACTTTCTCAGAAATCCATTCATAATATGCGTCGACAAGGACACCAGATGGTCGACGGTAGAGCGATAGCGACGAAACCCGCACTGAGCGTTCGCTAGAAGTTTCTGAGACTCAAGCCACCATGTCAACCGCCCGTTGATCATGCGCTCCATCACCTTACAAATGCAACTGGTGAGGGAGATAGGGCGGTAGCTGGAAGGTAGTTGGCGATCCTTCCCAGGCTTAAGTATAGGGACAATGGTGGCTTCGCGCCAAACGGAAGGAAAAATGCCGTCTTGCCAAATACGGTTATAGACCTGTAAGAGAAATAGTTTACTGTCGGCTGAAAGGTTCTTTAACATCAGGACATGAATGCCGTCCGGCCCGGGAGCGGAGTGCCGAGAGCAATGAAGAGCGTGCTCCAGCTCCCTCATTGTGAATAGTTCGTTATAGCAGTCATCATTAGCAGACCGAAAAGTAAATGATGCGGAATCCTGCCGGTCTTTAATAGAGCGAAAGCCGGCGGAATAATGGTCTGAACTGGAAACCGCCTCAAAGGCAGAACCCAGAGTGTTAGCGATGGCAGCCGGATCCACTATGGTGGCATTAGAAACCTGAAGGCCAGAAACAGTACAATGTGACACTTTACCTGAGAAGCGACGAAGTTTATCCCAAACAACGGATGAAGGCGTAAAACGATTAAAAGACTCGACAAAACGAGCCCAAGATGCCTTCTTGCTATCCTGAATAATGCGACGAGCCCTGGCGCGCGATTGTTTAAAAGTCACCAAATTATCAAGTGTAGGGTGGCGCCGAAACACCCTAAGTGCAGTCCTACGGGCACGAACGGCGTCCCGACAATCCTCGTTCCACCATGGAACAGGTGGCCGCCGAGGTTGGTAGGATGAACGGGGTATTGCACGTTCGGCGGCTGAGAAAATAATAGACGTAAGGTGCTGCACTAGTTGATTAATGTCGGAGAAGGGCTGGTCCGCAAAATGCACGAGGCTGGAATACAAGATCCAGTCGGCTTTTGCGAATATCCAGGTAGGTACTCTGGAATGCTGTACGTGGTGCGACAGAAGAGAAACGATGCAGGGGAAATGGTCGCTGGAGTAGGTGTCAGCGACGACGTTCCACTGAAGACGACGTGCAAGCTGGATTGAGCAAATCGCAAGGTCCAGGTGAGAGAATGTACCAGAAGAATCAGAAATAAAAGTAGGTGCACCTGTATTGAGGATGGAAAGATTGAACTGATAAAAAATGTCGGAAAGAAGAGTTCCCCTCGCACAAGCCCTTGGCGAACCCCATAGTGGGTGATGGGCATTAAAATCTCCCAACAGAAGAAATGGTGTTGGGAGAGCGGACAGGAGAGATCGAATGTCCGCGGGAGCGAGGGGAGACGATGGAGGTGTATACACAGAACAAACAGAAAAGAAAAAACCGGGTAACTGCAGTCTAATGGCAACAGCTTGCAAGTCGGACGTAAGTGTGATAGGATGAAAATGAACGTCATTACGCACCAACAACATGACACCTCCATGAGCAGGAGCACCCTCCTCCGGTTCAAGATCGTAGCGAACCGGAGTGTACCCTCGGAGATCGAAAGGGTCGTGAGGGCGAAGCTTGGTCTCCTGCAAACACACGACCATAGGTGAATGGGAACGCAATAAAAGTTGCAGTTCCGCCCTATGCGATCGTACACCACGTACATTCCAGCTCAGGATAGCCATGAATAAAAGGGATAAACTGTCTACTTAGAAGGGCGGCTTAAAATTACCTTTTGTTTAACCTTGGGGCTCGGGCTTTTTGTATGGAGTTGGTCAGACTCCATAGCTTCCTCGGAGGGAGGGCCCACGCGCTCAGTGCCAGAAACCGATTCAAGCGCCGTGAAGCGGTTCTGGGTGGCGATGGGTGAGGGGTGCCGCTGAGCGCGGCTGGTCCCAGGACCTTCCTGGGACAGCGACCTCCGAGGAGGAGAAGGTGAACTTTTGCTACCGCGCGCACGCGGAGGGTCTTTCAAGAAATCTTCCCTACGTAGTTTCTGCTTGGGCTTCTTTTCAGCGGCTTGCGACTTCATTGACTTTGGACCAGGTTTATAAGGCTTGGTAACAGTAGCTTTAATAGACGGCCGGATGGTAGTGGCGGTTAATCCAGTCAAGGTCCAAGTCTGAGTTTCGGCATCTACTCGTGGTACTGGCGAGGCAACAACAGAACTAAATGTGCCAGATCGCAGGAGTGAAGGTTGGCGCGCATGGTAACGCCTCCGGGCTTCAGCGAAGGAGAGTTTTTCCTTTACCCGGATCTCCTGGATCGCCTTCTCGTCCAAGTACCGCGGACAGTCGGCAAACGAAGCAGAATGAGACCCTTTGCAATTAACGCAGACGGGGGCTGTTGAACAGGTACCTTCGTGTGAGGGCTGGCTACATGTTGCACAGATGTTAACGGCACTCTTACATGAGACTTGCGTATGCCCAAAACGTTGGTATTTAAAACAACGCAGAGGTCTAGGAATATAAGGCCTCACAGAAATCCGTTCGTACCCTGCGGAAATGCTCGTGGGCAGATCGACGCCATCAAATGTAATAAACAGGGTACGAGTGGGTACCAATACGCCGTCGCGTTTGGCCTGCACTCGATGGACCGCTGTCACCTTCTGGTCTGCAAGATATTCTACCAGGTCCTCGTCCGATATACCATCGAGGCTATGGGTGGTAATAACGCCTCGACAGGAATTCAATGTGCGGTGCTTCTCGACACGGATAGGATAGCCGTGGAGAAGCGTAGCGCGCAACAAGGTCTTACTTTGCAGATCGGATTTCGTTTGGGCTAATAAGGAACCATTCCGTAGACGAGTGCAGGACTGAACCGCACCAGCAATTGCATCAATGCCCTTTTGAATGATGAAAGGGTTCACCTTCTCAAAGCTTTGTCCTTCTTCGGTTCGTGAAATGACCAAGTAACAACCAGTTGTCGGTGGTGTCACTTCTGTTACATAGACTTTTCGGCGCTTGTTAGTAGTAATGGAGGAAGGGTGCTCCATAGCGAAATAAATCCTCCACCATTGCAACCGTCTCTGACCTCGGGCTCTGACTTCTCGGGCGTTACCCCGGCTTGGGTGAGTGGCCTATCTATACCAGACTCACCCCAGGGTCACACCTCCCAGAACATAGACAGAGGGACCCAATCGCCGTCAGAAGTCAGCAGCTCATGCAATGGCCCCCCCGCGGGACTGCAGTTGAACAGCGGATACGAACACATACCCTACATGACGACCCCGGGTGGTGGGGATGACGCCATTACCCACTCACCCAGCTGCGCACGCGGTGCGCGGGTATCCGTCAGGCTGTGTCCACGGAGGATTTAAATAAAAAGATAAAAGAAACTAAAACAGTGTGGGCGTTTCGCACGCAAGGTAGGCCGGCGGGGAAGAAAAAGAGATATGCGAATGTCATGGTGCGAAATGGCCGGAAAGTGATAAGGGAAGAAAGAAACGATGGTGAGGTGCGGTATGAATGGAATGTAAAGAACGCACGAGAGCCTACCTTGTGTCCACCGGTCACTTGAAGAACCCACCTCGACCGGATGGGGGTGAGGGGATGAATGTGGCGATGAATGGCTCGGGAACCCCCGGGTGCGCCAAAAACCCGTACTCACATAAGGTGAGCCCCTGAGGGGACTGGAGTAGGTGTCAGCGACGACGTTCCACTGAAGACGATGAGCAAGCTGGAGTGAGCAGATGGCAAGGTCCAGGTGAGAGAATGTACCAGAAGTATCAGAAATAAAAGTAGGTGCACCTGTATTGAGGATGGAAAGCTTGAACTGATAAAAAATGTCGGAAAGAAGAGTTCCCCTCGCACAAGCCCTTGGCGAACCCCACAGTGGGTGATGGGCATTAAAATCTCTCAACAGAAGGAATGGTGTTGGGAGAGCGGACAGGAGAACTCGAATGTCCGCGGGAGCGAGGGGAGACGATGGAGGTGAATACGCAGATCAAACAGAAAACAAAAAGCCGGGTAAGTGAAGGCGAACGGCAACTGCTTGCAAGTCGGGTGTAAGTGTGACAGGTTTAAAATGAACGTCGTTACGCACTAACAACATGACACCTCCATGAGCAGGAGTACCCTCCTCCGGTTCAAGGTCGTAGCGAACCGGAGTATATCCTCGGAGATCAAAAGGATCGTGAGGGCGAAGCTTAGTCTCCTACAGACATACGACCATAGGCGAATGGGAACGCAATAAAAGTTGCAATTCCGCCCTGTGCGATCGTACACCACGTACATTCCAGGTCAGGATAGCCATGAATAAAAGGGATAAACTGTCTACTTAGAAGGGCGGCTTAAAAGAATCTTTTGCTTAACCTTTGGGCTCGGGCTTTTTGTATGGAGTTGGTCAGACTCCATAGCTTCCTCGGAGGGAGGGCCCACGCGCTCAGTGCCAGAAACCGATTCAAGCGCCGTGAATCGGTTCTGGGTGGCGATGGGTGAGGGTTGCCGCTGAGCGCGGCTTGTCCCAGGAGCTTCCTGGGACAGCGACCTCCGAGGAGGAGAAGGTGAACGTTTGTTACCGCGCGCACGCGGAGGGTCTTTCAAAAAATCTTCCCTACGAAGTTCCTGCTTGGGTTTCTTTTCAGCGGCTTGCGACTTCATTGACTTTGGACCAGGTTTATAGGGCTTGGTAACAGTAGCTTAAATGGACGGCCGGATGGTAGTGACGGTTAATCCAGTCATGGTCCAGGTCTGAGTTTCGGCATTTACTCGTGGTACTGGCGAGGCAACAACAGAACTAAATGTGCCTGATCGCAGGAGTGAAGGTTGGCGCGCATGGTAACGCCTCCGGGCTTCAGCGAAGGAGAGTTTTTCCTTTACCCGGATCTCCTGGATCGCCTTCTCGTCCAAGTACCGCGGACAGTCGGCAAACGAAGCAGAATGAGACCCTTTACAATTAACGCAGACGGGTGTGATGATGATGAGGTGGAGCTTAAGGGCGCTCAACTACATAGGTTATTAGCGCCCTTACAATGTATGAAATATAAAATTGAAAGTCAAAAAACTAAAAAACCACAAACAACCCGCTTGGTCAAAACACTAAAAAACACAACAGACCAAAGGCTAAAATCTACACACTAAAATCACGGTCACTAAAACAATAAAACGTGTCAAGAACTGTAGAATGCAAGGAACATGAGCGCCTTATGTCCGGGGAGAAGGGCCCCATTAAAACTAACAATATAAAATCAAACAGCTAAAAGGCGTTCAGCGCATCAAATGCGACGGCTAAAACCAATGTCAGTGATAAAACGTAAAAGACATTCTACAGCATGCGCGTCGTCTGCCAACACGTTGGCTAGGCCAACAGGCAGACCCACGCGAACGCGCAGTGGAGCTAAAACTTGACACTCGGTTAAAATGTGACAGACCGTTAATGACAGAGCACACTGACCACACAGAGGTGCGGGATCACCACTAAGCAGGTATCTATTACTAAAAAGGCAATGTCCGATACGTAGACGAGCTAAAATCACCTCTTCCCGACGAGAAGAACGAGAAGAGGTGCACCAGATTAACGGGAGAGGTTTAACCTCCCGCAATTTGTTCCCCCGGAGGGCCGACCACTCATCGCGCCAGCGCGAGAGGATGCGGTGACGTAAGAAAACACTAAAGTCAGACGAGGGAACAACAGAAGTAAAAAATCTGGGTAATAAAATCGCCGATTTCGCAGCGGCGTCGCCCGACTCATTCCCTGAGATACCCACATGACCTGGAATCCACATAAAAGAGACGCTGATGCCAGATGCACCAAGCGAATGGAGCAGGTCATGAATGCGCTGTACGAGGGGGTGGTAAGTGTACAGCGCGTTAATACTCTGAAGGGCACTCAGAGAGTCCGAACAAACAACACAACGTCGTAAGACTTGCCGCTGAATGTATAAAACACATTGATAGATACTAAAAAGTTCGGCGGTATAAATCGAACATTGCCCGGGTAAACGAAAAGTAAAACTATGCCCACCTAAAACAAAGGCACATCCTACTCCAACATCAGTCTTAGACCCATCAGTATAAATAAAATGACAGTCTCCGAATGTTGCCTGAAGTGCTAAAAATGCGGATCTAAGGACTGAAGCAGGGGTCTCATTCTTCGGCATCGACGTTAGCCCAAGGTGACAGTGGGCCTCAGCGCGCGACCATGGAGGAAAGCGCGTTTCCCCTCGGGTAAGGGCCGGCGCTGGCGTAACGTCCAAATGCCGAAGTAGCAGTCGAAATCGAACCCCTGGAGGGAGCAATGCAGAGGAGCTAACGAAATATTGGCGATCAAGCGAATCCTCGTAAAATACATCGAAGGACGGGTGGTTAGGCAAGCTTGAGAGTCGACAAGCATAGCTGCACAAAAGCATCTCACGCCGGAAGGACAGCGGAGGCTCTGCAGCTTCTGCGTACAGACTGGGTACAGGGCTAGTTGGAAAGGCCCCTGTAGCGACTCTTATGCCACGATGGTGAATGGCATTCAATCGACGTAACACAGATGGACGTGCCGACGAATAAACAATACACCCGTAATCAAGCTTGGATCGGACCAAAGAGCGATAAAGGCGAAGAAGGACGGTCCGATCAGCTCCCCAGGATGTGCCACTTAAAACACGTAAAATATTAAGAGAACGGTCACACTCTGCTTTTAAAAAGGAAACGTGCGAGGTCCAACAAAACTTCCTGTCAAAAATCAACCCCAAAAATTTCGCCTCGTCTGCAAACGGCAGTATCCCTGGCCCAAGATGGAGAGAGGGCGGAGGGAAACGCTTCCGGCGCCAAAAGTTGATGCAGACGGATTTCTCGGCGCAGAAATTAAAGCCGTTGGCGTTACTCCAGGCGTAGAGACGGTCGATACAGCTCTGGAGACGGCGTTCGAGTAGACAGGTCCGCCGTGAACTACAATAAATAGCGAAATCGTCAACAAAAAGGGACGAGGAAATGCCAGGTGGAATACAATCAACAATGGGGTTGATAGCAATCGCAAAAAGGGTGACACTGAGTACAGAGCCCTGCGGTACTCCGTTCTCTTGAATAAAACGACGAGATAAAACCGAGCCCACACGTACACGAAAGACGCGGTCCGTCATAAACTCCCGAAGAAATATGGGAAGACGACCGCGGATATTCCAATCGTGAAGTGTACGTAAAATGCCGCCCCTCCAACAAGTGTCATAAGCTTTCTCCAGGTCAAAAAATACAGCCACGGTTTGACACTTTCTCAGAAATCCATTCATAATAGACGTCGACAAGGACACCAGATGGTCGACGGTAGAGCGATAGCGACGAAACCCGCACTGAACGTTCGCTAGAAGTTTCTGAGACTCAAGCCACCATGTCAACCGCCCGTTGATCATGCGCTCCATCACCTTGCAAATGCAACTGGTGAGGCAGATAGGGTGGTAGCTGGAAGGTAGTTGGCGATCCTTCCCAGGCTTAAGTATAGGGACAATGGTGGCTTCGCGCCAAACGGAAGGAAAAATGCCGTCTTGCCAAATACGGTTATAGACCTGTAAGAGAAAGAGTTTACTGTCGGCTGAAAGGTTCTTTAACATCAGGACATGAATGCAGTCCGGCCCAGGAGCGGAGTGCCGAGAGCAATGAAGAGCGTGCTCCAGCTCCGTCATTGTGAATAGTTCGTTATAGCATTCATCATTAGCAGACCGAAACGTATATGATGCGGAATCCACCCGGTCTTTAATAGAGCGAAAGCCGGCGGAATAATGGTCTGAACTTGAAACCGCCTCAAAGGCAGCACCCAGAGTGTTAGCGATGGCAGCCGGATCCACTATGGTGCCATTAGAAACCTGAAGGCCAGAAACAGTACAATGTGACACTTTACCTGAGAAGCGACGAAGTTTATCCCAAACAACGGATGAAGGCGTAAAACGATTAAAAGACTGGACAAAACGAGCCCAAGATGCCTTCTTGCTATCCTGAATAATGCGACGAGCCCTGGCGCGCGATTGTTTAAAAGTCACCAAATTATCAAGTGTAGGGTGTCGCCGAAACACCCTAAGTGCAGTCCTACGGGCAAGAACGGCGTCCCGACAATCCTCGTTCCACCACGGAACAGGTGGCCGCCGAGGCTAGGAGGATGAACGGGGTATTGCGCGTTTGGCGGCAGAGAAAATAATAGACGTAAGGTGCTGCACAAGTTGGTTAATGTCGGAGAAGGGCTGGTCGTCAAAATGCACGAGGTTGGAATACAAGCTCCAGTCGGCTTTGGCGAATATCCAGGTAGGTACTCTGGTATGCTGTACGTGGTGCGACAGAAGAGAAACGATGCAGGGGTAATGGTCGCTGGAGTAGGTGTCAGCGACGACGTTCCACTGAAGACGATGAGCAAGCTGGAATTTGCCAATGGCAAGGTCCAGGTGAGAGAATGTACCAGAAGAATCAGAAATAAAAGTAGGTGCACCTGTGTTGAGGATGGAAAGATTGAACTGATAAAAAATGTCGGAAAGAAGAGTTCCCCTCGCACAAGCCCTTGGCGAACCCCACAGTGGGTGATGGGCATTAAAATCTCCCAACAGAAGAAATGGTGTTGGGAGAGCGGACAGGAGAGCTCGAATGTCCGCGGGAGCGAGGGGAGACGATGGAGGTGAATACACAGAGCAAACAGAAAACAAAATGCCGGGTAAGTGAAGGCGAATGGCAACAGCTTGCAAGTCAGATGTAAGTGTGACAGGTTTAAAATGAACGTCGTTACGCACTAACAACATGACACCTCCATGAGCAGGAGCACCCTCCTCCGGTTCAAGGTCGTAGCGAACCGGAGTATATCCGCGGAGATCAAAAGGATCGTGAGGGCGAAGGTTAGTCTCCTGCAAACATACGACCATAGGCGAATGGGAACGCAATAAAAGTTGCAGTTCCGCCCTATGCGATCGTACACCACGTACATTCCAGGTCAGGATAGCCATTAAGAAAAAGGGGATAAACTGTCTATTTAGAAGGGCGGCTTAAAATTACCTTATGTTTAACCTTTGGGCTCGGGCTTTTTGTATGGAGTTGGTCAGACTCCATAGCTTCCTCGGAGGAAGGGCCCACGCGCTCAGTGCCAGAAACCGATTCAAGCGCCGTGAATCGGTTCTGGGTGGCGATGGGTGAGGGGTGCCGCTGAGCGCGGCTTGTCCCAGGACCTTCCTGGGACAGCGACCTCCGAGGAGGAGAAGGTGAACTTTTGTTACCGCGCGCACGCGGAGGGTCTTTCAAAAAATCTACCCTACGTAGTTTCTGCTTGGGCTTCTTTTCAGCGGCTTGCGACTTCATTGACTTTGGACCAGGGTTATAGGGCTTGTTAACAGTAGCTTTAATAGACGGCCGGATGGTAGTGGCGGTTAATCCAGTCAAGGTCCAGGTCTGAGTTTCGGCATCTACTCGTGGTACTGGCGAGGCAACAACAGAACTAAATGTGCCAGATCGCAGGAGTGAAGGTTGGCGCGCATGGAAACGCCTCCGGGCTTCAGCGAAGGAGAGTTTTTCCTTTACCCGGATCTCCTGGATCGCCTTCTCCTCCAAATACCGCGGACAGTCGGCAAACGAAGCTGAATGTGACCCTTTACAATTAACGCAGACGGGGCCTGTTGAACAGGCACCTTCGTGTGAGGGCTGGCTACATGATGCACAGATGTTAACGGCACTCTTACATGAGACTTGCGTATGCCCAAAACGTTGGCACTTAAAACAACGCAGAGGTCTAGGAATATAAGGCCTCACAGAAATACGTTCGTACCCTGCGGAGATGCTCGTGGGCATATCGACGCCATCAAATGTTAGAAAAAGGGTACGAGTGGGTACCAATACGCCGTCGCGTTTGGCCTGCACTCGATGAACCGCTGTCACCTTCTGGTCTGCAAGATATTTGACCAGGTCCTCGTCCGATATGCCATCGAGGCTATGCGTGGTGACAACGCCTCGACAAGAATTCAAGGTGCGGTGCTTCTCAACACGGATAGGATAACCGTGGAGAAGCGTGGCGCTCAACAAGGACTTACTTTGTGCCTCGGATTTGCTTTGCACTAACAACGAACCATTACGAAGCCGAGTGCAGGAAAGAACCGGACCAGCAATTGAGTCAATGCCCTTCTGGATGATAAAAGGGTTCACCTTCTCGAATGATTGTCCTTCCTCGGTACGGGTAATCACTAAGTAACAACCAGCTGTTGGCGGTGCTACTTCTGTTACTAAAACTTTTCGGCGCTTGTTGTTTATAATGGAGAAAGGGTGCTCCATAGCGAAAAAAATCCTCCACCATTGCAACCGTCTCCGACCTCGGGCTCTGACTTCCCGGGCGTTACCCCGGCTTGGGTGAGTGGCCTATCTATACCTAGCTCACCCCAGGGTCACACCTCCCAGAACATAGACAGAGGGACCCAATCGCCGTCGGAAGCCAGCAGCTCATGCAATGGCCCCCCCGCGGGACTGCAGTTGAACAGCGGATACGAACAACAACCCTACATGACGACCCCGGGTGGTGGGGATGACGCCATTACCCACTCACCCAGCTGCGCACCCATTGCGCGGGTATCCGTCAGGCTGTGTCCACGGAGGATTTAAATAAAAAGATAAAAGAAACTAGAACTGTGTGGGCGTTTCGCACGCAAGGTAGGCCGGCGGGGAAGAAAAAGAGATATGCGAATGTCGTGGTACGAAATGCCCGGAAAGTGATTAGGGAAGAAAGAAACGATGGTGAGGTGCGGTATGGATGGAATGCAAAGAGCGCACGAGAGCCTACCTTGGGTCCACCGGTCACTTGATGAACCCACCTCGACCGGATGGGGGTGAGGGGATGAATGTGGCGATGATTGGCTCGGGAACCCCCGGTTGCGCCAAAAACCCGTACTCACATAAGGTGAGCCCCTGAGGGGTTTGTTGCACCAGAAATGTACTTACTAACTCGCCAACCAACTCACTCAATCAATCATGCGAGAATGCTGTTTATTGCAGCTGGTTCCAGAATGTCTAGAAGTGGTAACATCCAGAAGATTTTCGTTATTTGACAATAGCACTTCTGGTGTTTACACTAGGCGAGAGCACTACTTATCTTTATCTCTGACTGCCTCCCCCTCAGGGGCTCACCTTATGTGAGTACGGGTTTTTGGCGCACCCTGGGGTTCCCGAGCCATTCATCGCCACATTCATCCCCTCACCCCCATCCGGTCGAGGTGTGTTCTTCAAGTGACCGGTGGACACAAGATAGGCTCTCGTGCGTTCTTTGCATTCCATCCATACCGCACCTCACCATCGTTTCTTTCTTCCCTAATCACTTTCCGGCCATTTCGTACCACGACATTCGCATATCTCTTTTTCTTCCCCGCCGGCCTACCTTGCGTGCGAAACGCCCACACAGTTTTAGTCTCTTTTATCTTTTTATTTAAATCCTCCGTGGACACAGCCTGACGGATACCCGCGCACTGGGTGCGCAGCTGGGTGAGTGGGTAATGGCGTCATCCCCACCACCCGTGGTCGTCATGTAGGGTTGTTGTTCGTATCCGCTGTTCAACTGCAGTCCCGCGGGGGGGGCCATTGCATGAGCTGCTGGCTTCCGACGGCGATTGGGTCCCTCTGTCTATGTTCTGGGAGGTGTGACCCTGGGGTGAGCTAGGTATAGATAGGCCACTCACCCAAGCCGGGGTAACGCCCGGGAAGTCAGAGCCCGAGGTCGGAGACGGTTGCAATGGTGGAGAATTGTTTTCGCTATGGAGCACCCTTTCTCCATTATAAACAACAAGCGCCGAAAAGTTTTAGTAACAGAAGTAGCACCGCCAACAGCTGCTTGTTACTTAGTGATTACCCGTACAGAGGAAGAACAATCATTCGAGAAGGTGAACCCTTTTATCATCCAGAAGGGCATTGACTCAATTGCTGGTCCGGTTCTTTCCTGCACTCGGCTTCGTAATGGTTCGTTGTTAGTGCAAAGCAAATCCGAGGCACAAAGTAAGTCCTTGTTGAGCGCCACGCTTCTCCACGGTTATCCTATCCGTGTTGAGAAGCACCGCACCTTGAATTCTTGTCGAGGCGTTGTCACCACGCATAGCCTCGATGGCATATCGGACGAGGGCCTGGTCGAATATCTTGCAGACCAGAAGGTGACAGCGGTTCATCGAGTGCAGGCCAAACGCGACGGTGTATTGGTACCCACTCGTACCCTTTTTCTAACATTTGATGGCGTCGATCTGCCCACGATTATCTCCGCAGGGTACGAACGTATTTCTGTGAGGCCTTATATTCCTAGACCTCTGCGTTGTTTTAAGTGCCAACGTTTTGGGCATACGCAAGTCTCATGTAAGAGTGCCGTTAACATCTGTGCATCATGTAGCCAGCCCTCACACGAAGGTGCCTGTTCAACAGCCCCCGTCTGCGTTAATTGTAAAGGGTCACATTCTGCTTCGTTTGGCGACTGTCCGCGGTATTTGGACGAGAAGGCGATCCAGGAGATCCGGGTAAAGGAAAAACTCTCCTTCGCTGAAGCCCGGAGGCGTTTCCATGCGCGCCAACCTTCACTCCTGCGATCTGGCACATTTAGTTCTGTTGTTGCCTCGCCAGTACCACGAGTAGATGCCGAAACTCAGACCTGGACCATGACTGGATTAACCGCCACTACCATCCGGCCGTCTATTAAAGCTACTGTTACCAAGCCCTATAAACCTGGTCCAAAGTCAATGAAGTCGCAAGCCGCTGAAAAGAAGCCCAAGCAGAAACTACGTAGGGAAGATTTTTTGTAAGACCCTCCGCGTGCGCGCGGTAACAAAAGTTCACCTTCTCCTCCTCGGAGGTCGCTGTCCCAGGAAGGTCCTGGGACAAGCCGCGCTCAGCGGCACCCCTCACCCATCGCCACCCAGAACCGATTCACGGCGCTTGAATCGGTTTCTGGCACTGAGCGCGTGGGCCCTCCCTCCGAGGAAGCTATGGAGTCTGGCCAACTCCATACAAAAAGCCCGAGCCCAAAGGTTAAACAAAAGGTAATTTTAAGCCGCCCTTCTAAATAGACAGTTTATCCCCTTTTTCTTAATGGCTATCCTGACCTGGAATGTACGTGGTGTACGATCGCATAGGGCGGAACTACAACTTTTATTGCGTTCCCATTCGCCTATGGTCGTATGTTTGCAGGAGACTAAGCTTCGCCCTCACGATCCTTTTGATCTCCGAGGATATACTCCGGTTCGCTACGACCTCGAACCGGAGGAGGGTACTCCTGCTCATGGAGGTGTCATGTTGTTAGTGCGTAACGACGTTCATTTTACACCTGTCACACTTACATCTGACTTGCAAGCTGTTGCCGTTCGCCTTCACTTACCCGGCTTTTTGTTTTCTGTTTGCTCTGTGTATTCACCTCCATCGTCTCCCCTCGCTCCCGCGGTCATTCGAGCTCTCCTGTCCGCTCTCGCAACACCCTTTCTTCTGTTGGGAGATTTTAATGCCCATTACCCACTATGGGGTTCGCCAAGGGCTTGTGCGAGGGGTACTCTTCTTTCCGACATTTTTTATCAGTTCAATCTTTCCATCCTCAATACCGGTGCACCTACTTTTATTTCTGATTCTTCTGGTACATTCTCTCACCTGGACCTTGCCATTTGTTCCCTCCAGCTTGCTCATCGTCTTCAGTGGAACGTCGTCGCTGACACCTACTCCAGCGACCATTACCCCTGCATCGTTTCTCTTCTGTCGCACCACGTACAGCATTCCAGTGTACCTACCTGGATATTCGCAAAAGCCGACTGGAGCTTGTATTCCAGCCTCGTGCATTTTGACGACCAGCCCTTCTCCGACATTCACCAACTAGTGCAGCACCTTACGTCTATTATTTTCTCTGCCGCCGAACGCGCAATACCCCGTTCATCCTCCCAACCTCGGCGGCCACCTGTTCCGTGGTGGAACGAGGATTGTCGGGACGCCGTTCGTGCCCGTAGGACTGCACTTAGGGTGTTTCGGCGACACCCTACACATGATAATTTGGTGACTTTTAAACATTCGCGCGCCAGGGCTCGTCGCATTATTCAGGATAGCAAGAAGGCATCTTGGGCTCGTTTTGTCGAGTCTTTTAATCGTTTTACGCCTTCATCCGTTGTTTGGGATAAACTTCGTCGCTTCTCAGGTAAAGTGTCACATTGTACTGTTTCTGGCCTTCAGGTTTCTAATGCCACCATAGTGGATCCGGCTGCCATCGCTAACACTCTGGGTGCTGCCTTTGAGGCGGTTTCCAGTTCAGACCATTATTCCGCCGGCTTTCGCTCTATTAAAGACCGGCTGGATTCCGCATCATATACTTTTCGGTCTGCTAATGATGAATGCTATAACGAACTATTCACAATGCGGGAGCTGGAGCACGCTCTTCATTGCTCTCGGCACTCCGCTCCTGGGCCGGACGGCATTCATGTCCTGATGTTAAAGAACCTTTCAGCCGACAGTAAACTATTTCTCTTACAGGTCTATAACCGTATTTGGCAAGACGGCATTTTTCCTTCCGTTTGGCGCGAAGCCACCATTGTCCCTATACTTAAGCCTGGGAAGGATCGCTAACTCCCTTCCAGCTACCGCCCTATCTCCCTCACCAGTTGCATTTGCAAGGTGATGGAGCGCATGATCAACGGGCGGTTGACATGGTGGCTTGAGTCTCAGAAACTTCTAGCGAACGCTCAGTGCGGGTTTCGTCGCTATCGCTCTACCGTCGACCATCTGGTGTCCTTGTCGACGCATATTATGAATGGATTTCTGAGAAAGTGTCAAACCGTGGCTGTATTTTTTGACCTGGAGAAAGCTTATGACACTTGTTGGAGGGGCGGCATTTTACGTACACTTCACGATTGGAATATCCGCGGTCGTCTTCCCATATTTCTTCGGGAGTTTATGACGGACCGCGTCTTTCGTGTACGTGTGGGCTCGGTTTTATCTCGTCGTTTTATTCAAGAGAACGGAGTACCGCAGGGCTCTGTACTCAGTGTCACACTTTTTGCGATTGCTATCAACCCCATTGTTGATTGTATTCCACCTGGCATTTCATCGTCCCTTTTTGTTGACGATTTCGCTATTTATTGTAGTTCACGGCGGACCTGTCTACTCGAACGCCGTCTCCAGAGCTGTATCGACCGTCTCTACGCCTGGAGTAACGCCAACGGCTTTAATTTCTCCGCCGAGAAATCCGTCTGCATCAACTTTTGGCGCCGGAAGCGTTTCCCTCCGCCCTCTCTCCATCTTGGGCCAGGGATACTTCCGTTTGCAGACGAGGCGAAATTTTTGGGGTTGATTTTTGACAGGAAGTTGTGTTGGACCTCGCACGTTTCCTTTTTAAAAGCAAAGTGTGACCGTTCTCTTAATATTTTACGTGTTTTAAGTGGCATATCCTGGGGAGCTGATCGGACCGTCCTTCTTCGCCTTTATCGCTCTTTGGTCCGATCCAAGCTTGATTACGGGTGTATTGTTTATTCGTCGGCACGTCCATCTGTGTTACGTCGATTGAATGCCATTCACCATCGTGGCATAAGAGTCGCTACAGGGGCCTTTCCAACTAGCCCTGTACCCAGTCTGTACGCAGAAGCTGCAGAGCCTCCGCTGTCCTTCCGGCGTGAGATGCTTTTGTGCAGCTATGCTTGTCGACTCTCAAGCTTGCCTAACCACCCGTCCTTCGATGTATTTTACGAGGATTCGCTTGATCGCCAATATTTCGTTAGCTCCTCTGCATTGCTCCCTCCAGGGGTTCGATTTCGACTGCTACTTCTGCATTTGGACGTTACGCCAGCGCCGGCCCTTACCCGAGGGGAAACGCGCTTTCCTCCATGGTCGCGCGCTGAGGCCCACATCCACCTTGGGCTAACGTCGATGCCGAAGAATGAGACCCCTGCTTCAGTCCTTAGATCCGCATTTTTAGCACTTCAGGCAACATTCGGAGACTGTCATTTTATTTATACTGATGGGTCTAAGACTGATGTTGGAGTAGGGTGTGCCTTTGTTTTAGGTGCGCATAGTTTTACTTGTTTACCCGGGCAATGTTCGATTTATACCGCCGAACTTTTTAGTATCTATCAATGTGTTTTATACATTCAGCGGCAAGTCTTACGGCGTTGTGTTGTTTGTTCGGACTCTCTGAGTGCCCTTCAGAGTATTAACGCGCTGTACACTTACCACCCCCTCGTACAGCGCATTCATGACCTGCTCCATTCGCTTGTTGCATCTGGCATCAGCGTCTCTTTTATGTGGATTCCAGGTCATGTGGGTATCTCAGGGAATGAGTCGGGCGACGCCGCTGCGAAATCGGCGATTTTATTACCCAGATTTTTTACTTCTGTTGTTCCCTCGTCAGATTCGTGTGTTATTTTACGTCGCCGCATCCTCTCGCGCTGGCGCGATGAGTGGACGGCCCTCCGGGGGAACAAGTTGCGGGAGGTTAAACCTCTTCCGCTAGTCTGGGCTACCTCTTCCCGTGCTTCTCGTCGGGAAGAGGTACTTTTAACACGCCTTCGTATCGGACATTGCCTTTTTAGTCATAGATACGTGTTAAGTGGTGATCCCGCACCTCTGTGTGGTCAGTGTGACGTGCCCTTAACGGTCCGTCACATTTTAACCGAGTGTCAAGTTTTAGCTCCACTGCGCGTTCGCGTGGGTCTGCCTGTTGGCCTAGCCAACGTGTTGGCAGACGACGCGCATGCTGTAGAATGTCTTTTACGTTTTATCACTGACATTGGTTTTAGCCGTCGCATTTGATGCGCTGAGCGCCTTTTAGCTGTTTGATTTTATATTGTTAGTTTTAATGGGGCCCTTCTCCCCAGACATAAGGCGCTCATGTTCCTTGCATTCTACAGTTCTTGACATGTTTTATTCTTTTAGTGACCATGATTTTAGTGTGTTGGTTTTTCAGATATTTGTATTGTTATTATTGTTGTTATTGTTGTTATTATTATTGTTATTGTTATATTATTGTTATTTTTAGCCTTTTTTGGACATCGCGGGTTTCTGTCCCGTTTTTTAATTATGCGGTTATTTTATCCTTTTGACTTTATATTTTATACATTGTAAGGGCGCCGATAACCTTAGTAGTTTAGCGCCCTTAAACCGCATATCATCATCATCATCTGACTGCCTGGCATTGACCTCTCAATAACCTTGGGCCATAGCTGCTGTGTCACAGTATATTCTAAGAAATCAGCAAATCCACTCAATAGTGCTTTCATGAGATAAATGGAATATTTAGTGGATTAAATAGCTTAGGTAAATTATTATTTTAGATTTTTTCTAGAATAGACCTAACTTCAGGTTCTTTAGTCACCTAGGATATAAGTGACATCGAAGCAGCATGGGAGAAGAATATATTTTATTTAATAGATTTAATCCCCTGCTTGCCACTCACACTATGGGATAGAGATTGAATGCCACTGCGGTTCAATTTGCCATTGCAGAGGTACTAATTTGGGTTTTTCCTAAGACTCTATAAGGAAGATTTGGAGCTTTAGATCCCTATCTCATTTTTGCATTCATTTCATGGCTTCATTCATCTTCTGGTTAAATGAGATTATACTTAAGATGGAAAATATCAGTTCTGTTTTGTATTCTTAATGATATACTTGAAATGTAAAAACAATACAGCACAATGTACTTCTATAAAACTTATTATTTTTATTTATTTATTTATTTATTGTGCTAAGAGATTTACAATTTGATTGTCTACTGAACTTTGACCCTGGCCACTCATTCTGTAGACAATCACTACAGTTTATCCACATTTTACAATTTCCCGTCAATAAATTATCTTGCTTCAGTATATCATGTCCCATTTCCACTTGTTTTTCACTTGTCACTTATTGATTACTTTACCATCACACATTCACCATAGTTTTCCATTCAAAGTAAGATACACTACCTCTTACTTTTCTCTATCCACTGCCCAAAGCCATTTATTTTTTACTTTACACAAAAACTGTCCAATGCTCCTATTGTCCTTGCACATCATTTCGATTATAAGTGTATTTCTATCCCCCTTCAACCACTTCTTTTTAATAAATTCTCTTCTCCAATTTTCTGTTCATTGGCACTTAAATACTATGTGTTCAATGTCTTCATTACTACCACATATCCGACATTGGTTTTGAGGAATACCCTGTCTTAACCCTCTTAGCCTCCATGCTCCGGTTCTTAACCATGCAATAGATTCTCTCTCTTCTTTATTTACTATGTCTATATATTTTTCCCTACCCCATGTATTTTTTATTGGCCTATAACAAACTAATGAGCTCTTTTCGGCAATCTCACTGAACATGTTTTGTATTTCTATATCTTCCAGTCTTTTCCTTGCCCATCTCTAATTGCGCTAGCTGTCTTACAATTGCCTTCGCTAACCCTAGTATTTCTCTACAAAACATCCTGTGCACCTCATCTATACTTTCCCATCCTCTACCTAATCCCCATATTTCAATACCATACATCATTTTTGCCTCCACAACCACCTCATAAACGTTTTCCAGCCATTTAACATTTATATTAGGTACTCTATATTTGCAGCTTTTAATTGCTGCCATCGCCCCTTTACCTTTTGCCAATGCAAACTTCTTTTGTTTCTCCAATTTATTACCTCCATCTATTTTTACTCCTAAATAAATACAGTCACACACCACCCTGTAATCTTTATTCTCTCCCTTCCACTTTTCATATTTGCTTAATTTTCCCCCCTTTTTGAATACCACAATCTGTGTTTTCTCTTGATTCACTTTTAACCTCCATTCTTTACAATATACATCAATTGCTTGTAATGATTGTTTTAAACCATTTACTGTAATAGATCCTACCACTAAATCATCTGCAAAAAAAGTCCTGGGATTTGGATGTTGTTAATTACTGGTGCACAGTTATTATTCCTTCCAATTTCTAGTAGGATATCATCTATGTATAAATTAAATAAAACTGGGCTTATCTTACATCCTTGCCTGAGGCCTTTTTTTTGTTGAATTTCTCTTGTTACACAGTCCATCTCCACCCTTACACAGGTGTTCTCAAAATGCTTTAAGAATATTCTCCAATTGCTGACTTACTCCTTTACACACTAATTTATGCCACAGAAGTTGTAACTCAATTTGGTCATAAGCTTTCTCTAAGTCTACAAAAGCCATATACAATTTACCCCTTTTTTCTTTTAAATATTTGTCTGCTAATGTGTTTATAATAAATAAATTATCAGTTGTTCACCTTCCCTTGTGAAAGCCCATCTGGAATTCCGAAAGGATATTATATTCTTCAACCCAAATTTGTAGTCTAGCAGCCAAAATGCCTGCAAAAAGTTTTCCTATATTAGATAGTAATGCATACCTCTGTAGTTATTAGGTTTATCAACATTACCCTTGCCTTTATATATAGAATGGATGATAGCTTCCCTCCATCATATAGGTACATAATCCTTTCTAATAATTACATTAAAAAAATCTAATAAAATTTTCACTCTTCCTGTTTCAGTACACCACTCCTTAAGAAACTCTGTTGGGATGCCAGCAATTCCAGTAGCTTTATTTTTCTTCAGTAACTTAACTTCATTTATTATTTCCTCATTCCTAATTTCACCATCTAATATCTCTACAAAAACATTCCCTATTTCCAGAAATCCCGTAATTCCTATACTCCTGTCTTCTCCATATAATGTTTTAAAATACTCCATCGATTATCCTGGCTCAATATTGGGTTTAGTTACACATTTATTATAGGTCGACTTGAGAACCTGTCATACCATTTTAACATTATTTTCATTTAGACACCTAATCAAATTCCTTTCATTACTTTCTCTACAGTCCCTTTTCTTTTGTTCTAACAATACATTATGTGAGTTCCTCCCTTGTATATAATCGTCCCTAGATTTTCTATCACTTAATTCCCTCCACCTAACCAACAGCTGTTTTACTTGTATTTTTGATACCCTACATTCTTTGTCAAACCAGTCCTTATCATTTATGTAAACCCTCGTTTTTGTTTTCATTTCCTCTCCTGCCCTTTGCGTAACAGTATTAAGGATATCTGTTGCACTCTCTATTTGATTATTCTTAACCATGAATGTTACTCCACATAAACATATCTTTACATAATTTGAATCTAGAGTCTGTTTAAATGTGTCACAAAATTATTCTTTCCATTTATAAATAATATACTCTTTTTTACAATACCTTTCCACTCTTAGATTGTGTATTACTTGTGCTTTCTGCATCATAAAATACATAACCAGAGGATAACACCCGCTGGTTGAGCTTAAATTTAATACCTTAAAATTCCTTAAAATTTGCCCTAAATTAAGAGGCCACAACACAAAATCTATTACACTCTGTCCATTATTGCTATCAAAGGTAAATTCTCCTTGTTCATCTTCCTCATATTTTCCATTCAAAATTTCTGAAGCATTCAACTCACAAAAATCAATAAATTTTTCACACTCTTTATCAACAAATTTGTCCTTGCTTTGCATAAATTTCTCACTTTTAAACACCATTTCATCACTCATCCAATCATTTCCAACATATGTATCGCTTTCCCCAATCCTGATATTAAAGTCTCCCATTAGTAGTACCTCTGTAGTTACAAATTTCTCCTTCAGCCTATCTATATCTTTTTTTATTTGATTAAGGAGATCAGGATTATGAAACCATGAGGAAACGGGGGGGGGGGGGGGGGGGGGTTATATATTATTCCTACACAAAGTACATTCCATCTATGTACTTAACATCCATTATGACTCACAATATTTCTTTACTACTAAAACGAACATGTTTCTTTAATTTCCTTACTTAAGTTGTTACTTATAAAGAAACCTATACCTCCAGATACCCTTCCCTTTCTAGCTATCACCTCTCCTTTCCTACCAATATATTCAAAGCCCTTTATATTTATCTGTTCCTCTTTTAACCATGTTTCTACTACCGCTAAATAATCCACCTTAGCCAATAACTGTTTCAAAATTCCCACATATAATTTGTTTTTTAAACCCTCACAGTTCCAGAAGCCCAATCTCCTTGTACCTTTTTCCTATTGTGAGCTTGCTCTGTATCTAAATCCATCTAATGTTTTCCTACTTCTTAATTTAATTTCTTCTTTTGGCATTAACATTTTATTTATATCTGATACAAAAATGCTCCCATGTTCGGATGAAACAATACTATCTTCTTCCCCCTCTTCTATATTCTCCTCACTTCCTGGATACCATATCTTCCTTCTCCCCTCCACCAACGCGCTCACAACTTCTGCTTCTCCCCTCCTTGGTGAAACAATTCTCTTGGGTGATGCCACTTCTCTGGCTCCTCCCTCCGCCACTGTTGTCGCCACCATTGCAGTCCTACCTAACTCAGCTGATTCAACTGTTTGGGCCCTCCTTCCGTTTGATGTCATCTCACGGTCATCAATTTTCTCCTCTCTGTTAGTTACGCAGTTTGGGCTAGGCTCGCCATTACGTAATTCTTTCTCCATGTTTGCTGCAAGTTGCCAAGTTGTGAACTTTGATCTTCCTGTTTCATTCCTTAAAGCTATTGCTGACACCTGCTGATTCATTTCCACTCTTTCATGTCGCTTGGCTCTTGAATCCATATTGTCCATATCAAGTATCCTTTCATTATCAATCCACAGCTAAAAGTTTGTAATATACGCCATTTTTCCCAAAGCTCTTGCTTCTTTCATTTTCTGAATTAAATTTTGCTGTAATGCTTTCTTATTTGATGAAAGGTCTTTGTTAATAAAGATATTTGTACGTTTCAATTTTTTGGCTCTCATAAGCACTTCATGCACTAACTGTATTGTTGCTAGCTTCACCATTATTGCCCTCTTTCCAACTTGTCTCCCAACTCTAAAAGCCTCAACAATTTCCCATCCGTACATCTCCAATTCAAGCTTCTCCTTCATTATCTGCGCTATTTCTTCAGCTGGCCATATCCCTCTTCTCTCATTTACTTCTAGAAACACCAAATTAAATCTTCTTTCCCTTTCCACCATTCTTTCCTTAATTGCATTTACTTCCTGTTTTGCTTCATATACTTCATCTATAATGTCCTCCTTAATATCCCTAATCATCAAACACAATTTATCACTCAATCATTGTTCCATACCTTCCATTTTATCCATTTTCTCATTAAGGTTCCCCAACAATTCTTGAATATCCTTGGGGCCTGGATTTACTTCCACTTCTCCAATCACTAGTAAAATAGTTAATACACTCCCAATAATCAAAACATTGGCCATTTCCTTGCCAAAATTTATTCCTCTTGTTCCCGCAAATTTCATTCTCAAAAATTGTCCAATTCTCGCTCTATACACAACTATATCCACACCCATTGTTACTTAGCCCCTTCTTGTTTCAAAATCACGAGCTCCTTCCCAACACAACCATCCTCTCTTACTGGTTGCTTAGCACTCCTATAAAGCTTATTAAAAATTAATAACTTTTCCTCTGAAAACGCACGTCAAGATTTTTTATTAATCACATGCCAGATTTCTGTACTATTTCTTTTAGTTTCTCTTCACACTAAAATATGTGAAAGTCTGCCTGCATTTTGATATCGCAGTACTCTATTTCCATGAAGTACATAATGTGGTAGCATTAATGGAGTTGATGCTCAAGTTCCTAAGCATGCATTGCCATGCAGTTATTTTTTTTTTTATACGTTTGAATTGTGAATAAGATGTTCCCCCTCCCTTTTGACTGCAAATTAAAACTAGTGGTAGATATTCAACTATTATGCATATGAGCCATTATCTTCTTTCTTATAAATGGAGTATTTCAGTATAACTATTCATTGTAAAAATAAATCTTACTGTCATTGTCACATTCTGTACTTAATTGCATTTTGTAACAGAATATCTGGAATGAAATGCTTGTACGAGGGTAATCCCAAAAGTAAGGTCTCCAAAGCGCTGGGATCGCAGGGAAACTGTTTGTGTGGATGTTGGCCATACTGCTTTTTTCCTTCCTCCCCCCACTCTCTTCCGAAACCACCGCACATCCCTTAGCGCCCTCAGTCTTGGCAGCCAGTTATAATGGAACTCCCGTTAGCTACTACTGCCTGGTGCGAAGAGCGCGCAGTTATTCACTTTTTGAGTGCAAAATGGGTTAAACCTGTCAAAATTCATCGACAGTTGATGGAAGTGTATGGAGAGTCTTGTATGGATGTCAAAAATGTCCGCAAGTGGTGTAGAGAATTTGCAAATGGTCGCATGGAAATTCATGACGCGAAAAGATGCGGGAGACCGTCCATTTCTGACGAAACAATCGCAAAGGTTGAACAAATCGTGCTTCAAGATTGGCGGATCACTCTCGATGAGCTCTGCATTGTTGTTCCTGAGATTTCTCGAACCACTATTCATCGGACTTTGATTGAAGAGTTAAAATTTCGAAAGGTGTGTGCAAGATGGGTCCCAAGAATGCTGACAGAAGATTACAAAAGGCAACGCGCTGAAACTTCCCGCCAATTCCTTCAATGCTATGCAGACGAAAAGGACAATCTTTTGGATTCAATAGTCATGGGTGATGAAACCTGGGCTTTCCACTTCACACCTGAGACCAAACAACAATCACGTGAGTGGCAGCATTCCAGTTCATCCAAGCTGCGAAAATTCAAGAGAACAGTCTGCCGGTAAAGTCATGGCAACTGTGTTTTGGGATCGAAAGGGGATATTGTTGGTCGACTTTATGGATCCTGGGACAACAATAAATGCCGACAGGTATTGTCAGGCATTAAAAAAACTCAGACAGGCAATTCAGAACCATAGAAGAGGAATGTTGAGCAAGGGCATAAGCCTTCTCCATGACAATGCTCGCCCCCACACCACCCGTCAAACCATGATTCTTCTGCAACAGTTTGGATGGGAAACCATCACCCATCCACCCTATAGTCCAGACTTAGCACCCAGTGACTACCACTTGTTTCCCAAGTTGAAAGAACACTTGGCTGGAAGGCGCTTCGGTGATGACGATGAAGTGAAAAATGAGGTCCATCACTTTTTCAAGAGCATGGCGGCAAGCTGGTATGACATGGGCATACAAAAACTGCCACAGCGTCTACAAAAATGCATCGACCAAAATGGCGATTATGTGGAAAAATAGACAAATGTTAAAGCTTCAAAACTATGTACCATTTGTTGACAATAAAAGTTTCTTTGTATTTTAAAAACAATTGGAGACCTTACTTTTGGGATTACCCTCGTAGCTCCTTTTCTCATGAAGTGAACTCATAAATTGCTTTGTATTTTAATGATTTATGTTTGAAGTTGAATGTAAACTTGTATGGCCTTTGTTTCTTTAGTGATTGGAATTTTTAATTTAACAATAAAACATTTATTTTAATACTTATTTTGAATAACATTTGTCTATTACTTCAGAGATAATTCAAACAATTTAATGTTGTAGTTAAGAGAATGGTAAGATTTTTATTTAGTATTCATAAAAGAGAAAGTGGAAAGAAGTAAAAGAGATAATAGAAAATTAATGTGATGGGACTAGAAGTTGAAAGCTCCTTAGTTAGCTTTTTAGGTCCTGCTAGTTACCCTGCAACCAATCACACACATTATTTCAATTTAATCTTTGATGATCAGTTTCAGTGTTCTATAACAATGCATACTTATGGTTTGCTTATGTTTTTATTAATGTATTATAACCCATTTATGGTTGAAAACAACCAGATACACTATCATTAGTTGATGTACACATGGATCTTTACTAGATTCAAGGCATTTAAAACATATTTTGACATGGAAACTAAATGAAGATTTGAAAATCATCTTAATGAGCCTCCAACTCTAGTATTATTATTGTTTTTATACATTCCTGCTTTTCCTTTTTTGAATGCTAATGAATACGTTACCAACATTCTTATGGATATTTTAACACAGACTGAAGCGCTAAATTATTTCTGGAGCAATAGCCAAATATTTTCAAATGAGTACCTATTAAACCATGTCTGTGATTGTATTGTGAATGTAAACTCCAAACTACAGCCAAAGAACTCTGTTCAAGCTCCAAATGCCAACCACTAAATAGCAAAGGAACGTATGAATCCACTTCATGTGAGAAAGTACTAAACACATTTATTCAAGGTTTGAATATATTCTGTTGTAAAGTACAATTAAGGGGACAAGGTACTCTGAAATGGTCCAAAATCACATGTTTTGTTTTAGGCACTAATTAAACCTCTATTATATCTAGTTTCAGAAAATATATACTTTTTGGGGGTTAAGAGGTTTTTAAGACATTTAAATACCATTTAAATGCTAGTCTGCATTCCTTTAAAGCTGTCATGCAATGTCCCTTTTTAGAACATTTTTGTTTCTTTTTACAACGAATGACTCCATCATACCCAGCGAGCAGTTCAGCAATTAACAAAAGAGGCCAGGACCAAGAGAAGGCAATCAAAAAAGCTGAAGCAATCCAGGAATGAAGGTGCAGATGATTATGACCCTTGGAATGTACTGAAGTGTGTCAGAATTTTAATGTTCAAACTTTAAATTCAGTTTTCTCAAAACAACATATTTGGATGCTTATGTACCTTTTTCTCAGAAAGTATGAGAGGTAGAGAGCTGAAATTTTCAGTATATGTATACAAAATATAGTTAAACTTTCTGAACCACAATCATAATTTTATAATGTATATTAGTGATATTAAGAAAGCAACAACATTGCAAATTTCCACATTTTTACTTATTTGACTTTGCAAATAATTTGTTTTCTCAATTTCTAGTAAACTGATATACATAACTAAATAATTGAGGTTCAGAAGATAGCTGATTATACTAAGAACAAGCATGCAAAAGTGTGATTCTGTATTGCAAGTAGTATCAGAGAAAACGGTACATGAATTCACATGTTTTAACAGTAAATTTTATTATTTTTCTCCTGAATGAAATCATTTTTACAGACTCAACTACATAAGTTACCAATGCAAACAACCACTTAAAATAATTGCCATGATTTATAAAATAATTCATAGAAATTTCAGGAAACACCACTGAGAACTTTAAGAGCAGTGGTAATTTAACACACTTTAGGTGTAATTTCCACGTGTTCAGACTACCTTGTCCCCTTAAGTATAGGGGAAACAAAATTTCTCTGTTCTGTGTAATGAATAGTGCCACTGAAATACTCCATTTATAAAAAAGAAGAATAAGACAATAGCTTTGTTCATAATACAGAGTTTATCACTATCAAATCCATTTGCAGCTTAATTTTATGAACATGAAAATTAAAATGTGAATATATCTGGTAGTTGTAAACAGTCTTTTATAGTAGTAAGAACAAAGCTAATTGCCAACAGTAGTTAAAAAATAAAATAAATTTAAAAAAAATGTTCTGGTCATGGTAAGCATTACTTAAAATTTCATCCCACTGAACCTCAGTTCTTCATAAGTGTAGGATGCATAATATTTTTGAATAACAGCCAATGAGTAATAGGAATAATGACATTTGGACATGTGTAAGAAATGCAAAACACAATACCCAAAATAAAAATTTTGATGAAGTGGTGAGGAGTGAACTATGAGCATGTGTATCCTACAACCACAGCATAACTTAAACACATGCTTTGAATCACATAGCTAACATGTTAGTTGACAGGTCAGCTCTAGGTGCATTTCCATTAGCGATTTTTTTGTTGGTACTTATATTCTGTACATGTTTTGATTAGTTAATCTTAAGTCTAGCAACAATTTTATGCTCTATGCTGTTCCAGACTTGTTTTATGTTCCTGTTATACAACCATATGCATGTTCTGAATATGTTGCATGTTCCTGCTAGATGAGAGATAACTTAAAGTTCAGGAACTCGTGCAGTTCAACTTCACCATACACTGCTTATAGCTATTTTCAAGATGAAATGGTCTGTGTCCTTCACAAGAATTTTAATAACCAAGTGTGTGCAGAAACCATGCATATGGGATGTCAGCAGTATGGAGTACAGGGATCACAATAAAAAACAAGGGCACATTTGAGTGATATTTTGGCATCATTAAGAACAGATATGGGGAAGTAGAAAAAAGCATATAATCTCAAATCCCAGTTCAACCAGGAAATGTTCAGGTTATAAAAGTGTAAAGCATCAGGGATGGAAACAGGTGTAATTTTTCAAGAAACTGAAGTTTTTAGAGGTGTGAATAAGCCACTTACTGTCAACAATAGCAGCATAAATATAAGTAAGGTGCAATAGGGAACAATTTAGATTAAGGGTGCAAGCGGAATACTCATTATCTCTCTAATGTACAGAAAGTGTAAGGCAGTGTATTTGAGAATCCATCTAAGGGCTTTGGTGTTTGCATTATGAATGTAATACACCACTGTACCCTTTACAAGACAATTGCACATTTATATATCATAATTGAGTAACATTATCAGTGTATTCAAGTAACTTAGGTGGCTAAAATGTAACCAAGCGCCATTTCATTCCAGAGAAATCAACTGAATAGTTTTCTTTTTTCTTTTGGCTAATTCATATATACTTACAGAATGGTGAGTGAAATATCAACAGTTGTCTGTATAAGCCACAGCTTAACCCTAGAACATTAACTGTTTTCACCTATATTAAATACTAACTATACATAGAATTTACACTTAAATGGACAATATTTATTACATATTATAATTAAAAACTTGTTATTGTTTTTAAGCCTGTAATATGAGAATGTGTTGTACAAAAGTGGTTTTCAAACAATGCACAACAATGCTACGTATGTTTACATTGTTATATGAAAACGAGGAACATATTGTGTGAAAATTGTCATTTAGATATAAAATTAATTAGTAATGGAAATCATAGCTTGTATATATAAAGGTAAAATTAGACACAGCAGCATTGTGAGCAATTAACACATACTTTTTTCATGTTTGCCACATATTGGCTTGTTAATGCTGCAAAGTAAACTGTTGTCATGCATTTCCTGGAGTAGTTGTAAGAATAGTACTTCTTTGGGCCATGTTGCAGAAGAGGTCCTTGCTATTCTTGCCCATTTGTTTGTAATACTCTTTTTATTACAGTCTTTAGTTCTTTGCTTAGATTTGACGTAGAATCTCGTTGGATGAGCCAAGGACATGTAAGTTGTTGATGTGATTCTAACATAAAGTTCATTCTTGTCAACACAATTGTGCCTGGAGCTCCCTTGGTCTGCTTGTGTGTGAGTACTATTCCTCTTTTTTCTTGTTTGTTTGTTTTTTGTTTAAATTTAAATTTGATAGGAAACATGCTTGCTTGAAGCTAGAGTTACATGTTTGTTCGTTCTAGATTTGTAGGAGATGGCTGTCATCCCCTGAAAATAAGAAAAGGGATGTATTGACTTCCCTGCTGAGGTATTTCAAGTCCACAAACTTGGGTGGGAACTCTTTCTTATTTTTCTTTATTGTTCTTACAACTGCCATAATCATTTTTAGTTGCCTTACAAGAGGAACACTCATGAACCAGTTATCCATGGTAATATTTCTGTGTGAGCCTTTATTTCATCTACCAATTGTTCTACAAAATAGTCAGCAACTGCCACTCCATCTGGAGTTGTCCCTTTCCCAAGATATGGAATGGCCTTTATCATGCAGTTAGTAGCATCATCACAAATCATGACAAGTTTCAGGCCATATTTGTTTGGCTTATTGTTCATGTAAACCCTAAATGGGCATCTTTCATGAAAGCCAATGAGCTATTCATCTATGGTATAGTAAGAACTTGGCTTGTAGTTTGTTACACAGTTAGTTACATATGTTTCCACACTTGTTTAATAGGTGCCAGTTTACTTCCTTTTCTCTGTTCTTCCGTGGTTTTTTTGTCATCAATTCTGCTGCACTACATTAGGAACATAATCCTTTCTAGAGACATAGTGGCATGATAATGATCACTGCAGAACTCGCTATCAAATAGTAATACAGCAGATAAATTATTATCTTTCATACCAGCTAAGAGGATCAAGATACGGAAAAATGCTTGAAATTCTTCCTTACAGGTCTCCCTTAGTGTAGCATTCATTGTTTTATAGTTTTGCCTTTGTCATTCTGCTTCTTCAGTTGTTTTTACAACAATCTCATTTATGATAACATGGTTGTGTTTTCTAATGATAACCTGTTTTCCCAATGAATTCATTATTCTCAGTTACTAAAAGAAAGGAGAACACAGCTGTTCTTCATAATAAGATGCAGAAAAGGTACTTCTCAAGTTAGTGATCCTTCTTTTATTGGTATGCAGGCAAATCTATCTTCCTTTCCTTGTTCCCACTTTCAATCTCTTGGATTCTATGTAATGGATCGTTAGCTTCATTGTTTTCTTCCTCATTTGCAGAAAAATCAGGATCATCATAATTGTCATCAGAATCCCAAAGTTTTTCAACACTGTTTTCCTTTTCTTCATCTAAGTCCATTGACTTGAATTCATTGAAAAATCTGAAGCGTTCTTTCTTCATCATTGGTTGGGACCCTCTCCATTACTCTCAAAATATGGTAACACTTAACCTGCTCTTGCTCAATGCTTTCAAATATTAATGCTACATTCATAGAGTAAACACTTAAACCGAAATATTCTTTCACAAATTTGTTTACTGCAAGCAAAGGCTAAAACACCCAAGCAATGCATATAATCTCTAACACAGTTGACACCTATGATATGTATTCTTTACGTAGACAGATTTTCTACAAACATTAACCATACATAAAATTGACATAGACTGTAGACTTTTTGTTGTCACTCCAACAATTCCTGTCAAATTCCAGTTCCGTACTGAATGCTTGAAGCACTTAATGAGATAAATTGCGAATCTTTATGGATCTATAACTTGTAATATACCACTATATGTATATATTATGTATAGTTAGTGTTCTCGGGTTAAATAATTTACATTACTAGTAGTAGTTCATCTAAATCTTTAATTGAAAGCACAGTTATGACTATCCAAGATAGATACCCAAAATACTGGGTGAGAAAAGGAACATGAATTGCAGTAATTTCAGCTTTCAATATAAGTGTAATAGGTATTTTTTAAATAAAACTGTGTGTAAATGTATTTTACATTTCTTCATTCAAATAACTAGGTCTAGTGCAGGGCCAGCTCAAGTGGGGGGGTGGCGGTCGAGTCGTGCCACTGCCCAGGGTGGCAGGTTTTAAGAGCAGCAAAATCTTAAAACATGAGGCAAGATATTTAAAATATGACAGAATTACAAATCATGCTTAAAATCTAGCAACTTTCTAGAGATTTTTTGTTATTAAACTGGTGACAAAGCGCCCTCATTGATCATCAAAACATCCAGTATGCAGCAGTTGTTTAACAACAAACATCACATTTATAAACAGGAGTGTTCTTGATGATGATGATGATGATGATGATATGCGGTTTAAGGGCGCTAAACTGCAAAGGTCATCAGCGCCCTTACAATGTATAAAATATAAAGTCAAAATATAAAAGACAGGTAAAAGAACCGCATAATTAAAAAACGCGACACAAACCCGCGATGTTCAGCAAGCTAAAAATAACAATAATAGAACAATAACAATAATAACAATAACAGTAATAACAATAAAAATATCCAAAAAACCAACACACTAAAAGCATAGGCAATAAAAGATTAAAACGTGTCAAGAACTGTAGAATGCGAGGGACATGAGCGCCATATATCCACTGCGGAGTAAGTCCCTATTAAAACATACAGAAGAAAATAACAAAGCTAAAAGACGCTCAGCGCATCAAATGCGGCGATTAAAACCAATGTCACTTATAAAACGTAAAAGACATTCTACAGCATGCGCGTCGTCTGCCAAAACGTTGGCTATGCCAACAGGCAGACTCACGCGAACGCGCAGTGGAGCTAAAACTTGACACTCAGATAAAATGTGACGCACCGTTAAGGGCACGTCACACTGCTGACACAGGGGAGCGGGATCACCACTGAGCAGGTAACTATGACTAAAACGGCAATGTCCAATTCGTAAACGGGCTAAAAGTACCTCTTCCCGACGTGAAGAACGAGAAGAGGTACCCCAGATTAACGGGAGAGGTTTAACCTCCCGCAACTTGTTTCCCCGGAGGGCCGTCCACTCATCGCGCCAGCGCGAGAGGATCCGGCGACGTAAAATAACACACGAATCTGACGAGGGAACAACAGAGGTAAAAAATCTGGGTAATAAAATCGCCGATTTCGCAGCGGCGTCGGCAGACTCATTACCTGAGATGCCCACATGACCTGGAATCCACATGAAGGAGACGCTGATGCCAGAGACACCAAGCGAGTGGAGCAGGTCATGTATGCGCTGTACAAGTGGGTGGTAATGGTACAGCGCATGAATAGTCTGAAGGGCACTCAGAGAGTCCGTACAAATAAAACAGTGCTGTAAGGCGTGCCGCTGAATGTATAAAACAGATTGATAAATGCTAAAAAGTTCGGCGGTAAAAATTGAACATTGTCGAGGTAAACGAAACTTAAAACTACAGTGACCAGAAACAAAGGCACATCCAACTCCAGCTTCAGTCTTAGATCCATCGGTAAAGATAAAATGGAAGTCCCCGAATTGAGCCCGTACTTCTAAAAAAGCCGATCTAAAGACTGAAGCAGGGGTCTCAGTCTTCGGCATCGACGTTAGCCCAAGGTGACAGTGGGCCTCAGCGCGGGACCATGGAGGAAAACGCGTTTCCCCCCGTGGAAGGGCCAGCGCTGGCGGAACGTCTAAATGCCGAAGGAGCTGTCGAAAGCGAACCCCTGGTGGGAGCAAAGCAGAGGGGCTAATAAAATAGTGACGATCAAGTGACTCCTCGAAAAATAACTCGAAGGACGGGTGGTCAGGCAAGCTTGAGAGTCGACCGGCATAGCTGCACAAGAGCATCTCACGCCTGAAGGACAGCGGAGGCTCTGCAGCTTCAGCATACAGGCTAAAAACAGGGCTGGTTGGAAAGGCCCCTGTAGCGACTCTTATGCCACGATGGTGAATGGCATTCAATCGACGTAACACAGATGGACGTGCCGACGAATAAACAATACACCCGTAATCAAGCTTGGATCGGACCAAAGAGCGATAAAGGCGAAGAAGGACGGTCCGATCAGCTCCCCAGGATGTGCCACTTAAAACACGTAAAAGATTAAGAGAACGGTCACACTTTGCTTTTAAAAAGGAAACGTGCGAGGTCCAACACAACTTCCTATCAAAAAGCAACCCCAAAAATTTCGCCTAGTCTGCAAACGGAAGTATCCCTGGCCCAAGATGGAGAGAGGGCGGAGGGAAATACTTCCGGCGCCAGAAGTTGATGCAGACGGATTTCTCGGCGGAGAAATTAAAGCCGTTGGCGTTACTCCAGGCGTAGAGACGGTCGATACAGCTCTGGAGACGGCGTTCGAGTAGACAGGTCCGCCGTGAACTGCAATAAATAGCGAAATCGTCAACAAAAAGGGACGATGAAATGCCAGGTGGAATACAATCAACAATGGGGTTGATAGCAATCGCAAAAAGTGTGACACTGAGTACAGAGCCCTGCGGTACTCCGTTCTCTTGAATAAAACGACTAGATAAAACCGAGCCCACACGTACACGAAAGACGCGGTCCGTCATGAACTCCCGAAGAAATATGGGAAGACGACCGCGGATATTCCAATCGTGAAGTGTACGTAAAATGCCGCCCCTCCAACAAGTGTCATAAGCTTTCTCCAGGTCAAAAAACACAGCCACGGTTTGACACTTTTCAGAAATCCATTCATAACATGCGTCGACAGGGACACCAGATGGTCGACGGTAGAGCGATAGCGACGAAATCCGCACTGAGCGTTCGCTAAAAGTTTCTGAGACTCAAGCCACCATGTCAACCGCCCGTTGATCATGCGCTCCATCACCTTGCAAATTCAACTGGTGAGGGAGATAGGGCGGTAGCTGGAAGGTAGTTGGCGATCCTTCCCAGGCTTAAGAATAGGGACAATGGTGGCTTCGCGCCAAACGGAAGGAAAAATGCCGTCTTGCCAAATACGGTTATAGACCTGTAAGAGAAAGAGTTTACTGTCGGCTGAAAGGTTCTTTAACGTCAGGACATGAATGCCGTCCGGCCCAGGAGCGGAGTGCCGAGAGCAATGTAGAGCGTGCTCCAGCTCCCTCATTGTGAATAGTCCGTTATAACATTCATTATTAGCAGACCGAAAAGTATATGATGCAGAATCCAGCCGGTCTTTAAAGGAGCGAAAGCCGGCGGAATAATGGTCTGAACTGGAAACCGCCTCAAAGACAGAACCTAGGGTGTTAGCGATGGCAGCCGGATCTACTATGATGGCATTGGGAACCTGAAGGCCAGAAACAGTACAATGCGACACTTTACCTGAGAAGCGACGAAGTTTATCCCAAACTACAGATGAAGGCGTAAAGCGATTAAAAGACTCAACAAAACGAGTCCACGATGCCTTCTTGCTATCCTGAATAATGCGACGAGCCCTGGCGCGCGATTGTTTAAAAGTCACCAAATTATCAAGTGTAGGGTGTCGCCGAAACACCCTAAGTGCAGTCCTACGGGCACGAACGGCGTCCCGACAATCCTCGTTCCACCACGGAACAGGTGGCCGCCGAGGTTGAGAGGATGAACGGGGAATTGCACGTTCGGCGGCAGAGAAAATCGTAGACGTAAGGTGCTGCACTAGTTGGTTAATGTCGGCGAAGGGCTGATCGTAAAAATGCACGAGGCTGGAATACAAGTTCCAGTCGGCTTTTGGGAATATCCAGGTAGGTACTCTGGATTGCTGTACGTGGTGCGACAGAAGAAAGACGATGCAGGGGTAATGGTCGCTGGAGTAGGTGTCAGCGACGACGTTCCACTGAAGACGACTAGCAAGCTGGAGGGAGCAAATGGCAAGGTCCAGGTGTGACAATGTACCAGAAGAATCAGAAATAAAAGTAGGCTCACCTGTATTGAGGATTGAAAGATTGAACTGATAAAAAATGTCGGAAAGAAGAGTTCCCCTCGCACAAGCCCTTGGCGAACCCCATAGTGGGTGATGGGCATTAAAATCTCCCAACAGAAGAAATGGTGTTGGGAGAGCGGACAGGAGAGATCGAATGTCCGCGGGAGCGAGAGGAGACGATGGAGGTGTATACACAGAACAAACAGAAAAGAAAAAACCGGGTAACTGCAGTCTAATGGCAACAGCTTGCAAGTCGGACTTAAGTGTGATAGTTTGAAAATGAACGTCATTACGCACCAAAATCATGACACCACCATGAGCAGGAGTACCCTCCTGCGGTTCAAGGTCGTAGCGAACCGGAGTATATCCTCGGAGATCAAAAGGATCGTGAGGGCGAAGCTTAGTCTCCTGCAAACATACGACCATAGGCGAATGGGAACGCAATAAAAGTTGCAGTTCCGCCCTATGCGATCGTACACCACGTACATTCCAGGTCAGGATAGCCATTAAGAAAAAGGGGATAAACTGTATTTAGAAGGGCGGCTTAAAATTACCTTTTGTTTAACCTTTGGGCTCGGGCTTTTTGTATGGAGTTGGTCAGACTCCATAGCTTCCTCGGAGGGAGGGCCCACGCGCTCAGTGCCAGAAACCGATTCAAGCGCCGTCAATCGGTTCTGGGTGGCGATGGGTGAGGGGTGCCGCTGAGCGCGGCTGGTCCCAGGAGCTTCCTGGGACAGCGACCTCCGAGGAGGATGATGATGATGATGATGATGATATGCGGCTTAAGGGCGCTAAACTGCTGAGGTCATCAGCGCCCTTACAAGGTATAAAATATAAAGTCAAAAAATAAAAGACAGGTAAAAAACCGCATAATTAAAAACGGGACACAAACCCGCGATGTCAAAAAAGTTAAAAATAACAATAGAATAACAATAACAATAACAATAAAAACAATAACAATAACAACAATAGTAACAATAACAATAAATATGTCTCAAAACCAACACACTACAAGCATAGCCAATAAAAGATTAAAACGTGTCAAGGACTGTAGAATGTGAGGGACATGAGCGCCATATGTCACTGGGGAGTAAGTCCCTATTAAAACATACAGAATAAAATAACAAAGCTAAAAGACGCTCAGCGCATCAAATGCGACGATTAAAACCAATGTCACTTATAAAACGTAAAAGACATTCTACAGCATGCGCGTCGTCTGCCGAAACGTTGGCTATGCCAACAGGCAGACCCAGGCGAACGCGCAGTGGAGCTAAAACTTGACACTCAGTTAAAATGTGACGCACCGTTAAGGGCACGTCACACTGCTGACACAGCGGAGCGGGATCACCACTGAGCAGGTAACTATGACTAAAACGACAATGTCCAATTCGTAAACGGGCTAAAAGTACCTCTTCCCGACGTGAAGAACGAGAAGAGGTACCCCAGATTAACGGGAGCGGCTTAACCTCCCGCAACTTGTTCCCCCGGAGGGCCGTCCACTCATCGCGCCAGCGCGAGAGGATGCGGCGACGTAAAATAACACACGAATCTGACGAAGGAACAACAGAGGTAAAAAATCTGGGTAATAAAATCGCCGATTTCGCAGCGGCGTCGGCAGACTCATTACCTGAGATGCCCACATGACCTGGAATCCACACGAAGGACAAGCTGATGCCAGTGACACCAAGCGAGTGGAGCAGGTCATGTATGCGCTGTACAAGCGGGTGGTAATGGTACAGCGCAGTAATAGTCTGAAGGGCACTCAGAGAGTCCGTACAAATAAAACAGTGCTGTAAGGCGTGCCGCTGAATGTATAAAATAGATTGATAAATGCTAAAAAGTTCGGCAGTAAAAATTGAACATTGTCCAGGTAAACGAAACTTAAAACTACAGTGACCAGAAACAAAGGCACATCCAACTCCAGCTTCAGTCTTAGATCCATCGGTGAAGATAAAATGGAAGTCTCCGAATTGAGCCCGTACTTCTAAAAAAGCCGATCTAAAGACTGAAGCAGGGGTCTCAGTCTTCGGCATCGACGTTAGCCCAAGGTGACAGTGGGCCTCAGCGCGCGACCATGGAGGAAAGCGCGTTTCCCCTCGGGTAAGGGCCGGCGCTGGCGTAACGTCCAAATGCCGAAGTAGCAGTCGAAATCGAACCCCTGGGGGGAGCAATGCAGAGGAGCTAACGAAATATTGGCGATCAAGCGAATCCTCGTAAAATACATCGAAGGACGGGTGGTTAGGCAAGCTTGAGAGTCGACAAGCATAGCTGCACAAAAGCATCTCACGCCGGAAGGACAGCGGAGGCTCTGCAGCTTCTGCGTACAGACTGGGTACAGGGCTAGTTGGAAAGGCCCCTGTAGCGACTCTTATGCCACGGTGGTGAATGGCATTCAATCGACGTAACACAGATGGACGTGCCGACGAATAAACAATACACCCGTAATCAAGCTTGGATCGGACCAAAGAGCGATAAAGGCGAAGAAGGACGGTCCGATCAGCTCCCCAGGATGTGCCACTTAAAACACGTAAAAGATTAAGAGAACGGTCACACTTTGCTTTTAAAAAGGAAACGTGCGAGGTCCAACACAACTTCCTATCAAAAAGCAACCCCAAAAATTTCGCCTAGTCTGCAAACGGAAGTATCCCTGGCCCAAGATGGAGAGAGGGCGGAGGGAAATACTTCCGGCGCCAGAAGTTGATGCAGACGGATTTCTCGGCGGAGAAATTAAAGCCGTTGGCGTTACTCCAGGCGTAGAGACGGTCGATACAGCTCTGGAGACGGCGTTCGAGTAGACAGGTCCGCCGTGAACTGCAATAAATAGCGAAATCGTCAACAAAAAGGGACGATGAAATGCCAGGTGGAATACAATCAACAATGGGGTTGATAGCAATCGCAAAAAGTGTGACACTGAGTACAGAGCCCTGCGGTACTCCGTTCTCTTGAATAAAACGACTAGATAAAACCGAGCCCACACGTACACGAAAGACGCGGTCCGTCATGAACTCCCGAAGAAATATGGGAAGACGACCGCGGATATTCCAATCGTGAAGTGTACGTAAAATGCCGCCCCTCCAACAAGTGTCATAAGCTTTCTCCAGGTCAAAAAACACAGCCACGGTTTGACACTTTTCAGAAATCCATTCATAACATGCGTCGACAGGGACACCAGATGGTCGACGGTAGAGCGATAGCGACGAAATCCGCACTGAGCGTTCGCTAAAAGTTTCTGAGACTCAAGCCACCATGTCAACCGCCCGTTGATCATGCGCTCCATCACCTTGCAAATTCAACTGGTGAGGGAGATAGGGCGGTAGCTGGAAGGTAGTTGGCGATCCTTCCCAGGCTTAAGAATAGGGACAATGGTGGCTTCGCGCCAAACGGAAGGAAAAATGCCGTCTTGCCAAATACGGTTATAGACCTGTAAGAGAAAGAGTTTACTGTCGGCTGAAAGGTTCTTTAACGTCAGGACATGAATGCCGTCCGGCCCAGGAGCGGAGTGCCGAGAGCAATGTAGAGCGTGCTCCAGCTCCCTCATTGTGAATAGTCCGTTATAACATTCATTATTAGCAGACCGAAAAGTATATGATGCAGAATCCAGCCGGTCTTTAAAGGAGCGAAAGCCGGCGGAATAATGGTCTGAACTGGAAACCGCCTCAAAGACAGAACCTAGGGTGTTAGCGATGGCAGCCGGATCTACTATGATGGCATTGGGAACCTGAAGGCCAGAAACAGTACAATGCGACACTTTACCTGAGAAGCGACGAAGTTTATCCCAAACTACAGATGAAGGCGTAAAGCGATTAAAAGACTCAACAAAACGAGTCCACGATGCCTTCTTGCTATCCTGAATAATGCGACGAGCCCTGGCGCGCGATTGTTTAAAAGTCACCAAATTATCAAGTGTAGGGTGTCGCCGAAACACCCTAAGTGCAGTCCTACGGGCACGAACGGCGTCCCGACAATCCTCGTTCCACCACGGAACAGGTGGCCGCCGAGGTTGAGAGGATGAACGGGGAATTGCACGTTCGGCGGCAGAGAAAATCGTAGACGTAAGGTGCTGCACTAGTTGGTTAATGTCGGCGAAGGGCTGATCGTAAAAATGCACGAGGCTGGAATACAAGTTCCAGTCGGCTTTTGGGAATATCCAGGTAGGTACTCTGGATTGCTGTACGTGGTGCGACAGAAGAAAGACGATGCAGGGGTAATGGTCGCTGGAGTAGGTGTCAGCGACGACGTTCCACTGAAGACGACTAGCAAGCTGGAGGGAGCAAATGGCAAGGTCCAGGTGTGACAATGTACCTGAAGAATCAGAAATAAAAGTAGGCTCACCTGTATTGAGGATTGAAAGATTGAACTGATAAAAAATGTCGGAAAGAAGAGTTCCCCTCGCACAAGCCCTTGGCGAACCCCATAGTGGGTGATGGGCATTAAAATCTCCCAACAGAAGAAATGGTGTTGGGAGAGCGGACAGGAGAGATCGAATGTCCGCGGGAGCGAGAGGAGACGATGGAGGTGTATACACAGAACAAACAGAAAAGAAAAAACCGGGTAACTGCAGTCTAATGGCAACAGCTTGCAAGTCGGACTTAAGTGTGATAGTTTGAAAATGAACGTCATTACGCACCAAAATCATGACACCACCATGAGCAGGAGTACCCTCCTGCGGTTCAAGGTCGTAGCGAACCGGAGTATATCCTCGGAGATCAAAAGGATCGTGAGGGCGAAGCTTAGTCTCCTGCAAACATACGACCATAGGCGAATGGGAACGCAATAAAAGTTGCAGTTCCGCCCTATGCGATCGTACACCACGTACATTCCAGGTCAGGATAGCCATTAAGAAAAAGGGGATAAACTGTATTTAGAAGGGCGGCTTAAAATTACCTTTTGTTTAACCTTTGGGCTCGGGCTTTTTGTATGGAGTTGGTCAGACTCCATAGCTTCCTCGGAGGGAGGGCCCACGCGCTCAGTGCCAGAAACCGATTCAAGCGCCGTCAATCGGTTCTGGGTGGCGATGGGTGAGGGGTGCCGCTGAGCGCGGCTGGTCCCAGGAGCTTCCTGGGACAGCGACCTCCGAGGAGGATGATGATGATGATGATGATATGCGGCTTAAGGGCGCTAAACTGCTGAGGTCATCAGCGCCCTTACAAGGTATAAAATATAAAGTCAAAAAATAAAAGACAGGTAAAAAACCGCATAATTAAAAACGGGACACAAACCCGCGATGTCAAAAAAGTTAAAAATAACAATAGAATAACAATAACAATAAAAACAATAACAATAACAACAATAGTAACAATAACAATAAATATGTCTCAAAACCAACACACTACAAGCATAGCCAATAAAAGATTAAAACGTGTCAAGGACTGTAGAATGTGAGGGACATGAGCGCCATATGTCACTGGGGAGTAAGTCCCTATTAAAACATACAGAATAAAATAACAAAGCTAAAAGACGCTCAGCGCATCAAATGCGACGATTAAAACCAATGTCACTTATAAAACGTAAAAGACATTCTACAGCATGCGCGTCGTCTGCCAAAACGTTGGCTATGCCAACAGGCAGACCCAGGCGAACGCGCAGTGGAGCTAAAACTTGACACTCAGTTAAAATGTGACGCACCGTTAAGGGCACGTCATACTGCTGACACAGCGGAGCGGGATCACCACTGAGCAGGTAACTATGACTAAAACGACAATGTCCAATTCGTAAACGGGCTAAAAGTACCTCTTCCCGACGTGAAGAACGAGAAGAGGTACCCCAGATTAACGGGAGCGGCTTAACCTCCCGCAACCTGTTCCCCCGGAGGGCCGTCCACTCATCGCGCCAGCGCGAGAGGATGCGGCGACGTAAAATAACACACGAATCTGACGAAGGAACAACAGAGGTAAAAAATCTGGCTAATAAAATCGCCGATTTCGCAGCGGCGTCGGCAGACTCATTACCTGAGATGCCCACATGACCTGGAATCCACACGAAGGACACGCTGATGCCAGTGACACCAAGCGAGTGGAGCAGGTCATGTATGCGCTGTACAAGCGGGTGGTAATGGTACAGCGTAGTAATAGTCTGAAGGGCACTCAGAGAGTCCGTACAAATAAAACAGTGCTGTAAGGCGTGCCGCTGAATGTATAAAATAGATTGATAAATGCTAAAAAGTTCGGCAGTAAAAATTGAACATTGTCCAGGTAAACGAAACTTAAAACTACAGTGACCAGAAACAAAGGCACATCCAACTCCAGCTTCAGTCTTAGATCCATCGGTGAAGATAAAATGGAAGTCTCCGAATTGAGCCCGTACTTCTAAAAAAGCCGATCTAAAGACTGAAGCAGGGGTTTCAGTCTTCGGCATCGACGTTAGCCCAAGGTGACAGTGGGCCTCAGCGCGCGACCATGGAGGAAAGCGCGTTTCCCCTCGGGTAAGGGCCGGCGCTGGCGTAACGTCCAAATGCCGAAGTAGCAGTCGAAATCGAACCCCTGGGGGGAGCAATGCAGAGGAGCTAACGAAATATTGGCGATCAAGCGAATCCTCGTAAAATACATCGAAGGACGGGTGGTTAGGCAAGCTTGAGAGTCGACAAGCATAGCTGCACAAAAGCATCTCACGCCGGAAGGACAGCGGAGGCTCTGCAGCTTCTGCGTACAGACTGGGTACAGGGCTAGTTGGAAAGGCCCCTGTAGCGACTCTTATGCCACGGTGGTGAATGGCATTCAATCGACGTAACACAGATGGACGTGCCGACGAATAAACAATACACCCGTAATCAAGCTTGGATCGGACCAAAGAGCGATAAAGGCGAAGAAGGACGGTCCGATCAGCTCCCCAGGATGTGCCACTTAAAACACGTAAAAGATTAAGAGAACGGTCACACTTTGCTTTTAAAAAGGAAACGTGCGAGGTCCAACACAACTTCCTATCAAAAAGCAACCCCAAAAATTTCGCCTAGTCTGCAATCGGAAGTATCACTGGCCCAAGATGGAGAGAGGGCGGAGGGAAATACTTCCGGCGCCAGAAGTTGATGCAGACGGATTTCTCGGCGGAGAAATTAAAGCCGTTGGCGTTACTCCAGGCGTAGAGACGGTCGATACAGCTCTGGAGACGGCGTTCGAGTAGACAGGTCCGCCGTGAACTGCAATAAATAGCGAAATCGTCAACAAAAAGGGACGATGAAATGCCAGGTGGAATACAATCAACAATGGGGTTGATAGCAATCGCAAAAAGTGTGACACTGAGTACAGAGCCCTGCGGTACTCCGTTCTCTTGAATAAAAGGACGAGATAAAACCGAGCCCACACGTACACGAAAGACGCGGTCCGTCATAAACTCCCGAAGAAATATGGGAAGACGACCGCGGATATTCCAATCGTTAAGTGTACGTAAAATGCCGCCCCTCCAACAAGTGTCATAAGCTTTCTCCAGGTCAAAAAATACAGCCACGGTTTGACACTTTCTCAGAAATCCATTCATAATATGCGTCGACAAGGACACCAGATGGTCGACGGTAGAGCGATAGCGACGAAACCCGCACTGAGCGTTCGCTAGAAGTTTCTGAGACTCAAGCCACCATGTCAACCGCCCGTTGATCATGCGCTCCATCACCTTACAAATGCAACTGGTGAGGGAGATAGGGCGGTAGCTGGAAGGTAGTTGGCGATCCTTCCCAGGCTTAAGTATAGGGACAATGGTGGCTTCGCGCCAAACGGAAGGAAAAATGCCGTCTTGCCAAATACGGTTATAGACCTGTAAGAGAAATAGTTTACTGTCGGCTGAAAGGTTCTTTAACATCAGGACATGAATGCCGTCCGGCCCGGGAGCAAGTGCCGAGAGCAATGAAGAGCGTGCTCCAGCTCTCTCATTGTGAATAGTTCGTTATAGCATTCATCATTAGCAGACCGAAAAGTATATGATGCGGAATCCTGCCGGTCTTTAATAGAGCGAAAGCCGGCGGAATAATGGTCTGAACTGGAAACCGCCTCAAAGGCTGAACCCAGAGTGTTAGCGATGGCAGCCGGATCCACTATGGTGGCATTAGAAACCTGAAGGCCAGAAACAGTACAATGTGACACTTTACCTGAGAAGCGACGAAGTTTATCCCAAACAACGGATGAAGGCGTAAAACGATTAAAAGACTCGACAAAACGAGCCCAAGATGCCTTCTTGCTATCTGAATAATGCGACGAGCCCTGGCGCGCGATTGTTTAAAAGTCACCAAATTATCAAGTGTAGGGTGGCGCCGAAACACCCTAAATGCAGTCCTACGGGCACGAACGGCGTCCCGACAATCCTCGTTCCACCACGGAACAGGTGGCCGCCGAGGTTGGGAGGATGAACGGGGTATTGCACGTTCGGCGGCTGAGAAAATAATAGACGTAAGGTGCTGCACTAGTTGATTAATGTCGGCGAAGGGCTGGTCGTCAAAATGCACGAGGCTGGAATACAAGCTCCAGTCGGCTTTTGCGAATATCCAGGTAGGTACTCTGGAATGCTGTACGTGGTGCGACAGAAGAGAAACGATGCAGGGGAAATGGTCGCTGGAGTAGGTGTCAGCGACGACGTTCCACTGAAGGCGACGTGCAAGCTGGATTGAGCAAAGGGCAAGGTCCAGGTGAGAGAAAGTACCAGAAGAATCAGAAATAAAAGTAGGTGCACCTGTATTGAGGATGGAAAGATTGAACTGATAAAAAATGTCGGAAAGAAGAGTTCCCCTCGCACAAGCCCTTGGCGAACCCCATAGTGGGTGATGGGCATTAAAATCTCCCAACAGAAGAAATGGTGTTGGGAGAGCGGACAGGAGAGCTCGAATGTCCGCGGGAGCGAGGGGAGACGATGGAGGTGAATATACAGAGCAAACAGAAAACAAAAAGCCGGGTAAGTGAAGGCGAACGGCAACAGCTTGCAAGTCGGATGTAAGTGTGACAGGTGTAAAATGAACGTCGTTACGCACTAAGAACATGACACCTCCATGAGCAGGAGTACCCTCCTCCGGTTCAAGGTCGTAGCGAACCGGAGTATATCCTCGGAGATCAAAAGGATCGTGAGGGCGAAGCTTAGTCTCCTGCAAACATACGACCATAGGCGAATGGGAACGCAATAAAAGTTGCAGTTCCGCCCTATGCGATCGTACACCACGTACATTCCAGGTCAGGATAGCCATTAAGAATAAGGGGATAAACTTTCTATTTAGAAGGGCGGCTTAAAATTACCTTTTGTATAACCTTTGGGCTCGGGCTTTTTGTATGGAGTTGGTCAGACTCCATAGCTTCCTCGGAGGGAGGGCCCACGCGCTCAGTGCCAGAAACCGATTCAAGCGCCGTGAATCGGTTCTGGGTGGCGATGGGTGAAGGGTGCCGCTGAGCGCGGCTTGTCCCAGGACCATCCTGGAACAGCGACCTCCGAGGAGGAGAAGGTGAACTTTTGTTACCGCGCGCACGCGGAGGGTCTTTCAAGAAATCTTCCCTACGAAGTTTCTGCTTGGGCTTCTTTTCAACGGCTTGCGACTTCATTGACTTGGGACCAGGTTTATACGGCTTGGTAACTGTAGCCTTAATAGACGGCCGGATGGTAGTGGCGGTTAATCCAGTCAAGGTCCAGGTCTGAGTTTCGGCATCTACTCGTGGTACTGGCGAGGCAACAACAGAACTAAATGTGCCAGATCGCAGGAGTGAAGGTTGGCGCGCATGGAAACGCCTCCGGGCTTCAGCGAAGGAGAGTTTTTCCTTTACCCGGATCTCCTGGATCGCCTTCTCGTCCAAATACCGCGGACAGTCGGCAAACGAAGCAGAATGTGACCCTTTACAATTAACGCAGACGGGGGCTGTTGAACAGGTACCTTCGTGTGAGGGCTGGCTACATGTTGCACAGATGTTAACGGCACTCTTACAGGAGACTTGCGTATGCCCAAAACGTTGGCATTTAAAACAACGCAGAGGTCTAGGAATATAAGGCCTCACAGAAATCCGTTCGTACCCTGCGGAAATGCTCGTGGGCAGATCGACGCCATCAAATGTAATAAACAGGGTACGAGTGGGTACCAATACGCCGTCGCGTTTGGCCTGCACTCGATGCACTGCAGTGACCTTTTGATCAGATAGATATTCTACGAGATCCTCGTCCGATATACCATCGAGGCTATGGGTGGTAACGACGCCCCGACAGGAGTTCAATGTGCGGTGCTTCTCAACACGGATGGGGTAACCGTGGAGAAGCGTAGCGCGCAACAAGGTCTTACTTTGCTGATCGGACTTAGTTTGTGCCAATAAGGAACCATTCCGTAGACGAGTGCATGATTGAACCGCACCAGCAATAGCATCTATTCCCTTCTGAATTATAAAAGGGTTCACCTTCTCAAAGTTTTGTCCTTCTTCTGTTCTCAAAATGACAAAGTAACAACCAGATTACGGCGGTGCTACTTCTGTTACAATAACTTTTCGGCGCTTGTTTGTATTAATGGAGGAAGGGTGCTCCATAGCGAGATAAATCCTCCACCATTGCAACCGTCTCCGACCTCGGGCTCTGACTTCCCGGGCGTTACCCCGGCTTGGGTGAGTGGCCTATCTATACCAGACTCACCCCAGGGTCACACCTCCCAGAACATTGACAGAGGGACCCAATCGCCGTCAGAAGTCAGCAGCTCATGCAATGGCCCCCCCGCGGGACTGCAGTGGAACAGCGGATACGAACACAAACCCTACATGACGACCCCGGGTGGTGGGGATGACGCCATTACCCACTCACCCAGCTGCGCACGCGGTGCGCGGGTATCCGTCAGGCCGTGTCCACGGAGGATTTAAATAAAAAGATAAAAGAAACTAAAACTGTGTGGGCGTTTCGCACGCAAGGTAAGCCGGCGGGGAAGAAAAAGAGTTATGCGAATGTCGTGGTGCGAAATGGCCGAAAGTGATAAGGGAAGAAAGAAACGATGGTGAGGTGCGGTATGGATGGAATGCAAAGAACGCACGAGAGCCTACCTTGGGTCCACCGGTCACTTGAAGAACCCACCTCGACCGGATGGGGGTGAGGGGATGAAGGTGGCGATGATTGGCTCGGGAACCCCCGGGTGCGCCAAAAACCCGTACTCACATAAGGTGAGCCCCTGAGGGGGCCGGCTTGGGTGAGTGGCCTATCTATACCAGACTCACTTCAGGGTCAAACCTCCCAGAACATAGACAGAGGGACCCAATCGCCGTCGGAAGCCAGCAGCTCATGCAATGGCCCCCCCGCGGGACTGCAGTTGAACAGGGGATACGAACACATACCCTACATGACGTCCCCGGGTGGTGGGGATGACGCCATTACCCACTCACCCAGCTGCGCACCCAGTGCGCGGGTATCCGTCAGGCTGTGTCCACGGAGGATTAAAAGAAAGATAAAAGAAACTAAAACTGTGTGGGCGTTTCGCACGCAAGGTAGGCCGGCGAAGAAGTAAAAGAGACGTGTAAATGAATGGGCGTGGGGCGAAATGTGCAGAAATAGAAGAGAAGAAAGAAACGATGGTGAGGTGCGGAATGAATGGAATGCAAAGAACGCACGAGAGCCTACCTTGTGTCCACCGGTCACGAGAAGAACCCACATCGACCGGATGGGGGTGAGGGGATGAATGTGGCGATGATTGGCTCGGGAACCCCCGGGTGAGCCAAAAACCCGTACTCACATAAGGTGAGCCCCTGAGGGGGAGTGTTCTTGAGCCACTAGCTTTAGTTTATTTGCATATATTGATTACTCATGCACCTCTCAGGTCAGTTATTGCCCTAATGGTATCCTGAAAGTCGCTTTTTGTGCATTCAGTTATTTCTTGTGTTATTAGCCTACTTTGTTAGTAACTACTGCTTTTAACTTCAGAGAAACTCAATTGGACAACTTAGAATTAAATTCAATAAGAAGGCTTATCTATGGCTACTACACTCGAAATGAACAGTCTACCAAATGCAAACTTATTTCTTCACTTAAAGAACCAGAACTATTTCAGGGAATCACTAGGTCTTTGAACAAGGTCCTCCATGATCTCAGATTTGAGTTCAAAACAATAAATAAGAGAAAAGTAATACTCAAAAGATCCATTATTGTAGCCCAGAGAGGATTATTTTTTAATATAAATACGAAATAAGAATTTGAGAGAAATAGTATGGTTGCCTGAAATGTGGTTAAATGCCGGCCATACTGTATTAAAGTGCTGGACTGATGACATTGTTGAAAGCTTCATGAAGTCACCCACAGGACTGTGTTATTGCCCATGCTGGAATATTTCATTTTTATACCACTTACTGCTCCTGAATTTGAGAAGATCTGGATAATACCATGGCAGTTAACCATGACCATTTCTACAGATGGTTTAGGGATCAATTACTCCTTAACTCTGCATGTTATTGTTATGGAAAATGCCCTATGACCCAAATAGTTAAGCACACACTAACAGTAACACTGAAGTACAAGTGGCACTTGGCTCACTTGCATAATGTGGCATGTAACATTACAGTGAAATAAGAGGAATTATTAACTTCTGTTGGTCATAAATGAAAACGAGCCCAGACCCAAATAAGTTGTGGATTACTGACCAGTGCAGTCGATCACCAAGTGTGTTTTCATTTTGTGTGTGTTAATCACTTAATCTCCTGATGAAGGGGTAAACCCAAAATATTGAACATTTTTATTGTGTGACTTTACATGTTTTTAAAGTGGCTTTACATCTCACTTAGAACAATCTCTCACCCACCATCCACTCACTCACTCACTCACTCACTCACTCACTCACTCACTCACTCACTCACTCACTCACTCACTCACTCACTCACTCACTCACTCACACAGAAAACTAGTCAATATGGCATCAGCTTCTGCAGAAAAGGCTCTGAATGTTTTACTTAGTGTGATCGAGAAAAGCAGTGATCTAAAGAATGATTGCAAGAAGGAAATTCTTTGTGCTGTGAGTATGCTCAGGAAAGAAATTTGTGCTTTAATGTATGAGTTAGAAGAGAAGAAGAAGGGAATTTCTGATTTGGAAGTGAGAATCGTAGAAAAGAATTCCATCTTACAAGTGCTGCAGTCTGGAGGGAGTGGCAACGAAGGGTGCAACCAAGAAGTGACCCGCTTGGCTGGCTAAGGAAGCTGCAAGGACAGTAAGTGGCAGGTGGTGCACTTAACTGATAGACGGCGGAAGCTGTACTTTCAAGCTGCACGGAACAACTGCTAAGGTAACATCTTCAGAGATAAGACATATAAGTTATTTGTTAACTTGAAAAATGGCCAAAGCACTGAATACACTAAGAGTTTAATTAAAAGAAAGGTGAATCCAATGAAACTCAAAATATGAATCAGCGCTCTAAAGACATTAAAAACACCCAATTACTGATTGAGTGAGACAAAAAACCAAAACTGGAGAAAGTATGCCAGGGAAGAACTTGAAAGTTATTTGCCTAAACTCAAGAACCCCAGGGTAATTGTGTTCAATGTACAAGAGGATATTACACCAGAGAATGCAGTGGAAGCCATAGCATCCTAAAACTCAGAACTGCAGTTGCATGAAGATGACATAATGCCAAAATTCGTGTTTGAAGATGGGAGAAAGCTCAAGAATTTGGCAATTGAAGTCAGTTGTAAACTCCAGGCTGGCACATTTGTTACAGTAATGACTATTTCTCAGTAATGCGCTGCCATAAATGCTCTAAATACAATCACAGAGCACAGGAATGCACCATGGTAGTAATCTGCCCTCATTGCTTGCAAAACCATAAGTTACATGAGTGTAAGGCAAGCAGAGAAAATTATTTATTTATTAACTGCATAAATTACAACAGGTTCAATAATGCAGCACAAATTAATGCAAACCATTCGGCACTGAATAAAAACTGCACTTGCTACAAAGCCATGCTGAAAATAAATGCAGAAAGCACAGATTATTGAAATGGGTAGTTGCGCATATAAAAGAATGGAATCTTTATGCTGTATGCAAGTTAACTTACAACATAAGCAAGTGGCAATGAATAACCTCATCAAAATTATGCATGAAAACCAAATAGACAAGAACTGTACACCATGTGCAATAATCTGGCTGGGGTACCTAGGTCACTTAGATCCTATGTGTGAGGAAATGGAAGGAAACGGTCAGCAATTCTTATAAATAATAAAGTAAAAGATGCAGTTTTAATCACACAATTTTCTGATGAAGATACCATAGTAGTAGAAATAACATATAAACACGTAAAATGTAATGACATATGTTCCTACTTTGATATTACAGAAGACATTGAAACAAATATTAGGAAGATAGAACAAATTCTGTCACTTTAAAGGACAAGGTTTACTGTTAGCAGTTGACAGTAACGTTAGAAGCAAAACTTGGTATGATGTGTTAACAAATCAATAAGGGAAAGCCCTGGAAGTCTTTTTAAAATTTACAACTTGAATATTGTAAATGACGAATCTGAACAAATGTTTGAAACAGTAAGAGGTAGCAGTTATGTAGATTGAACCATTGTTAATAACCAATGGCTAAGACATGTTACTGACTGAATGCGTGGAGATCAAGACAGCAGCTCAGATCATAAGATTTTAGCATTCAATCTCAGTTTGGTGAGACCGGAATGAAATAATTGGCATAATATGAGCTACAAAGGTAACAGGTGCATAATAAAGAATAGGAAATTTTACACCATTCTAGCATCCAGCATTATGTGTAAATTTAACTGTGATAACCTCAGTAGTAACTGTGACAAAATGGATGAGGAGTTGGGGAAGAAGGTAGAATATTGTGAGAACATAGATAAAGTAGTGTGATGATGATGATGATATGCGGTTCAAGGGCGCTAAACTGCTGAGGTCATCAGCGCCCTTACAAGGTATAAAATATAGTCAAACTATAAAAGACAGGTAAAAGAACCGCATAATTAAAAAACGGGACACAAACCCGCAATGTCCAGAAACCTAAAAATAACAATAATACAATAACAATAATAACAATAACAATAATAACAATACAAATATCCGAAAAACCAACACACTAAAAGCATAGGCAATAAAAGATTAAAACGTGTTAAGAACTGTAGAATGCGAGGGACATGAGCGCCATATCTCCACTGGGGAGGAAGTCCCTATTAAAACATACAGAATAAAATAACAAACCTAAAAGACGCTCAGCGCATCAAATGCGACGATTAAAACCAATGTCACTTATAAAACGTAAAAGACATTCTACAGCATGCGCGTCGTCTGCCAAAACATTGGCTATGCCAACAGGCAGACCCACGCGAACGCGCAGTGGAGCTAAAACTTGACACTCAGTTAAAATGTGACGCACCGTTAAGGGCACGTCACACTGCTGACACAGTGGAGCGGGATCACCACTGAGCAGGTAACTATGACTAAAACGGCAATGTCCAATTCGTAAACGGGCTAAAAGTACCTCTTCCCGACGTGAAGAACGAGAAGAGGTACCCCAGATTAACGGGAGAGGCTTAACCTCCCGCACCTTGTTCCCCCGGAGGGCCGTCCACTCATCGTGCCAGCGCGAGAGGATGCGACGACGTAAAATAACACGAATCTGACGACGGAACAACAGAGGTAAAAAATCTGGGTAATAAAATCGCCGATTTCGCAGCGGCGTAGGCAGACTCATTACCTGAGATGCCCACATGACCTGGAATCCACATGAAGGAGACGCTGATGCCAGACACACCAAGCGAGTGGAGCAGGTCATTTATGCGCTGTACGAGTGGGTGGTAATGGTACAGCGCAGTAATACTCTGGAGGGCACTCAGAGAGTCCGTACAAATAAAACAGTGCCGTAAGTCGTGCCGCTGAATGTATAAAACGGATTGATAAATGCTAAAAAGTTCGGCGGTAAAAATTGAACATTGTCGAGGTAAACGAAAAGTAAAACTCTGTACACCAAAAACAAAGGCACATCCTACTCCAATATCAGTCTTAGACCCATCAGTATATATAAAATGACAGTCCCCGAACTGCGCCTGTAGTTCTAAAAAGGCGGATCTAAGAACAGAAGCAGGGGTCGCATTTTTCGGCATCGACGTTAGCCCAAGGTGGATGTGGGCCTCATCGCGCGACCATGGAGGAAAACGCGTTTCCCCTCGGGTAAGGGCCGGCGCTGGCGTAACGTCCAAATGCCGAGGTAGCAGTCGAAATCGAACCCCTGGAGGGAGCAATACAGAGGAGCTAACTAAATATTGCCGATCAAGCGAATCCTCGTAAAATGTCGGGAAGGACGGGTGGTCAGGCAAGCTGGAGAGTCGACAGGCATAGCTGCACAAGAGCATCTCACGCCTGAAGGACAGCGGAGGCTCTGCAGCTTCAGCATAAAGGCTAAGAACAGGGCTGGTTGGAAAGGCCCCTGTAGCGACTCCTATGCCACGATGGTGAATGGCATTCAATCGACGTAACACAGATGGACGTGCCGACGAATAAACAATACACCCGTAATCAAGCTTGGATCGGACCAAAGAGCGATAAAGACGAAGAAGGACGGTCCGATCAGCTCCCCAGGATGTGCCACTTAAAACACGTAAAAGATTAAGAGAAATTTCACACTTTGCTTTTAAAAAGGAAACGTGAGAAGTCCAGCTCAGCTTCCGGTCAAAGATCAACCCCAAAAATTTCACCTCGTCTGCAAATGGAAGGACCTCCGACCCAAGATGTAGAGAGGGCGGAGGGAAAGCCTTCCGGCGCCAGAAGTTGATGCAGACGGATTTCTCGGCGGAGAAATTAAAGCCGTTAGCGTTACTCCAGGCGTAGAGACGGTCGATACAGCTCTGGAGACGGCGTTCGAGTAGACAGGTCCGCCGTGAACTGCAATAAATGGCAAAATCAACAAAAAGGGACGATGAAATGCCAGGTGGAATACAATCAACAATAGGGTTTATAGCAATCGCAAAAAAGTGTGACACTGAGTACAGAGCCCTGCGGTACTCCGTTCTCTTGATTAAAACAACTAGATAAAACCGAGCCCACACGTACACGAAAGACGCGGTCCGTCGTAAACTCCCGAAGAAATATGGGAAGACGACCGCGGATATTCCATGCGTGAAGTGTACGTAAAATGCCGCCCCTCCAACAAGTGTCATAAGCTTTCTCCAGGTCAAAAAATACAGCCACGGTTTGACACTTTCTCAGAAATCCATTCATAATATGCGTCGACAAGGACACCAGATGGTCGACGGTAGAGCGATAGCGACGAAATCCGCACTGAGCGTTCGCTAGAAGTTTCTGAGACTCAAGCCACCATGTCAACCGCCCGTTGATCATGCGCTCCATCACCTTGCAAATGCAACTGGTGAGGGAGATAGGGCGGTAGCTGGAAGGTAGTTGGCGATCCTTCCCAGGCTTAAGTATAGGGACAATGGTGGCTTCGCGCCAAACGGAAGGAAAAACGCCGTCTTGCCAAATACGGTTATAGACCTGTAAGAGAAGGAGTTTACTGTCGGCTGAAAGGTTCTTTAACATCAAGACATGAATGCCGTCCAGCCCAGGAGCGGAGTGCCGAGAGCAATGAAGAGCGTGCTCCAGCTCCCTCATTGTGAAAAGTTCATTATAACACTCGATATTAGCAGACCGAAAATTAAAGGTGTCGGAATCCAGCCGGTCTTTGATAGAGCGAAAGCCGGCGGAATAATGGTCTGAACTGGATACCGCCTCAAAGGCAGCACCCAGAGTGTTAGCGATGGCAGCCGTATCTACTATAGTGGCATTGGAAACCTGAAGGCCAGAAACAGTACAATGCGACACTTTACCTGAGAAGCGACGAAGTTTATCCCAAACAACAGATGAAGGCGTAAAGCGATTAAAAGACTCGACAAAACGAGTCCACGACGCCTTCTTGCTATCCTGAATAATGCGACGAGCCCTGGCGCGCGATTGTTTAAAAGTCACCAAATTATCAAGTGTAGGGTGTCGCCGAAACACCCTAAGTGCAGTCCTACGGGCACGAACGGCGTCCCGACAATCCTTGTTCCACCACGGAACAGGTGGTCGCCGAGGTTGAGAGGATGAAAGGGGAATTGCGCGTTCGGCGGCAGAGAAAATCGTAGACGTAAGGTGCTGCACTAGTTGGTTAATGTCGGCGACGGACTTATCGGAAAAATGCACGAGGCTGGAATACAAGCTCCAGTCGGCCTTTGTGAATATCCAGGTAGGTACTCTGGAATGCTGTACGTGGTGCGACAGAAGAGAAACGATGCAGGGGTAATGGTCGCTGGAGTAGGTGTCAGCGGCGACGTTCCACTGAAGACGATGAGCAAGCTGGAGTGAGCAAATGGCAAGGTCCAGGTGAGAGAATGTACCAGAAGAATCAGAAATAAAAGTAGGTGCACCTGTGTTGAGGATGGAAAGATTGAACTGATAAAAAATGTCGGAAAGAAGAGTTCCCCTCGCACAAGCCCTTGGCGAACCCCACAGTGGGTGATGGGCATTAAAATCTCCCAACAGAAGAAATGGTGTTGGGAGAGCGGACAGGAGAGCTCGAATGTCCGCGGGAGCGAGGGGAGACGATGGAGGTGAATACACAGAGCAAACAGAAAACAAAAAGCCGGGTAAGTGAAGGCGAACGGCAACAGCTTGCAAGTCGGATGTAAGTGTGACAGGTTTAAAATGAACGTCGTTACGCACTAACAACATGACACCTCCATGAGCAGGAGTACCCTCCTCCGGTTCAAGGTCGTAGCGAACCGGAGTATATCCTCGGAGATCAAAAGAATCGTGAGGGCGAAGCTTAGTCTCCTGCAAACATACGACCATAGGCGAATGGGAACGCAATAAAAGTTGCAGTTCCGCCCTATGCGATCGTACACCACGTACATTCCAGGTCAGGATAGCCATTAAGAAAAAGGGGATAAACTGTCTATTTAGAAGGGCGGCTTAAAATTACCTTTTGTTTAACCTTTGGGCTTGGGCTTTTTGTATGGAGTTGGTCAGACTCCATAGCTTCCTCGGAGGGAGGGCCCACGCGCTCAGTGCCAGAAACCGATTCAAGCGCCGTGAATCGGTTCTGGGTGGCTATGGGTGAGGGGTGCCGCTGAGCGCGGCTTGTCGCAGGACCTTCCTGGGACAGCGACCTCCGAGGAGGAGAAGGTGAAGTTTTGTTACCGCGCGCACGCGGAGGGTCTTACAGAAAATCTTCCCTACGTAGTTTCTGCTTGGGCTTCTTTGCAGCGGCTTGCGACTTCATTGACTTTGGACCAGGTTTATAAGGCTTGGTAACAGTAGCTTTAATGGACGGCCGGATGGTAGTGGCGGTTAATCCAGTCATGGACCAGGTCTGAGTTTCGGCATCTACTCGTGGTACTGGCGAGGCAACAACAGAACTAAATGTGCCAGATCGCAGGAGTGAAGGTTGGCGCGCATGGAAACGCCTCCGGGCTTTGGCGAAGGAGAGTTTCTCCTTTACCCGGGTCTCCTGGATCGCCTTCTCGTCGAAATACCGCGGACAGTCGCCAAACGAAGCAGAATGTGACCCTTTACAATTAACGCAGACGGGGGCTGTTGAACAGGCACCTTCGTGTGAGGGCTGGCTACATGTTGCACAGATGTTAACGGCACTCTTACATGAGACTTGCGTATGCCCAAAACGTTGGCACTTAAAACAACGCAGAGGTCTGGGAATATAAGGCCTCACAGAAATACGTTCGTACCCTGCGGAGATGCTCGTGGGCAGATCGACGCCATCAAATGTTGGAAACAGGGTACGAGTGGGTACCATTACGCCGTCGCGTTTGGCCTGCACTCGATGAACCGCTGTCACCTTCTGGTCTGCAAGATATTCGACCGGATCCTCGTCCGATATGCCATCGAGGCTATGCGTGGTGACAACGCCTCGACAAGAATTCAAGGTGCGGTGCTTCTCAACACGGATAGAATAATCGTTGAGAAGCGTGGCGCTCAACAGGGACTTACTTTGTGCCTCGGATTTGCTTTGAACTAACAAGGAACCATTACGAAGCCGAGTGCAGGAAAGAACCGGACCAGCAATTGAGTCAATGCCCTTCTGGATGATAAAAGGGTTCACCTTCTCGAATGATTGTCCCTCCTCTGTACGGGTAATCACTAAGTAACAACCAGCTGTTGGCGGTGCTACTTCTGTTACGAAAGTTTTTCAGCGCTTGTTGTTTATGATGGAGAAAGGGTGCTCCTAAGCGAAAAAAATCCTCCACCATTGCAACCGTCTCCGACCTCGGGCTCTGACTTCCCAGGCGTTACCCCGTCTTGGGTGAGTGGCCTATCTATACCTAGCTCACCCCAGGGTCATACCTCCCAGAACATAGACAGAGGGACCCAATCGCCGTCGGAAGTCAGCAGCTCATGCAATGGCCCCCCCCCGCGGGACTGCAGTTGAACAGCGGATACGAACACAAACCCTACATGACGACCCCGGGTGTTGGGGATGACGCCATTACCCACTCACCCAGCTGCGCACCCAGTGCGCGGGTATCCGTCAGGCTGTGTCCACGGAGGATTAACATAAAAGGTTAAAAGAAACTAAAAGTGCGTGGGTGTTTCGCACTCAAGGTAGGCCGGCGAAGAAGTAAAAGAGACGTGTAAATGAATGGGCGTGGGGCGAAATTTGCATAAATAAAAGAGAAGACAGAAGCGATGGCGAGGGGCGAGATGTAATGATATGCACAGAACGCACGAGAGCCTACCTTGAGTCCCCCGGTCACGAGAACGAACCCACCTCGACCGGACGGGGGTGAAATGATGAAGATGGCGATGATTGGCTCGGGAACCCCCGGGTGCGCCAAAAACCCGTACTCACATAAGGTGAGCCCCTGAGGGGTAGATAAAGTAGTGAACTTAGCATTCTCATGTATCACAGCAGTGGGCAACACAGCATTCAAGATTTCAAGAGGAGCAAAGCATGCAGTAAAAAGCAATATGGTTTCCTGGTGGACTGATGAATTACCTGTGCTAAGAAAAGGGCAAAACACTTTTGAAGAAGGTACCAAAGAATCACAAGTGAAAATGTAAAACAGCAGAGAAAAATGAAGTACTTTGAAGGTAAAAGAGTGTATGAAGCAAAACTGCAAGAATCAAAATTAAAATCATGGAAAACTTTCTGCACAATACCTGAACGAGCCAACTCTTAGAACTTAATATACAAGTTAGCATTCAATAAAATTAGATTTGGTACTAAATTGAAAATGCTAAAAAAAGAAGTAATTTACATTACAGATACAAGAAGCACAATAGAGTATATATTCAACGATTTCGTACTTGAGGATAGCAAAACTCTCGGATAACCAACTGCACAGAATTAGGAAGGAAATTCAAGAACCACTAGGTGCACAAGATTATAACACTCTTCACAACTACAAAAATAACAGCTGCTTTAAAAAGTTTCAATCCAAGAAAGTCACCTGAAGAAGATGGTTTAACTAGTGTCATTGTAACATGAACATTCCAAACTTTTCTAATCTTTTTCACACTGATATACAATGCTTGTTTAAAGAAGGGATACTTTCCCAGAAATTGGAAACTTTCAATTGTAATTCCTATTACAAAACCAGGGAAAGAGGACTCCAAAGATGTATCAACCAATAAGCCTAATAAATATCAGTGGCAAGCTACTGGAAAAAATTGATGGTTGACAGAACACTATTCCATATATATTCCAAATATTTATTTAATACTAATCAGTGCAGATTTATCCCTCAAAAAGGAGCAGTTGACGCAGCAATGGAGGCCAAAACTTTTATAGAGAAGAGCCTAAACTCCAAACAATGCATAATCATAATCAGTCTGTATGTGAAAGGAGCTGCCTGGTGGCCCAGTATTCTCAAGAACTTAAGGGAACTTGGATGTTGGAAGAAAATTTATAATTGAGCTATGAATTACTTTAGCGACAGGCAAGCAACATTATCAATAAACAATTATACAATGGAAAAAGAAGTCCAGAAGGGTTGTCCACAAAGATCCTGTTGTGGCCCTACATTCTTCAAATAATGTATAAATTCACTGCTAAATTTAGAATTCAGTAACCGAACTACAGAACTAATTGTTCTCACAAGTGGAGCATATACAATTGAAGCAGAAAACACAGCAAATCAAGATATAATGAAAATACAGAAGTGGGCGTGTGATAACAAAATAGAATTTAATGACAAAATATCTAAAGTTCTGCTTATAACCAGGAAAAGAAATTATGATAGAGATATCTATATACTTAAAAACAAAAGGCTAGCCCAGATTGAAGAAATTAAATATTTGGGTATACACTTGGACAACAAATTTAACTTCAACACCCATATTGACAACACTGTAGGAAAATCTATCACCCTTGTCAACATGCTGGTACAAACAGCTAGACTACAATGGGGTTTGGGGCATAAGGCTTTAAAAACAATTTACGAAGGAGCTATAGTCCCTATCTTGACATATAGAGTTCCCATGTGTGTAGAGGCTATATGCAGAAAGGAAAACATCACAAAATATAAAAGAGTGCGTCTCATTAACATCAGAATCACTAAAGCATATCAAACCATTTCATATGATGCCTCATGTGCGGTAGTTGGAGTAAGACCCATCCAAATAACAATAGAGGAAATCATACGGACTTACATGACAACAAGAATTCACAATCTGGTGTATGATGCACCACTGGAACCAAGATATTAGCGCCATCTTACAGAAACAGCTATAATTCAGGAAGTAGAGAAAGACGCTATATATACAGCTGAAGTGTATAAAATGGCAGCAAAACTGGAGACAAAGCAGAAGTGGCAGGAATCATATTTATGGAAGGAAATTTAATTCACCAATTTAAGTTCAAATTTTGCAGCAACTGTACAAATAATCAGGCTGAACAAATCACAGTTCTGAAAGTTCTCAAGAAGTTAGAAGAATGTGAAGATTTGGGAAACCATATAAAGAAAGCAGTAGTATATACTGACAGCAAAATAACTCTAGATATTCTGAAAAATAAATTGATAGATTCATTAATAGATTGAATAAATAGATATCATAAATACAGTCAATTAGGGACAAAATAATTGCGCTGAACAATACATGGTGGGGTGTACATTTTGGATGGGTAAAGGGACATGCAGGGATTGAAGGCAATGAGCTGACAGATCGGCATGTGAAAGAAGCTGTTTCCAAAGACAACGAAGTGGTATACAAGGAAACACCCAGAGAAGTGATCGTCATGCACGAGAAGAAAAGAGGACTCAAGATTTGGGAACAGCAGTAGACAAATTCAGAGAAAGGAGCACTTACGAAAATATTCTTTCAATCAGTAAACCCCAAACTTTATTTAAAATGATTCATATTTCTGGAGCTAACAGTATTTTTAACAGGGCATGGGAAGTTAACATCCCACCTTGCCAAATTTGGAATAGCAAATGTTTCTATTTGCATTTGCAGGGAAGAAGAACAGACTATGAATAATGTGATATACAAGTGCATAAAGCTTTAGAGACAAAGAAATCAAATGATAAAGGAATTATTATCGATTAATGGCAAAGCTTGGCTTGCATCAAATGAGCAATTAATCCACAAACACGCCCAGATATTCATAAAATTTGTCAGATCTATAGACTTCTCCATTCTAAATTGAATGAAGTGATAGAAATGTTAAGAGCATTATTACACAAACTAGTAAATAATACATACATAGTTAATTTAGACTTCCAATCAGGAATAATAAAGTAGCATAGTTAACCCCCATTATGAAGTGACCAATAAAATGTAAATAGAACTGAATAACATTTTGGAAATAGCTAAAATTAATAAATGTAGTATATTATGTATATCAATGTAACCATTCTCATGTACATATTTATATAACTTGTTAAAACTGTAAAGTATGTAGGATTACATGTAATGGGGCATGCTGTTAAGTACATAAATAAAACAAAAAAACCATACACAGTGTGTAGATGATGATGATGATGATATGCGGTTTAAGGGCGCTAAACTGCTAGGGTCATCAGCGCCCTTACAATGTGTAAAATATAAAGTCAAAATATAAAAGGTAAAAAAACCGCATAATTAAAAAACGGGACACAAACCCGCGAGGTCCAAAAGGTTAAAACTCACAATAGCATAACAATAACAATAACAATAACAACAAGAATAAAAATAACAACAAGAATAACAATAACAACAATAATAACAATAAATATATCTCAAAAACCAACACACTAAAAGCAAACCCAATAAAAGATTAAAACGTGTCAAGAACTGTAGAATGCGGGACATGAGCGCCATATGTCACTGGGGAGTAAGTCCCTATAAAAACATACAGAATAAAATAACAAAGCTAAAAGACGCTCAGCGCATCAAATGCGACGATTAAAATCAATGTCACTTATAAAACGTAAAAGACATTCTACAGCATGCGCGTCGTCTGCCAAAACGTTGGCTATGCCAACAGGCAGACCCAGGCGAACGCGCAGTGGAGCTAAAACTTGACACTCAGTTAAAATGTGACGCACCGTTAAGGGCACGTCACACTGCTGACACAGCGGAGCGGGATCACCACTGAGCAGGTAACTATGACTAAAACGACAATGTCCAATTCGTAAACGGGCTAAAAGTACCTCTTCCCGACGTAAAGAACGAGAAGAGGTACCCCAGATTAACGGGAGAGGCTTAACCTCCCGCAACTTGTTCCCCCGGAGGGCCGTCCACTCATCGCGCCAGCGCGAGAGGATGCGGCGACGTAAAATAACACACGAATCTGACGAGGGAACAACAGAGGTAAAAAATCTGGGTAATAAAATCGCCGATTTCGCAGCGGCGTCGGCAGACTCATTACCTGAGATGCCCACATGACCTGGAATCCACATGAAGGACACGCTGATGCCAGTGACACCAAGCGAGTGGAGCAGGTCATGTATGCGCTGTACAAGCGGGTGGTAATGGTACAGCGCAGTAATAGTCTGAAGGGCACTCAGAGAGTCCGTACAAATAAAACAGTGCTGTAAGGCATGCCGCTGAATGTATAAAATAGATTGATAAATGCTAAAAAGTTCGGCGATAAAAATTGAACATTGTCCAGGTAAACGAAACTTAAAACTACAGTGATCAGAAACAAAGGCACATCCAACTCCAGCTTCAGTCTTAGATCCATCGGTAAAGATAAAATGGAAGTCTCCGAATTGAGCCCGTACTTCTAAAAAAGCCGATCTAAAGACTGAAGCAGGGGTCTCAGTCTTCGGCATCGACGTTAGCCCAAGGTGACAGTGGGCCTCAGCGCGAGACCATGGAGGAAAACGCGTTTCCCACCGTGGAAGGGCCGGCGCTGGCGGAACGTCTAAATGCCGAAGGAGCTGTCGAAAGCGAACCCCTGGTGGGAGCAAAGCAGAGGAGCTAACAAAATAGTGACGATCAAGTGACTCCTCGAAAAATAACTCGAAGGACGGGTGGTCAGGCAAGCTTGAGAGTCGACAAGCATAGCTGCACAAGAGCATCTCACGCCTGAAGGACAGCGGAGGCTCTGCAGCTTCAGCATACAGGCTAAAAACAGGGCTGGTTGGAAAGGCCCCTGTAGCGACTCTTATGCCACGATGGTGAATGGCATTCAATCGACGTAACACAGATGGACGTGCCGACGAATAAACAATACACCCGTAATCAAGCTTGGATCGGACCAAAGAGCGATAAAGGCGAAGAAGGACGGTCCGATCAGCTCCCCAGGATGTGCCACTTAAAACACGTAAAATATTAAGAGAACGGTCACACTTTGCTTTTAAAAAGGAAACGTGCGAGGTCCAACACAACTTCCTGTCAAAAATCAACCCCAAAAATTTCGCCTCGTCTGCAAACGGAAGTATCCCTGACCCAAGATGGAGAGAGGGCGGAGGGAAATACTTCCGGCGCCAAAAGTTGATGCAGACGGATTTCTCGGCGGAGAAATTAAAGCCGTTGGCGTTACTCCAGGCGTAGAGACGGTCGATACAGCTCTGGAGACGGCGTTCGAGTAGACAGGTCCGCCGTGAACTACAATAAATAGCGAAATCGTCAACAAAAAGGGACGATGAAATGCCAGGTGGAATACAATCAACAATGGGGTTGATAGCAATCGCAAAAAGTGTGACACTGAGTACAGAGCCCTGCGGTACTCCGTTCTCTTGAATAAAACGACGAGATAAAACCGAGCCCACACGTACAAGAAAGACGCGGTCCGTCATAAACTCCCGAAGAAATATGGGAAGACGACCGCGGATATTCCAATCGTGAAGTGTACGTAAAATGCCGCCCCTCCAACAAGTGTCATAAGCTTTCTCCAGGTCAAAAAATACAGCCACGGTTTGACACTTTCTCAGAAATCCATTCATAATATGCGTCGACAAGGACACCAGATGGTCGACGGTAGAGCGATAGCGACGAAACCCGCACTGAGCGTTCGCTTGAAGTTTCTGAGACTCAAGCCACCATGTCAACCGCCCGTTGATCATGCGCTCCATCACCTTGCAAATGCAACTGGTGAGGGAGATAGGGCGGTAGCTGGAAGGTAGTTGGCGATCCTTTCCAGGCTTAAGTATAGGGACAATGGTGGCTTCGCGCCAAACGGAAGGAAAAATGCCGTTTCGCCAAATACGGTTATAGACCTGTAAGAGAAAGAGTTTACTGTCGGCTGAAAGGTTCTTTAACATCAGGACATGAATGCCGTCCGGCCCGGGAGCGGAGTGCCGAGAGCAATGAAGAGCGTGCTCCAGCTCCCTCATTGTGAATAGTTCGTTATAGCATTCATCATTAGCAGACCGAAAAGTATATGATGCGGAATCCTGCCGGTCCTTAATAGAGCGAAAGCCGGCGGAATAATGGTCTGAACTGGAAACCGCCTCAAAGGCAGAACCCAGAGTGTTAGCGATGGCAGCCGGATCCACTATGGTGGCATTAGAAACCTGAAGGCCAGAAACAGTACAATGTGACACTTTACCTGAGAAGCGACGAAGTTTATCCCAAACAACGGATGAAGGCGTAAAACGATTAAAAGACTCGACAAAACGAGCCCAAGATGCCTTCTTGCTATCCTGAATAATGCGACGAGCCCTGGCGCGCGATTGTTTAAAAGTCACCAAATTATCAAGTGTAGGGTGGCGCCGAAACACCCTAAGTGCAGTCCTACGGGCACGAACGGCGTCCCGACAATCCTCGTTCCACCACGGAACAGGTGGCCGCCGAGGTTGGGAGGATGAACGGGGTATTGCACGTTCGGCGGCTGAGAAAATAATAGACGTAAGGTGCTGCACTAGTTGATTAATGTCGGAGAAGGGCTGGTCGTCAAAATGCACGATGCTGGAATACAAGCTCCAGTCGGCTTTTGCGAATATCCAGGTAGGTACTCTGGAATGCTGTACGTGGTGCGACAGAAGAGAAACGATGCAGGGGAAATGGTCGCTGGAGTAGGTGTCAGCGACGACGTTCCACTGAAGACGACGTGCGAGCTGGATTGAGCATATGGCAAGGTCCAGGTGAGAGAATGTACCGGAAGAATCAGAAACAAAAGTAGGTGCACCTGTATTGAGGATGGAAAGATTGAACTGATAAAAAATGTCGGAAAGAAGAGTTCCCCTCGCACAAGCCCTTGGCGAACCCCATAGTGGGTGATGGGCATTAAAATCTCCCAACAGAAGAATTGGTGTTGGGAGAGCGGACAGGAGAGCTCGAATGTCCGCGGGAGCGAGGGGAGACGATGGAGGTGAATATACAGAGCAAACAGAAAACAAAAAGCCGGGTAAGTGAAGGCGAACGGCAACAGCTTGCAAGTCGGATGTAAGTGTGACAGGTGTAAAATGAACGTCGTTACGCACTAAGAGCATGACACCTCCATGAGCAGGAGTACCCTCCTCCGGTTCAAGGTCGTAGCGAACCGGAGTATATCCTCGGAGATCAAAAAGATCGTGAGGGCGAAGCCTAGTCTCCTGCAAACATACGACCATAGGCGAATGGGAACGCAATAAAAGTTGCAGTTCCGCCCTATGCGATCGTACACCACGTACATTCAAGGTCAGGATAGCCATTAAAAATAAGGGGATAAACTGTCTATTTAGAAGGGCGGCTTAAAATTACCTTTTGTTTAACCTGTGGGCTCGGGCTTTTTGTATGGAGTTGGTCAGCCTCCATAGCTTCCTCGGAGGGAGGGCCCACGCGCTCAGTGCCAGAAACCGATTCAAGCGCCGTGAATCGGTTCTGGGTGGCGATGGGTGAAGGGTGCCGCTGAGCGCGGCTTGTCCCAGGACCATCCTGGGACAGCGACCTCCGAGGAGGAGAAGGTGAACCTTTGTTACCGCGCGCACGCGGAGGGTCTTTTAAAAAATCTTCCCAACGAAGTTTCTGCTTGGGCTTCTTTTCAACGGCTTGCGACTTCACTGACTTGGGACCAGGTTTATACGGCTTGGTAACTGTAGCCTTAATAGACGGCCGGATGGTAGTGGCGGTTAATCCAGTCAAGGTCCAGGTCTGAGTTTCGGCATCTACTCGTGGTACTGGCGAGGCAACAACAGAACTAAATGTGCCAGATCGCAGGAGTGAAGGTTGGCGCGCATGGTAACGCCTCCGGGCTTCAGCGAAGGAGAGTTTTTCCTTTACCCGGATCTCCTGGATCGCCTTCTCGTCCAAGTACCGCGGACAGTCGGCAAACGAAGCAGAATGAGACCCTTTACAATTAACGCAGACGGGGGCGGTTGAACAGGTACCTTCGTGTGAGGGCTGGTTACAGGTTGCACAGATGTTAACGGCACTCTTACATGAGACTTGCGTATGCCCAAAACGTTGGCATTTAAAACAACGCAGAGGTCTAGGAATATAAGGCCTCACAGAAATCCGTTCGTACCCTGCGGAAATGCTCGTGGGCAGATCGACGCCATCAAATGTAATAAACAGGGTACGAGTGGGTACCAATACGCCGTCGCGTTTGGCCTGCACTCGATGCACTGCAGTCACCTTTTGATCGGATAGATATTCTACGAGATCCTCGTCCGATATACCATCGAGGCTATGGGTGGTAACGACGCCCCGACAGGAGTTCAATGTGCGGTGCTTCTCAACACGGATGGGGTAACCGTTGGAGAAGCGTAGCGCGCAACACGGTCTTACTTTGCTGATCGGACTTAGTTTGTGCCAATAAGGAACCATTCCGTAGACGAGTGCATGATTGAACCGCACCAGCAATAGCATCTATGCCCTTCTGAATTATAAAAGGGTTCACCTTCTCAAAGTTTTGTCCTTCTTCTGTTCTCGAAATGACCAAGTAACAACCAGATGACGGCGGTGCTACTTCTGTTACAATGACTTTTCGGCGCTTGTTGTTAATAATGGAGAAAGGGTGCTCCATAGCGAAAAAAATCCTCCACCATTGCAACCGTCTCCGACCTCGGGCTCTGACTTCCCGGGCGTTACCCCGGCTTGGGTGAGTGGCCTATCTATACCGATCTCACCCCAGGGTCACACCTCCCAGAACATTGACAGAGGGACCCAATCGCCGTCGGAAGCCAGCAGCTCATGCAATGGCCCCCCCGCGGGACTGCAGTTGAACAGCGGATACGAACAACAACCCTACATGACGACCCCGGGTGGTGGGGATGACGCCATTACCCACTCACCCAGCTGCGCACGCGGTGCGCGGGTATCCGTCAGGCCGTGTCCACGGAGGATTTAAATAAAAAGATAAAAGAAACTAAAACTGTGTGGGCGTTTCGCACGCAAGGTAGGCCGGCGGGGAACAAAAAGAGATATGCGAATGTCGTGGTACGAAATGGCCGGAAAGTGATTAGGGAAGAAAGAAACGATGGTGAGGTGCGGTATGGATGGAATGCAAAGAACGCACGAGCGCCTACCTTGGGTCCACCGGTCACTTGAAGAACCCACCTCGACCGGTTGGGGGTGAGGGGATGAATGTGGCGATGAATGGCTCGGGAACCCCCGGGTGCGCCAAAAACCCGTACTCACATAAGGTGAGCCCCTGAGGGGACAGTGTGTAGAGCTTCCTACAAAAATCTTAGTACCCAATTGAATCTCTCAACCATCTTTAGCATACTATATCACATATTGTAGTTAATTGAAATATAATGTTGTAACATGTGTAATCCTAGCATGTAGTATTCTATACAGAATGGAACATGCTGTTTAATAATAATGATGATAATAATAATAATAATAACAACAACACACTCACACTCTCTCTCTCCTGAAATTTATAAATTTATTTATTGATTACCCATGCAAATAAATAAATAGTTAATAAATATATTTATATACTTTGTGTGAGAATAGTAGTCATGGAGAACTGACAGTGTGAATAAAAATTATGTAGTTATATCTGGTGCAAGTATCGCATGGAGTGGCAGAAAACCTGAAGCTAGTCCTTGGTCTAGTGCAATACTAACAGATCTGGTCAATATTTTGCTTAAAGAGTAACCATAACATCACTGCTGTGCAAAGTAATGGTTAGTATTGCTTATCTAGTTTATATTCCCAGCTAAATATAATACATGCATACAACTTTGTCTGTGCAGTGGTAAAATAAACGTTTTTGGCTTTATTGTGACAAGTTTTAATTTATGTTGAAATTAATATAAAACAATAACAGTAAATACCTTTCTTGAAATATGATCCGTGCTTTCATTTCTTGTGCAGTTTTAGATATACCAAACTAAAGCATATTTGTGCATGACTAATAATTGCATTGGGTTCCATAACATTTTGAGGTCACATAAGGTGTTTCATTTGACATTTCAAAAGCTTGAATTTAGGAATGTTTTTACTGCATTACTTACAGTTACGATATGTTTATTTGGTATCACATTCTGAAGCTGAAAGTATTATATAATACAATACATATAGAGCCCAGGAAGTTAATTGATTCTGGTTATAAACTCAGGTTAAATAAAGCGTGAAAGTAGGTTTTGAATATTAGCTGTTGTATTCAAGTTACATTTTCTTGCCATGGTACTTTTCTCTTATCAGAAATGAAAATCAAGTTTATACATTTTGCATTGTTAGTTGTTGTATGAGCCAACCTTTGCAAAGGCAAAAGAGCGTTAACTGCATTGTTTTGTCCCCAGCAATTATTCCACCCTCAGTATCTTCCGTGTCAATTGTACCCTCTGGTGTGTAAATTTGTCTTAACTCCTTGTGGTTTTGTAGGTAGGTGTGTAGATACAATGTTGTTAAAGTGACCCTGGCAGCCTTTTCAGATGAGAGAAGTATTGGTTTCCTCAGCAGCTGAAAAACTGCTTTAAGTAAACCTAAAACATTCTCAACTAGTCTTTGAGCTCTGCTCAAGCAATAGTTAAAAAAAATTCTTTCCTTACTTTATTTTTCATAATTCTCTGGTAAAGGCTTCATTATGTACTTTGTTAAAGCAAAAGCATCATCTACCACAATAACAAATGGAGAAAGAACCTCTCTTTGTCCAATTGTTGTGATAAAGAACAGTGGCTGAAGACACCTCCACCAGATAATCTTCCTTGAATTCCAACATTGGCATACATGGACTGATAATCTGCATCAATTATAGCAAGTAAAACAGCACTGAATGTTCCCTTGTAATTATAGCACATGCTTGCACTATGCACAGACTGAACAAAATGAATGTGTTTTCCATCAGGGGCAACAATGCAATGGAAAATGCCATTTTGATTTATATTGCACTGTGTTATCATTCCCTTTTCTTTTTTTTCTTTTTTTTCTTTCTTTCTTTCTTTCTTTCTTTCTTTCTTTCTTTCTTTCTTTCTTTCTTTCTTTCTTTCTTTCTTTCTTTCTTTCTTTCTTTCTTTCTTCCAGGCATCTATAACACAAATGTTGTATATTTAAATCAATAAATGTACAGTAACATACAAATATTTATTAAATTTGTTTTCCAGATCCATGAAGCAGATAGCTACATCCCCCCACTCCCATTCCTCAGTAGGAAGAGATGCTGGAGAACAGTGAGACTCCAGACATGCCTGAATTTCTTATAATACACCTTCACACCCAAAAAAAGTAAAACATCCCTTTCGTTCCAAAGTAGCCATATCTCTAATGAATAAAATCAGTGATGCAATAGACAAAAGATCAAACAGGCACCCCTGTAATGCATTTGCTGAATTTATTGAAACACAGCTGCATTCAATTACAGATGAAAGGTTACATTAAGCACAATGAAAAAATACCTGACTTAAAGGGTAATGAATCAAAAAAATCATGTTACTTCCTAAATGAAGGATATGGCTTGTAAAATGCAGTGGTAAGAGTATCTGTAAACACCATCACACTGTTATCACTGTGTAAACTAAATAAAATGTGTTTCATACATCATCAGTGCACATCTGGGCTTTGGGATTACAAGGCAATCAATGCCTAGTGTGCTGTAATGCATCCTAATAATTGTTCTTGGTGGTATTTAAAGTTCAAGAGGAGTGGATTTTGTGGTGGTGTTTTTGGGGGTCACTGAGTCATTTTAACATTTTACATACTATGTAATATTGTGAATAAGAAAATGCCTGTATGTGGTGCATATGACTGCAATGTGAAGAATAAAACACACAGGGGAGATCATTTTCATAATTTTCGAAATAAAGGCAAATCTCCCATAAGATATAGAATATGAGTAGAATTTTGCAAAAGTAAAAAATAAAATTTCTCTGGTCAAGGAAGAAAAGAACTTGGATTCATTAAAAGATGGTCGTAAACCTATATGTTTGGCAAGAGATGTTCAGTATGACTTCCTGGGATTTTCAGCCAAATATTTACTATATTCTGTCATAGATTTTAAATCCCACAAAATTATTAATTTTGAACTTCTTCAAACAGGTATCATGAAAGGCAATTTGGAAAGGTTGCTTGTGATAACATAATGCTTAGGCTTGCAAAACATGAAATGCATAGAATTAAATTTTTTCTCTCTGAAAGGCATAAAGGTGTAAGATATCTGCTAAATACTCAGTATCCAGAAGTTGTGCATGAATAAATTTGACATATGGCATTTGTTTAAATGTCCAATGAAAGAAATTAAAACTGTAGAGGGGGAAAAAATAATACCCAGAGCTGATGACATGGAAAGCCAATACTAATAACAATTTATGTTGGGCTGCGCAAAACCGTAATGAGGATGGTAGCATTTTAATTGAAAAATACATGTCTATTTTTCATCAAATAAAAAATGAACATAAATGCTTAGAAAATTGTGAATGGAAATATTATGAACATGATGAACTATTGTAAGAAGATGAAATAAACTATGGGTCAATCAAATGCCTATAATGTCCTGAAGAAAATTATTTTGCATAGCACCTTCTTAACTCTCCGTCAGTCGCTAGGGGCCTGAGAGACCCCTGGCATTATATAAACGTTATAATTTTCGAACGAACGCACCTATGCAATTGCCTGACTAGGACATCTAACACTACACCTTGCGCGATTATTTTCTGCAGCGATAACCTTATCTGTTTATTTGTTTGGCTGGAGGAATGAATAATCAGCAGTTACGTGTCGCACAGGTCAACCAGGCCCCGCGCGCCTTCTCTCGTTACATATTGTTGACAGATTTGTTTCTCATTAGCTTTTGTGCAATATTGCTTTACTATTGCAATCAGCTGTTACTGCTTTGTCATGAATACGAGTAAAAGGTACGATCTACAAAATCCGAATGATTTGGAAGAAGTACATCGCCTACTTTGCGATGATGATGCCTTGCCCGTGGATGACAACTTACTTGAATAAGATGACTCTGATTCAGAAGATAAAGTCGAAAGAGATCTTTAGATTCAGAAACTGACCATGAAGATGAAGAGGAAGACGATGAAAGCAGCTTGTGTGATAACATGTATTTTATAGGTAACATCATATGCATATCATAGTAATTCTTCTTCTTTTTCTTTTTTTTTTCTTCTTCTTCTAATTATTATTATTATTATTATTATTATTATTATTATTATTATTGACAATACATTCTGTTGTTATTCACAGGAAGAGGTGGAACAAAATGAAACAAAAAACACCTTTGAAAATAACACAGACAAGGGCTCACAATATATTGACCAAACTTCCTGGTGTGGTAGGAGCTGCCAAAAATGCGAAAACAGAAATTGATAGTTGGAACCTTTTTGTTACCGAAGATATAGTTGATTTGATTGTTGAAAGCTCAAATACTTACATTAGCAGTGTGCAGCACAAATTTGATTGTGAAAGAGACAGCCGACCTACAGATGTAATAGAAATAAAAGCTTTCCTAGGCTTATTGTACCTGGCAGGAATTTTTCATGGTGGACGCCAGAATATTCACGATTTTTGGAGAACCGATCTTGGAATTCCTCTATTCCGAATGACTATGTCCGAAAAACGATTCAGTTTTTTAATACGCTGTATTCGCTTTGATGACAAAAGCTCAAGACTGGAGCGACGAAGATTGGATAAATTGGCTGTTGTTAGAGAAATGTTTACATTGTTTCTGAACAACTGTCAGAACCATTATTCTCTTGAACAAAATGTCACTGTCGACGAACAGTTGCCAGCATTTCGTGGTCGATGTGCTTTTAGACAATATATATCATCCAAGCCAAACAAGTATGGCATAAAGATATTCTGTTTGAGTGATGCAAAACTGTTTTATACAACTAACATGGAGATTTATTGTGGACAGCAGCCGGAGGGACCATATTTGCAAACTAACTCGGCAGAGGCTGTAGTGCTGAGACTAACTGAACCAATCTCTGGCACTAGACGAAACGTTACTGCAGATAATTGGTTTACCAGTGTATCGCTGGTGAATGAATTGCGCAAAAGACAACTTTCTTTCGTCGGTACAGTGCGAAAGAACAAAAAAGAGTTACCCACTAATTTCACTTCTCCAAAAGATCGCAGACAGTACGAAAGCATACGAAACACTTGTTTCATATGTTCCAAAAAAGGGTAAAACAGTAGTTTTGCTCTCAAGTCTACATGTTTCATCCACACAGTTATCAGAAGGTGCTGAGAAAAAGCCTGAAATAATCCTGCATTACAATGACACTAAATGTGGAGTTGATGCACTAGATAAATTGTGTGCTACATACAATGTAGCCAGAACGAGAAGGTGGCCCATGGTAATTTTTGACCATATCTTGAACATTGCAGGTATTAATTCTAGGGTTATCTTCCTTGGAAACCAAAATAAATATTCCACAAGGCAGGAGTATTTGAAATCACTATTTTTAGCTTTACTGTTGCAACAGCTACAAAGGAGAGCAACAGCATCAAATCTATCTGATGATTTGAAAGGACTTTTGACAAAATATAAACCTGAAGAATCCGGCGTAGATGAATTGTCAAATACACCACTATGCACATTGAAAAGGAAACGATGTGAACCCAGCAACAAAGACAAAATGAACTGCAAAACTAAATATGCATGTGGGAAATGCAACACCCCCCTGTGTTTGAGCAAACATGCTAAAATTATTTGTGATAGTTGCTTAGTCGGGGAAAACACGGGTGAAATAGTAGATGATTCTGAGTAACTGAACATTTGAAATTACAAGTTGTATTTATACCTGGAAATGGCAATGTATTTCTTTATACTTACTGTAATACAATTTATAACGTATATGTACTCATATTTTAGCTTGTATTTTTATGTTGTAAGATAATACCTATTAATGAAAGCCTTGTACACTTAATCTAAATAAAGGTAAAAACAGGAAAAAAAGAAAGAAAATAAACGAAAAAAAACAAAAATACAAACAATAACAACAAAAATATAGTGCGGATCTACTAGGCCCCGCGCGACTAACGTCGTTCTACCAAAGCGCGCGCCTGACGGAGGGTTAAAAGATTTTGCTCATATTCAACATTATATGCATACTGACAGTTTGAGAAAGAATACATGTTTCAATAATGGCCTTCAACTTAAATTCACATTTGCAGCACTAGATCACAACTTCAATGTAAACAATTAAAACAAAAAAAAGACTGGTGTCAAAAGTCAGTACTCCAAACCATCTGGGTCTTGGATAATGAAAAATAAATGTGAGGAATCCAACGAAGAATGGAAACTACTGATAATGAGTGAAACAAAAAAAAATGTATACCCACAATTTGTGGATATACTACCGGATCTATCACTACTGATATTGATCTCTGCCAAAGAATATTAGTGAAGTTTGAAGCCTACATATACTCCACTTGGTTCTGGAAATGCATTTCTAATATTAAGCACCTCACATAATGGTATGACTACTCTTCTGTTGTGTCCAATAGTCCATGAATTAATCCACACTGTAAACTTTTTGTAGCAGGAATATTGCTGAGTCTTATTAATAGGATTATTAGGTTAACTTCTTTCTAGCTCTTGATTTTTGTTTGTAATAGTAAATTATGCCTCACAATGTTCATAGCATTGCAACCTATAATTAATTTGTGAAAATTAGGATGCATTGTTATGTTAATAAAGTTGCCCTTCATTAATTTTGGTTTTCATAGTCCAAGCACCATACACTTTCCTCATCATTATTCATAGATATACATTCATTGCTCTTAAACCAATAGATAGTACCAGCACGTTTTATCGGTGTTCACACTATCTGCCTCAGGATTGCTGTCAGAATGGTGTAATTCTTTTAAATTGCTCCTTTTTGGTCCAAACTGATAAGATCGGATACCATGTTCACTCATTTTAAAAGCAGGTACGACTGATGCCTATCACGTATTAACTGGATTATTGGAAGTGATTGGTTAGTTTTAGGTCTGCCGTCTGTTCATGGAGATAAATTATGACTTCCTCTAGTTAAAATATATGGGTACCTTGCCTGTCATTTAAAGTACCTCATAATGATGTATACCTATTTGTGCAACATTTATCTTGTTTCCCAGCAGCTGGGTGATCTGATGACATCATACATGTGTTAAGATGCTGTAACGTGAAAACCATTGACGTTAGGATCATAGGACTGCATGTGTTTTATTCCTTGTGTCAGATAAGCTAATGTGATGAATGAAATATTCAGTTTTGTGTTTTGTTCCCCTTTAATATTTGAGCCAAAATGCAGATGGTGGATAAAACTGCAGTAATGTTTGAGGATATCTTAACGTATCACCTGCTGCTGCATTTACAGAAACCAGCCTTTCAGTTCAAAGCCAGTTTAAAGATTAAAACTGAAATACAGGGCTCAGCTAAGAAATAGAAGAATATATTTAAGTTTGAATTGAATTGCAGAGTTTCCGTAATAGCAAATGCTCTTTTGACTTTTAGTTGCCTAATAATTAGTGCATGCATGTGAGTTGATGTAGAATTCTTGGTTGGTTTTTACTTATGTGATGGAGATAACAGGAAAAGGTGGTATTTGTCAGCTAGCTCTGGCAGGATAAGTGATTTTTAAGAAAGGCGAGACTCTTCTCTCAGGAGGTGTGGAAAGGAGATAAATGAGAGCTGCTCATTACTCCTTCACTGCCCTCCTTATGTGTTGTTCCACACTGAAAAATAAACAATTGCTTTTCTCATTCCTGTCACATAAGATTTAACTTTATCCCATGATCAAACAGAATTTGATAAAGCTATTCTATTTCCTAGCTTCAAACATGTTCAACTTTGACCCCCATATCCTAACCATTTTCCCCTATATTTAAATTCAATCAGTGATGAAGTCTGCCACTTACATCTTGCAAATTAATACACCAGCACCGCTAACAGTTATGACCTGTCATGACAACGATAAGTCACGAAATATAAACATTACACGTGTTCAAAAATGAGCTCCTGTCTAAGACAAATTTCTATTTCATTTCCTAGTTTCGTTGGGGTTCTTTTCTAGTCTCATGGTGTTTTACTTATTTTATTGGCTCTCGTGATAAATTTTAACACATGTTTATTGCTTGTTATATTTTAGAAAGTACTTGCTTCTTGCATCTGCCATTACTGCATTATTTTTGCCTGATTACATTTGCTCTGTGCCTGGCTAATTTTTACATGTTGGTTTTTCCTGTCTTTGCTCATGAATCTGGACCATCCAACCTTTCCTTGTCTTCAATCTTTATCTAGTTATCTGTAACTGTCTCATAGCTGGACATCTGCATCCTCAACTACACATTGCTTCAACTTAATGCATTTTACTTTCCTTCTTTGCAATACATGCTGCTTATGTAATTTAACATTTCTTCTATTTAGTTAATAAATTCCCTTTTTATTACCTTTTCTTATTTTTCTTTGTTTCTTTCCCATCTTATTTTTATTTAGCATTTTGCTTCCCTTTTATTCTTTATGTTGTTTTGCTATTGCTTTCTCTTTAATTTATATTTGCTTGGGCAAATATTACATCCTTAGTGTTTGTGTGCTGGGTGTGTGGCTTTTTTTCTTCTTTGTCTTCCCTAATTCATAAGTGTAAAGTAATTCGTTCATTTAAAAGACCAATATTCTTTGTTTATTTAAAACTTGATAAAACAGGACTATTAAATTTATGAACTGATAGTAGCATTTCAGTATTAAAGCAAATGAGCTGTGTAAATACAATTAGAACTTCACAAGTAGTTAATAGTTTTAATATAGTGCGGTGGTTTCATTTCTGGGTCTTGTATTGAGGGTCTGGGGTTCCATTCCCACTTCTGGGGTGGCGATTTTAAGTTAGCCCTATCGTAAAAATGCTACAGCTCTCATTCTCCTCTCATTCCACCGCCATCCTCATCATCACCATACCATTGGAGTTAAACGATTCCACCTGCTGGGTGCCTCCACCTCAGAAATGGATCCAGTCATTGCTTGGTGGAATGAGGTAGCCTCCCAAAGTTCACAAGCCATATATGGGGAGCATTAGAAATGACAGCATTTTTAAACAGAATATTAACAAACGTTGTGTTAAACGATATGCTTTTAGCACATAAAATGCTAATAGTTAAAATAAAACTGGGTTGAAGCTAAGAAATACAAATATGTTCGAATGATGGATATACAGTCAATAAATTAAGGTGAAGAATGATCTATAATCATTTTATGTTTTATTCTTTGACCAGAAATTGTCACAGAGATCTTATAATGTAAGCATTTCTCTAGTTACAAATCAAGTGGTAGTGCTTAAAGAAGGGGTAACTTTATTGAACAATTGTAACTTTGATGCAGCTGTTCAGTGGTTGTAGAACAAAAATTACACCAAAATTAGTTAATCAGATTTATGCTTAAATATATTTCATTACTCTAAACACTTTATCCTGAGATTTGCAAAGTGAACAAGATGTATGTATCAAATAACCTTGTGATAATATTACAAACAGAATTTGAGTGCTACTAGAATACAATTTAAAAATACCACAATAGTAATCATAAGCAGAGATAACAGCTTATGCACATTTTCCATGTGTGCATTCATCTTTGTCAATTTTACATTCAAAGAAACTTCTTTCATTTAAAAAATTTGTTTCTTACTGTTTGTTCCAAGAAACATCAGAGCTTTAAGTACACTCCTAATCCATAAATTGTGAAAATTAGTGCTCTCAGAAAACAATTTTGCCACTTGCCTGTAATTTTTATTTCATAAATCTTTTAATCCTGTTACTGTTTCTTTTCTTTCCTCTCTTGTAAGTTAGAATGACTTATCATGCCTTCAAATGTAGGTATTGATGCTATAACATGCTTTTATTTTTAATTTAAGCCTGTTACTGTTTCTTTTGCCTCTTCCTTTTGTAAATTAAAGTGATTTATTATGACTTCAAATGTAGGTATCCCCTCTCATGCTTTATTTTATAACTTAGGCCTGTTACGTTTCATTTTTCCTCTCCCTTTTGTTTGTAAATTAAAATTATTTTTCATGCTTTCAATTTTTCCTCTCTTTTTTGTAAGCTAAAATGTAAGCTAAAAGTAACAATTTTTGTCTTTTATTAAACAAACTAAAAATGGGACAAATACAATGTTTAGAGCTTTCAATATTTAGTTGCTTAAAGCACAAGTTTTCCATTAAACTTAATTAGATAAATAAAATTTTAACAAATATACAGTTTTCTGTAAATATAGAAATGCAAAATAATGAAGTACATTTAATTTGATGTAGTCATGAAGTACAATACAAATTGCATCACGCACTTGAGTTATTTTTTTAGAAATCTTTGACTTCGATACTCTAGGCTGCTGAATGAATCATCAGTTGCTAAATATGGTAGGGTTACAGCTAATTGTTCTACTGGAGATATTGGATTTCTAAAATTGGTGTCCTGCAGCTGTATTAGGGGGGGGCAACAATCTGAAGCAAATTTTTAAATTCAGTCTGTGAAATTCACACAAAATTTCTAATCCCTAATGATCTTCTAGTATAGGTTCTTTCAATATTGAGGTATGTGTCCATGTGAATAATGTATCAATAAGAAATTTTGTGCCCACCACTGAGGTTTGTTTCTCTTTTTCAAAGTTGTAACATCATATGTGACAGCTGCAGTGTAAAACAATAATTCATCATCCACATCCATTGCATTAGCTTGTATCAGTAGCCCCAATTGAACTCTAATGTTCCAAGAAACTTCTTTTAACAAGTTCTGGTCAAGTTGCAAGTAGTTCCAGATCAGTGTATCATACAGCTTGTATACATGTATAAGAAATACGTTACATATGGACAAGTATAAAGAACATGTTCCAGACAGAGGTTTCCTACAAGTTGCCAGTGGAAATGCACCTTTACACAGAAACAAATATACTCCATTGGCATTAAAGTGGATGTACTCTATGTTTCATTCAATATTCATATAAATTATATAGTCAGTACTAAATCTACAAATTGGTTTTAAACTGTGTATACTTGGGTATAAAAGGGGAAATAAAGCCACAGGAATCTTCAAAGCAAATAGTGAGTTACAAAGGCTACAGCTACCATTGATTTCATTTCATACCATTTACAAAGCATGTCTGAGTGATACTGGCCCAAGAAAGGTATACATGTGCTTTCTTGAAAGAAAGTAAAAGTTTTAGGCCTTGTCATATTAATAAAATGCTTATGGAATATAGGTATGGGGGTGTAGGATAGTTAAAAAACTCAATATGTTTAGTAAAGCTACATTAGGTATTCAGCTATGCTGCTAATGTCAGCGCTGTGTTAAAAATGGGAAAGATCAGTGTGAGAAGTTGGGTGATGTAGATGCTACTAAAATATTGGATCAGATTGCAACAGATGCCTCAGTAATCATATCCTGAAAGGATGTTTTAAATTACAGGAATCCACTTTAGAAGCTTGCTGGGTATTAGAAGTGGGACATAAATTGGCATGCAATGGAATGTGAAAAATATGGTTAGGAAGAGGCAATTCAAGGTGGTTTTTGGAAGATAATTAATAAATTTTATTGAAAAAGTATGTGATGCAGTGAGAAATTGTTGAAACAGTTGGGAATTGGCATTTTCTTGGACCTTATAAAGGCCTTCGATTGGTTGATCATGCACTGTTGTTAGAGAAATTATCCATGTATGGTGTGAGGGGATTAGCGTTAAATTGGTTCAAGTCATGTATGGATAATAGGAAACAATCAGTTGAAATAGAATATTTTGATACTGAAACTCATGAAGTCAAAACCCGGCTTTCAAGTAGTAGTGTAATTAAATATGGGGTACTTCAAGGATCTGTACTCGGACCTCTTTTATTTATATATATTGTGTATAAATGACTTGGCAGATAATGTAAATAATATGGAAGGGATAAATGTAACAGTTTTTGTGGATGATACAAGTATTTTTATCATTGGAGAGAACAAGAGCAAGGCGAATCTGCACATAGACAATAGTTTGAAATACATTCAGTGCAAATGTGCTAATATTAAGTAAAGAGAAAACAGCAGCTCTAAGCTTTCACAACATGAAAAGTAAAATTCAAATATATCCAAAATTAACTTTGGGACAATGTCAAATAAACAATGTAAAAACAAAGAAATTTTTGGGTCTAATATTAGATGAAAATTTGATTTGGGAAACACACATAATACATTGACAAAAATCTGAGTAAAGTGTGTGTGCAAGTTCATTCAAAACAAATTCAGAAGTTTATACATATAACATTAGAGTCAAATATAATGTATTTGTAAATTCACACAGGACTGAACATTGTGAAAATAGCTTTGCATATGCTGGCCTACATCTATATAACAAGCTACGTGAATACATAAAAAATATTGAATCAAATAAAAAATTTAAAAGGATGTTATTAAATTTCTTAGAGAATTTCACTTCTATAGTGTAGATGAATTCCTAAATCTGCAATTGTTGTGAAATTGAAATTTCTCACTTGATTGTAAATTGTAAATAATGTATATAATTTTGTACGTATCTTACAACATGTACATGTTTTAATGGATGAATAATGAATGAAATGAAATACAGCCATATACTGCAATTTGCTTCGCATTTAAATAGGCACCATCATCATGATTATTATTTTTATAATTATTACTTTGTTAAGACAATACCATTTAAATAATTGCAAGATTATATTAACAAAATAGAACAAGTTTTATCTATGTTTTCAATTTCTATACAACATGCAAATCACAATATAGTATATACATAATGAGAACATTTTCATATGGTAAAGCCAAAAGTTGTTCAGGAGGTAATTCCATGTCTGCTTTCCTCCCATCTTGACAGGATTTTGATATGTGTGGTGACCGCATAATGTCTTGTGGAATGGACCATTCGTTGAAACTTTGGCGATTGGATAAGGATACAATGCGTGAGGCAATTCGAGGTTCATATCAGTTTAGTGCTGCAAGAAGTCTTCGTCCTTTTGATTCACTTAAGGAACACTTTCCAGATTTTTCTACAAGAGACATTCATCGAAATTATGTAGATTGTGTGAGATGGCTTGGAGACTTCGTCTTATCAAAAGTAAGTGTTATTTTGTCTACTATAATCTTCTTAAGATCAAAATTGTAACATTAGCAAACACTAAAAATAGAATACATAGGTATATGATTTTATTAATATGCTTTTGGAGAGAAATTGTAATCACAATAAGTATAATTTATGAATAGTTTCAAAGTTAGTTTGTAGAAATCTAATAAAGTATTATGCCTGTTAAACTTTTTGATAGATTTAGGCTAGAAGAGCAAATGGATATTCTTGATGAGCCTATGAGATGATGATGATGATGATGATGATGATGATGATGATGATGATATGGAGTTAAGGGCGCTAAACATCAAAGGTCATCAGCGCCCTTACAAGGTGTAAATATAGGTCAAGAACTAAAACAGGAAAAGTCGATAAGTAAAAACACTAAAAGCACGCACAAAAAGCTAAAACCACCACACTAAAACATGTTACACAAAACAATAAAAGAGTAAAACCACGTGTCAAGAGCTGTAGAATGTTTTGGACATGAGCGCCATATGTCCTCTGGGGAGTAGAGCCCCCATTAAAAAGGCAATATAATAGCACAAGATTAAAAAGCGCTCAGCGCATCATATGCGCCTATTAAAATCACTGTCATGGATAAAACGTAAAAGACATCCTACAGCATGCGCGTCGTCTGCCAAAACGTTGGCTATGCCAACAGGCAGCCCCACACGACCGCGCAACGGAGCTAAAACCTGACAATCTTCTAAAACGTGACGCACCGTTAAGGGCGCATCACACTGCTCGCATACTGGTGCGGGGTCACCACTGAGCAAGTACCTATGACTAAAAATGCAATGTCCGATACGAAGGCGTGTTAAAATTACCTCTTCCCGACGAGAAGCACGGGAAGAGGTAGCCCAGACTAGCGGAAGAGGTTTAACCTCCCGCAACTTGTTCCCTCGGAGGGCCGTCCACTCATCGCGCCAGCGCGAGAGGATGCGGCGACGTAAAATAACACACGAATCTGACGAGGGAACAACAGGGGTAAAAAATCTGGGTAATAAAATCGCCGATTTCGCAGCGGCGTCGGCCGACTCGTTCCCTGAGATGCCCACATGACCTGGAATCCACATAAAAGAGACGCTGATGCCAGAGGCACCAAGCGAGTGGAGCAGGTCATGTATGCGCTGTACGAGGGGGTGGTAAGTGTACAGTGCGCGAATACTTTGAAGAGCACTCAGGGAGTCTGAACAAATAAAACAGAGTCGTAGGTCGTACCGCTGGACGTATAAAAGTGACTGATAAATACTAAAAAGTTCGGCGGTAAAAATCGAACATTGCCCGGGTAAACGAAATGTAAAAGTACGATTATCATCAATAAAGGAACACCCTACTCCAACATCAGTCTTAGACCCATCAGTATATATAAAACGAAAGTCCCCGAACTGCGACCGAAGTTCTAAAAAGGCCGATCTAAGAACTGAAGAAGGGGTCTCATTCTTCGACATAGACGTCAACCCAAGGTGACACTGGGCCTCAGCGCGCAACCATGGAGGAAAACGCGTTTCCCCCCTGGGAAGGGCCGGCGCTGGCGTAAAGTCCAAATGCCGAAGAAGCTTTCGAATGAGAACCCCTGGAGGTAGTAATGCAGAGGAGCTAACGAAATATTGTCGATCAAGCGAATCCTCGTAAAATAAATCGAAGGACGGGTGGTTAGGCAAGCTTGAGAGCCGACAAGCATAGCTGCACAAAAGCATCTCACGCCGGAAGGACAGCGGAGGCTCTGCAGCTTCTGCGTACAGACTGGGTACAGGGCTAGTTGGAAAGGCCCCTGTAGCGACTCTTATGCCACGATGGTGAACGGCATTCAATCGACGTAACACAGATGGACGTGCCGACGAATAAACAATACACCCGTAATCAAGCTTGGATCGGACCAAAGAGCGATAAAGGCAAAGAAGGACGGTCCGATCAGCTCCCCAGGATGTGCCACTTAAAACACGTAAAATATTAAGAGAACGGTCACACTTTGCTTTTAAAAAGGAGACGTGCGAGGTCCAACACAACTTCCTATCAAAAATCAACCCCAAAAATTTCGCCTCGTCTGCAAACGGAAGTATCCCTGGCCCAAGATGGAGAGAGGGCGGAGGGAAATACTTCCGGCGCCAGAAATTGATAGAGACGGATTTCTCGGCGGAGAAATTAAAGCCATTGGCGTTACTCCAGGCGTAGAGACGGTCGATACAGCTCTGGAGACGGCGTTCGAGTAGACAGGTCCGCCGTGAACTGCAATAAATAGCGAAATCGTCAACAAAAAGGGACGATGAAATGCCAGGTGGAATACAATCAACAATGGGGTTGATAGCAATTGCAAAAAGTGTGACACTGAGTACAGAGCCCTGCGGTACTCCGTTCTCTTGAATAAAACGACTAGATAAAACCGAGCCCACACGTACACGAAAGACGCGGTCCGTCATTAACTCCCGAAGAAATATGGGAAGACGACCGCGGATATTCCATGCGTGAAGTGTACGTAAAATGCCGCCCCTCCAACAAGTGTCATAAGCTTTCTCCAGGTCAAAAAACACAGCCACGGTTTGACACTTTCTCAGAAATCCATTCATAACATGCGTCGACAGGGACACCAGATGGTCGACGGTAGAGCGATAGCGACGAAATCCGCACTGAGCGTTCGCTAAAAGTTTCTGAGACTCAAGCCACCATGTCAACCGCCCGTTGATCATGCGCTCCATCAGCTTGCAAATGCAACTGGTGAGGGAGATAGGGCGGTAGCTGGAAGGTAGTTGGCGATCCTTCCCAGGCTTAAGTATAGGGACAATGGTGGCTTCGCGCCAAACTGAAGGAAAAAGGTCGTCTCGCCAAATACGGTTATAGACCTGTAAGAGAAAGAGTTTACTGTCGGCTGAAAGGTTCCTTAACATCAGGACATGAATGCCGTCCGGCCCAGGAGCGGAGTGCCGAGAGCAATTATGAGCGTGCTCCAGCTCCCTCATTGTGAAAAGTTCATTATAACACTCAATATTAGCAGACCGAAAATTTAAGGTCTGAAGGCCAGAAACAGTACAATGCGACACTTTACCTGAGAAGCGACGAAGTTTATCCCAAACAACAGATAAAGGCGTAAAGCGATTAAAAGACTCGACAAAACGAGCCCACGACGCCTTTTTGCTATCCTGAATAATGCGACGAGCCCTGGCGCGCAATTGTTTAAAAGTCACCAAATTATCAAGTGTAGGGTGTCGCCGAAACACCCTAAGTGCAGTTCTACGGGCACGAACGGCGTCCCGACAATCCTCGTTCCACCACGGAACAGGTGGCCGCCGAGGTTGAGAGGATGAACGGGGTATTGCGCGTTCGGCGGCAGAGGAAATAATGGACGTAAGGTGCTGCACTAGTTGGTTAATGTCGGAGAAGGGCTGGTCGTCAAAATGCACGAGGCTGGAATACAAGCTCCAGTCGGCTTTTGCGAATATCCAGGTAGGTACTCTGGAATGCTGTACGTGGTGCGACAGAAGAGAAACGATGCAGGGGTAATGGTCGCTGGAGTAGGTGTCAGCGACAACGTTCCACTGAAGACGACGTGCAAGCTGGAGTGAGCAAATGGCAAGGTCCAGGTGAGAAAATGTACCAGAAGAATCAGAAATGAAAGTAGGTGCACCTGTATTGAGGATGGAAAGATTGAACTGATAAAAAATGTCGGAAAGAAGAGTTCCCGTCGCACAAGCCCTTGGCGAACCCCATAGTGGGTGATGGGCATTAAAATCTCCCAACAGAAGAAATGGTGTTGGGAGAGCGGACAGGAGAGATCGAATGTCCGCGGGAGCGAGGGGAGACGATGGAGGTGTATACACAGAACAAACAGAAAAGAAAAAACCGGGTAACTGCAGTCTAATGGCAACAGCTTGCAAGTCGGACGTAAGTGTGATAGTTTGAAAATGAACGTCATTACGCACCAAAATCATGACACCACCATGAGCAGGAGTACCCTCCTCCGGTTCAAGGTCGTAGCGAACCGGAGTATATCCTCGGAGATCAAAAGGATCGTGAGGGCGAAGCTTAGTCTCCTGCAAACATACGACCATAGGCGAATGGGAACGCAATAAAAGTTGCAGTTCCGCCCTATGCGATCGTACACCACGTACATTCCAGGTCAGGATAGCCATTAAGAATAAGGTGATAAACTGTCTATTTAGAAGGGCGGCTTAAAATTACCTTTTGTTTAACCTTTGGGCTCGGGCTTTTTGTATGGAGTTGGTCAGACTCCATAGCTTCCTCGGAGGGAGGGCTCACGCGCTCAGTGCCAGAAACCGATTCAAGCGCCGTGAATCGGTTCTGGGTGGCGATGGGTGAAGGGTGCCGCTGAGCGCGGCTTGTCCCAGGACCATCCTGGGACAGCGACCTCCGAGGAGGAGAAGGTGAACTTTTGTTACCGCGCGCACGCGGAGGGTCTTTCAAAAAATCTTCCCTACAATGTTTCTGCTTGGGCTTCTTTTCAACGGCTTGCGACTTCATTGACTTGGGACCAGGTTTATACGGCTTGGTAACTGTAGCCTTAATAGACGGCCGGATGGTAGTGGCGGTTAATCCAGTCAAGGTCCAGGTCTGAGTTTCGGCATCTACTCGTGGTACTGGCGAGGCAACAACAGAGCTAAATGTGCCAGATCGCAGGAGTGAAGGTTGGCGCGCATGGAAACGCCTCCGGGCTTCAGCGAAGGAGAGTTTTTCCTTTACCCGGATCTCCTGGATCGCCTTCTCGTCCAAATACCGTGGACAGTTGGCAAACGAAGCCGAATGTGACCCTTTACAATTAACGCAGACGGGGGCTGTTGAACAGGTACCTTCGTGTGAGGGCTGGCTACATGTTGCACAGATGTTAACGGCACTCTTACAGGAGACTTGCGTATGCCCAAAACGTTGGCATTTAAAACAACACAGAGGTCTAGGAATATAAGGCCTCACAGAAATCCGTTCGTACCCTTTATGATTAATTTAATACTGTATGAAAATGCAGAAACCAGTACTACCTAGGCTATCTCTTTGAATACACTGCATCTTTCTCATACGCTTCATACTAATGAAAGCACTTAGTGTATAACCACAGGCATAAGTGAGTGGACTATTTTTGTTACTGCTTCTAATGGACAAATTGTCAGTATAAATAAAAACCATCCCTGAGTTTAATAATGAGTATTTTGAGACACATACAAAATTGGATTCAGTACCATTACAACTGCTAGCATTGCTGCTGCTGCCAACACCACAGGCAACATCATAACTACATTCATCATCTCATTACGGGTTCTTGCATATTCTTTCCTCTGATAAATTAAAATGTCTACAAGTTGTGGGGAAAAGTAATGACCATAAATGCATATATATGGAACCATGTTGCTTGACAGTATTGTAATTAGGAAATCCCTAACAATCTATTGATGTACACATGTAACGTGATGGTGGTTATCTAAGAAATTCTTAGAAATGCTGCCTTAGGAGCTTTGTATTGAGTGTTGCCAATAAAACAAGTCTGTGCCCCAAAGGACTGAGCTTTTGGGATGCTCAAGATGCTAGTTGCCACTATGAAACATTGAGCAAAGTAACAGGATAAAGTTTGCTCTCTGCTTCTGAGTTCCATCTCCATAGTATGAGATGCTAATTGTTATGACCTTCAGCATTGACTTCTGGTCCTCAAAATTACTGCTGCACCAATTTGAAATCATTAATAAATCTCAGGAATGAAAGTGAGTTGTTCATGTGACTTAAGTGTTTGTAATGGGTCACTCACTCTAAATTAAGTATTAAGTGTAGTTCTGTTGTTGTACAGCAAGAAAATGTCTTTCTTGTATCGCATTTCATTCTCTGAAACATACACATGTGGAACTTGCCAATTATGGTTAGTATTTTTCAAGTATTTTTTTTTTTATTTATTTGTACTAAGTTTAACACTTCGGTTGAGACCCAGTTACAGCTCTGGTGCTTTGCTGGGCCCCACCACACAGAATTACAATGAAACAACAAAGAAACAGTTTTATGCTGCAGGGTTTACATATTTTCATTCCAATTTGATATACTACACATTCAACCAAAGTAACGCTGCTAACCACTTTCATAAAGCGAATTTGATCCAACTTACATGTCTCCTCTCCTTGCTGACCATAACCATTTTTTCTTCACCCTATACAAAATTTTCCCAAGCTTTCTGGTTTGCATTTTGTCACTAAAAATTGTTCTCACTGCTATTTGTTTGTTTAGTTTTAACCATTTACCACATATTGCCTGTTGATGCCATTCACTTGTTCCTGGTCATTCAATCTGCATTTTCTGCATTTGCACAAACAGGACAAATTCCATGTTCCTAATTTCCCCTAATCTGCCTTAAGTTTCATATTCCCAATCTGAACCATGTCAATCCCTCCCTCTCTTGCTTATTAGACATAACAATGTACATTTCTCTTCTAGCATCCTTTCTTATCTCCTGATAAAACATTAGCAACTTCTTTTCCCTCATTATAGAATGCAATAACTGTGTGTCTATATCCTCAAAACTAATTCTAACCAATTTCCTGAAACCCTTCTCCAATTCCCCTCTTCTCAGCCACACATCACCCATTCCATTCCTAGTTAACTCTTTCCCAACTTTGTGAACCCAATAAAGATCCCCTAACACAGACTCCTGGCATTTTAAACATTCTTTCAACACGGAGTCCTCCAGCATCTGTTGAACTCTGAACCAGTATTTAAGAACACTCTATTATCCACCCTCTTACACTTACCCTCCCCATTTCCCCTGCATTTGCTGCACTTTGTGGGATTCCCAGCATATTCTTACAAAACCTGCTAAGTATCCTATCCATACTTTTCCAGCTTTCCTCTATTCCCCATACTTCAATACCATATGCCCATCTCACTTCAACCAATGCCCTATATATTCTTTCAAACCAGTTTACCTTCATATCTGGTGCAACAAACGAACATCTATTTACTAGCTTCAAGGCCAGTAACCACTTGGTTAATGCTACTTGTGTTTGTTTCTCCCACTGCCCAGAGGAACTCAATACCATTCCTAAATATGAAAATTCCTTCACAGTCTGTATCTCTCTTCCCATTATAGACCACTTCTCCTCCCTCCTCAACTTATTTCCCTTATTAAATGCTATTATCTTTGTTTTCTCCTGGTTCACTTTGAGATTCCATTCCTTGCAATACCCCATAATTTCTAATACTGCATGTTTTAATCCTATTACTGAAAAGGAAGCTACCACTAAATCATCAACATAAAACAAGCCTGGAGTTTACAAATTATTTATTATTAACTTATGTATATTAACTTGCTGTAATCCCTCCATTATGTTGTCTATAAACAAATTAAAAAGGGTAGGACTCAACTTACATCCTTGCCTAAGTCCCCGTACTTGAGTCACTTCCTCGGTCACACAACCTACTCCACATTTCACACAGAACATATTTCCTTGTACAGTTCTTGCAGCAAAACAGTTATCTCCCTACACATTCCCTTTTGCCATAGTTTATACCATAAAGCTTCTCTATTTACTCTGTCATATGCTTTCTCCAAGTTGACAAATACTGCATATAACATACCCTGCTTGTTTGCTAAATACTTGTCTATCACTGTTTTGATAAAAAATACATTATTAGCTGTCCTTTGACCTTTTCTGAATCGTGATTGAAATTGGGAGATTAATGAGTTTTCTTCTATCCATACATTAATTTTCTCAGTTAAAATCCCCGTAAAAAGTTTACCAAAATTTGATGAGAGAGCAATCCTCCTATAATTACCTGGATTTTCAGTAGATCCTTTTCCCTTAAAAATGGGATGAATAATAGCTGTTCGCCAACTCTTGGGTATCCTCTTACTACTCTTAATTAAGTTCAATAATCTAGTCAAACATTCTAACTGTTCTTGCTCCTGGCACCAGGCCTGAAAAAATTCAACTGGCAATCCATCTTTGCCTACTGCCTTTTGCCCTTTCAAACCTGCTTTAATACTTCTTCACACAAAAACTCTCTATCCAAAGCTTCATTATACTTCAGCTGTAATTCAAAATTCCAGCCCTTCTCCAAATCTCCAAATTCAAATAAACACTTGAAATAACTCTCCATTGCTGTGCATAATTTTATTTCGAGTCTCTCAGCTCTACCTTTTGTACAATTTCTTATAACTTCACACCTGTTGTACCCTTCCAGATTCAATTTTTGCCTCTATTTCCAAGGCCTTTTTCCTTCCCCATTCACCTTTCTTGTTGTCTAATAGCTTTTTGTACCATAATCTATACTCTGTCACTTGTTCTTTATCCTCCGCTCAAGTGTACTCTCTCCATTGTATTATGGTACGTTGTACAAAACTCCTCATAACTCTGCGTTCTTTATCAAGCCATCTATTACATCTTTTAGTATTATTCCTACTAAATACAAGCATACTATTCTCAGCCCATTTCAACATAAATTCTAATAGAAATAATGCCACTTTACACTTATGTAACTTAATAAACCAAGCAATCCCATGAATGCACATCCTTGCTATTGAGGACTTCAACATTGAGAAAAAGTCTCTAGCATAATCCTGATTCCATCTATACCTATTTACTTCTCACCCACTTCTCTTTTATTTGATTGCGGAGTCATCTTATTGCCAAATCTGCACTTCCACTCTACCACTATGGGAAAATGAGCACTATTACTAATGAAATTCATCACTTTAAAATTTGTCACTACACTTAGTGACTCCCAACTACAGACAACAAAGTCTATAACGCTTTAACCGCCAACACTAACAAATGTGAATACCCCATCCCTGTCTTCACCTCAACACCCATTCAGTATCACCAGGCCATTCCTTTCACAAAACTGAACATATTTAATGCCCTCTTCATACACTTCTTTATCTTTACTCATCATATAACACTACCATTGTCTTTCTCTATGAATAAGTCATCAACTATATGACAGTCTTTTGCTTGCAGATTCCCAATTGTCGCATTAAAGTCTCTCACTATCACAAATTCCACCATAGTGAGTTCCTGAGTAATTTCATCCATTTCATTTCCTAGTTGATGGAGGAGGTCTTGGCTATGAAACTGTGAATTTCTGGGTGGATTATAAACTATTCCTAAGCACAGTGTAAACTTCTTCAGCATTATAATTATGGTTTGTAACAATGTAAATAATTACAGCAAAATATTGTATGAGGTGTGTATATATATGATTAAAAGAACATAAAAAATTATTTTACAATGTTAGTTTTGCAGTAATTCCTGTACTCTATAATCAGTTCTCATGCAACAATTTAATTAGTTCTTAAAATGCTGTAAACATTAACCTGTTTTATTGAATTTGGTAGTCCGTAATTTTTCCAAACTGCAGAAATGCTTGTGAAACTAAATGTCACCTAACATGTGAGGTCATCAAGTGCAAAATTCGCCTTATTCAGGTAAAACGAATTTTCAGAAAACGTGAAAAACTAAAATTAAGCAAACAGCAGAACATTTGAAAATTCTCTTAATGTAATAATGTCCGGACTAGACCCTTAAAGATACATGTATTCTCTTTAAAATCAGTCTCAAATAATATGGCGGTAAATCAAAATTTAATTTTGTATAAGGCAAGTTTTGCACACAATGGTAGTGGATTTAGCGAGTTTTGGTGGAAACACAATACTAAATTACAATTAAGTGCAAACATTTTCGATTTACTTCTCAATATTTGTGTTTGACAATGTTAATAAATGACTTCTTGTGATGTTTGTATAATTATAACCATTTCTGATTTCATTTTAGTTAAAAAAAACTAATTTTCACAATTATTTCACTAATTTCACATAAGGATACCAATGAATCACTCCTTTCATAGTTTGCTCACTAAAATTGACCAGTTTTCATATCACATACATCTTATGACTTGTAAAATTTACATATTATATTTAAAATTTAATACTAAAAACTAATGTTCAAAAACAAACGTATCAAATTCTAAGTTCTCCCTCCTTACTATCCAAGAAACTCTTCACAAACAGCATCTACTTTTTTATCATCATTGGCAATATTGTTTTTAGATATTAAATTTTTGTAAAATACAGGCTTTCATTTTCCTCCCAGTTATCACCAAATGTTTTTAATACATTTTTCACATCTTTAACTTTTTCCTCCTTTACTTTAACACCTACATCTAAATTCCTTGCAATATGCATTTCTAAGGTTTTGCCTCGCTTCAGAATGGTCTTGCCTACACACAAATCGGACCAATAATTTGCCTCACCTTTCACCAGAACTTTGCCTGAGGTAAAACGTTGTAAAATAATACATTTAGATGTCTTTAATTTAAAATGCCAGGATTCTGGTGACTTCAACATTTCCTTTGCAGCATACTTCCAATCTTGTACACATACATCTATCCCTAGCCTGATTACCTTTCCATGATTTTTATAGTTTTCAAAATCTTCTTCTATCACCTACATGTTCTGCAGTGCTTGAATAGCAAGCCATTTATTATACTTGCCTATCATAGTGATGTTTTTATTTTGCCCACAGTAGCCATCGGCAAATAGCCTAACTTTCTTAACCCCAGAAAAATCGGATTTGCACAAATCACTGGATACTGCTGACACAATTTTGTTTGAACCTTAAGGACCTTCATTTTCTGTCCAAACAAAATTACAAACATGCTGTTTTGTCGGTGTTGTCTTGGATGAACCCTTCACAATGGAGAAGTTATACATGTATAACTGCCTGCTGTAGTATGCTGCTTGATCCTGTACTTTTGACAGTACCATATTTTTCTGACAGTCAAATGAAAATGTTGCTACTTTATCATCTTCTTTCAGGAGATCAAAATATGCCTTAGCTCTAAGTTTATGTATTTGTTTAGCTATCAACAAACAGAACATTTAGTTTGATCTGTTTCCAATTTTATTTTCTCATGATAAGAAATACAAAGTGAACATACATCAGAAATAGGGCTTTTAAAGCCTATATTAAATTTTGCAGTAAACATATTACATAAGAAACTCATAGACACTGTCAGTGAATTAGATGCTTCTGCATTATACACACGTCTCATTTTTATTAATGCTTAATTCCCTTGGTAAGTATTGCTGTATTGAAGTTTTTCTCCTACAATAATGGACGTCAAGTACTTTAAACTTCTGTATGAATTTAATTATAGATTCTCTCTTATTGCTATTTTTTGTGACACCCTGTCTCCACCTTGGAATTCCTTTGGTGCCACTCCAGTTTCAAGGTGTCTTTTGTACTCTGTATTTTGATATTTGCAAAATGTCCAGAAAAGTTTTCCGACACACATGAACTGGCAGACCTAGTACACGTTTCATGTGATACTTTGTTGTAAAACCCTTCCGAGAAACATCTTTGACTGCACACTGCCGTTTGGGTATATCAATTGTACAGTAAGTTAATATAACACAGTCTTGTTTAATTTTAGAGCTGCAGCTGTAGAAGGCTTTGTGGAATTTCCTTATGTCCTTCTGTGTCAAGTTACTGTATTGGAATGTTGGAATGACTTGCTGTTGTGATTGCAGGCAGGCAAGCAGGGGCCAAGGCTTGCTGAATGCATTTAACAATAGTGACTGTATTTAAACACATCTGCTTATTCCTATATGAGTCATATCTGTCAACAGTAGAAGAATACTACTTAATTGTAGTTCGACCATATGTACCTTTCCCTCTTCTCTCTCTCATGTTTCGATTCACGGGATTCCCGTTTCCTACTTCTACCCTTTCCACCAACTTCGGGATATCAGAGGATTCCATAATAACACATCTGCACCTTAGACTAGTCAAGACTAAGCTAAAAACAATTGGAATCATGCAGAACTGCTAATGTAGCAAAACTACTATATTTCTTAGTGCTGTATAAGGTGAGTTTTGCTCTTCACACAGCACAATTGTAGTGGAACAAGTATTGGATAAGGCAAGTTTTGCTCTGAATTGTAAGATGGATTAGACAAGTTCTGCATCAACCTCCACCACGGATTTGAAGAGTTTTGCATTGAACAGCAGTTTTCTGGGTTCTCTTGAAGGTGTATTAGATGAGTTTTCTTCAAATCCAAAGTCACCACTTCATAGAGAACTGCAGGAAGTATTGAATCCCACGTCTAACTCAATTTTTTTTAATTTTTGGATAAGACAAGTTTTGCACTTGACGGCCTCATGCACTTTAAACCCTTCCAATTTTGAGGATTTGCTTCTCTAATCTTCAGCTACTTTTCGCAGTACTCTTTGGCATTTTTGGGTGACTGATGGTATAGGGAGTATAGTTTATTAAGAAATTACTTGAAGTGATCCATTTGTGATGGGAAGTCTTTTCTTACAACTTCCCCAACAAACAGCTCCAGCCTATGGTTGACACAATGCCAAACCAAAACATGTGGATATTTTTCCTTAATTAGGACTACTACCCCATCCCTCATACCCAACATCACAGCAGCCCCATCACATGCAACAGCAATTTTTAAAAAAAAATCATTATGAAATCCCATTTCATCAAGAACATGAATCAGACACTGGGAAATATCTTGAGCAGACACACTTCCTAATTCTACAATATTGTGAGACAGCAGCTATGGCCCAAGGTTTTCAGGAGGTCAGCGCTGAGCGGTTGACTAACTGCCACTCATCAGTGTAAACACTGGGCGTGCTATTGGCAGATAACTAGGACCTTCTGGAAGCTTCTTCTTCCCCCTCCAGGAAATGTGTCGAAATAGTTCTAGAACATTCAAGAACCTTGTGAAAAGATTCCACTGCCTATATAAGCGAGTGTTCTCATGAGAGCAGTCAGTTGCAAGTTGAGTAGTGTCAGTCAGCTAGTTGCGAGTCGAGTGTGAGTAGAAGTGTTGAGTCAGTCAGTGAGCAAATGTGTGCGTCTCTGGTGCGGCATCAAGAGCAATTCTCTGAGCAAGATGGTGATGGCTGTTGTGACATGCAGCGAGTGCTACTGCGAAGAGACGGGTTGTGGAGGTCTTGTGTTCAACTCAGTGAAGTGAACCGTCCGGAAGAGGAGGCTATGTCATGAAGGAAGTGAAGTAACAAAATTGAACTAGTTCACCATAATGAAGTGATTATGTGAATGAAGTGAACTCCCTGTGAAACTGAACTTGATAAGAGCTAAGAACTTATAACAGTGACAGTGAAAACTGAGGGAAGTGACAGTTGGAAAACTGGACAAAGTCATAGTATCAATAAAAAGATTTGTACATTGCTTCATGTCAGGAAACATAGTTCGTACATATATAATTAGTGTGGATAACTGGCTAATAGTTGAGCACTCATCAGTTAGAAGGGATATGTTACTATCTGACTCTTATTATTTTCTGAATAAGTTTTTCTCCCCCTTCCCATTTCAGTTCCAATATGCTGCGCTATATTAATGCAAGCATCAGTGGAATGCAGAATTCAGCCCATGTCACAACCATTCATTTCTTGTAGGTCAGTTTCAGGTTCGAAGTCCTCGAATGCTTGGTCTTTCTTGGCAACTTTATATGCTGTTCTGAAGATTTTACTTGTGACATCTTTTTGATGTTGAAATGTTTTGTGTACACTGCCTCCAACTTCTGTTCTTTTGCAGAAGTGGCAATGTGTGCTGAGCTGTTTTTATGGTTGTGGATATTTTTATACGCAGAAGTTGTATGTTCTTTTTCACTGTCACCATAGTGAGAAATCTGAATATTAGCCCAGGCCTTTGAAAAATTAATTCCTTGTTTGCAATCAATTTTCTTATTTTTCAACAGCAACCACTCATTTTTCTAATACAAATCTTTATTTTTGACTAGAAGTCCAACAGTCAGGCAGAGCTTCTTTATCTTCTTTAATGCTGCAATAGCCATATGTTTTAATTCTCTACTTTCTGGATCACATTCCACATTCCTCATTTGCATCCACTGTTTCTGACACTGATTTTGCATCCTCACTCTTAGTACACTCATTATGTTCAAGATTAACCTTTTTAGGTGCCAATCTGGAATTGGCTCCAAGCTTCAGAAAACTACCGGCAGAGTGTGCGCTGCTTAACCTGTTAATTCACCTTCTGGTCTCTTGCCCTGCTGATGAATGTGTGGACTGCCTCTTTGGAAATATAATCTGGTGGTATAATCTGTGAGGGCCGGTGCAGCAGTTGCTCCACCTCCATGGCGAAAACTTGTAAGCTCTCACCTAGTTGTTGCACTCTTGCTTTCAGACTTGAAGAGAAAAACTGTGATCTTTCTATTCATGTTATATAACTCACCTACAACTTGTTCATGTGCTATACACAGTACAAGACATACATGAACAAAACTTGTTCTTGCATGCATCATGTGATAAACAGGAAGTTCTAATCGACTATGGATTTTAAGCATAACGGAAATTATGCATTTCAAGCTGCAGTTTCAGGGTCAGTAACAGAAGATGGCAGGACTAGATTTAGTGAGAAAATGTAAACTCTTGGACTCATTAGTGACAGCAATTTTAATTTTCAATTTCACTTTATAAAATATATCTCAAAATTTGTAATGGTGAAAAGTTTACTGGAATGCATTCCAGACCATTCCAGCTGAAAAAAAGCGCTGTTTATACTTCATCAAAACCTGCAGAATCTTTGTTCTGGAGGTTTTAATAATTTTTTTTTTGTTTCAGCTACCGTTGTGGACAATAGAAACATGTTGACAATTTTATGGCATGTTGATGGATTTATTGCCGATCTACTTTTAATTTTGGGTAGCAACAAGTTCTCTGCTAATAATCATTAAGGATACACAAGAACCTTGTTTATTCAACCCTCATTAATCCGGATTTCTGGTTTATCTGGATTGATTTTTGCTTACTTTTTCACCATGAAAATATGTACATTCTTTGATAAATACATGTTATGAGTGTATACTGTTGTAATTTTGGCACTGCAGGTAGTGTAGAGATTCGTCAATTGCATGCTTCATGCTAACAATAAGTACCATTACCATGGTCAGTGTCACAGAACAGTAAAACTCGAGTTGTTTCATTCATTTTCATGACAGTCCTGATAGCAATTGTAGATTTTTCATCTAGACGACTTTCTATTCTTTTCTCCTCTGCTTTTGCCGTGATCCATATTTCACTATTGTACATCAAAGTTTGTATTCAGTTAACAGTTTATTTCTGAATTATATAGATTTTCATTAATCTGGATTACATCAGGTCCTACTTATTCCATATAAATGAGGCTCATGTGTATTAGCAACTACATAGGCTTCAGTTACTATAGTACCATCTGCATTTATTTGGAAATTCTCATTAGCTTTACTTAGTTTTCCTAGCTCTGGTTTATAAATTTTCCATTATTTACTTAGTCTTGTTGTTACTTGAATTGTTCTGTTATGAATTTGTTTGTAATTTCTAAAATATTTGCAAAATCAACCAAAATATTGCCTTGCTCAGAAACCTTAATTTCTTATCAGAAAGCTGTATTCCCTTGTGATCTGCATGTTTGTCTTTCTGTTGTTAGGTGTTGCAATATTTAAATAATGATTAAAAATGCTGGAAAATTCTAAGTGCATTTACAAACTACCATTTAAAACATTTTAACATGATTCTTTCATGGTGAGATAATTTAAATAATGGATATTTCCAAAATCAGAAAATCATAAATACTAATTCTGAACTCCCAGTGCTTAGTGTTCAGAATAACCTGATCAAAAATAGACCAGCATCCATTTTTACTACAAATTACCACTATTTGGCTATAAAAGAATAAATGGAGGGTCAATTTGATAAACCAGAAATGTTTGTTGAGGAATAAAGAAGTTGCATTAAGAAAGATTTTTGAAAATCAAACCAGCTATGTAAATTAGAAGAGCTTTTAGGCAGGTAAACATGAAATGAGGATAATCAATATAAAAGTTGAATTAATAATAAGAAATAAGAAATTGAACTAACACTATATAAACGTATTTTATTAGGGTACTAGCTAATGTAATGTTATGTTTAGAATAACTGTAATTGTTGTATTTGGAGTTATGGTTTTGGCTAAATAACTAGGGTTAAGGTAGAGCTGTAACTTTATACAGTAGAATCTTGCTTAACTGAATGAATGAATATATTTATTTACATAGCGGTGATGATGATGATGATGATGATGATGATGATGATATGCGGTTTAAGGGCGCTAAACTGCTAAGGTCATCAGCGCCCTTACAATGTATAAAATATAAGGTCAAAATATAAAAGACAGGTAAAAGAACCGCATAATTAAAAAACGGGACGTAAACCCGCGATGTCCAAAAGCTAAAAATAACAATAATATAACAATAACAACAATAATGACAATAAAACAACAACAATAATTACAACAATAATAACAATAACAACAACAATAATAACAACAATAATAACAATAACAACAATAATAACTATACAAATCTCTGAAAAACCAACACACTAAAAGCATAGGCAATAAAAGTCCAGAACGTGTCAAGGACTGTAGAATGCGAGGGACATGAGCGCCTGTTGTTCACTGGGGATTAGAGTCCCCATAAAAAACAGACAGAATAAAATTACAAAGCTAAAAGACGCTCAACGCATTAAATGCGCAGATTAAAATCACTATCATGAATAAAACGTAAAACACATTCTACAGCACGCGTGTCGTCTGCCAAAACTTTGGCTAGGCCAATAGGAAGACCCACACGAGCACGCAATGCAGCTAAAACCTGACACTCTGTTAAAATATGACGCACCGTTAAGGGCACGTCACACTGCCCACAGAGTGGTGCGGGGTCACCACTGAGCAAATACCTATGACTAAAAACACAATGTCCAATCCGTAAACGAGTTAAACTTACCTCTTCCCGACGACACGAACGAGAAGAGGTACCCCAGATCAACGGGAAAGGCTTAACCTCCCGCAACTTGTTCCCCCGGAGGGCCGTCCACTCATCGCGCCACCGCGAGAGGATGCGGCGACGTAAAATAACATACGAATCTGACGAGGGAACAACAGAAGTAAAAAATCTGGGTAATAAAATCGCCGATTTCGCAGCGGAGTCGGCAGACTCATTACCTGAGATGCCCACATGACCTGGAATCCACATGAAGGACACGCTGATGCCAGAGACACCAAGCGAGTGGAGCAGGTCATGTATGCGCTGTACGAGTGGGTGGTAATGGTACAGCGCATGAATACTCTGAAGGGCACTCAGAGAGTTCGTACAAATAAAAATGTGCCGTAAGTCGTGCCGCTGGATGAATAAAACAGATTGATAAATGCTAAAAAGTTCGGCGGTAAAAATTGAACATTGCCCAGGTAAACGAAAGGTAAAACCCTGTACACCAAAAACAAAGGCACATCCTACTCCAACATCAGTCTTAGACCCATCAGTATATATAAAATGACAGTCCCCGAACTGCGCCTGTAGTTCCAAAAAGGCGGATCTAAGAACAGAAGCAGGGGTCGCATTTTTCGGCATCGACGTTAGCCCAAGGTGGATGTGGGCCTCAGCGCGCGACCATGGAGGAAAACGCGTTTCCCCTCGGGTAAGGGCCGGCGCTGGCGGAAGTCCAAATGCCGAAGTAGCAGTCGAAATCGAACCCCTGGAGGGAGCAAAGTAGAGGAGCTAACTAAATATTGCCGGTCAACTGAATCCTCGTAAAATGCCGCGAAGGACGGGTGGTCAGGCAAAGTGGAGAGTCGACAGGCATAGCTACACAAGAGCATCTCACGCCTGAAAGACAGCGGAGGCTCTGCAGCCTCAGCGTAAAGACTGGGCACGGGGCTAGTTGGAAAGGCCCCTGTAGCGACTCTAATACCAAGAAGATGAATGGGATTCAAACGACGTAACACAGATGGACGTGCCGACGAATAAACAATACACCCGTAATCAAGTTTGGATCGGACCAAAGAGCGATAAAGGCGAAGAAGGACGGTCCGATCAGCTCCCAGGATGTGCCACTTAAAACACGTAAAAGATTAAGAGAACGGTCACACTTTGCTTTTAAAAAGGAAACGTGCGAGGTCCAACACAACTTTCTATCAAAAATCAACCCCAAAAATTTCGCCTCGTCTGCAAACGGAAGTATCCCTGGCCCAAGATGGAGAGAGGACGGAGGGAAATACTTCCGGCGCCAGAAGTTGATGCAGACGGACTTTTCGGCGGAGAAATTAAAGCCGTTGGCGTTACTCCAGGCGTAGAGACGGTCGATACAGCTCTGGAGACGGCGTTCGATGATGATTATGATATGCGGTTTAAGGGCGCTAAACTGCTAGGGTCATCAGCGCCCTTACAATGTGTAAAATATAAGGTCAAAATATAAAGGGTAAAAAAACCGCATAATTAAAAAACGGGACACAACCCGCGATGTCCAAAAAGTTAAAACTAACAATAGAATAACAATAACAATAACAACAATAATAAAAATAACAACAAGAATAAAAATAACAACAAGAATAACAATAACAACAATAATAACAATAAATATATCTGAAAAACCAACACACTAAAAGCATAACCAATAAAAGATTAAAACGTGTCAAGAACTGTAGAATGCGAGGGACATGAGCGCCATATGTCACTGGGGAGTAAGTCCCTATGAAAACATACAGAATAAAATAACAAAGCTAAAAGACGCTCAGCGCATCAAATGCGACGGTTAAAATCAATGTCACTTATAAAACGTAAAAGACATTCTACAGCATGCGCGTCGTCTGCCAAAACGTTGGCTGTACCAACAGGCAGACCCAGGCGAACGCGCAGTGGAGCTAAAACTTGACACTCAGTTAAAATGTGACGCACCGTTAAGGGCACGTCACACTGCTGACACAGCGGAGCGGGATCACCACCTAGCAGGTAACTATGACTAAAACGACAATGTCCAATTCGCAAACGGGCTAAAAGTACCTCTTCCCGACATGAAGAACGAGAAGAGGTACCCCAGATTAACGGGAGAGGCTTAACCTCCCGCAACTTGTTCCCCCGGAGGGCCGTCCACTCATCGCGCCAGCGCGAGAGGATGCGGCGACGTAAAATAACACACGAATCTGACGAGGGAACAACAGAGGTAAAGAATCTGGGTAATAAAATCGCCGATTTCGCAGCGGCGTCGGCAGACTCATTACCTGAGATGCCCACATGACCTGGAATCCACATGAAGGACAAGCTGATGCCAGTGACACCAAGCGAGTGGAGCAGGTCATGTATGCGCTGTACAAGCGGGTGGTAATGGTACAGCGCAGTAATAGTCTGAAGGGCACTCAGAGAGTCCGTACAAATAAAACAGTGCTGTAAGGCGTGCCGCTGAATGTGTAAAATAGATTGATAAATGCTAAAAAGTTCGGCGGTAAAAATTGAACATTGTCGAGGTAAACGAAACTTAAAACTACAGTGACCAGAAACAAAGGCACATCCAACTCCAGCTTCAGTCTTAGATCCATCGGTAAAGATAAAATGGAAGTCTCCGAATTGAGCCCGTACTTCTAAAAAAGCCGATCTAAAGACTGAAGCAGCGGTCTCAGTCTTCGGCATCGACGTTAGCCCAAGGTGACAGTGGGCCTCAGCGCGGGACCATGGAGGAAAACGCGTTTCCCCCCGTGGAAGGGCCGGCGCTGGCGGAACGTCTAAATGCCGAAGGAGCTGTCGAAAGCGAACCCCTGGTGGGAGCAAAGCAGAGGAGCTAATAAAATAGTGACGATCAAGTGACTCCTCGAAAAATAACTCGAAGGACGGGTGGTCAGGCAAGCTTGAGAGTCGACAAGCATAGCTGCACAAGAGCATCTCACGCCTGAAGGACAGCGGAGGCTCTGCAGCTTCAGCATACAGGCTAAAAACAGGGCTGGTTGGAAAGGCCCCTGTAGCGACTCTTATGCCACGATGGTGAATGGCATTCAATCGACGTAACACAGATGGACGTGCCGACGAATAAACAATACACCCGTAATCAAGCTTGGATCGGACCAAAGAGCGATAAAGGCGAAGAAGGACGGTCCGATCAGCTCCCCAGGATGTGCCACTTAAAACACGTAAAATATTAAGAGAACGGTCACACTTTGCTTTTAAAAAGGAAACGTGCGAGGTCCAACACAACTTCCTGTCAAAAATCAACCCCAAAAATTTCGCCTCGTCTGCAAACGGAAGTATCCCTGACCCAAGATGGAGAGAGGGCGGAGGGAAATACTTCCGGCGCCAAAAGTTGATGCAGACGGATTTCTCGGCGGAGAAATTAAAGCCGTTGGCGTTACTCCAGGCGTAGAGACGGTCGATACAGCTCTGGAGACGGCGTTCGAGGAGACAGGTCCGCCGTGAACTACAATAAATAGCGAAATCGTCAACAAAAAGGGACGATGAAATGCCAGGTGGAATACAATCAACAATGGGGTTGATAGCAATCGCAAAAAGTGTGACACTGAGTACAGAGCCCTGCGGTACTCCGTTCTCTTGAATAAAACGACGAGATAAAACCGAGCCCACACGTACACGAAAGACGCGGTCCGTCATAAACTCCCGAAGAAATATGGGAAGACGACCGCGGATATTCCAATCGTGAAGTGTACGTAAAATGCCGCCCCTCCAACAAGTGTCATAAGCTTTCTCCAGGTCAAAAAATACAGCCACGGTTTGACACTTTCTCAGAAATCCATTCATAATATGCGTCGACAAGGACACCAGATGGTCGACGGTAGAGCGATAGCGACGAAACCCGCACTGAGCGTTCGCTTGAAGTTTCTGAGACTCAAGCCACCATGTCAAGCGCCCGTTGATCATGCGCTCCATCACCTTGCAAATGCAACTGGTGAGGGAGATAGGGCGGTAGCTGGAAGGTAGTCGCGATCCTTCCCAGGCTTAAGTATAGGGACAATGGTGGCTTCGCGCCAAACGGAAGGAAAAATGCCGTCTTGCCAAATACGGTTATAGACCTGTAAGAGAAATAGTTTACTGTCTGCTGAAAGGTTCTTTAACATCAGGACATGAATGCCGTCCGGCCCGGGAGCGGAGTGCCGAGAGCAATGAAGAGCGTGCTCCAGCTCCCTCATTGTGAATAGTTCGTTATAGCATTCATCATTAGCAGACCGAAAAGTATATGATGCGGAATCCTGCCGGTCTTTAATAGAGCGAAAGCCGGCGGAATAATGGTCTGAACTGGAAACCGCCTCAAAGGCAGAACCCAGAGTGTTAGCGATGGCAGCCGGATCCACTATGGTGGCATTAGAAACCTGAAGGCCAGAAATGATGATGATGATGATATGCGGCTTAAGGGCGCTAAACTGCTGAGGTCATCAGCGCCCTTACAAGGTATAAAATATAAAGTCAAAAAATAAAAGATAGGTAAAAAACCGCATAATTAAAAAACGGGACACAAACCCGCGATGTCAAACAGCTAAAACTAACAATATAACAATAACAAATATAACAATAACAAGAATAACAATAACAACAATAACAATAAAAACAATAATAACAATAACAGCAATAATAACAAGACAAAGATCTGAAAAACAACACACTAAAAGCATAGGCAGTAAAGGATTAAAACGTGTCAGGAACTGTAGAATGCGAGGGACATGAGCGCCATATGTCCACTGGGGATAAGAGTTCCCATAAAAACCGACAGGATAAAAGTACGAAGCTAACAGACGCTCAACGCATTAAATGCGCAGATTAAAATCACTGTCATGAATAAAACGTAAAACACATTCCACAGCATGCGTGTCGTCTGCCAAAACGTTGGCTAGGCCAACAGGCAGACCCACACGAGCACGCAATGCAGCTAAAACCTGACACTCTGTTAAAATGTGACGCACCGTGAAGGGCACGTCACACTGCCCACAGAGTGGCGCGGGGTCACCACTCAGCAAATACTTATGACTAAAAATGCAATGTCCGATACGAAGGCGTGTTAAAATTACCTCTTCCCGACGAGAAGCACGGGAAGATGTAGCGCAGACTAACGGGAGAGGCTTAACCTCCCGCAACTTGTTCCCCCGGAGGGCCGTCCACTCATCGCTCCAAAGCGAGAGGATGCGGCGACGTAAAACAATAAACAAATCTGACGAGGGAACAACAGAGGTAAAACGTCTGGGTGATAAAATCGCCGACTTGGCAGCGACATCGGCAGACTCATTACCTGAGATGCCCACATGACCTGGAATCCACAAGAAGGAGACGCTGATGCCAGAGACATCAAGCGAGTGGAGCAGGTCATGAATGCGCTGTACGAGCGGGTGGTAACTGTACAGCGAGCTAATACTTTGAAGAGCACTCAGGGAGTCGGAACAAATAAAACAGTGCCGTAAGTCGTGCCGCTGAATATATAAAAGCGACTGATAAATGCTAAAAAGTTCGGCGGTAAAAATCGAACATTGCTCTGGTAAACGAAAGGTAAAACTATTTCCACCACAAAAAAAGGCACATCCTACTCCAGCATCAGTCTTAGATCCATCAGTAAACATAAAAGGCAAGTCCCCGAATTGCGACTGAAGTTCTAAAAACGCTGATCTAAAGACTGAAGAAGGGGTCTCATTCTTCGGCATTGACGATAACCCAAGGTGACAGAGGGCCTCAGCGCGCGACCATGGAGGAAAACGCGTTTCCCCCCTTGGAAGGGCCGGCGCTGGCGTAACGTCCAAATGCCGAAGGAGCAGTCGAAATCGAACCCCTGGAGGGAGCAATGCAGAGGAGCTAACTAAATATTGCCGGTCAAGTGAATCCTCGAAAAATGCCGCGAAAGACGGGTGGTCAGGTAAGCTTGAGAGTCGACAGGCATAGCTGCACAAGAGCATCTCACGCCTGGAGGACAGCGGAGGCTCTGCAGCTTCAGCATAAAGACTGGGCACGGGGCTAGTTGAAAAGGCCCCTGTAGCGACTCTAAGACCACGATGATGAATGGGATTCAAACGACGTAACACAGATGGACGTGCCGACGAATAAACAAAACACCCGTAATCAAGTTTGGATCGGACCAAAGAGCGATAAAGGCGAAGAAGGACGGTCCGATCAGCTCCCCAGGATGTGCCACTTAAAACACGTAAAAGATTAAGAGAACGGTCACACTTTGCTTTTAAAAAGGAAACGTGCGAGGTCCAACACAACTTCCTATCAAAAATCAACCCCAAAAATTTCGCCTCGTCTGCAAACGGAAGTATCCCTGGCCCAAGACGGAGAGAGGGGGGAGGGAAATACTTCCGGCGCCAGAAGTTGATGCAGACGGATTTCTCGGCGGAGAATTTAAAGCCGTTGGCGTTACTCCAGGCGTAGAGACGGTCGATACAGCTCTGGAGACGGCGTTCGAGTAGACAGGTCCGCCGTGAACTGCAATAAATAGCGAAATCGTCAACAAAAAGGGACGATGAAATGCCAGGTGGAATACAATCAACAATGGGATTGATAGCAATCGCAAAAAGTGTGATACTGAGTACAGAGCCCTGCGGTACTCCGTTCTCTTGAATAAAACGACGAGATAAAACCGAGCCCACACGTACACGAAAGACGCGGTCCGTCATAAACTCCCGAAGAAATATGGGAAGACGACCGCGGATATTCCAATCGTGAAGTGTACGTAAAATGCCGCCCCTCCAACAAGTGTCATAAGCTTTCTCCAGGTCAAAAAATACAGCCACGGTTTGACACTTTCTCAGAAACCCATTCATAATATGCGTCGACAAGGACACCAGATGGTCGACGGTAGAGCGATAGCGACGAAACCCGCACTGAGCGTTCGCTAGAAGTTTCTGAGACTCAAGCCACCATGTCAACCGCCCGTTGATCATGCGCTCCATCACCTTGCAAATGCAACTGGTGAGGAAGATAGGGCGGTAGCTGGAAGGTAGTTGGCGATCCTTCCCAGGCTTAAGTATAGGGACAATGGTGGCTTCGCGCCAAACCGAAGGAAAAATGCCGTCTTGCCAAATACGGTTATAGACCTGTAAGAGAAATAGTTTACTGTCGGCTGAAAGGTTCTTTAACATCAGGACATGAATGCCGTATGGCCCGGGAGCGGAGTGCCGAGAGCAATGAAGAGCGTGCTCCAGCTCCCTCATTGTGAATAGTTCGTTATAGCATTCAGCATTAGCAGACCGAAAAGTATATGATGCGGAATCCTGCCGGTCTTTAATAGAGCGAAAGCCGGCGGAATAATGGTCTGAACTGGAAACCGCCTCAAAGGCAGAACCCAGAGTGTTAGCGATGGCAGCCGGATCCAGTATGGTGGCATTAGAAACCTGAAGGCCAGAAACAGTACAATGTGACACTTTACCTGAGAAGCGACGAAGTTTATCCCAAACAACGGATGAAGGCGTAAAACGATTAAAAGACTCGACAAAACGAGCCCAAGATGCCTTCTTGCTATCCTGAATAATGCGACGAGCCCTGGCGCGCGATTGTTTAAAAGTCACCAAATTATCAAGTGTAGGGTGGCGCCGAAACACCCTAAGTGCAGTCCTACGGGCACGAACGGCGTCCCGACAATCCTCGTTCCACCACGGAACAGGTGGCCGCCGAGGTTGGGAGGATGAACGGGGTATTGCACGTTCGGCGGCTGAGAAAATAATAGACGTAAGGTGCTGCACTAGTTGATTAATGTCGGAGAAGGGCTGGTCGTCAAAATGCACGAGGCTGGAACACAAGCTCCAGTCGGCTTTTGCGAATATCCAGGTAGGTACTCTGGAATGCTGTACGTGGTGCGACAGAAGAGAAACGATGCAGGGGAAATGGTCGCTGGAGTAGGTGTCAGCGACGACGTTCCACTGAAGACGACGTGCAAGCTGGATTGAGCATATGGCAAGGTCCAGGTGAGAGAATGTACCGGAAGAATCAGAAATAAAAGTAGCTGCACCTGTATTGAGGATGGAAAGATTGAACTGATACAAAATGTCGGAAAGAAGAGTTCCCCTCGCACAAGCCCTTGGCGAACCCCATAGTGGGTGATGGGCATTAAAATCTCCCAACAGAAGAAATGGTGTTGGGAGAGCGGACAGGAGAGCTCGAATGTCCGCGGGAGCGAGGGGAGACGATGGAGGTGTATACACAGAGCAAACAGAAAACAAAAAGCCGGGTAAGTGAAGGCGAACGGCAACAGCTTGCAAGTCAGATGTAAGTGTGACAGGTGTAAAATGAACGTCATTACGCACCAAAATCATGACACCACCATGAGCAGGAGTACCCTCCTCCGGTTCAAGGTCGTAGCGAACCGGAGTATATCCTCGGAAATCAAAAGGATCGTGAGGGCGAAGCTTAGTCTCCTGCAAACATACGACCATAGGCGAATGGGAACGCAATAAAAGTTGCAGTTCCGCCCTATGCGATCGTACACCACGTACATTCCAGGTCAGGATAGCCATTAAGAATAAGGGGATAAACTGTCTATTTAGAAGGGCGGCTTAAAATTACCTTTTGTTTAACCTTTGGGCTCGGGCTTTTTGTATGGAGTTGGTCAGACTCCATAGCTTCCTCGGAGGGAGGGCCCACGCGCTCAGTGCCAGAAACCGATTCAAGCGCCGTGAATCGGTTCTGGGTGGCGATGGGTGAAGGGTGCCGCTGAGCGCGGCTTGTCCCAGGACCATCCTGGGACAGCGACCTCCGAGGAGGAAAAGGTGAACCTTTGTTACCGCGCGCACGCGGAGGGTCTTTTAAAAAATCTTCCCTACGAAGTTTCTGCTTGGGCTTCTTTTCAACGGCTTGCGACTTCATTGACTTGGGACCAGGTTTATACGGCTTGGTAACTGTAGCCTTAATGGACGGCCGGATGGTAGTGGCGGTTAATCCAGTCAAGTTCCAGGTCTGAGTTTCGGCATCTACTCGTGGTACTGGCGAGGTAACAACAGAACTAAATGTGCCAGATCGCAGGACTGAAGGTTGGCGCGCATGGTAACGCCTCCGGGCTTCAGCGAAGGAGAGTTTTTCCTTTACCCGGATCTCCTGGATCGCCTTCTCGTCCAAGTACCGCGGACAGTCGGCAAACGAAGCAGAATGAGACCCTTTACAATTAACGCAGACGGGGGCTGTTGAACAGGTACCTTCGTGTGAGGGCTGGCTACATGTTGCACAGATGTTAACGGCACTCTTACATGAGACTTGCGTATGCTCAAAACGTTGGCATTTAAAACAACGCAGAGGTCTAGGAATATAAGGCCTTACAGAAATGCGTTCGTACCCTGCGGAGATGCTCGTGGGCAGATCGACGCCATCAAATGTAATAAACAGGGTACGAGTGGGTATCAATACGCCGTCGCGTTTGGCCTGCACTCGATGGACCGCTGTCACCTTCTGGTCTGCAAGATATTCTACCAGGTCCTCGTCCGATATACCATCGAGGCTATGGGTGGTAATAACGCCTCGACAGGAATTCAATGTGCGGTGCTTCTCCACACGGATGGGATAGCCGTGGAGAAGCGTAGCGCGCAACAAGGTCTTACTTTGCTGATCGGATGTCGTTTGGGCTAATAAGGAACCATTCCGTAGACGAGTGCAGGACTGAACCGCACCAGCAATTGCATCAATCCTCTTTTGTATGATGAAAGGGTTCACCTTCTCAAAACTTTGTCCTTCTTCGGTTCGTGAAATGACCAAGTAACAACCAGTTGTCGGTGGTGTCACTTCTGTTACATAAACTTTTCGGCGCTTGTTAGTAGTAATGGAGGAAGGGTGCTCCATAGCGAAATAAATCTTCCACCATTGCAACCGTCTCCGACCTCGGGCTCTGACTTCCCGGGCGTTACGCCGGCTTGGGTGAGTGGCCTATCTATACCAGACTCACCCCAGGGTCACACCTCCCAGAACATAGACAGAGGGACCCAATCGCCGTCAGAAGTCAGCAGCTCATGCAATGGCCCCCCCGCGGGACTGCAGTTGAACAGCGGATACGAACAACAACCCTACATGACGACCCCGGGTGGTGGGGATGACGCCATTACCCACTCACCCAGCTTCGCACCAGTGCGCGGGTATCCGTCAGGCTGTGTCCACGGAGGATTTAAATAAAAAGATAAAAGAAACTAAAACTGTGTGGGCGTTTCGCACGCAAGGTAGGCCGGCGGGGAAGAAAAAGAGAGATATGCGAATTACGTGGTGCGAAATGGCCGGAAAGTGACAAGAGAAGAAAGAAACGATGGTGAGGTGCGGTATGAATGGAATGTAACGAACGCACGAGAGCCTACCCTGTGTCCACCGGTCACTTGACGAACCCACCTCGACCGGATGGGGGTGAGGGGATGAAGGTGGCGATGATTGGCTCGGGAACCCCCGGGTGCGCCAAAAACCCGTACTCACATAAGGTGAGCCCCTGAGGGGTGAAGGCCAGAAACAGTACAATGTGACACTTTACCTGAGAAGCGACGAAGTTTATCCCAAACAACGGATGAAGGCGTAAAACGATTAAAAGACTCGACAAAACGAGTCCAAGATGCCTTCTTGCTATCCTGAATAATGCGACGAGCCCGGCGCGCGATTGTTTAAAAGTCACCAAATTATCAAGTGTAGGGTGTCGCCGAAACACCCTAAGTGCAGTCCTACGGGCACGAACGGCGTCCCGACAATCCTCGTTCCACCACGGAACAGGTGGCCGCCGAGGTTGGGAGGATGAACGGGGTATTGCACGTTCGGCGGCTGAGAAAATAATAGACGTAAGGTGCTGCACTAGTTGATTAATGTCGGAGAAGGGCTGGTCGTCAAAATGCACGAGGCTGGAATACAAGCTCCAGTCGGCTTTTGCGAATATCCAGGTAGGTACTCTGGAATGCTGTACGTGGTGCGACAGAAGAGAAACGATGCAGGGGAGATGGTCGCTGGAGTAGGTGTCAGCGACGACGTTCCACTGAAGACGACGTGCAAGCTGGATTGAGCAAATGGCAAGGTCCAGGTGAGAGAATGTACCAGAAGAATCAGAAATAAAAGTAGGTGCACCTGTATTGAGGATGGAAAGATTGAACTGATAAAAAATGTCGGAAAGAAGAGTTCCACTCGCACAAGCCCTTGGCGAACCCCATAGTGGGTGATGGGCATTAAAATCTCCCAACAGAAGAAATGGTGTTGGGAGACCGGACAGGAGAGCTCGAATGTCCGCGGGAGCGAGGGGAGACGATGGAGGTGAATATACAGAGCAAACAGAAAACAAAAAGCCGGGTAAGTGAAGGCGAACGGCAACAGCTTGCAAGTCGGATGTAAGTGTGACGGGTGTAAAATGAACGTCGTTACGCACTAAGAACATGACACCTCCATGAGCAGGAGTACCCTCCTCCGGTTCAAGGTCGTAGCGAACCGGAGTATATCCTCGGAGATCAAAATGATCGTGAGGGCGAAGCTTAGTCTCCTGCAAACATACGACCATAGGCGAATGGGAACGCAATAAAAGTTGCAGTTCCGCCCTATGCGATCGTACACCACGTACATTCCAGGTCAGGATAGCCATTAAGAATAAGGGGATAAACTGTCTATTTAGAAGGGCGGCTTAAAATTACCTTTTGTTTAACCTTTGGGCTCGGGCTTTTTGTATGGAGTTGGTCAGACTCCATAGCTTCCTCGGAGGGAGGGCCCACGCGCTCAGTGCCAGAAACCGATTCAAGCGCCGTGAATCGGTTCTGGGTGGCGATGGGTGAAGGGTGCCGCTGAGCGCGGCTTGTCCCAGGACCATCCTGGGACAGCGACCTCCGAGGAGGAGAAGGTGAACCTTTGTTACCGCGCGCACGCGGAGGGTCTTTTAAAAAATCTTCCCTACGAAGTTTCTGCTTGGGCTTCTTTTCAACGGCTTGCGACTTCATTGACTTGGGACCAGGTTTATACGGCTTGGTAACTGTAGCCTTAATGGACGGCCGGATGTTAGTGGCGGTTAATCCAGTCAAGGTCCAGGTCTGAGTTTCGGCATCTACTCGTGGTACTGGCGAGGCAACAACAGAACTAAATGTGCCAGATCGCAGGAGTAAAGGTTGGCGCGCATGGTAACGCCTCCGGGCTTCAGCGAAGGAGAGTTTTTCCTTTACCCGGATCTCCTGGATCGCCTTCTCGTCCAAGTACCGCGGACAGTCGGCAAACGAAGCAGAATGAGACCCTTTACAATTAACGCAGACGGGGGCTGTTGAACAGGTACCTTCGTGTGAGGGCTGGCTACATGTTGCACAGATGTTAACGGCACTCTTACAGGAGACTTGCGTATGCCCAAAACGTTGGCATTTAAAACAACGCAGAGGTCTAGGAATATAAGGCCTTACAGAAATGCGTTCGTACCCTGCGGAAATGCTCGTGGGCAGATCGACGCCATCAAATGTAATAAACAGGGTACGAGTGGGTACCAATACGCCGTCGCGTTTGGCCTGCACTCGATGCACCGCAGTCACCTTTTGATCGGATAGATAGTCTACTAGATCCTCGTCCGATATACCATCGAGGCTATGGGTGGTAACGACGCCCCGACAGGAGTTCAATGTGCGGTGCTTCTCGACACGGATGGGATAACCGTGGAGAAGCGTAGCGCGCAACAAGGTCTTACTTTGCTGATCGGACTTAGTTTGTGTCAATAAGGATCCATTCCGTAAACGAGTGCAGGATTGAACCGCACCAGCAATATCATCTATGCCCTTCTGAATTATAAGAGGGTTCACCTTCTCAAAGTTTTGTCCTTCTTCTGTTCTTGAAATGACCAAGTAACAACCAGATGACGGCGGTGCTACTTCTGTTGCAATGACTTTTCGGCGCTTGTTTGTATTAATGGAGGAAGGGTGCTCCATAGCGAAATAAATCCTCCACCATTGCAACCGTCTCCGACCTCGGGCTCTGACTTCCCGGGCGTTACCCCGGCTTGGGTGAGTGGCCTATCTATACCAGACTCACCCCAGGGTCACACCTCCCAGAACATAGACAGAGGGACCCAATCGCCGTCAGAAGTCAGCAGCTCATGCAATGGCCCCCCCGCGGGACTGCAGTTGAACAGCGGATACGAACACAAACCCTAGATGACGACCCCGGGTGTTGGGGATGACGCCATTACCCACTCACCCAGCTGCGCACCTGGTGCGCGGGTATCCGTCAGGCTGTGTCCACGGAGGATTAAAAGAAAGATAAAAGAAACTAAAACTGTGTGGGCGTTTCAGATGCAAGGTAGGCCGGCGAGGAAGAAAAAGAGATGCGTAAATGAATGGGCGTGGTGCGAAATGTGCAGAAGTAAAAGGGAAGAAAGAAACGATGGCGAGGGGCGACATGATATGAAATGCACAGAACGCAGAGAGCCTACCTTGATTCCCCCGGTCACGAGAACGAACCCACCTCGACCGGACGGGGGCGGAAGGATGATGATGGCGATGATTGGCTCGGGTACCCCGGGTGCGCCTAACCCGTACTCACAAAAGGTGAGCCCCTGGGGGGTACATAGCGGTATACATACATAGATCCCTATCAATCGTACAGGTCCACAGACTGTTATAATACACAGAATAGTAAGCAAGATCAATAATAATAATAATAATAATAATAATAATAATAATAATAATAATAGAAGGAAACGAGAAAAAATACCACTACAAGAAAACATCATAGAAGGAAACAAGGAAAAAATACCACTATACGAAAACACTATTGTACGAAAAAAAGTAAAACATTAAAATATACATCTTAAATATAAACAACCCACAGATCAGTGGTAAACCGTATTCTGATGCATTATTATGATCTATTATAGTTAACGAAGAACAGTTAAGAGAATAAATACACATAACACACTAACAATAAGAAGCAAAATAAACAAAAATGACATAAAAAAATAAAGCACTAACACCAGTGTTTAACTCTTCTTACTCCTTCGCTTCCCTACTATCAGCCATCTCAGATCTCAGCTGTCTCGCCTTAAGTAGAAATTGATGTATCTCCTCCATGTCTTCTTTGCCTGCCTGTAGCATCCAGCGTACCCTTAACTCTCTATTCAAAATAGTAAAGGATCACAGTAAATATTTTTCCCTGTATTCCTCCATACCCCTACAGCTTGCCAATATCTGCACACATGACTGTTCCTCCTCGTAAGTGGGGTAGATTCTCCTACTGCTTTCATCAGTAATTTTTATCATTCACCATGCCCCCAGTCTAAGCCACATGGTCCTCTGTCTAATGAGTCTGGTGCCTGTTTTGATGTATTGCTCCATGCTCCACTCAGTTTTTAGCCCAGACTTATATCCAATGAAACCTTCTCCTTGCACTGCACAATTGTTTGTTGCCTGTCAATATCACAGAGGTAGTACTTAATCTTTCTCCATGCACTCCAACTATTTCCCTGACCCGCCATCCAAATATTGCCCATCCCTATGGTTTTTCTAAACCCCTCTATAATTTTGATGCCCTTCCTTCTGTTCTCAACTGTTCACAGTAGCAGGCCACCCTAATTAGAGATTGGGCTCCAAGAATGATTTTCATCCAGTATTTAACTGTTCTGATTTTGCGCTCTATTGTCTTGCTATGTGCTCCAAATTCCCTCATAAATCCGCAGTTGGCCTTTCAAAAATCCAATCTTTACTTGGTCCAAATTCCCTGTTCATTCCCATCCCTATATTTCTGTGCCATATGTCATTGTGAACCTGCCACTCTGTATACAGTCTCCAGTAAGGTTACAGAGATATCTAGAATTCTGCTATGTATCCGTAGAGCTTCTGCTGCTTTTACTCTCGCCTTGTGTTTCATGACATCAAAAGAAAGAAACTAATTGTATTCCAAATGCATGTAATAACGTTTAAAAGAAACTATTACTGTATATAGCATTGAAATATGCATTTTTACAAAGACTATTTCATAAACGGGTTCAAACTCGGCGGAGGGCGATGTATTTTTTTCGGGCATAAAAATCCTTAGCATGGCCTCCTTCAGAAGGGAAGTAAAGCTGGTGGTCCCGTGTCGGTCGTAGATTTACGGCATGTAAAAGAACCTCAAGCCTGATAAAGAGGCCTCTGAGCAAAATTACTGGTCTTTCACGCCAAATATAGAATGGGATGCTAAGGACCACAGCAGTTAAAGAGCATCCATAAATAAAACTCAATTTATTAATTTCATAAAGTCCTACATTTTTTCTGAACCTTTTCCTCAGAGTGTTTGCGAAGCTATATCACACTACCATTTGATAAGCATTATATCTTCTGGTGTTTGATTCACTGCTTTGTTTTACGAAACAGAAGGCAACCTATAAACAAAAGGTTTTTGTTCTATTGGTAATGCTGTAATTCAGTATTTCCCATTAAGATATTAATTTCAATTTATAGTCTTTTTCAGCTTTAATGTTTTGAATCCCTCATCTGCTGTCTGTTGCTAATAGCTTTGAGTTTCTATTCAATGCTTATTACAAATTTTTTTTGGGGAGGGGCTGACATATTAAATGCAAATAAACCACACTGACCAACACCAACATAAAATAGCAGTAATCCTGTGCACTGAATGTATGTATAATATTTATTGTGCTAAGAGTTTTACAAATGTGATTGTCTACTGCACTTTGACTCTGGTCACTCAACTGAATGTATGTGCAACATACAATACCAAGTATCTGTATTGGAATTTAGGGTTGTGACCAAAGAACATTGCCAATTGCCACAGTGACATTGCTAGTGCAAATTTGAGCATCTCGTATCTTTTGGTTCATTTATTCTTTGTGTGTTTTTTTTCCTTTCTTTCTTTCTTCCTTCCTTCCTTCCTTCCTCCTCCTCCACCATTTTGGTTAAGTGGGTTTCGGTTAAGCGCAGTTTGCTTAAGTATGGTCTTGCTATATGCACTTTAATAAATTAAATTAAATATTTTTACGAGTGAGTTCTTTCACTACTGGAGAAAGGCAATATGAACTTAGCAAAGTCCATAATGGCTTGAAATGGTGATTATAGAGTTTTGTTCAGAATGTCACTATGAAACATGATTAACCTTTTGTTGAAAGCCACATATAACATAATCAGGGTTTTTAGTTAATGTAATTGTATCACTGCTAGGGTTTCTATATTTGCATATTATAAAAATTGGCAGGGCACTAATCTCGGTCATACTAGCTTCAAGCTAGTAGTGACGCTGTCCAAAACCAACTAGCTTCAATAATACCATGAGTGCTGGTAATAGTTTAATTGAGGTTAACAAATACTTGTTGTCATGATAAATTTGGTCTCAAAATAAGTTATCTAATAGCCACAAGCATGAGTTTTGAAAGCTCAATTAAATTACCTAAGAAAAATTATAAGCAAGAGGGGGATTCAGTTAGATAATTACAATGTGAGAACAATGCCATTTGTTGTACTTTTAGTGTAATCCCTGAAGTGATTACAATGTGAGAATGTTGACATTTTTTTTGTACATTTAGTGTAATCACTGAAGTGGCTTACCTGTTTCAGTTTGTATTATGTGGCATTACATCTTGTATTAATAGTGAATAGGAAAATGTATGAGAATGAGCTTCCTAGATCCCTACTTAAATCGAAGCAGAGATTATTAGGGATAAAAAATGAATATAGGGAAAAAACTATCAGTAATTACTTTTTGAGCACCATGCTGTAAAATTATCTATTAAGTTATATTCTGGTTGGTGAATAAGACATCAATCACACTGCACATGGGCTGAAAGGCACTCACATTTAGTTATCTATAAAAAGCTGCCAACCTAATCTCTGATAAAACCTATAAGCCTATTTTTGATGATTCTACCATAAGAGTAGAAGGAAAAATTTCCTTGTTAGTTTTCTGGACTGCCTCCTGAAACTGTCAAGAAAGTGACAGCTCACTCTTCCATTCTACCCAGACTGTACAGGTTACTCAAGATCAGGGTGACCATATTTCTCAGAGTGTAAAATGGGACACTTCACATTTTTAGAAAAGACAACTATAAAGACAAAAAGGGGTTATATAAAACACAGAAAATGATTATACATCACACTGTACTATTGCTAGTCAGTCAGTCAGTTTTGTCTTTAAACCTTAGGTACTTTCAGAACAGCTTACTTTTTGTAGCATTTGTTTGATTTTCAGTAGCAACTCATGCATTTCATGACATTTGTATATTCTAAATTTGTTCTGATAATGAAAATGGATTTAAGAGGGAGCATACCATTGAGATTTCTCTGATGTCCAGACATTATTCGTAATAGAAAAAACTCTTTCCATAGATGCTGAGTACCTGGCAAACACAACATTGCTTGTATCCCCACAGACAACAGCTTTGGGAAATTATGCAAATGCTAATACCGTGATTAATGCTTCCTTTTTTTCTCACACCAACTACAGAAAAGAAATTATTAAAATAATCAATAACCTACCAAGTAAAACAAGCAGCAAGTAGGATGAAATCAGCTCATTCCTATTAAAAATATGTAAAAATGCCATTGTAAAGCCTCTATATTATTTAGTTAAGTATTCCATTGAACAGGGCCAATTTCCAGAAATACTGAAATTAGGAGTGATGATGATGATGATGATGATGATGATGAGATGGGGCTTAAGGACGCTCAACTGATAAGGTTATTAGCGTCCTTACTATGTGTAAAATATAAAATGTAAAAGTCAAAAAATTAAAAAACCACACACAAACGGCTTGGTCAAAACACTAAAAAACACAACAGACCAAAAACTAAGATCTACACACTAAAATCATGGTCCACAAGAGAATAAAACAATGTGTCAGGAACTGTAGAATGCGAGGGACACGAGTGCCAGATGTCCACTGGGGAGGAGTGCCCCCATTAAAAGATAATGTAAAATCAAACAGCTAAAAGGCGCTCAGCGCATCAAATGCGACGGCTAAAACCAATGGCAGTGATAAAACGTAAAACACATTCTACAGCATGCGCGTCATCTGCCAAAACGTTGGCTAGGCCAACAGGCAGACCAACACGAACGCGCAACGGAGCTAAAACTTGACACTTTGCTAAAATGTGACGCACAGTTAAGGGCGCATCACACTGCTCACAGAGTGGTGCGGGGTCACCACTGAGCAGGTATCTATGGCTAAAAAGACAATGTCCGATTCGTAAGCGCGCTAAAAGTACCTCTTCCCGACGACACGAACGAGAAGAGGTACCCCAGACTAAAGAAAGAGGCTTAACCTCCCGTAACTTGTTCCCCCGAAGGGCCGTCCACTCATCCCTCCAAAGCGAGAGGATGCGGCTACGTAAAATAACAAACATATCTGACGAGGGAACAGCAGCAGTAAAAAATCTGGGTAATAAAATCGCCGATTTGGCAGCGGCGTCGGCAGACTCGTTGCCTGAGATGCCCACATGACCTGGAATCCACAGCAAGAAGACGCTGATGCCAGAGGCACCAAGCGAGTGGAGCAGGTCATGTATGCGCTGTACGAGAGGGTGGTAACTACAGCGCGTTAATACTCTGAAGGGCACTCAGAGAATCTGTACAAACAACACACTGCCGCAAGTCGCGCCGCTGAACGTATAAAACAGATTGATAAATACTAAAAAGTTCGGCGGTAAAACTCGAACAGTGAACCGGTAAACGAAAGGTAAAACTATGATGATCAGAAACAAAGGCACACCCTACTCCATCATCAGTCTTAGATCCATCAGTAAATATAAAAGGCAAGTCCCCGAATTGCGCCTGCAGTTCTAAAAATGCTGATCTAAAGACTGAAGAAGGGGTCTCATTCTTCGGCTGCGACGATAACCTAAGGTGACAGTGGGCCTCAGCGCGCAACCATGGAGGAAAACGCGTTTCCCCCCTTGAAAGGGCCGGCGCTGGCATAACGTCCAAAAGCCGAAGAAGTTGACGAAATCGAACCCCTGGAGGGAGCAATGCAGAGGAGCTAATTAAATATTGCCGATCAAGCGAATCCCCGTAAAATATCGCGAAGGACGGGTCGTCAGGCAAGCTGGAGAGTCGACAGGCATAGCTACACAAGAGCATCTCAAGCCTGAAGGACAGCGGAGGCTCTGCAGCTTCTGCGTAAAGACTGGGTACGGAGCTAGTTGGAAAGGCCCCTGTAGCGACTCTAATACCACGATGATGAATGGGATTCAAGCGACGTAACACAGATGGACGTGCCGATGAATAGACAATGCACCCGTAATCAAGTTTGGATCGGACCAAAGAGTGATAAAGGCGAAGAAGGACGGTCCCATCAGCTCCCCAGGATGTGCCACTTAAAACACGTAAAAGATTAATGATGATGATGATGATGATGATATGCGGTTTAAGGGCGCTAAACTGCTGCGGTCATCAGCGCCCTTACAATGTGTAAAATATAAGGTCAAAATATAAAAGACAGGTAAAAAACCACATAATAAAAAAACGGGACACAAACCCGCGATGTCAAAAAAGTTAAAAATAACAATAGAATAAAAATAACAATAATAACAATAACAATAAAAACAATAACAATAATAACAATAACAAGAATAACAATAAACATATCTGAAAAACCAACACACTAAAATCATGGTCACTAAAAGAATAAAACGTGTCAAGAACTGTAGAATGCAAGGAACATGAGCGCCTTATGTCAGGGGAGAAGGGCCCATTAAAACTAACAATATAAAATCAAACAGCTAAAAGGCGCTCAGCGCATCAAATACGAAGGCTAAAACCAATGTCAGTGATAAAACGTAAAAGACATTCTACAGCATGCGCGTCGTCTGCCAACACGTTGGCTAGGCCAACAGGCAGACCCACGTGAACGCGCAGTGGAGCTAAAACTTGACACTCGGTTAAAATGTGACGGACCGTTAAGGGCACGTCACACTGACCACACAGAGGTGCGGGATCACCACTTAACAGGTATCTATGACTAAAAGGGCAATGTCCGATACGAAGGCGTGTTAAAAGTACCTGTTCCCGACGAGAAGCACGGGAAGAGGTTTAACCTCCCGCAACTTGTTCCCCCGGAGGGCCGTCCACTCATCGCGCCAGCGCGAGAGGATGCGGCGACGTAAAATAACACACGAATCTGACGAGGGAACAACAGAAGTAAAAAATCTGGGTAATAAAATCGCCGATTTCGCAGCGGCGTCGGCCGACTCATTCCCTGAGATACCCACATGACCTGGAATCCACATAAAAGAGACGCTGATGCCAGAGGCACCTAGCGAATGGAGCAGGTCATGAATGCGCTGTACGAGGGGGTGGTAAGAGTACAGCGCGTTAATACTCTGAAGGGCACTCAGAGAGTCCGAACAAACAACACAACGCCGTAAGACATGCCGCTGAATGTATAAAACACATCGATAGATACTAAAAAGTTCGGCGGTATAAATCGAACATTGCCCGGGTAAACGAAAAGTAAAACTATGCGCACCTAAAACAAAGGCACATCCTACTCCAACATCAGTCTTAGACCCATCAGTATAAATAAAATGACAGTCTCCGAATGTTGCCTGAAGTTCTAAAAATGCGGATCTAAGGACTGAAGCAGGGGTCTCATTCTTCGGCATCGACGTTAGCCCAAGGTGGATGTGGGCCTCAGCGCGCGACCATGGAGGAAAGCGCGTTTCCCCTCGGGTAAGGGCCGGCGCTGGCGTAACGTCCAAATGCCGAAGTAGCAGTCGAAATCGAACCCCTGGAGGGAGCAATGCAGAGGAGCTAACGAAATATTGGCGATCAAGCGAATCCTCGTAAAATACATCCAAGGACGGGTGGTTAGGCAAGCTTGAGAGTCGACAAGCATAGCTGCACAAAAGCATCTCACGCCGGAAGGACAGCGGAGGCTCTGCAGCTTCTGCGTACAGACTGGGTACAGGGCTAGTTGGAAAGGCCCCTGTAGCGACTCTAATGCCACGATGGTGAATGGCATTCAATCGACGTAACACAGATGGACGTGCCGACGAATAAACAATACACCCGTAATCAAGCTTGGATCGGACCAAAGAGCGATAAAGGCGAAGAAGGACGGTCCGATCAGCTCCCCAGGATGAGCCACTTAAAACACGTAAAATATTAAGAGAACGGTCACACTTTGCTTTTAAAAAGGAAACGTGCGAGGTCCAACACAACGTCCTGTGAAAAATCAACCCCAAAAATTTCGCCTCGTCTGCAAACGGAAGCATCCCTGGCCCAAGATGGAGAGAGGGCGGAGGGAAATACTTCCGGCGCAAAAAGTTGATGCAGACGGATTTCTCGGCGGAGAAATTAAAGCCGTTGGCGTTACTCCAGGCGTAGAGACGGTCGATACAGCTCTGGAGACGGCGTTCGAGTAGACAGGTCCGCCGTGAACTACAATAAATAGCGAAATCGTCAACAAAAAGGGACGATGAAATGCCAGGTGGAATACAATCAACAATGGGGTTGATAGTAATCGCAAAAAGTGTGACACTGAGTACAGAGCCCTGCGGTACTCCGTTCTCTTGAATAAAACGACGAGATAAAACCGAGCCCACACCTACACGAAAGACGCGGTCCGTCATAAACTCCCGAAGAAATATGGGTAGACGACCGCGGATATCCCATGCGTGAAGTGTACGTAAAATGCCGCCCCTCCAACAAGTGTCATAAGCTTTCTCCAGGTCAAAAAATACAGCCACGGTTTGACACTTTCTCAGAAATCCATTCATAATATGCGTCGACAAGGACACCAGATGGTCGACGGTAGAGCGATGGCGACGAAATCCGCACTGAGCGTTCGGTAGAAGTTTCTGAGACTCAAGCCACCATGTCAACCGCCCGTTGATCATGCGCTCCATCACCTTGCAAATGCAACTGGTGAGGGAGATAGGGCGGTAGCTGGAAGGTAGTTGGCGATCCTTCCCAGGCTTAAGTATAGGGACAATGGTGGCTTCGGGCCAAACGGAAGGAAAAATGCCGTCTTGCCAAATACGGTTATAGACCTGTAAGAGAAAGAGTTTACTGTCGGCTGAAAGGTGCTTTAACATCAGGACATGAATGCCGTCCGGCCCAGAAGCGGAGTGCCTAGAGCAATAAAGAGCGTGCTCCAGCTCCCTCAGTGTGAAAAGTTCATTATAACACACAATATTAGCAGACCGAAAATTAAAGGTGTCGGAATCCAGCCGGTCTTTGATAGAGCGAAAGCCGGCGGAATAATGGTCTGAACTGTATACCGCCTCAAAGGCAGCACCCAGAGTGTTAGCGATGGCAGCCGGATCCACTATAGTGGCATTGCAAACTTGAAGGCCAGAAACAGTACAATGCGACACTTTACCTGAGAAGCGACGAAGTTTATCCTAAACAACAGATGAACGCGTAAAGCGATTAAAAGACTCGACAAAACGAGTCCACGACGCCTTCTTGCTATCCTAAATAATGCGACGAGTCCTGGCGCGCGATTGTTTAAAAGTCACCAAATTATCAAGAGTAGGGTGTCGCCGAAACACCCTAAGTGCAGTCCTACGGGCACGAATGGCGTCCCGACAATCCTCGTTCCACCACGGAACAGGTGGTCGCCGAGGTTGAGAGGATGAACGGGGAATTGCGCGTTCGGCGTCAGAGAAAATCGTAGACGTAAGGTGCTGCACTAGTTGGTTAATGTCGGCGAAGGGCTGAGCGTAAAAATGCACGAGGCTGGAATACAAGCTCCAGTCGGCTTTTGTGATTATCCAGGTAGGTACTCTGGAATGCTGTACGTGGTGCGACAGAAGAGAAACGATGCAGGGGTAATGGTCGCTGGAGTAGGTGTCAGCGACGACGTTCCACTGAAGACGATGAGCAAGCTGGAGGGAGCAAATGGCAAGGTCCAGGTGAGAGAATGCATCAGAAGAATCAGAAATAAAAGTAGGTGCACCTGTATTGAGGATGGGAAGATTGAACTGATAAAAAATGTCGGAAAGAAGAGTTCCCCTCGCACAAGCCCTTGGTGAACCCCACAGTGGGTGATGGGCATTAAAATCTCCCAACAGAAGAAATGGTGTTGGGAGAGCGGACAGGAGAGCTCGAATGTCCGCGGGAGCGAGGGGAGACGATGGAGGTGAATACACAGAGCAAACAGAAAACAAAAAGCCGGGTAAGTGAAGGCGAACGGCAACAGCTTGCAAGTCGGATGTAAGTGTGACAGGTGTAAAATGAACATCGTTACGCCTTAACAACATGACACCTCCATGAGCAGGAGTACCCTCCTCTGGTTCAAGGTCGTAGCGAACCGGAGTATATCCTCGGAGATCAAAAGGATCGTGAGGGCGAAGCTTTGTCTCCTGCAAACATACGACCATAGGCGAATGGGAACGCAATAAAAGTTGCAGTTCCGCCCTATGTGATCGTACACCACGTACATTCCAGGTCAGGATAGCCATGAATAAAAGGGATAAACTGTCCACTTAGAAGGGCGGCTTAAAAGAATCTTTTGCTTAACCTTTGGGCTCGGGCTTTTTGTATGGAGTTGGTCAGACTCCATAGCTTCCTCGGAGGGAGGGCCCACGCGCTCAGTGCCAGAAACCGATTCAAGCGCCGTAAATCGGTTCTGGGTGGCGATGGGTGAGGGGTGCCGCTGGGCGCGGCTTGTCCCAGGAACTTCCTGGGACAGCGACCTCCGAGAAGGAGAAGGTGAACTTTTGTTACCGCGCGCACGCGGAGGGTCTTTCAAAAAATCTTCCCTACGAAGTTTCTGCTTGGGTTTCTTTTCAGCGGCTTGCGACTTCATTGACTTTGGACCAGGTTTATAGGGCTTGGTAACAGTAGCTTTAATGGACGGCCGGATGGTAGTGGCGGTTAATCCAGTCATGGTCCATGTCTGAGTTTCGGCATCTACTCGTGGTACTGACGAGGCAACAACAGAACTAAATGTGCCAGATCGCAGGAGTGAAGGTTGGCGCGCATGGTAACGCCTCCGGGCTTCAGCGAAGGAGAGTTTTTCCTTTACCCGGATCTCCTGGATCGCCTTCTCGTCCAAGTACCGCGGACAGTCGGCAAACGAAGCAGAATGAGACCCTTTACAATTAACGCAAACGGGGGCTGTTGAACAGGTACGTTCGTGTGAGGGCTGGCTACATGTTGCACAGATGTTAACGGCGCTCTTACATGAGACTTGCGTATGCCCAAAACGTTGGCATTTAAAACAACGCAGAGGTCTAGGAATATAAGGCCTCACAGAAATCCGTTCGTACCCTGCGGAAATGCTCGTGGGCAGATCGACGCCATCAAGTGTAATAAACAGGGTACGAGTGCGTACCAATACGCCGTCGCGTTTGGCCTGCACTCGATGCACTGCAGTCACCTTTTGATCGGATAGATAGTCTACTAGATCCTCGTCCGATATACCATCGAGGCTATGGGTGGTAACGACGCCCCGACAGGAGTTCAATGTGCGGTGCTTCTCGACACGGATGGGATAACCGTGGAGAAGCGTAGCGCGCAACAAGGTCTTACTTTGCTGATCGGACTTAGTTTGTGTCAATAAGGATCCATTCCGTAAACGAGTGCAGGATTGAACCGCACCAGCAATAGCATCTACGCCCTTCTGAATTATAAAAGGGTTCACCTTCTCAAAGTTTTGTCCTTCTTCTGTTCTTGAAATGACCAAGTAACAACCAGATGACGGCGGTGCTACTTCCGTTACAATGACTTTTCGGCGCTTGTTTGTATTAATGGAGGAAGGGTGCTCCATAGCGAAAAAAGTCCTCCACCATTGCAACCGGCTCCGACCTCGGGCTCTGACTTCCCGGGCGTTACCCCGGCTTGGGTGAGTGGCCTATCTATACCTATCTCACCCCAGGGTCACACCTCCCAGAACATAGACAGAGGGACCCAATGGCCTTCGGAAGTCAGCAGCTCATGCAATGGCCCCCCGCGGGACTGCAGTTGAACAGCGGATACGAACACATACCCTACATGACGACCCCGGGTGGTGGGGATGACGCCATTACCCACTCACCAAGCTGCGCACCCCGTGCGCGGTTATCCGTCAGGCTGTGTCCACGGAGGATTTAAATAAAAGAATAAAAGAAACTAAAACTGTGTGGGCATTTCGCACGCAAGTTAGGCCGGCGAAAAAGTAAAATAAAGGCGTAAATGAATGAACGTGGGGCGAAATGCGCAGAAATAGAGGAGAAAAAAGAAACGATAGTGAGGTGCGGTATGAATGTGATGCAAAGAACGCACGAGAGGCTACCTTGTGTCCACCTGTCACAAGAAGAACCCACCTCGACCGGATGGGGGTGAGGGGATGAATGTGGCGATGAATGGCTCGGGAACCCCCGGGTGCGCCAAAAACCCGTACTCACATAAGGTGAGCCCCTGAGGGGCCCCGGCTTGGGTGAGTGGCCTATCTATACCTATATCACCCCAGGGTCACATCTCCCAGAACATAGACAGAGGGACCCAATCGCCGTCAGAAGTCAGCAGCTCATGCAATGAGATGTGTTAATGAATGGGCGTGGGGCGAAATGTGCATAAATATAAGAGAAGAAAGGAACGATTGCGTGGGGCGACATGGAATGAAATGCACAGAACGCACGAGGGCCTTCTTTGAGTCCCCCGGTCACGAGAACGAACCCACCTCGACCGGATGGGAATGAAGCGATGAAGATGGCGATGAGTGGCTCGGGAACCCCCGGGTACGCCAACACCCGTACTCACATAAGGTGAGCCCTTGGGGGGTGGAGTGATGAGGCCAGCATTCAGAAAAAAAAAGGGGGATGAACAACATATTCATAATTATAGAGCTATAACCCTGAACATCTGAAATCGCTAAATTGTTTGAAAGCATTTTGTTGCTAAGATTAGATAACTATCTAAGTAAATATAATATATTACAGAACTTACAACATGGCTTTAGAAAAGGGCAATCCACTGTTTCTGCCAATAATCAGTGTACTCATGAAATAATTGGGAAACCAGAAAATAATAAGGTCGGCACTTCATTCTTCAACCCATCTAAAGCCTTTGACTGTGTTGAGCATAATATTTTGATTAGTAAACTTGAAAACCATGGTATAGGAGGTCTTCCCCTGGAATTAATTTGTGGTTATGTGGTTGGAAGAAAGCAGTTAACGAAATATCATACAAAAAAAAAGAAGGGGGAAACTTATTCAAAAGGTAAAATAAAAATTGTAAACTGTGACATATGGTGTACCACAAAGCTGTGTATTAGATGCATTATTATTTGTATTAATGATATAAAAAATCCAGCAAACACTCTGTGGTAACCTATGCAGACAACATTACAGCAATATGCTGGAGTAAGACAATAGTAGAGCTAAACATGACATTAAATAACACCACCATTCAATTGTTCAGCTATTTTCAATCCATAAATCTATGTTGCAACATGCAAAAAACCAATATGATGCAATTTAATATGTTAAAGAAAGACAGTAACAATATAAGACTAAAAGTACATAGTTATGTCATTGTAGAAGTGAAAAGGCACACATTTTTAGGACTAATTGTAGATAATAGGTTAACATGGGCTCACCATACTGAATCCATATGTAACAAAACCAGTAAATCATTATATCTAACAAGGTACTTCAACAATTACAGAGATGCTAACATTTTTAAAACTAATATACTATGGGTGTACATATCCAAATTTAATCTACAGTACGGAAATCTGGGGTGCTGCTGCTAAAACACATATGGAATAAATTACTTATATATCAAAAGAAATGCATTAGAATCATGTTTAATCTAAAAGCGAGGGAATCTCGCAAGAAAACTTTTGTTAATAAAAGAATATTTACCATCTACTCTTTGTATGCATATAGAGCATTAATGTTTGTAATAAATAAGTATGAACCAATTAAAAACAATCAAATTCATGGACATAACACAAGAAGTAACATGGATTATTATAGATGTAGTATAAATAAAATTGTGCCTCAGAGGATGTTCATTTTCTTGGAATTAAACTTTGTAATAAATTGCCACTAGAAATTAAATCCATAGTTGATACTTCAAAATGACAATTTGAAAGGAAATTAAAAGTGTATCTGACAAGCAAATGTTTAATGATCTAAATAAACTATAAATTATTGTCTGCTCTATTTAATATAATTTATAAATTGTATAGTATGTATAAAATGACATGTCCAAAATAAAATGTACGGATAAACTGGGTGACATAATAATATTACTGCTTTCAATAAGAGAACAAAAGTAATGTTTTCATAATTAATATTTGAAAAAATGTAACCCTGTGGTCAGAAGCAGACACATTTTTAGTGTTCCATTCATTAATATTCGTTACAGCTATTACTTTTGCACTCTGTGACACTGATCAAATAAAACTGTTTATGTCTTCATACCCAATACAGTTCTCTGGAAGATATCTGAAGGCATAGTTGCTCAACTATTTTGGGAGAGAGTATAGAAATACCCATTATGTTTCTTTCATTTTTTTTTTTTTTTACCTTCGCTATAATTATTTGCTTACTTTTCAAGGTGTTGTATGGAATTCTTGTTAAATAAAGACACAATTTAGAGGAAATTTCTATATTTTATCTCACATTTTCTTCCAAGTCTGCTACCTTCTTCCTTGCTTCCAGAGGAATACGCTTTCATCTCTACTTTGCTGTTTTCTCTTCAGTAACTTGAATTCATGTCCAACTTCTATTGCACACATTTTTTTCTGCTTGTATTGCAGTGTAAATCCTGGAAAGCCTGAATTTGACTTGAAGCAAACATTAATCACAGCAAGCAACATGAATTTTCAAATATTTCCTTTAACAAAGTAGGGCACCTTTCTTGAAACATAAAATATGAGTGTAAGCCACCATATATTTGAATTACTGCCTCTGTAACCGTCAAATCCAGAGGTCTCGGGTTGGATTCCTGGCTGGAGGGTGGGAATTTTTCTTTAACCTGGATTATTCCGTATCTTCCCTTGAGTCTGGAAGTATGAATGAGAGAGTAAATGTGTGTGTTTGAATTTAATGTAATAACCAAAAGTAAAAAACCACCCACAGATTAACACCCCTGTAAGGGAGTGAGCATCATTATCAATTAGCAATTGTTCCAAAATGTAAGCAAGTGAACACCATTGCCAATTAGTAATAGTTCCAAAGGTAAAAAGCTGCTATATAACCCAAGAAGTTAAAGGTGGCACACAAATGGAGCAAAAAAAAAAAGATAATAATAATAAATAAATAAATAAATCTGAAAGGCATAGTCAATTGCTGGATGAAGTGATAAAAAATGTGTGCTTCCATGCTGTAGCACTTTTGAATATTCAGCATTTGCAAATGAACAAATCGTTTTAATTCCTCTAGTCTCACTATGTATATATGAAAAACAAAAAAAATAATAGCAATAAATAGTTTGTCTACTGACTACAATATGTTTCAAGCGTCGTCACAATCTAATTTACATATTAGTACAATCATACAAAATTATTTATTCTACATTTATTATTAAAAATTACAAATCAATAATTTAAAGTTTAAAATTATTTAAATTCTATGTTATACAACATTACAACTCATCTATTCTATATGTGCATTTTTCTATTAAATACTTTTTTAGTTGATTTTTAAATGCATTTTCATTTAATATCCTTAAATAATTGGGCAGTTTATTATAAAAATAATCCCTTTTAATAGAGGATCCTTTTCTGCTGACTTGTTTCTTACAGTATTTCTATGAAAGTTATTGCAGCCTCTGGCATTGTAGTCATAATATTTGCTGTTTCTGTTTACACTATTAATATGATATTCATTTTTATGTACAAGTAATATCAGTTTATATATACAGTGAAACTCTTTTCCGTTATAAAAGTTGGTCTACATGAAGTTCTGTTTTCAAGTTTAAATATAGTTCTTAGACACATCTTTTGTAGTTTTAATGCCCTTTATATATTAATACTTCCAGTACTGCCCATATCTCAATCCCATAGCTAAGATGGCTATGTTTTATAGCATGGTATACTAATTTCAGCACTTCAGTATTCATATATTTAGATAATTTCTTAACAGAAATAGGCCACTACTAATTTTGTTACACATACGTTCAATCAGTTTGTGAAAGTTTTTATCTACTTCAATACCCAAAAATTTTGTAGGTTGTTCCTGTGATTCTTCTTCTTTGTAGATTCTTCTTTACTATCATATACTACATTATCTAATTTTAAACTAGTTTGGTATTCAAACAAAATTAGTTTACCCTTTTTTATATTAACATTTAGATTATTATTTTTTATACAATTCAGTATTGTTGAAGTTTGATTTAGTAGGCTTTGTTTTAGTTGATCCTCCAATTTATTCCAGAATAATACAGATGTGTCATCAGCATATGTGATTGTTTTATAATCTATAGAGTCAGGTTGGTCATTTACATAAATCAAATATAATAAAGAACCAAGAACAGATCCTTGCGGCACACCTAACTTGACAGTATCATACTTTGATGAGATGTTATTAATTACATTTCCATTTTTAAAATTTATTTCAGTGTATTGCTTGCGATTCCTAACATATTATTTTATTATCTCTAGCAATTTTCCCTAACACCGTAATATTCTAGATTATTAATCAATGGAGAGTGTTCAACAGAATCAAAGGATAAATCTAGAAACAATCCTGCCACTTTTTTGCTGTTTTCAAGATGTGTGATTATTTCATGAATAAGTTCTATCATAGCAGTCGTAGTTGATAAGTTTTTTTCTAAAACCATGCTGTGTTGGTACTAATATGTTATTTTTATTAACAAATTTCACCATCTGATTAGCTATTATTCTTTCAAACAATTTTGCAAAAACGGAAGTAAGCATTATTGGTCTATAATTGCTTTTATCATATTTATCAGGAAAAGCACCTTCTGTTATGGAACTATTTATAAGATTTTCAAGAACTCTATAACTATGCATTTTTTAAAAATATCTGGAGATAAGCCATCCCATCCAGAGGATTTTTTGTTTTTTTTAAAAGCTTTTACTATACTGTGTATTTCATCTTTTGTTGTTGGCATTAGGTAAACTGTCTGTTACATACTTATTTACATTAACTGCAAAATTATTTTGATTCTTCAATACCCCAAGAAAGTGTGCATTTAGTATTTTGCAAATTTCATCTGGATTTTTTACAATATTTTCATTGTGTTTTAATATAATGTTCTCGTGTTTAAATTTAGCTTTATAAACTTTACATATCAAATTGGAGACAATATACTACAGTCTGGGGGCAATTATGGACAATACAAGTTCCACATCCAGTACCAGTTATTTCTTTTTCAGTTTTGTTCTGTAATTTATGATATAAATTGTTTTTTCCTGCTCAGTTAACACCACCAAAATTTGTGTTGATATTGTCTACACATAGATATATCATTTTATCAGTGATGTTATTTTCCTTCAGTACTTTCTCTACAAAGTCACTTTGCAGTTCACTAGTCTCATATAGTAGAGAACATAAATCAAGGATTTTTGTTTGAACACCAGTTCAAAGCGTCACACTATGAGTGAAAAAGGTTTTTCAGATTTTTGGTTGAAAGCATTAAAGGTAACACTTATGCTGCAGCATGCTTTCAAATCCTTCTCAAGCTGTTCTAATGAAATGAGACCTAAACATTGCAGATAATGGCTTCAGTTTTTGTATGACTGAAGAGCATTTAGGCTTGTAGGCTCTTTTTAAAGTGTTGACAAACAGTCATTGGATCTGAAACTGTATCCATGCATTAAAGAATGATAACCAAACATACCTTTATTGTGAATACTTTTATCTTCATTCTGCTGTTTGATGCAATATGAGGGAGTATTTGATGAACTGCATGCTTTTCTTTCTGCTACCTTGTGTTTTTCTGATATACTGTGTTCTGTAATATCATTTTGGCCATGATGTGCAATGGAAAAACTTACCCCACATGTCCTGCACACTACTCTTGGTTTGGACTGGATTGGATTAGATTAGATAGACTATGGAGGGGACCCGGCACAAAACCAGAGTGGATATTGTACCTACACCCCCTGAGGAGGTGTCCCTGGGAGGGAGGATGAGGCGAGAGGAGACACCGGGCGTCTGGAACCAGGAGCGACGGCACAGCAATAACAGGAACCCTAAGTTTCCAGATAGAGACACCCCAGCTGACGGACAGGCGAACCAGGGATCCCAGCCCGCACAGAGGAGGTCCAATACCCCTCAAGGGGGTTTGTATACCCCGGCAGCCAGCCTAAAGCTGAAGGATGGAGAGTCACAAAGAGCATCCTTTTTCCCTGCCACACTGCACTGAAATAACATCGTCGACACTGCTGACTCTGAAAGAGACCAACGGGATGAAAGATGAAGGAAATGAAGAATGGAATGAAATGGAGGGACAGGAAATTCGGGGATAAAAGAAACCACTCCAGCATTCACCTGACAGTCCGGGAAAACTCCTGAAAAAAACCCATGGGTCAGAATGGGCAGTCACCGGGACTACTACTACTACTCTTGGTTTGTAGTCACCAACTACTCGTGGTTAGTCATGGCTAACCAGTCTCTACCTTTAATTTCTCTCTGAAGATCATCATTGAAAGAACATATGTTTCTTTGATTTTGAAGACATATTCGTAGATCATAAGCACTGTTTTAGCTGTAGAGTTAACTTCTCAACCATGGCGCACAACATGCATTTGTAGGAAGTGGCAAAGCTATAAACTCTTCCAGTTTATCAATGCTGCTTCAGTTACTGCCAACTTACGCTTATGGAAATCCACTTGCCAAAGATAATAAAATTTCATGAACATAGTGTAAGATGTGCTGCCAGCTATGTGTTAAACAGTTAATGCTGAAGTTTCTCCCATTCTCTAATGTGTGTTAAAGATGGTTATTATGGTATGAATATTTTAAAAGCACTAGCATGTTAATAAATGAGTAAAATTGGGACAAAATCTTAAATCTATGGGGCAGTTAGGACACAGCAAAGAAAAGTGACTAATCCAGGCAAAATGGGATGTAAGTTCACATTGCTGAAGATACAGAAGCCAGGTGTTCCTCTCAGACCCATCGTTGATGCTATAGGCTCAGGGATTTACACACTGGCCAAGAACTTGACAAAACTCATACAGCCCCTGATTGGTTCCTGCAGTTGTGTTAAAAATACTCATCACAGTCTTCCTACAAGAAATCCAAGTAAATGCCTCATATTCTGGTCAGTTTTAATGTGTAATCTCTCTCTACCAAAGTACCTCTCAAGGAGTCCCATTTTGATGAAAAGACTATCTACATATTCCATCATGCCACTTTGACCTATATTCTCTTTAATGGTTGCTACTATGGACAAACAAATGGTGTCACCATGGTATCTGTACTGTCCCTAGCTAACTTGTATGTGCAAGAGTTTGAACACTTGGCCCTTAAAAATGCTCCTCTAGCTCCATTGCATTTATTCTGCTATGTAGATGATACTTTTGTGGTGTAGCCACATGAAGGGATACTTAACAACCTTCCATAGCTTTCTCAGCATCCACTCTAACATCAAAATCACCATGGAGACTGGACAGAATAACTGCCTGCCATTTTTAGATTTACTTATCTATAAAAAGGATGATGGCTGCTTACAAGGTGTACACAAAACCCACACACATTGATCTATACCTCAACAGTATAAGCTGCCACCAACCTTTTTTCAACACGTATATGTCAGGCAGCTACAGTTTCAGACATAAATAATGGGTATATTCAGCAGGCCAAGTGCTGCAGCTGTGCTTAATACCCTCACTGCAAGCAGAAACGGGAATTTCGTAACTTCTTATATGGACAACTTAGGCTTTGAATCCTTTAGGTGAAAGCATGTGGAGTATGCTTTGAATTCTTTTGGAGAAAGCACGTAGAGAATATGTTTATTCCAGAATGAATACAAATAGCAAAAACATTTTGCGGTTTGTGGTTGTAGATTTAGTGGAAGATGACAGCAATGAGATTGCTCCAATTGTGAATCTCAACATTATGGAAATCGCATATGAGGAAAATGGGAAGGAGATAGGGTAGTTCCTGTAAGGAACATGAATTCTTTTGAGGAAACATTGCTGCATCATTCATTACATGAGTTGCAGAATCATTTTCTGATGTCACAAGCAGCAGCAGAGGTAGGTTCAAATTATGATTCACACTTATGTTTATTTTTCGAATAAAAGTCTATAAACTATTGCATATGTTGAAAATAGCCTGCCATGTGTTTTTTATTTATTTAATCACAATAGTGCAAGCCAAAGGAACATATCTATTTAGTAACCTGTAAATGGAATATGGGTCCATAACTTTGTATAGCAAACATTGTCCAACTACACCTGATATTATTTGTGAAAAAGTAATTGGGTGCAAATTATACAGAGATATTTTAAGAATTGTGTCAGTATAATCCTTTTCCAAGGAAGTGTCTGTTACTGTACAAGCTGACTCCAACTTTACAAGAATAAATGCAACTCTTTCAGTCTGATTTTGTTCTTCAGATCCCACTCTTGAGTTCAGGGACATTGGGCATACAGTAGCATTCATATGCAATTTGCTCTTTTGAAGTGATGATAGGAGGTACTGAGCATTTTGGCCAGGTTCTTTGCTAAAAAATAATATTGAGTTTAAATGCTGAGCAGGAAAAAGCATGTAATCTTTTCTTTAAAGGAATAGGCAGTCAGTTGTGAAATGGTGAATTAACCCTTTATAGGCAAAATTTTGCATATACATTAGACCTTCGTTTAACCAAATTCCAAGGGACCTAAAAATAGCCAATTCGGTTTAACGAAGTCTGAATTAACAAGGTTTTGTAGAAATAATTCCATATTATCTGAAATGGTAAAATAAGACTGTTGAGTTCACTTTCCCTCTTGTTATGCATACCAACCAATGAGGGTGTTCCACTTTCATGACCTCTAAGAAGAAGTAAAAATAACTGCTGTATATGGTATATCTGGCATTTGTTTAATTGAGAAATTATACTGTCAAATGCTTGTAGTGATTTTTTTTAAACAGTACTATTTGGAACAATATTGTACTCATTGAATTAGTGAGTCGTATAATACAACAAACAATAACATTAAGAAACACTTTAAATATACCTTTCTTTTAATACAAGTTTTAATTGGAGCACATGTTTTAGTTACAACTCTTATCCATTACACATTTTAGTTCTATAATGTGAAAAAATCACTAATTGTTGTTTGGCGTAATATTATGGCACTCTCTGAAGATACCACATCTAGGACAGTCTGAAATGCCATGGAGACATCAGAAGTGGCAGCAAATCTCTTGAGAACAGAAATTGCAGCTGCAACTTCAGCGTGGGGTCACGGTGTTGTAACTTCATGTTCCTCCTCAGAAGATGACAGTAAAGAATAACCATTCTCTTCTGCATCATCAACATATGACTGGTTCTTCAACAGCACAGATGTTGTTGTCTACCTACGTCCATTCTTCCATAATAACGGTACAAGAGGGCACCAGCAGATGTACGAGTAAGCTTGTAAAAGAGCATTATCAGAATCCCAATTGTATCCACATTATAAGTTCAGATGTGGATCATTGGTTTCCTGTTCAGTTTCAACGGCATTATCAGTTGCTGTCCAGGCCTTCTTATAACAGTTAGTTATGGTGTCTGTTGTAACTTCATCCCAAGCTTCAGATATGTTGCGGATAGCTTGCAGTACATTCCAATGTGGAACGGTTTCTTGTAGTTTTGTTGTACTGATGGCAGCCTTAACCAGTTGGCATCTGTAATTATGCTTCGTTGAGGCGATTATTCCTCGATCCAATGGTTACAGATGGCTTGTGGTGTTAGCTAGTAAGAAGACAACTTCTATGTTTGGAAGTTCTAGGTCATCGAACTGATGTGCCAAGCTATGGTCCAAAGTTAGCAAAATGTTCCTCTTTCTCGCAGCCATTTGTTGTTGAATCTTCAAGAGATTTGGTCATTCAAGCTTTACTGTTATTCTCGTACTGACTTGGTGGATTGAATAGGTTGACATTTTTAAAACAACGTGGATTTTTGTATTTTCCAATCACTAATGGTTTGAGATTCTCAGAACCATCTGAATTACAACAAAAGGCCACCATCAGTCTCTCCTTGCTGCATTTTCCTCCATGGCATTTTCCGCCCTTAGCACGTAGTGTTTTTTTCAGGCATCAAGTTATAGAAAACACTTGCTTCACCCATATTAAATGCATTTCTTGGGTGGTGATGAAAGAGCTAAGATTGAAACTCCTGTGCCCACTCATTGGCATCTTCCTTGTTTACTCTATGTGCCTCCCCACAGACACTGACAGCACTGATTTTATGCCTCTTCTGAAAATGCCATAGCCATCCCTCAGAAGACACAAACCCAGAAATTCCTTCTTTCTTGGGGATTTCCCGAGCCTTTTTTTAAGCATGGGGCTGGACAGTGGAATTTGCTGTGAATGCATGTGTTGGAACCATTCTAACAGCGAATCCTCCAACTCTTCATGTTTCGCTGGTCTTATGCATTTGCTATTGCCACTAAATGAATAGCTTGTCAGACTTGCCTTTATTTTCTGTTTTGAACTTACAATCGATGAGAGAATACACTTCGGAATCTGAAAGTGTTCTGCACCTGTGTTTTGGTCTTCTCTCCACTATCAAACATATCTAAAGTTTGCTGATTTTGTTTCAGCATGAGATCATTATGAGCACGTTTCTCTTTTGGCAGCATAGCGAGTGATGGAGCGAAAGGGGAAAAAAAAAAACAACAGAACATTCACTGTTCACAAGCAGAGACAAACAGCTCTCTGGGTTGTTGCGAGTCGTGTGCCATGTGTGGTCTGCTGACCAATCCCCTCTTTCCCGCGCATGCATCATATGCTGTGGAAGTGATACATAAGCAGCAAGTAAGCAATAAGACCATTGTTGAGAAATTACAGTACAGTATTGAGGAAAATTATGTGAAATACATAACGGAAAATACTGTAGTGCACAGCACAACATACATATTCGGTTAAAACGAAGAATAACGTATGTAATACGTAATGAGGGGACCAAATTTTAGTTCATAGTATGAATTATACGAAATTTGGTTTAAGCAGTAGATTTTTCCATGTAATTCAGCGCGGACTGAGCAGCTACTATGGGTTAACCAAGTTTTTGGTTTATCGGATTTCAAATCAGCAAACGTCTACTCTACATTGTTCTGTAAGGCCAGGATTCAACTGGTTGTGATTCATGTTATATTGAACCTTAAATATGGCATTCATGGTGTTCATCCTACAAATGCTTAAGAATTTTAAAACTTCGCAAGAGTTAAGAACCCTTTTAGCACATAATTTACAAAAAGGAGTACACTCTACGTCTCCAGTCTCAAAAGTTTTTGATAAAACTCTGTTAAGTGTTTTTAGGCATGGATTATTGTTTAAAACAATGTAGTTAGAGTATGTAATTTCTGGAAGTTTTCTAATAGAATTCTGAGCTGTTACTTCCACTTTAGAAGTTTGCTTAACCCTGGTTCAAATTTTTCAAAATAAATCTCATTGTTAAATGTATGTTCAGAAATTGAACATACGTTTGCAAATACCACAAGCTTTTATTTCACAACTGTATAAACCCCAAGTACTTTAAGATAAAGGTATTACGTTTTGTACACCGTAAATGAGATGAAGAATTGTATTTGATCCTAAAATTCAATATCAAGATTTCACTGGAAATACAATTTTTTGATGCCCACCCCCAAAAGAGAGGGAGAGATAAAGAAAAAGGTTTGAGTTTGCGTGCAAACAGAGCAACTCAAAGACTAAAAGTTGCTTAGATACCAAACTTGTATCTGTCTGGTATCTTTTAAGGATGCAGGACTAAAGTTCACAAATAATTTCGCATCCCAAACAACCCTTTAAATGTGAAGTTGAAACTGAGTTTTATTTATGGACGCTCTTTAACTGCTATGGTTGTTAGAGTCCCATTCTATATTGGGCATGAAAGACCGGACAATTTGTTCAGAGGCCTCTTTATCAGGCTTGGGGTTCTTTTAGGTGCCATAAATCTACTACACAGAATCACCGGCTTTACTTCCCTTCTGAAGGAAGCCATGTTAAGGATTTTTGTGCCTGAAAAAATCCATCATATAAATTCATATTCATTATCATTGAATTTTAAAATAACTACAAGATCAATGATATGGATGAACATAGCTTCCTACTATAATACTGTACAGCAAGTTAAAATATGTACCTATGTCAAATAACTCTTTCTTAGCATTATATGTTTCCAACATATTCACTCTTTTACCAGGTGGAAGTTTAATGTGGTATAGCACCTGTGTAACATGTTAGAAAATGTATGGTGTTTTTTTTTTTTTTTTTTTGTTTTTGTTTTTTTTTTTTGCTGCAGTTCATTAATAAAAATTGTATTGTTATAAAAAAATTTAGTCACCATATAACAAGTCCAAACTGCCTAATTTGAAATCACTTCTAGACAAGCATTTATTGTGTGCAACATAGAGTGGATAAAGTAGGTTTTTATGAACAGTAATTTATAAGGAATGGATATGTTTTTGTAATAGTTAGACGAACTTACTGTTACATGACATGTCAATGCAGACTTCAGACTTCTTCAGAAGAATAACCAACAGTGCTCCACTTATGCCCTTTGTTTCAAAATTCGCTTTACATGTTTATGTAATCTTATAGATTGTTAACTACATGCTTCATGAGTCTGGTGCTGACAGCAGTAGGAGAAGGTTGTGCAGAGTGAGAGCTGACACAATGATGGGTATAGACGCAGAAGCATACAGAGCGTGGATAGGCAGCTTCAGGAGAAGAAAAATGGCAAAAATGGGAAAATGATAGATTTCCAAGTATGGGTGGTGGTAGTAATCCTGATGCTGCTAATAATTGGTGGAGTGGAGATGAATCCAGGGCTGGTAGAAATGGACCAGTTAATGGAATCTCTAAAGGCACTTAGAAAAGAATTAGGCGAAAAAATGGATAAAAATACAAGACTACTCGAGGAGGTTATGAAGATGTAGAAAAAAGAGATGGAACAGCAGATAATGGACTGCAGGAGAAAAATTGAAGATACAGAGAAAAGATTCGAAGCAGGACAGAGAAGAAAGAACTGCATAAATTTCGGAGTGACAGAAGAAAACAGAAGCCTAGAAGAAATAGTATACGAGATAATGGAAGAAGGACTAGGTATAAAACTGTTTGGTTGGGAGATAGAGGACATGTTCCGAATTAGAAAAAGAGGAAGAAAACCTAGACCCATTGTTATAAAAATAATGACAATAGGAAAAAAGAGGTAAATTTTAAGGAACGCCAGGAGGTTAAGAGGCACAAGAATTTTTATAAAGCAAGACTACTTGAGAGAGGAACAAATTTTGAAAAAGAACTAATATCCAGGATGAAAGAAGCAAGAGCAGCTGGGAAAAAGGCATTTTTGAAAGGTTTAAAATTATTCATGGAAGGCGAAGAATGTAGTATGAGTATACGGAGGAATGAACAAGAAAAAAGTGTGTGAACGTCAACAGAAGCAATGGCCCAGGGCACATTCAAGTCAAAGAACTGGGGGAATAGCTGAGTCAGTAGCTTGGGGAAATGAGGAGAAAACAGCTGATCAAACCACAGACTTGACAGGTGCAAGAAACAGTCATGGAAAGAGTGCAGAAGAAAATAGGGAGGAAGAAACAGCAGCGCAGGAGGGGGAGGAGGATCTAACATTGATTGCAGCGGCGAACGGCGAAGAGATGCAAGGAGGGAGAAGTGGAGAGAAGCCGAGAAGACAGAAAACTACCAGTGCGGTAAGAAATGCATATGTGGATGATGATGATGATGATGATATGCGGTTTAAGGGCGCTAAACTGCTGCGGTCATCAGCGCCCTTACAATGTGTAAAATATAAGGTCAAAATATAAAAGACAGGTAAAAAACCGCATAATTAAAAAACGGGACACAAACCCGCGATGTCAAAAAAGTTAAAAATAACAATAGAATAACAATAACAATAAAAACAATAACAATAATAACAATAACAAGAATAACAATAAATATATCTGAAAAACCAACACACTAAAATCATGGTCACTAAAAGAATAAAACGTGTCAAGAAGTGTAGAATGCAAGGAACATGAGCGCCTTATGTCAGGGGAGAAGGGCCCCATTAAAACTAACAATATAAAATCAAACAGCTAAAAGGCGCTCAGCGCATCAAATGCGACGGCTAAAACCAATGTCAGTGATAAAACGTAAAAGACATGATACAGCATGCGCGTCGTCTGCCAACACGTTGGCTAGGCCAACAGGCAGACCCACGCGAACGCGCAGTGGAGCTAAAACTTGAGACTCGGTTAAAATGTGACGGACCGTTAAGGGCACGTCACACTGACCACACAGAGGTGCGGGATCACCACTTAACAGGTATCTATGACTAAAAAGGCAATGTCCGATACGAAGGCGTGTTAAAAGTACCTCTTCCCGACGAAAAGCACGGGAAGAGGTAGCCCAGACTAGCGGAAGAGGTTTAACCTCCCGCAACTTGTTCCCCCGGAGGGCCGTCCACTCATCGCGCCAGCGCGAGAGGATGCGGCGACGTAAAATAACACACGAATCTGACGAGGGAACAACAGAAGTAAAAAATCTGGGTAATAAAATCGCCGATTTCGCAGCGGCGTCGGCCGACTCATTCCCTGAGATACCCACAGGACCTGGAATTCACATAAAAGAGACGCTGATGCCAGAGGCACCTAGCGAATGGAGCAGGTCATGAATGCGCTGTACGAGGGGGTGGTAAGAGTACAGCGCGTTAATACTCTGAAGGGCACTCAGAGAGTCCGAACAAACAACACAACGCCGTAAGACATGCCGCTGAATGTATAAAACACATCGATAGATACTAAAAAGTTCGGCGGTATAAATCGAACATTGCCCGGGTAAACGAAAAGTAAAACTATGCGCACCTAAAACAAAGGCACATCCTACTCCAACATCAGTCTTAGACCCATCAGTATAAATAAAATGACAGTCTCCGAATGTTGCCTGAAGTTCTAAAAATGCGGATCTAAGGACTGAAGCAGGGGTCTCATTCTTCGGCATCGACGTTAGCCCAAGGTGGATGTGGGCCTCAGCGCGCGACCATGGAGGAAAGCGCGTTTCCCCTCGGGTAAGGGCCGGCGCTGGCGTAACGTCCAAATGCCGAAGTAGCAGTCGAAATCGAACCCCTGGAGGGAGCAATGCAGAGGAGCTAACGAAATATTGGCGATCAAGCGAATCCTCATAAAATACATCGAAGGACGGGTGGTTAGGCAAGCTTGAGAGTCGACAAGCATAGCTGCACAAAAGCATCTCACGCCGGAAGGACAGCGGAGGCTCTGCAGCTTCTGCGTACAGACTGGGTACAGGGCTAGTTGGAAAGGCCCCTGTAGCGACTCTTATGCCACGATGGTGAATGGCATTCAATCGACGTAACACAGATAGACGTGCCGACGAATAAACAATACACCCGTAATCAAGCTTGGATCGGACCAAAGAGCGATAAAGGCGAAGAAGGACGGTCCGATCAGCTCCCCAGGATGTGCCACTTAAAACACGTAAAATATTAAGAGAACGGTCACACTTTGCTTTTAAAAAGGAAACGTGCGAGGTCCAACACAACTTCCTGTCAAAAATCAACCCCAAAAATTTCGCCTCGTCTGCAAACGGAAGTATCCCTGGCCCAAGATGGAGAGAGGGCGGAGGGAAATACTTCCGGCGCCAAAAGTTGATGCAGACGGATTTCTCGGCGGAGAAATTAAAGCCGTTGGCGTTACTCCAGGCGTAGAGACGGTCGATACAGCTCTGGAGACGGCGTTCGAGTAGACAGGTCCGCCGTGAACTACAATAAATAGCGAAATCGTCAACAAAAAGGGACGATAAAATGCCAGGTGGAATACAATCAACAGTGGGGTTGATAGCAATCGCAAAAAGTGTGACACTGAGTACAGAGCCCTGCGGTACTCCGTTCTCTTGAATAAAACGACGAGATAAAACCGAGCCCACACGTACACGAAAGACGCGGTCCGTCATAAACTCCCGAAGAAATATGGGAAGACGACCGCGGATATTCCAATCGTGAAGTGTACGTAAAATGCCGCCCCTCCAACAAGTGTCATAAGCTTTCTCCAGGTCAAAAAATACAGCCACGGTTTGACACTTTCTCAGAAATCCATTCATAATATGCGTCGACAAGGACACCAGATGGTCGACGGTAGAGCGATAGCGACGAAACCCGCACTGAGCGTTCGCTAGAAGTTTCTGAGACTCAAGCCACCATGTCAACCGCCCGTTGATCATGCGCTCCATCACCTTGCAAATGCAACTGGTGACGGAGATAGGGCGGTAGCTGGAAGGTAGTTGGCGATCCTTCCCAGGCTTAAGAATAGGGACAATGGTGGCTTCGCGCCAAACGGAAGGAAAAATGCCGTCTTGCCAAATACGGTTATAGACCTGTAAGAGAAAGAGTTTACTGTCGGCTGAAAGGTGCTTTAACATCAGGACATGAATGCAGTCCGGGCCAGGAGCGGAGTGCCTAGAGCAATTAAGAGCGTGCTCCAGCTCCCTCAGTGTGAAAAGTTCATTATAACACTCATTATTAGCAGACCGAAAATTAAAGGTGTCGAAATCCAGCCGGTCTTTGATAGAGCGAAAGCCGGCGGAATAATGGTCTGAACTGGATACGGCCTCAAAGGCAGTACCCAGAGTGTTAGCGATGGCAGCCGGATCCACTATGGTGGCATTAGAAACCTAAAGGCCAGAAACAGTACAATGTGACACTTTACCTGAGAAGCGACGAAGTTTATCCCAAACAACGGATGAAGGCGTAAAACGATTAAAAGACTCGACAAAACGAGCCCAAGATGCCTTCTTGCTATCCTGAATAATGCGACGAGCCCTGGCGCGCGATTGTTTAAAAGTCACCAAATTATCAAGTGTAGGATGTCGCCGAAACACCCTAAGTGCAGTCCTACGGGCACGAACGGCGTCCCGAGTATCCTCGTTCCACCACGGAACAGGTGGCCGCCGAGGTTGGGAGGATGAACGGGGTATTGCACGTTCGGCGGCTGAGAAAATAATAGACGTAAGGTGCTGCACTAGTTGATTAATGTCGGAGAAGGGCTGGTCGTCAAAATGCACGAGGCTGGAATACAAGCTCCAGTCGGCTTTTGCGAATATCCAGGTAGGTACTCTGGAATGCTGTACGTGGTGCGATAGAAGAGAAACGATGCAGGGGTAATGGTCGCTGGAGTAGGTGTCAGCGACGACGTTCCACTGAAGACGACGTGCAAGCTGGAGTGAGCAAATGGCTAGGTCCAGGTGAGAGAATGTACCAGAAGAATCAGAAATAAAAGTAGGTGCACCTGTATTGAGGATGGAAAAATTGAACAGATAAAAAATGTCGGACAGAAGAGTTCCCCTCGCACAAGCCCTCGGCGAACCCCACAGTAGGTGATGGGCATTAAAATCTCCCAACAGAAGAAATGGTGTTGGGAGAACGGACAGGAGAGCTCGAATGTCCGCGGGAGCGAGGGGAGACGATGGAGGTGAATATACAGAGCAAACAGAAAACAAAAAGCCGGGTAAGTGAAGGCGAACGGCAACAGCTTGCAAGTCGGATGTAAGTGTGACAGGTGTAAAATGAACGTCGTTACGCACTAAGAACATGACACCTCCATGAGCAGAAGTACCCTCCTCCGGTTCAAGGTCGTAGCGAACCGGAGTATATCCTCGGAGATCAAAAGGATCGTGAGGGCGAAGCTTAGTCTCCTGCAAACATACGACCATAGGCGAATGGGAACGCAATAAAAGTTGCAGTTCCGCCCTATGCGATCGTACACCACGTACATTCCAGGTCAGGATAGCCATTAAGAAAAAAGGGGATAAACTGTCTATTTAGAAGGGCGGCTTAAAATTACCTTTTGTTTAACCTTTGGGCTCGGGCTTTTTGTATGGAGTTGGTCAGACTCCATAGCTTCCTCGGAGGGAGGGCCCACGCGCTCAGTGCCAGAAACCGATTCAAGCGCCGTGAATCGGTTCTGGGTGGCGATGGGTGAGGGGCGCCGCTGAGCGCGGCTTGTCCGAGGACCCTCTTGGGACAGCGACCTCCGAGGAGGAGAAGGTGAACTTTTGTTACCGCGCGCACGCGGAGGGTCTTTCAAAAAATCTTCCCTACGTAGTTTCTGCTTGGGCTTCTTTTCAGCGGCTTGCGACTTCATTGACTTTGGACCAGGTTTATAGGGCTTGGTAACAGTAGCTTTAATAGACGGCCGGATGGTAGTGGCGGTTAATCCAGTCAAGGTCCAGGTCTGAGTTTCGGTATCTACTCGTGGTACTGGCGAGGCAACAACAGAACTAAATGTGCCAGATCGCAGGAGTGAAGGTTGGCGCGCATGGAAACGCCTCCGGGCTTCGGCGAAGGAGAGTTTCTCCTTTACCCGGATCTCCTGGATCGCCTTCTCGTCCAGATACCGCGGACAGTCGGCAAACGAAGCAGAATGTGACCCTTTACAATTAACGCAGACGGGGGCTGTTGAACAGGCACCTTCGTGTGAGGGCTGGCTACACGTTGCACAGATGTTAACGGCACTCTTACATGAGACTTGCGTATGCCCAAAACGTTGGCACTTAAAACAACGCAGAGGTCTGGGAATATAAGGCCTCACAGAAATACGTTCGTACCCTGCGGAGATGCTCCTGGGCAGATCGACGCCATCAAAAGTTAGAAACAGGGTACGAGTGGGTACCAATACGCCGTCGCGTTTGGCCTGCACTCGATGAACCGCTGTCACCTTCTGGTCTGCAAGATATTCGACCAGGTCCTCGTCCGATATGCCATCGAGGCTATGCGTGGTGACAACGCCTCTACAAGAATTTAAGGTGCGGTGTTTCTCAACACGGAAAGGATAACCGTGGAGAAGCGTGGCGCTCAACAAGGACTTACTTTGTGCCTCGGATTTGCTTTGAACTAGCAACGAACCATTACGAAGCCGAGTGCAGGAAAGAACCGGACCAGCAATTGAGTCAATGCCCTTCTGGATAATAAAAGGGTTCACCTTCTCGAATGATTGTCCCTCCTCTGTACGGGTAATCACTAAGTAACAACCAGCTGTTGGCGGTGCTACTTCTGTTACTAAAGTTTTTCGGCGCTTGTTTATAATGGAGAAAGGGTGCTCCATAGGGAAAAAAAATCCTCCACCACTGCAACCGTCTCCGACCTCGGGCTCTGACTTCCCGGGCGTTACCCCGGCTTGGGTGAGTGGCCTATCTATACCTAGCTCACCCCAGGGTCACACCTCCCAGAACATAGACAGAGGGACCCAATCGCCGTCGGAAGCCAGCAGCTCATGCAATGGCCCCCCCGCGGGACTGCAGTTGAACAGCGGATACGAACAACAACCCTACATGACGACCCCGGGTGGTGGGGATGACGCCATTACCCACTCACCCAGCTGCGCACGCGGTGCGCGGGTATCCGTCAGGCTGTGTCCACGGAGGATTTAAATAAAAAGGTAAAAGAAACTAAAACTGTGTGGGCGTTTCGCACGCAAGGTAGGCCGGCGGGGAAGAAAAAGAGAGATATGCGAATGTCGTGGTGCGAAATGGCCGGAAAGTGATAAGGGAAGAAAGAAACGATAGTGAGGTGCGGTATGGATGGAATGCAAAGAACGCACGAGAGCCTACCTTGTGTCCACCGGTCACTTGAAGAACCCACCTCGACCGGATGGGGGTGAGGGGATGAATGTGGCGATGACTGGCTCGGGAACCCCCGGGTGCTCCAAAAACCCGTACTCACATAAGGTGAGCCCCTGAGGGGGAACCCCTGGAGGGAGCAATGCAGAGGAGCTAACGAAATATTGGCGATCAAGCGAATCCTCGTAAAATACATCGAAGGACGGGTGGTTAGGCAAGCTTGAGAGTCGACAAGCATAGCTGCACAAAAGCATCTCACGGCGGAAGGACAGCGGAGGCTCTGCAGCTTCTGCGTACAGACTGGGTACAGGGCTAGTTGGAAAGGCCCCTGTAGCGACTCTTATGCTACGATGGTGAATGGCATTCAGTCGACGTAACACAGATGGACGTGCCGACGAATAAACAATACACCCGTAATCAAGCTTGGATCGGACCAAAGAGCGATAAAGGCGAAGAAGGACGGTCCGATCAGCTCCCCAGGATGTGCCACTTAAAACACGTAAAATATTAAGAGAAGGGTCACACTTTGGTTTTAAAAAGGAAACCTGCGAGGTCCAACACAACTTCCTATCAAAAATCAACCCCAAAAATTTCGCCTCGTCTGCAAACGGAAGTACCCCTGGCCCAAGATGGAGAGAGGGCGGAGGGAAATACTTCCGGCGCCAAAAGTTGATGCAGACGGATTTCTCGGCGGAGAAATTAAAGCCGTTGGCGTTACTCCAGGCGTAGAGACGGTCGATACAGCTCTGGAGACGGCGTTCGAGTAGACAGGTCCGCCGTGAACTGCAATAAATAGCGAAATCGTCAACAAAAAGGGACGATGAAATGCCAGGTGGAATACAATCAACAATGGGGTTGATAGCAATTGCAAAAAGTGTGACACTGAGTACAGAGCCCTGCGGTACTCCGTTCTCTTGAATAAAACGACTAGATAAAACCGAGCCCACACGTACACGAAAGACGCGGTCCGTCATAAACCCCCGAAGAAATATGGGAAGACGACCGCGGATATTCCAATCGTGAAGTGTACGTAAAATGCCGCCCCTCCAACAAGTGTCATAAGCTTTCTCCAGGTCAAAAAATACAGCCACGGTTTGACACTTTCTCAGAAATCCATTCATAATATGCGTCGACAAGGACACCAGATGGTCGACGGTAGAGCGATAGCGACGAAACCCGCACTGAGCGTTCGCTAGAAGTTTCTGAGACTCAAGCCACCATGTCAACCGCCCGTTGATCATGCGCTCCATCACCTTGCAAATGCAACTGGTGAGGGAGATAGGGCGGTAGCTGGAAGGTAGTTGGCGATCCTTCCCAGGCTTAAGTATAGGGACAATGGTACCTTCGCGCCAAACGGAAGGAAAAATGCCGTCTTGCCAAATACGGTTATAGACCTGTAGGAGAAATAGTTTACTGTCGGCTGAAAGGTTCTTTAACATCAGGACATGAATGCCGTCCGGCCCAGGAGCGGAGTGCCGAGAGCAATGAAGAGCGTGCTCCAGCTCCCTCATTGTGAATAGTTCATTATAGCATTCATCAGTAGCAGACCGAAAAGTATATGATGCGGAATCCAGCCGGTCTTTAATAGAGCGAAAGCCGGCGGAATAACGGTCTGAACTGGAAACCGTCTCAAAGGCAGCACCCAGTGTGTTAGCGATGGCAGCCGGATCCACTATGGTGGCATTAGAAACCTGAAGGCCAGAAACAGTACAATGTGACACTTTACCTGAGAAGCGACGAAGTTTATCCCAAACAACGGATGAAGGCGTAAAACGATTAAAAGACTCGACAAAACGAGCCCAAGATGCCTTCTTGCTATCCTGAATAATGCGACGAGCCCTGGCGCGCGATTGTTTAAAAGTCACCAAATTATCAAGTGTAGGGTGTCGCCGAAACACCCTAAGTGCAGTCCTACGGGCACGAACGGCGTCCCGAGAATCCTCGTTCCACCACGGAACAGGTGGCCGCCGAGGTTGGGAGGATGAACGGGGTATTGCACGTTCGGCGGCTGAGAAAATAATAGACGTAAGGTGCTGCACTAGTTGATTAATGTCGGAGAAGGGCTGGTCGTCAAAATGCACGAGGCTGGAATACAAGCTCCAGTCGGCTTTTGCGAATATCCAGGTAGGTACTCTGGAATGCTGTACGTGGTGCGACAGAAGAGAAACGATGCAGGGGAAATGGTCGCTGGAGTAGGTGTCAGCGACGACGTTCCACTGAAGACGACGTGCAAGCTCGAGTGAGCAAATTGCAAGGTCCAGGTGAGAAAATGTACCAGAAGAATCAGAAATAAAAGTAGGTGCACCTGTATTGAGGATGGAAAGATTGAACTGATAAAAAATGTCGGAAAGAAGAGTTCCCCTCGCACAAGCCCTTGGCGAACCCCATAGTGGGTGATGGGCATTAAAATCTCCCAACAGAAGAAATGGTGTTGGGAGAGCGGACAGGAGAGATCGAATGTCCGCGGGAGCGAGAGGAGACGATGGAGGTGTATACACAGAACAAAAAGAAAAGAAAAAACCGGGTAACTGCAGTCTAATGGCAACAGCTTGCAAGTCGGACTTAAGTGTGATAGTTTGAAAATGAACGTCATTACGCACCAAAATCATGACACCACCATGAGCAGGAGTACCCTCCTGCGGTTCAAGGTCGTAGCGAACCGGAGTATATCCTCGGAGATCAAAAGGATCGTGAGGGCGAAGCTTAGTCTCCTGCAAACATACGACCATAGGTGAATGGGAACGCAATAAAAGCTGCAGTTCCGCCCTATGCGATCGTACACCACGTACATTCCAGGTCAGGATAGCCATTAAAAATAAGGGGATAAACTGTCTATTTAGAAGGGCGGCTTAAAATTACCTTTTGTTTAACCCTTGGCCTCGGGCTTTTTGTATGGAGTTGGTCAGACTCCATAGCTTCCTCGGAGGGAGGGCCCACGCGCTCAGTGCCAGAAACCGATTCAAGCGCCGTGAATCGGTTCCGGGTGGCGATGGGTGAAGGGTGCCGCTGAGCGCGGCTTGTCCCAGGACCATCCTGGGACAGCGACCTCCGAGGAGGAGAAGGTGAACTTTTGTTACCGCGCGCACGCGGAGGGTCTTTTAAAAAATCTTCCCTACGAAGTTTCTGCTTGGGCTTCTTTTCAACGGCTTGCGACTTCATTGACTTGGGACCAGGTTTATACGGCTTGGTAGCTGTAGCCTTAATAGACGGCCGGATGGTAGTGGCGGTTAATCCAGTCAAGGTCCAGGTCTGAGTTTCGGCATCTACTCGTGGTACTGGCGAGGCAACAACAGAACTAAATGTGCCAGATCGCAGGAGTGAAGGTTGGCACGCATGGAAACGCCTCCGGGCTTCAGTGAAGGAGAGTTTTTCCTTTACCCGGATCTCCTGGATCGCCTTCTCGTCCAAATACCGCGGACAGTCGACAAACGAAGCAGAATGTGACCCTTTACAATTAACGCAGACGGGGGCTGTTGAACAGGTACCTTCGTGTGAGGGCTGGCTACATGTTGCACAGATGTTAACGGCACTCTTACAGGAGACTTGCGTATGCTCAAAACGTTGGCATTTAAAACAACGCAGAGGTCTAGGAATATAAGGCCTCACAGAAATCCGTTCGTACCCTGCGGAAATGCTCGTGGGGAGATCGACGCCATCAAATGTAATAAACAGGGTACAAGTGGGTACCAATACGCCGTCGCGTTTGGCCTGCACTCGATGGACCGCTGTCACCTTCTGGTCTGCAAGATATTCTACCAGGTCCTCGTCCGATATACCATCGAGGCTATGGGTGGTAATAACGCCTCGACAGGAGTTCAATGTGCGGTGCTTCTCCACACGGATGGGATAGCCGTGGAGAAGCGTAGCGCGCAACAAGGTCTTACTTTGCTGATCGGATTTCGTTTGGGCTAATAAGGAACCATTCCGTAGACGAGTGCAGGACTGAACCGCACCAGCAATTGCATCAATGCCCTTTTGAATGATGAAAGGGTTCACCTTCTCAAAGCTTTGTCCTTCTTCGGTTCGTGATATGACCAAGTAACAACCAGTTGTCGGTGGTGTCACTTCTGTTACATAAACTTTTCGGCGCTTGTTAGTATTAATGGAGGAAGGGTGCTCCATACCGAAATAAATCCTCCACCATTGCAACCGTCTCCGACCTCGGGCTCTGACTTCTCGGGCGTTACCCCGGCTTGGGTGAGTGGCCTATCTATACCAGACACACCCCAGGGTCACACCTCCCAGAACATAGACAGGGGGACCCAATCGCCGTCAGAAGTCAGCAGCTCATGCAATGGCCCCCCCGCGGGACTGCGGTTGAACAGCGGATACGAACACAAACCCTACATGACGACCCCGGGTGGTGGGGATGACGCCATTACCCACTCACCCAGCTGCGCACGTGGTGCGCGGGTATCCGTCAGGCTGTGTCCATGGAGGATTTAAATAAAAAGATAAAAGAAACTAAAACTGTGTGGGCGTTTCGCACGCAAGGTAGGCCGGCGGGGAAGAAAAAGAGAGATATGCGAATGTCGTGGTGCGAAATGGCCGGAAAGTGATAAGGGAAGAAAGAAACGATGGTGAGGTGCGGTATGGATGGAATGAAAAGAACGCACGAGAGCCTACCTTGGGTCCACCGGTCACGAGAAGAACCCACGTCGACCGGATGGGGGTGAGGGGATGAATGTGGCGATGATTGGCTCGGGAACCCCCGGGTGCGCCAAAAACCCGTACTCACATAAGGTGAGCCCCTGAGGGGAAAATGCACGAGGCTGGAATACAAGCTCCAGTCGGCTTTTGCGAATATCCAGGTAGGTACTCTGGAATGCTGTACGTGGTGCGACAGAAGAGAAACGATGCAGGGGTAATGGTCGCTGGAGTAGGTGTCAGCGACGACGTTCCACTGAAGACGACGTGCAAGCTGGAGTGAGCAAATGGCAAGGTCCAGGTGAGAGAATGTACCAGAAGAATCAGAAATAAAAGTAGGTGCACCTGTATTGAGGATGGAAAGATTGAACTGATAAAAAATGTCGGAAAGAAGAGTTCCCCTCGCACAAGCCCTTGGCGAACCCCATAGTGGGTGATGGGCATTAAAATCTCCCAACAGAAGAAATGGTGTTGGGAGAGCGGACAGGAGAGCTCGAATGTCCGCGGGAGCGAGGGGAGACGATGGAGGTGAAGACACAGAGCAAACAGAAAACAAAAAGCCGGGTAAGTGAAGGCGAACTGCAACAGCTTGCAAGTCGGATGTAAGTGTGACAGGTGTAAAATGAACGTCGTTACGCACTAAGAACATGACACCTCCATGAACAGGAGTACCCTCCTCCGGTTCAAGGTCGTAGCGAACCGGAGTATATCCTCGGAAATCAAAAGCATCGTGAGGGCGAAGCTTAGTCTCCTGCAAACACACGACCATAGGCGAATGGGAACGCAATAAAAGTTGCAGTTCCGCCCTATGCGATCGTACACCACGTACATTCCAGGTCAGGATAGCCATTAAGAAAAAAGGGATAAACTGTCTACTTAGAAGGGCGGCTTAAAATTACCTTTTGTTTAACCTTGGGGCTCGGGTTTTTGGTATGGAGTTGGTCAGACTCCATAGCTTCCTCGGAGGGAGGGCCCACGCGCTCAGTGCCAGAAACCGATTCAAGCGCCGTGAATCGGTTCTGGGTGGCGATGGGTGAGGGGTGCCGCTGAGCGCGGCTTGACCCAGGACCTTCCTGGGACAGCGACCTCCGAGGAGGAGAAGGTGAACTATTGTTACCGCGCGCACGCGGAGGGTCTTTCAAAAACTCTTCCCTACGAAGTTTCTGCTTGGGCTTCTTTTCAGCGGCTTGCGACTTCATTGATTTTGGACCAGGTTTATAGGGCTTGGTAACAGTAGCTTTAATGGACGGCCGGATGGTAGTGGCGGTTAATCCTGTCATGGTCCAAGTCTGAGTTTCGGCATCTACTCGTGGTACTGGCGAGGCAACAACAGAACTAAATGTGCCAGATCGCAGGAGTGAAGGTTGGCGCGCATGGTAACGCCTCCGGGCTTCAGCGAAGGAGAGTTTTTCCTTAACCCGGATCTCCTGGATCGCCTTCTCGTCCAAGTACCGCGGACAGTCGGCTAACGAAGCAGAATGAGACCCTTTACAATTAACGCAGACGGGGGCTGTTGAACAGGTACCTTCGTGTGAAGGCTGGCTACATGTTGCACAGATGTTAACGGCACTCTTACATGAGACTTGCGTATGCCCAAAACGTTGGCATTTAAAACAACGCAGAGGTCTAGGAATATAAGGCCTCACAGAAATCCGTTCGTACCCTGCGGAAATGCTCGTGGGCAGATCGACGCCATCAAATGTAATAAACAGGGTACGAGTGGGTACCAGTACGCCGTCGCGTTTGGCCTGCACTCGATGCACTGCAGTCACCTTTTGATCGGATAGATATTCTACGAGATCCTCGTCCGAGATACCATCGAGGCTATGGGTGGTAACGACGCCCCGACAGGAGTTCAATGTGTGGTGCTTCTCAACACGGATGGGGTAACCGTGGAGAAGCGTAGCGCGCAACAAGGTCTTACTTTGCTGATCGGACTTAGTTTGTGCCAATAAGGAACCATTCCGTAGACGAGGGCATGATTGAACCGCACCAGCAATAGCATCTATGCCCTTCTGAATTATAAAAGGGTTCACCTTCTCAAAGTTTTGTCCTTCTTCTGTTCTCGAAATGACCAAGTAACAACCAGATGACGGCGGTGCTACTTCTGTTACAATGACTTTTCGGCGCTTATTTGTATTAATGGAGGAAGGGTGCTCCATAGCGAAATAAATCCTCCACCATTGCAACCGTCTCCGACCTCGGGCTCTGACTTCTCGGGCGTTACCCCGGCTTGGGTGAGTGGCCTATCTATACCAGACTCACCCCAGGGTCACACCTCCCAGAACATAGACAGAGGGACCCAATCGCCGTCAGAAGTCAGCAGCTCATGCAATGGCCCCCCCCCCGCGGGACTGCAGTTGAACAGCGGATACGAACACAAACCCTACATGACGACCCCGGGTGGTGGGGATGACGCCATTACCCACTCACCCAGCTGCGCACCCCGTGCGCGGGTATCCGTCAGGCTGTGTCCACGGAGGATTAAAAGAAAAGATAAAAGAAATAAAACTGTGTGGGCGTTTCGCACGCAAGGTAGGCCGGCCAGGAAGAAAAAGAGTTGTGTGAATGTCGTGGTGCGAAATGGTCGGAAAGGCATATGTGGAGGAGGGAGTGATGCAAGTGATAAGTGGGGAAGCAGTAAGAGTGAAAATTGTTAGCAAAGTGGAAGAAATTGCAAGAAGGAGGGGGTTAAAAATAATAGAGTTAAGGGAAGGTACGATAATGCCACAGAGGGAGGAAAGTGTCGACCCGGTACCCAGACTTACTAGACTTAGAAAAGCAATGGAGAAATATACATATCAGGATAAAACAAAGAACAAATAGGGAAAGGGGGTAAATTTGATATTCAACAAAAAATAGGATTAAGACAGGGATGTAAGCTGAGTCCAGTATTATTTAACCTATTTATAGATGATATATTAGAAGGAGTGAAAATAAGAAATCAGCAATGTCCAGTAATAAGGGATAAGGAGATTCCAGGTTTATTATAGAACAGACAATCTTATGGTAGGTGCCATATCAATAATAGGGTACAAAAAGCAATAAATGAAATTGAAGAATTTTGTGAAAAATGGGGAATTAAGCTAAATATAAATAAATCCAAAGTGATAGTGTTTAAAAAAGGAAATAAATTGAGGAAGGAAGAAAAATGGTTTCTAGGTGGTCAAGAACCAGAGGTAGTCAAAGAATATGACTATTTAGGAGTAAGGTTGAGTAATAGCAGGGAATGGGGAGCACATGGCAGGAAGATGTTAGCTAAAGGGAAGGCAGCTATGACAGGAATAGGAATATGCAAAATAAATTAGAGATGTCAAAATGATTGGAGAGAATGTATGAGGCATTGGTAGAATCAAAAATGCTTTATGCAGTGGAAATATGGGGGGGGGGGAGAATTAAGTAAGAAAATTCACCAAATGTATAGAATGTTTTGTAAAGAATTAATTGAACTACCAAGAGCAGCACCAGGAGAGTTTGCATTAGTAGAACTAGGAAGAACGAGGAGGAAAGGTATAATAGTAGAAAGAATTTTAAAATTTTGGTTTAGATGTATGAAAATGGAGGAAGGTGAAATCTTAAAGATGTGCCTGACTCAGCAAAAGGTTCTAAGAAACAAAATCAAGGGAATGGGAGAATTTTTAAGGAAGGTAAAGGAAAAATGGTCTAGAAAATAAGAGAAGCAAGGGCCGCTCAGTGAGCGATAAGACCACGGAGCCAAGCAATCTGAGTGGCTTAATAAGAAAACAAGCACCAGACAAATTGTACAAAAGATGTAGGGGTACAGTGATATATTAATATACATTGTATGTATTGTAAACCAAATTGTAGAACAAATTGTACAATAAATTCAAATTCAAACTACATGCTTCATCTTTGATATCTTATTACTCTACCAACAGGGCAATTGCCTGGTAACTGTATCATTTACACTATTAATTTCAGAATTATATATTTGCTCTGTGATATTGCAGATAAAATTGCTTTAGTTCATATTTTGCTACAACCTTCACTTGGAATTCAAAAGTATGTAATGGAACTCTGTTTCATTACGATGCACAACAATACAGATATCTGGATTGGCAGCTCTGGTGTTGCTGAAGAAATTATATACGTTTTACATTGAACTTAAAATGTCAGTATCATTGGTAAAGTTACAAAATTGAACTACCTTGTAAAAAGTATTTTAAAGGCTAATCATGGAGTTTTTCAAACTCATATGTTTAAAAAAAATAGTTTGCATTTGAGTTTACTGTTATGTCTGCAACAGCTCATTTGAAGTGGTTATGCTGCTTGTTGTTTATTAGAAGACTTTCACAAAATGCTTATTAGAAGACTTTCACAAAAGTCAACTATCAACAAACTATTTTATGTATGCTCCAGGAACTAGTCAGAACCATTGGACAAGAAGACCAAAGAAGGTATGCAGTTCCACTCAGAGAAAAAGTTATGGTGGCCTTATAAATGCTATCCCAAAAAAGAAACACTCCTGGATGTTGGTGAGATTTAATTTATCATCAGGAGCAATGCATTGCATATTTAAAGACATGCTCAAAATTGACTTCAAGCCACTCTTTGCCCAAAATAAATTAGCAGCTCTATTGCATCCAACTGAAATAAAATTATTTTTTAGAAACCTATGTGTAAAGCCGTGTGATTTCAAATTCTCCAGTAGGGTATGTATATATTCCCTTCACAGTTACATCAGGCAAACTGATTAAGTCAAGAAAGAAATTCACTCTTAAATAGAGAATCAAAGTGGAAATTTTACTAATCAATGTGGATTCGTCTATAAGAATTGAAAATTGGTAGTCTGACTTCAAGATTATCTTGATTAAATTCTTTTTTCATCTTTTGCTACCTGAAGAATAATATTTGAACATGCCATATTTGAATACAATATTAGTCCATGTCCAATCCACTCATTTCCTAAAGGTCTATTTCTGACTCAACATTCAAGAGATAGATTTTTCTTTGCAATTTTGTATGCAGTTCTAAAACATTCATTGTAGTTTCTTTGTTTTAAGCAGTAGATTTAGCAACCACTTTTTGTAATGTATTCTCTTCAGATTCTTGTAAAATATTTTCCATGCCTTTAGAAGCAAAACTGTCTCTATGTGACATATTTTTTTACACAATGATTTCAACTGTTCCTCTTTGGAATCTCCATATGCTGTAACTTTGCACTCCACATTTTTGTGAAATTTTCATATCCTGCAACTTTTCTACACCTAGAACACCAACAATCATGCATGTTTTACAACCTGGTTTATTTTTTCTTACAATCAACCACAAATTTTTATCACAAAGCTGTACTTTTTGTGATATAGACCAACATGAGGGCAAATCTGAATTTTCATGTTCAACACAGAAAGAAATGGAACTAGCGCTTCACACGTTTCAGTTCCTTCAAGTTCATTATAACCAGCATCGTCATCCACTTTTAAGTTAACCTTTCAATTGTTATATTTATCACTCACTGCTCGCTGTCTGGGAGATGCTGCCCTCTGAAGACGTGCCCACCCTTGGAAGCTGCTTCCAAGGGATGGTTAAGTAGCTGCTTTCTGTGTGGTGGTTGAGCCGCCACATCACCCCCCTTAGGAGAGAGGTGCCTAGGACTATAATAGTCCGGGAAACGGACATGTCGCCCAGAACGAGCGGTTCTCAATGGTGTTGGTACCGGCAGAGTTGTGTGGGATGATGGAGTTTCAGGACTGATGGGATCGGTAAGAATGAAAGCAGGTTTCACGCGATCAGCTGATACCAGCACTGCTTTGTTCCTGATGGCAATGCGGAAGGTTTTGTCGATATGGTCAATCACTTTGTAAGGTCCAGTGTAAGGTGGCTGTAAGGCACGGCGGAGGGAGTCTTGGCGAAGGAAAACATGAGTTGCTGTGGACAGGGATGGGTGGACGAATGTGGATGGTGAGCAATGGTGACTGGCTGGCCTTGGTCGCAATTCTTCCATCCTCCTCCTTAGGTTTGCGAGGAATTGAGAGGTGTCAGCTGGTAGAGAAGCCGGTTGGATGAACTCCCCCTGTATCCGTAGCGGTTCACCATACACCAGCTCTGCCACCGAAGCCTGGAGGTCCTCTTTGAAGGCCGTGCGAACGCCCAGGAGAATGAGCGGCAGCGCGTCGCTCCAACTGGCATCTTCATGGCACATCAAGGCGGCCTTGAGAGATCGGTGTAATCTCTCTACAAGGCCGTTAGACGCTGGGTGATATGCTGTGGTCCGAGTAAGATGGATACCACAACGTTTAGATAGTGTTTGGAAGAGCTGGGAAGAGAATTGAGTACCCTGGTCGGTGGTGACCTGTTGTGGACATCCGAAGCGTGCAATCCATCCAGTTAGAAACGTCTTTGCTATTGTTTCTGCAGTGATGTCCGGTAAAGGAAATGCCTCTGGCCATCGGGTGTATCGGTCGATAGCTGCCATACAGTAGCGATTGCCTGTAGAGACGGGCAGGGGGCCAACAATGTCAATGTGGACATGAAGGAAGCGCCCTGGTGGAACTGGATACTCTGCAGATGGTGTCACAGTGTGTCGGGTGATCTTTGACCGTTGGCAGGATTGGCAAGTCTGTGCCCAGAGGCGGCAGTCCTTTCTCAAACTTGGCCACACGAATCGCTGGGAGACCAACTTGACAGAAGCTTTTGTTCCCGGGTGGCTAAGGATATGGAGAGAGACAAAGACCTGTCGGCGAAAAGGTTGTGTGACAAAAGGACGTGGTCTACCAGTAGAAGTGTCACAGTACAAAGATACTGCAGTACCGGATAGAGGAATCTTTTGTAAGAGGAGAGAAGAATCATTGTTATGGAGTAGCTGGCGAAGCTCGGCATCCTGCTCCTGAGACTTAGCGAGCGCCACCAAGTCCACGGGGTTAGATAGGGCGTCGATACGAGAAAGGGCATCGGCAACGACGTTATCTAAACCAGAGACGTGTTCAATGTTGGTGGAGAATTGGGAAATTAAGTCTAGGTATCGGAACTGACGAGGAGAAAAGCTTTCGCTCTTTTGCTGGAAGGCATATGTAATGGGTTTGTGATCGGTGAAAATGGTAAAGGTTTGTGCTTCTAACATGTGCCGGAAGTGTTTAACGGCCTCGTAGATAGCCAGAAGTTCTCTGTCATAGGCACTGTACTTCTGTTGTTGGGAGGTGAGCTTCTTGGAAAAGAAGCCGAGTGGTTGCCAGTTCCCATTTATCCGCTGCTGTAGAACTGCTCCAAGTGCGGAACCAGAAGCGCCTGTGACCAGAGCCAGAGGGACAGAGCTATTTGGATGGGCTAGAAGAGTTGCCTTTGAGAGACTCTCCTTGCAGTTCTCGAAAGCCTGAAGCAGCTCAGGTGTCCAGTTCACAGGATCAGAGCCTTTGACTCGAGAGCCTGAGAGAATGGCGTGAACGGGTGCCTGAATGGCAGCAGCATTTGGTAGGAAACGACGATAAAAGTTTATCATTCCCAAGAACCTTCTGAGTTGTCGGATAGTCTGGGGTGGTGCATAGGATTGCAAGTCAACCACTCGGTCGGGCAAGGGACGAGAACCTTCTCCCGAGACGGTGTAGCCCAGGAAGACAACATCCGGAACCTTAAAGGTACACTTGGAAGGGTTGATGATAACTCCGAATTCCCGTAGTCTGGTGAAGAGTTGGCGAAGGTGCTGGAGATGCTGTTCCGAAGTCTGGGAGAAGACTAAGATGTCGTCCAAGTAGGCGAAACAGAAATCCAGTCCACGGAGAACTTCATCCATAAATCTTTGAAACGTCTGAGCTGCATTTCTGAGCCCAAATGACATAAAGGGAAATTCAAACAAACCGATGATGATGATGATGATATGCGGTTTTAAGGGCGCTAAACTGCTAGGGTCATCAGCGCCCTTACAATGTGTAAAATATAAGGTCAAAATATAAAAGGTAAAACAAACCGCATAGTTAAAAAACGGGACACAATCCCGCGATGTCCAAAAAGTTAAAACTAACAATAGCTTAACAATAACGATAACAACAAGGATAAAAATAACAACAAGAATAACAATAACAACAATAATAACAATAAATATCTCAAAAACCAACACACTAAAAGCATAGCCAATAAAAGATTAAAACGTGTCAAGAACTGTAGAATGCGGGACATGAGCGCCATATGTCTCTGGGGAGTAAGTCCCTATAAAAACATACAGAATCAAATAACAAAGCTAAAAGACGCTCAGCGCATCAAATGCGACGATTAAAATCAATGTCACTTATAAAACGTAAAAGACATTCTACAGCATGCGCGTCGTCTGCCAAAACGTTGGCTATGCCAACAGGCAGACCCAGGCGAACGCGCAGTGGAGCTAAAACTTGACACTCAGTTAAAATGTGACGCACCGTTAAGGGCACGTCACACTGCTGACACAGCGGAGCGGGATCACCACTGAGCAGGTAACTATGACTAAAACGACAATGTCCAATTCGTAAACGGGCTAAAAGTACCTCTTCCCGACGTAAAGAACGAGAAGAGGTACCCCAGATTAACGGGAGAGGCTTAACCTCCCGCAACTTGTTCCCCCGGAGGGCCGTCCACTCATCGCGCCAGCGCGAGAGGATGCGGCGACGTAAAATAACACACGAATCTGACGAGGGAACAACAGAGGTAAAAAATCTGGGTAATAAAATCGCCGATTTCGCAGCGGCGTCGGCAGACTCATTACCTGAGATGCCCACATGACCTGGAATCCACATGAAGGACACGCTGATGCCAGTGACATCAAGCGAGTGGAGCAGGTCATGTATGCGCTGTACAAGCGGGTGGTAATGGTACAGCGCAGTAATAGTCTGAAGGGCACTCAGAGAGTCCGTACAAATAAAACAGTGCTGTAAGGCGTGCCGCTGAATGTATAAAATAGATTGATAAATGCTAAAAAGTTCGGCGGTAAAAATTGAACATTGACCAGGTAAACGAAACTTAAAACTACAGTTACCAGAAACAAAGGCACATCCAACTCCAGCTTCAGTCTTAGATCCATCGGTAAAGATAAAATGGAAGTCTCCGAATTGAGCCCGTACTTCTAAAAAAGCCGATCTAAAGACTGAAGCAGGGGTCTCAGTCTTCGGCATCGACGTTAGCCCAAGGTGACAGTGGGCCTCAGCGCGAGACCATGGAGGAAAACGCGTTTCCCCCCGTGGAAGGGCCGGCGCTGGCGGAACGTCTAAATGCCGAAGGAGCTGTCGAAAGCGAACCCCTGGTGGGAGCAAAGCAGAGGAGCTAATAAAATAGTGACGATCAAGTGACTCCTCGAAAAATAACTCGAAGGACGGGTGGTCAGGCAAGCTTGAGAGTCGACAAGCATAGCTGCACAAGAGCATCTCACGCCTGAAGGACAGCGGAGGCTCTGCAGCTTCAGCATACAGGCTAAAAACAGGGCTGGTTGGAAAGGCCCCTGTAGCGACTCTTATGCCACGATGGTGAATGGCATTCAATCGACGTAACACAGATGGACGTGCCGACGAATAAACAATACACCCGTAATCAAGCTTGGATCGGACCAAAGAGCGATAAAGGCGAAGAAGGACGGTCCGATCAGCTCCCCAGGATGTGCCACTTAAAACACGTAAAATATTAAGAGAACGGTCACACTTTGCTTTTAAAAAGGAAACGTGCGAGGTCCAACACAACTTCCTGTCAAAAATCAACCCCAAAAATTTCGCCTCGTCTGCAAACGGAAGTATCCCTGACCCAAGATGGAGAGAGGGCGGAGGGAAATACTTCCGGCGCCAAAAGTTGATGCAGACGGATTTCTCGGCGGAGAAATTAAAGCCGTTGGCGTTACTCCAGGCGTAGAGACGGTCGATACAGCTCTGGAGACGGCGTTCGAGTAGACAGGTCCGCCGTGAACTACAATAAATAGCGAAATCGTCAACAAAAAGGGACGATGAAATGCCAGGTGGAATACAAGCAACAATGGGGTTGATAGCAATCGCAAAAAGTGTGACACTGAGTACAGAGCCCTGCGGTACTCCGTTCTCTTGAATAAAACGCCGAGATAAAACCGAGCCCACACGTACACGAAAGACGCGGTCCGTCATAAACTCCCGAAGAAATATGGGAAGACGACCGCGGATATTCCAATCGTGAAGTGTACGTAAAATGCCGCCCCTCCAACAAGTGTCATAAGCTTTCTCCAGGTCAAAAAATACAGCCACGGTTTGGCACTTTCTCAGAAATCCATTCATAAGATGCGTCGACAAGGACACCAGATGGTCGACGGTAGAGCGATAGCGACGAAACCCGCACTGAGCGTTCGCTAGAAGTTTCTGAGACTCAAGCCACCATGTCAACCGCCCGTTGATCATGCGCTCCATCACCTTGCAAATGCAACTGGTGAGGGAGATAGGGCGGTAGCTGGAAGGTAGTTGGCGATCCTTTCCAGGCTTAAGTATAGGGACAATGGTGGCTTCGCGCCAAACGGAAGGAAAAATGCCGTTTTGCCAAATACGGTTATAGACCTGTAAGAGAAAGAGTTTACTGTCGGCTGAAAGGTTCTTTAACATCAGGACATGAATGCCGTCCGGCCCGGGAGCGGAGTGCCGAGAGCAATGAAGAGCGTGCTCCAGCTCCCTCATTGTGAATAGTTCGTTATAGCATTCATCATTAGCAGACCGAAAAGTATATGATGCGGAATCCTGCCGGTCCTTAATAGAGCGAAAGCCGGCGGAATAATGGTCTGAACTGGAAACCGCCTCAAAGGCAGAACCCAGAGTGTTAGCGATGGCAGCCGGATCCACTATGGTGGCATTAGAAACCTGAAGGCCAGAAACAGTACAATGTGACACTTTACCTGAGAAGCGACGAAGTTTATCCCAAACAACGGATGAAGGCGTAAAACGATTAAAAGACTCGACAAAACGAGCCCAAGATGCCTTCTTGCTATCCTGAATAATGCGACGAGCCCTGGCGCGCGATTGTTTAAAAGTCACCAAATTATCAAGTGTAGGGTGGCGCCGAAACACCCTAAGTGCAGTCCTACGGGCACGAACGGCGTCCCGACAATCCTCGTTCCACCACGGAACAGGCGGCCGCCGAGGTTGGGAGGATGAACGGGGTATTGCACGTTCGGCGGCTGAGAAAAGAATAGACGTAAGGTGCTGCACTAGTTGATTAATGTCGGAGAAGGGCTGGTCGTCAAAATGCACGATGCTGGAATACAAGCTCCAGTCGGCTTTTGCGAATATCCAGGTAGGTACTCTGGAATGCTTTACGTGGTGCGACAGAAGAGAAACGATGCAGGGGAAATGGTCGCTGGAGTAGGTGTCAGCGACGACGTTCCACTGAAGACGATGTGCAAGCTGGATTGAGCATATGGCAAGGTCCAGGTGAGAGAATGTACCGGAAGAATCAGAAATAAAAGTAGGTGCACCTGTATTGAGGATGGAAAGATTGAACTGATAAAAAATGTCGGAAAGAAGAGTTCCCCTCGCACAAGCCCTTGGCGAACCCCATAGTGGGTGATGGGCATTAAAATCTCCCAACAGAAGAAATGGTGTTGGGAGAGCGGACAGGAGAGCTCGAATGTCCGCGGGAGCGAGGGGAGACGATGGAGGTGAATATACAGAGCAAACAGAAAACAAAAAGCCGGGTAAGTGAAGGCGAACGGCAACAGCTTGCAAGTCGGATGTAAGTGTGACAGGTGTAAAATGAACGTCGTTACGCACTAAGAACATGACACCTCCATGAGCAGGAGTACCCTCCTCCGGTTCAAGGTCGTAGCGAACCGGAGTGTACCCTCGGAGATCGAAAGGGTCGTGAGGGCGAAGCTTGGTCTCCTGCAAACACACGACCATAGGTGAATGGGAACGCAATAAAAGTTGCAGTTCCGCCCTATGCGATCGTACACCACGTACATTCCAGCTCAGGATACCCATGAATAAAAGGGATAAACTGTCTACTTAGAAGGGCGGCTTAAAATTACCTTTTGTTTAACCTTTGGGCTCGGGCTTTTTGTATGGAGTTGGTCAGACTCCATAGCTTCCTCGGAGGGAGGGCCCACGCGCTCAGTGCCAGAAACCGATTCAAGCGCCGTGAATCGGTTCTGGGTGGCGATGGGTGAGGGGTGCCGCTGAGCGCGGCTTGTCCCAGGACCTTCCTGGGACAGCGACCTCCGAGGAGGAGAAGGTGAACTTTTGCTACCGCGCGCACGCGGAGGGTCTTTCAAGAAATCTTCCCTACGTAGTTTCTGCTTGGGCTTCTTTTCAGCGGCTTGCGACTTCATTGACTTTGGACCAGGTTTATAAGGCTTGGTAACAGTAGCTTTAATAGACGGCCGGATGGTAGTGGCGGTTAATCCAGTCAAGGTCCAGGTCTGAGTTTCGGCATCTACTCGTGGTACTGGCGAGGCAACAACAGAACTAAATGTGCCAGATCGCAGGAGTGAAGGTTGGCGCGCATGGTAACGCCTCCGGGCTTCAGCGAAGGAGAGTTTTTCCTTTACCCGGATCTCCTGGATCGCCTTCTCGTCCAAGTACCGCGGACAGTCGGCAAACGAAGCAGAATGAGACCCTTTACAATTAACGCAGACGGGGGCTGTTGAACAGGTACCTTCGTGTGAGGGCTGGCTACATGTTGCACAGATGTTAACGGCACTCTTACATGAGACTTGCGTATGCCCAAAACGTTGGCATTTAAAACAACGCAGAGGTCTAGGAATATAAGGCCTCACAGAAATTCGTTCGTACCCTGCGGAGATGCTCGTGGGCAGATCGACGCCATCAAATGTAATAAACAGGGTACGAGTGGGTACCAATACGCCGTCGCGTTTGGCCTGCACTCGATGGACCGCTGTCACCTTCTGGTCTGAAAGATATTCTACCAGGTCCTCGTCCGATATACCATCGAGGCTATGGGTGGTAACGACGCCCCGACAGGAGTTCAATGTGCGGTGCTTCTCAACACGGATGGGGTAACCGTGGAGAAGCGTAGCGCGCAACAAGGTCTTACTTTGCTGATCGGACTTAGTTTGTGCCAATAAGGAACCATTCCGTAGACGAGTGCATGATTGAACCGCACCAGCAATAGCATCTATTCCTTTCTGAATGATAAAAGGGTTCACCTTCTCAAAATTTTGTCCTTCTTCTGTTCTTGAAATGACTAAGTAACAACCAGATGTCGGCGGTGCTACTTCTGTTACAATAGTTTTTCGGCGCTTGTTGTTAATAATGGAGAAAGGGTGCTCCATAGCGAAAAAAATCCTCCACCATTGCAACCGTCTCCGACCTCGGGCTCTGACTTCTCGGGCGTTACCCCGGCTTGGGTGAGTGGCCTATCTATACCAGACTCACCCCAGGGTCACACCTCCCAGAACATAGACAGAGGGACCCAATCGCCGTCAGAAGTCAGCAGCTCATGCAATGGCCCCCCCGCGGGACTGCAGTTGAACAGCGGATACGAACACAAACCCTACATGACGACCCCGGGTGATGGGGATGACGCCATTACCCACTCACCCAGCTGCGCACGCGGTGCGCGGGTATCCGTCAGGCCGTGTCCACGGAGGATTTAAATAAAAAGATAAAAGAAACTAAAACTGTGTGGGCGTTTCGCACGCAAGGTAGGCCGGCGGGGAAGAAAAAGAGAGATATGCGAATGTCGTGGTGCGAAATGGCCGGAAAGCGATAAGGAAAGAAAGAAACGATGGTGAGGTGCGGTATGGATGGAATGAAAAGAACGCACGAGAGCCTACCTTGGGTCCATCGGTCACGAGAAGAACCCACGTCGACCGGATGGGGGTGAGGGGATGAATGTGGCGATGATTGGCTCGGGAACCCCCGGGTGCGCCAAAAACCCGTACTCACATAAGGTGAGCCCCTGAGGGGAAACAAACCGAAAGGAGTAGTGATGGCTGTTTTGGGGATATCATCAGAGTGTACAGGTATCTGGTTATATGCTCGGACGAGATCGATTCTGGAGAAGACGGAACAACCGGAAAGATGATGGGAATAATCGTGGATATGTGGTATAGGATATCGGTCAGGAATGGTGCGAGCATTAAGAGCACGGTAGTCACCGCAAGGGCGCCAACCATTGTCTTTCTTGGGTAGGTGTAGCGCCGAAGACCAAGGGCTCTCAGAACGGCGGGCTGTACCATCCTGCAACATGTTGTCGAACTCGGTCTTAGCTATCTTGAGGCGCTCAGGAGCGAGTCGACGAGGGCGGCAAGAAACAGGTGGGCCGGGCGTTGTTCTGATGTGATGAACAACCTGATGTTGCACAGTTTTTGGCATTCCCGCAGGCCGAGTGAGCTCAGGGAACTCTGCGAGAAGGTCATCAAGTGGTGTACCTGTGAGAATGGTTTTAACACTAGGAACTGCAGTGTTTGTGGTAAAACCGGGCATTGACAGTTTGGTAGTGCCATCCAGTAAACGTCCATGACGACAGTCGACCAGAAGATTGTAATGGGACAGAAAGTCTACACCAATTATTGGAATGCTAACATCAGCCACCACGAAGCGCCAAACAAATGCTCGCCGAAGTCCAAAATTTAGGTTTAAATGGATATAGCCGAAAGTGTGAATAGTCGTGCCATTGGCGGCAATGATGATGATGATATGCGGCTTAAGGGCGCTAAACTGCTGAGGTCATCAGCGCCCTTACAAGGTATAAAATATAAAGTCAAAAAATAAAAGACAGGTAAAAAACCGCATAATTAAAAACGGGACACAAACCCGCGATGTCAAAAAGCTAAAACGAACAATATAACAATAACAAATATAACAATAACAATAATAACAATAACAATAACAATAAAAACAATAATAACAATAATAAGAACAAGACAAAGATCTGAAAAACAACACACTAAAAGCATAGGCAGTAAAGGATTAAAACGTGTCAGGAACTGTAGAATGCGAGGGACATGAGCGTCATATGTCCACTGGGGATAAGAGTTCCCATAAAAAAAACCGACAGGATAAAAGTACGAAGCTAACAGACGCTCAACGCATTAAATGCGCAGATTAAAATCACTGTCATGAATAAAACGTAAAACACATTCCACAGCATGCGTGTCGTCTGCCAAAACGTTGGCTAGGCCAACAGGCAGACCCACACGAGCACGCAATGCAGCTAAAACCTGACACTCTGTTAAAATGTGACGCACCGTTAAGGGCACGTCACACTGCCCACAGAGTGGCGCGGGGTCACCACTCAGCAAATACTTATGACTAAAAATGCAATGTCCGATACGAAGGCGTGTTAAAATTACCTCTTCCCGACGAGAAGCACGGGAAGAGGTAGCCCAGACTAACGGGAGAGGCTTAACCTCCCGCAACTTGTTCCCCCGGAGGGCCGTCCACTCATCGCTCCAAAGCGAGAGGATGCGGCGACGTAAAACAATAAACAAATCTGACGAGGGAACAACAGAGGTAAAACGTCTGGGTGATAAAATCGCCGACTTGGCAGCGACATCGGCAGACTCATTACCTGAGATGCCCACATGACCTGGAATCCACAAGAAGGAGACGCTGATGCCAGAGACATCAAGCGAGTGGAGCAGGTCATGAATGCGCTGTACGAGCGGGTGGTAACTGTACAGCGAGCTAATACTTTGAAGAGCACTCAGGGAGTCGGAACAAATAAAACAGTGCCGTAAGTCGTGCCGCTGAATATATAAAAGAGACTGATAAATGCTAAAAAGTTCGGCGGTAAAAATCGAACATTGCTCTGGTAAACGAAAGGTAAAACTATTTCCACCACAAAAAAAAGGCACATCCTACTCCAGCATCAGTCTTAGATCCATCAGTAAAGATAAAAGGCAGGTCCCCGAATTGCGACTGAAGTACTAAAAACGCTGATCTAAAGACTGAAGAAGGGGTCTCATTCTTCGGCATTGACGATAACCCAAGGTGACAGAGGGCCTCAGCGCGCGACCATGGAGGAAAACGCGTTTCCCCCCTTGGAAGGGCCGGCGCTGGCGTAACGTCCAAATGCTGAAGGAGCAGTCGAAATCGAACCCCTGGAGGGAGCAATGCAGAGGAGCTAACTAAATAGTGCCGGTCAAGTGAATCCTCGAAAAATGCCGCGAAAGACGGGTGGTCAGGTAAGCTTGAGAGTCGACAGGCATAGCTGCACAAGAGCATCTCACGCCTGGAGGACAGCGGAGGCTCTGCAGCTTCAGCATAAAGACTGGGCACGGGGCTAGTTGGAAAGGCCCCTGTAGCGACTCTAAGACCACGATGATGAATGGGATTCAAACGACGCAACACAGATGGACGTGCCGACGAATAAACAAAACACCCGTAATCAAGTTTGGATCGGACCAAAGAGCGATAAAGGCGAAGAAGGACGGTCCGATCAGCTCCCCAGGATGTGCCACTTAAAACACGTAAAAGATTAAGAGAACGGTCACACTTTGCTTTTAAAAAGGAAACGTGCGAGGTCCAACACAACTTCCTATCAAAAATCAACCCCAAAAATTTCGCCTCGTCTGCAAACGGAAGTATCCCTGGCCCAAGATGGAGAGAGGGCGGAGGGAAATACTTCCGGCGCCAGAAGTTGATGCAGACGGATTTCTCGGCGGAGAAATTAAAGCCGTTGGCGTTACTCCAGGCGTAGAGACGGTCGATACAGCTCTGGAGACGGCGTTCGAGTAGACAGGTCCGCCGTGAACTGCAATAAATAGCGAAATCGTCAACAAAAAGGGACGATGAAATGCCAGGTGGAATACAATCAACAATGGGGTTGATAGCAATCGCAAAAAGTGTGACACTGAGTACAGAGCCCTGCGGTACTCCGTTCTCTTGAATAAAACGACGAGATAAAACCGAGCCCACACGTACACGAAAGACGCGGTCCGTCATAAACTCCCGAAGAAATATGGGAAGACGACCGCGGATATTCCAATCGTGAAGTGTACGTAAAATGCCGCCCCTCCAACAAGTGTCATAAGCTTTCTCCAGGTCAAAAAATACAGCCACGGTTTGACACTTTCTCAGAAATCCATTCATAATATGCGTCGACAAGGACACCAGATGGTCGACGGTAGAGCGATAGCGACGAAACCCGCACTGAGCGTTCGCTAGAAGTTTCTGAGACTCAAGCCACCATGTCAACCGCCCGTTGATCATGCGCTCCATCACCTTGCAAATGCAACTGATGAGGGAGATAGGGCGGTAGCTGGAAGGTAGTTGGCGATCCTTCCCAGGCTTAAGTATAGGGACAATGGTGGCTGCGCGCCAAACGGAAGGAAAAATGCCGTCTTGCCAAATACGGTTATAGACCTGTAAGAGAAATAGTTTACTGTCGGCTGAAAGGTTCTTTAACATCAGGACATGAATGCCGTCCGGCCCGGGAGCGGAGTGCCGAGAGCAATGAAGAGCGTGCTCCAGCTCCCTCATTGTGAATAGTTCGTTATAGCATTCATCATTAGCAGTTCGAAAAGTATATGATGCGGAATCCTGCCGGTCTTTAATAGAGCGAAAGCCGGCGGAATAATGGTCTGAACTGGAAACCGCCTCAAAGGCAGAACCCAGAGTGTTAGCGATGGCAGCCGGATCCACTATGGTGGCATTAGAAACCTGAAGGCCAGAAACAGTACAATGTGACACTTTACCTGAGAAGCGACGAAGTTTATCCCAAACAACGGATGAAGGCGTAAAACGATTAAAAGACTCGACAAAACGAGCCCAAGATGCCTTCTTGCTATCCTGAATAATGCGACGAGCCCCGGCGCGCGATTGTTTAAAAGTCACCAAATTATCAAGTGTAGGGTGGCGCCGAAACACCCTAAGTGCAGTCCTACGGGCACGAACGGCGTCCCGACAATCCTCGTTCCACCACGGAACAGGTGGCCGCCGAGGTTGGGAGGATGAACGGGGTATTGCACGTTCGGCGGCTGAGAAAATAATAGACGTAAGGTGCTGCACTAGTTGATTAATGTCGGAGAAGGGCTGGTCGTCAAAATGCACGAGGCTGGAATACAAGCTCCAGTCGGCTTTTGCGAATATCCAGGTAGGTACTCTGGAATGCTGTACGTGGTGCGACAGAAGAGAAACGATGCAGGGGTAATGGTCGCTGGAGTAGGTGTCAGCGACGACGTTCCACTGAAGACGACGTGCAAGCTGGAGTGAGCAAATGGCAAGGTCCAGGTGAGAAAATGTACCAGAAGAATCAGAAATAAAAGTAGGTGCACCTGTATTGAGGACGGAAAGATTGAACTGATAAAAAATGTCGGAAATAAGAGTTCCCCTCGCACAAGCCCTTGGCGAACCCCATAGTGGGTGATGGGCATTAAAATCTCCCAACAGAAGAAATGGTGTTGGGAGAGCGGACAGGAGAGATCGAATGTCCGCGGGAGCGAGGGGAGACGATGGAGGTGTATACACAGAACAAACAGAAAAGAAAAAACCGGGTAACTGCAGTCTAATGGCAACAGCTTGCAAGTCGGACGTAAGTGTGATAGTTTGAAAATGAACGTCAGTACGCACCAAAATCATGACACCACCATGAGCAGGAGTACCCTCCTCCGGTTCAAGGTCGTAGCGAACCGGAGTATATCCTCGGAGATCAAAAGGATCGTGAGGGCGAAGCTTAGTCTCCTGCAGACATACGACCATAGGCGAATGGGAACGCAATAAAAGTTGCAGTTCCGCCCTATGCGATCGTACACCACGTACATTCCAGGTCAGGATAGCCATTAAGAATAAGGGGATAAACTCTCTATTTAGAAGGGCGGCTTAAAATTACCTTTTGTTTAACCTTTGGGCTCGGGCTTTTTGTATGGAGTTGGTCAGACTCCATAGCTTCCTCGGAGGGAGGGCCCACGCGCTCAGTGCCAGAAACCGATTCAAGCGCCGTGAATCGGTTCCGGGTGGCGATGGGTGAAGGGTGCCGCTGAGCGCGGCTTGTCCCAGGACCATCCTGGGACAGCGACCTCCGAGGAGGAGAAGGTGAACTTTTGTTACCGCGCGCACGCGGAGGGTCTTTCAAAAAATCTTCCCTACGAAATTTCTGCTTGGGCTTCTTTTCAACGGCTTGCGACTTCATTGACTTGGGACCAGGTTTATACGGTTTGGTAACTGTAGCCTTAATAGACGGCCGGATGGTAGTGGCGGTTAATCCAGTCAAGGTCCAGGTCTGAGTTTCGGCATCTACTCGTGGTACTGGCGAGGCAACAACAGAACTAAATGTACCAGATCGCAGGAGTGAAGGTTGGCGCGCATGGAAACGCCTCCGGGCTTCGGCGAAGGAGAGTTTTTCCTTAACCCGGATCTCCTGGATCGCCTTCTCGTCCAAGTACCGCGGACAGTCGGCAAACGAAGCAGAATGAGACCCTTTACAATTAACGCAGACGGGGGCTGTTGAACAGGTACCTTCGTGTGAGGGCTGGCTACATGTTGCACAGATGTTAACGGCACTCTTACATGAGACTTGCGTATGCCCAAAACGTTGGCATTTAAAACAACGCAGAGGTCTAGGAATATAAGGCCTCACAGAAATCCGTTCGTACCCTGCGGAAATGCTCGTGGGCAGATCGACGCCATCAAATGTAATAAACAGGGTACGAGTGGGTACCAATACGCCGTCGCGTTTGGCCTGCACTCGATGGACCGCTGTCACCTTCTGGTCTGCAAGATATTCTACCAGGTCCTCGTCCGATATACCATCGAGGCTATGGTAGGTAATAACGCCTCGACAGGAATTCAATGTGCGATGCTTCTCCACACGGATGGGATAGCCGTGGAGAAGCGTAGCGCGTAACAAGGTCTTACTTTGCTGATCGGAGTTCGTTTGGGCTAATAAGGAACCATTCCGTAGACGAGTGCAGGACTGAACCGCACCAGCAATTGCATCAATGCCCTTTTGAATAATGAAAGGGTTCACCTTCTCAAAGCTTTGTCCTTCTTCGGTTCGTGAAATGACCAAGTAACAACCAGTTGTCTGTGGTGTCACTTCTGTTACATAAACTTTTCGGCGCTTGTTAGTAGTAATGGAGGAAGGGTGCTCCATAGCGAAATAAATCCTCCACCATTGCAACCGTCTCCGACCTCGGGCTCTGACTTCTCGGGCGTTACCCCGGCTTGGGTGAGTGGCCTATCTATACCAGACTCACCCCAGGGTCACACCTCCCAGAACATAGACAGAGGGACCCAATCGCCGTCAGAAGTCAGCAGCTCATGCAATGGCCCCCCCGCGGGACTGCAGTTGAACAGCGGATACGAACACAAACCCTACATGACGACCCCGGGTGGTGGGGATGACGCCATTACCCACTCACCCAGCTGCGCACGCGGTGCGCGGGTATCCGTCAGGCTGTGTCCACGGAGGATTTAAATAAAAAGATAAAAGAAACTAAAACTATGTGGGCGTTTCGCACGCAAGGTAGGCCGGCGGGGAAGAAAAAGAGAGATATGCGAATGTCGTGGTGCGAAATGGCCGGAAAGTGATAAGGGAAGAAAGAAACGATGGTGAGGTGCGTTATGGATGGAATGAAAAGAACGCACGAGAGCCTACCTTGGGTCCATCGGTCACTTGAAGAACCCACCTCGACCGGATGGGGGTGAGGGGATGAATATGTAGATGATTGGCTCGGGAACCCCCGGGTGCGCCAAAAACCCGTACTCACATAAGGTGAGCCCCTGAGGGGTTTTGGCGGCAAACAGTTGGTAATCTAAATGCGCTCTCCTGCCAGGAACTAACCTTTTAGGAAACACGCAGAGATCTGAACCGGTGTCTATTAGGAATCTGTGCTTGCTTCTGCTGTCAGTAATGAACAGGCGGCCTGATGAAGAGGTGCAGTCGTTTGCCGCCACTAACGGCTGCTGCAGTCGTTTTCCGGGATATAGGTACAGGGTGACGTACACTTCCGGGCAGCGTCGCCGAACCGACGGTGGTACCAACATTGACTCCGAACTGCCGACGAGTCGCGGGAGGAGTGTGGTGACTGACTTCTTTGTCGTTGGCGGTTTCGCGAATGCGAACGCTGTCGTACTGGACGGGTTGTTAAGGCTGCCACTTGCTTAGATAGCTCTTCAACTCGCTGTAGAAGCATGGTGAGTTCGGATGAAGGGTTAACGGTCGCCACGCAGGGAGGCGGAGGCGTCACCTCGTGAATTTTGTCTGCCAGTAACGAAACGGCATCAAGGTTAGCGTCCATTTGGCAGGCGATGATGGTCTGGATATGAGATGGCAAACGGCTCGACCATATACTCCTCAAGAAGTCGTCTGGAACGTCTGGTGCGAGGCTTTTGAGGTGCCGCAAAAATTGGGATGGCTTGCGGTCCCCCATTTCCTCGTGAGTTAGCAACTGCCGAACGCGTTGCTCCTTGGAGGTGGACAACCTGCGTACCAATTCCGCCCTGAGTTTTGTGTAGGGACCTTCAGCTGGTGGATTAGTTATTATATCCTCCACTTCTGCGGCATATCGGTGGTCGAGCTGAGCAATTGCGTGATTGAATTTAGTTCTTTCACTGGTAATACCGCTGAGTTCGAATTGCCCTTCTGCTTGGGCAAACCATAGTGCAGGTTTGTCGGCCCAAAAGGGAGGCAACTTCACCGCCACACGATAAACAGTACCTGCAGCTGCCTGCTCCGTAGCCATGTTTATTGTATGCGTATACGCGGCACCTAACACGAGTTAAATTGTTACTTTTTGACGAATACTTTTCACTTTTTCACGGTAGCTTTTACACGATCACGTCGGGGTCACCAAATGTGGGTTAAGGTTGAACTGAGATGTAAACACCACAGATATGTATAACACTAAATTTATTAACTCCGCGTACACAATACAGAAACAATATACGAACTAAGAAATAACAAACTCAGCAGTTTAAGTTCTGGTATGCAATCGTCTGTTTTCGGCAGAATGCCAGTCCCGACTCCCTGCCTTAGCGTTGCTTCCCGGCAGGGGTGGCTTAGCGACCCAAGCGCACAGCTGTTCCTTGTCACTCACTGCTCGCTGTCTGGGAGATGCTGCCCTCTGAAGACGTGCCCACCCTTGGAAGCTGCTTCCAAGGGATGGTTAAGTAGCTGCTTTCTGTGTGGTGGTTGAGCCGCCACAGGTTCTATGGATTGTATCATCTGTAGTCTGTTTATATGAACTCAAAACTGGCTATTGCCTCAAAAACAATAGCAAAAGCTGCAAAGAATAGGAAAAACCAGTAGAAATTAACAAAGAACAACAAAAAACTTCAATGTATGCTATTAATGAAAAAATGAAGCTTGGTATGACTAGAGGAATCTTAAATAAAAATGGATCTGCACTTAGAAATGTTAACTCTATCACATTTTGACATTGGCTAACCTGCATTATGTTCACTGAATTGGAAGGAGGTGAAAAAATATCATTGGTCAGTTATAAGCAAATGACATCCCAATGTGCAAAATTGATGTGCTACTTTGCTATCAATATGCATTCCTGTAATATTGTATGCTGTTTTGCTTCCCAGTCTCATTTCCATTCTGGTTATGGTTTTCGGGTTATTGTGAACCAGCCTTAATATTCTGGATGGCAAGGAGTGAACTAGATCTAACCAACAATCACAACTTGCACCTTTGCAAGGAAGGGTAATATATTTAACTGACCTTTATTTTGTAATGTCATAATTGCTTTTATGATTTTTTTTTTTTGAAACCAAAGTGAAGTTTATTTTCCATTTATGTGCAGAAATTGAGATTTTTATTACAGTAATTAGAGTAATAAAAATCTCTTCATGCATTTAAATTGTTATAATTGCTTGTTTAATTACAATCAATGTCTGGAGCTATTGGGATTAGATTTGCACTTTGCTAGAGAAGGCTAGTAACACCTGTGTATTTTCATAATAATCCTATGAATGCAAACAGCGTTAGCCCTTCAAGCATTTCACCATTGTTGTAACTAGTCGGTGAGAACTATAGTTTTGCATCACATCTTGTCTTCTCCATGGTAATTTTCCCATTTTTCTGCCCAAAGAAGTGTGCATGTGCTATACATCTTTTCATGAATGGGAGAAGTTATGTTAACTGTAGGAATAAACACTTTTCAACAGCATCATATATTGGATAAATTTTGGTAACCAGAAAGTGCTATCCAGAAGATTGATGAACATATAACAAACACAGTTCTTAACCCTGTTGGCAGACCAGTCACCACATAACATCAGTATACAGTGTTCCAGTGCTCACAATGTAACACTGTAACAGAGCCTAATAACCTGAATATTGATTTTTGTTTAAAAGGTTTTGGTATTGCCCTTCACATCCCTGCTATAGACAGACCATAAAAAAAACTATTATTAATACTGTCACCTGCTGCTGTGTTGACTCCATCAGTCTGTTTTAGACGGACCTCAGGTGGCTTGGGAAGCTTCAGCTCACTTCGGGTTCCATCGGATTCAGTCAACTTTTGCCAAGATAGTAGTGAGTTTTTGTTTGAGGAGATAGAAGAAATCGCCAACTTAGTGTGGGTGAAAACAGTGCAGTGTATGTGGGTGGCAGGCTTCTTGTCTCAGTAAATGATGTAAAGAGATCTATAATGAAAGTATGGTGAGTAACTTGTAATTTTTTAATGTAGTTTAAACTCTTATTCTCTCCACAGTCGTGGTTTGTAAGATTAGGTTTCTTTTGCAGCAGGTTTGCAATTTTGCCATCTGAAGCCCCTTTTAATGTATGCGCGGCCTGAGTTAGTAATAGCTAGCTGAGGTTAATGACAATACTGTGTTATTTTATTTATGTCTAATAATTGTTTTTTCACACTGGCTAGGAATGGCTAAGGCTGGAACTTTAGATCAATAAGCTAAAATAAAAAGAAAGTACTGTATGCGAGGTTTATTGCTATAAAGTCTAATTACCTGAACTTGAAGTACTTTTTGAAACAATCTATCCTGTACTCCAACCTCAACATTCCTTGAATTTTCTTGTCGTCCTCCGTAGTGGAGTGGTTACCATGCTAGCCTCTAGTTCCCAAGGTCACAGGTTCAAATCCGGTGGAGGGCAATGGATTTTTTTCGGCCGTAAAAATCCTTAGCATGGTTTCCTTCGGAAGGAAGGTAAAGCCGGTGGTTCCTTGTCGTAGATTTACTGCACGTAAAAGAACCTCAAGCCTGATAAAGAGGCCCCTGAGCAAAATTACCAGTCTTTCATGCCCAATATAGAATGGGATGCTAAGGAGCACAGCAGTTAAAGAGCTTCCATAAATAAAAAAAATAAAAAACCTTGAATTTTCCCCAATGAATTTAAGGGAAAATTTACAAATTAAAAATGAAAAGCAATTTTAATATGCTCAGATTAATGCAATTGTTTATTAGCTATAGAATACTACATTCACATAATAAAACTTAAAACATTGATCTAGCATGTTGAACATTTAAATACTACAGAGCAAGATGAATTCTACTGAATGAATCAGGATAATAGTTTCTAAGGCTATATGTCAGTAATACTTTTGCATAATATAACTACTGAGTTTTAACACTTACAAAGCATAGATAATGCTTTAATTAGGATCAACCACATATAACTATTGAACTTAAAATTATTGTTTTAGGTACAGATTTTGATGAGGGGGTATTCTGAAAGGTTGTGTTCACTATTAATGACCATAAATTTAAATATTACAATGTACCGTTGTGCTTCTAAACACACAGCAACACAGAATGCTTAAAACTGGTTCTTATATACTAGTGTTATGCAGCACATGTAGTCCCAGGAACAATTGCTTACACTTGCTACTGCTGCTTAAACACCATACGTATGAGTTTTAATAGTCCCAAGACTAAATCAGAATCATTCTTCCTCCATTCTTTTATGCAGCTCCTTGCTGCCAAATATATTGTAGGATATTGTCACCTACAAAATATCATTTTCAAATGTTCTCCATTAGTTTTATTGTTTCTGCTGCCTGTGCAGCGAAGTATTTCTTTGCTTCATTTGCTGCCAGTGTACTGCAGCAGGATGATGAATGCACCATTGCATAAAATGCTGCTGTAGTGCTTGGCTCGCTGAATATACTCACTCTTCTACAAGAAATTCAGCACCTGTGCACAATCTTCCGGTAGAACCACTGCACCACCAAGAAATTAATATAACTTTCAATAGTCTTTGGTATAAGCAAAATAAAGAGGAAGAGAGGAAAAAAGAATTTGCTATTAGATCTGTCATTCCATTTGTTAGCTCTGTATCTCATAAAGTAATAAGAAACTGTCCAAATGTAGCATCAAAATGATCATCAAGGCCCCTGACAATAAAATAACACCTTGGCTCTGTCAAAAATAACTTAGGTCTTCGCACTGCTGGTACCTATAAAATTCCTTTGAATGTCATAAAGTATACCATACTTGCCAACTTATGATTTTCCCATAAAATGTATGGAAGCAGAGGCATTTCTATGACTGAATGGCAATGGAGGCATTTTTAAGGCTTTGTGGGGGCAGATTTAAAGTTTTACTGACTTTCACCATGTGCATGAAAAGTATTAAATTGTATTGCATTATATTGTAATTTGTTGTTGATAATAATGTAAGACTTCTTGCTAACTTAAAACAACAATGCTAATTGGTATACAGTGCTATGATAGTCCAGGTCATATCCATAACCATTATGGTCCCTCTTCTATGTGCTGCAACAAAATGCATAGCATGCAGACATTATTTTGTTGAATTTAAAATTTGATTGCATCACTGGTGGTGTCTAATGATAACCAGAAGTAATCGAACAGTAAATGGGTGTGAATATTTAGTAATGTATGACGTCCATTGTAAAGTCAATTCCCTCAAGCAGTGTATTTATTATTTGCATTCTGTGTCTGTGGAATATAAGTTTTGCATATTTTATGGCAGTTTTTATTTGTGGTTCATATGAAGTATAAAACATGGATTAGATAGCTGTCTATAGCCTAGGAAGTGTGTTCTTTGCTGTTTAAAACATGTTTACCTGTGTTACCAAGAACAATTTCAGTACTACCAGGTCTTCAAGTATTCTTATAAAATGGAATTTCCTTATATTTTAAAATCAGATAATAGATAAAGTTTTCATTCTGATCACGTCATTTGAAGTAGGAGAGGATGTTACAGCTAAGAAGTGGAAACTTCAGGGAAGAAGGGATGAAGCAAGAACATATGAAGATGCTTTTTGATGTCCCCCTATTTGGAAGAATAGACAGTCATGTTCAGGTAGAAAGTTTTGGGCTGGGAAAGAAACAGTTCTCTCCTTAAAACACATCTACAGCATGTGCCACCGACCATTGTGCCAGGCCCTGCAACCTCTGAAATGAAATGAAAGGCAGGAAAAATGTGTTAGTACAAAATCCACCACACTATTCACCTACCAACCTGAAAAAAGCATGAAGAAACCCAATGTCAGGGTGGCCGATCCAACAGGAATCAAACTTGGGACCTCCTAAATACGAGTCTCAGGCGCTACCACCTGAGCTATTCCGCTTGGTAGGGAAAATAATATAGCAAGATTAGCTTGCATTTGTGGGTTAAATGGAATGTTCAAATATGATAAAATAGCATCAATTATATGGCAATTTTAACTATTCCTCACAGTAATGCCGAATGTGAAGGTGTTTTCAGTCTTGTGAGAGTACTACCATATGCTACTGAGAGTGTCTTAGCAACGAGAGCTAACAAAGTTACAGCAAAAAGCCTAAAAGGTTTTGCATATACTGCCTTAAATGTCATTGAATGTGTAATGATATAGGATGCTGTCTGCAAACACACCTCCAGATTAATAGCTTAGTTAGTTTTGTGCATGGTGCTGTGATAACGAACTTGATGTCATCAATCTGCTCCATGTATACATATGTACTAGTTGTCTTCTGTTTGAAAAAGGCTAGTGAATATGTTTTATAATTATATCAGTGTTATGGCTTATATTGCATGCAGTTTTGGTATATTTACTGCACTGAACATTATGCTTTGCTAGGTGAGGAAAAGTACCACTTTCCTACTTGCTCTGCCTTGTAATATGATGCTTGAAACCGCAACTTCACACCTGTCAGTTTGGAATAGGAATGGTAAACAAAAGTCAGGAATCACTAAAACTGGTGGAGACCTTAAAGCCTGTTTTAATTTATCAAAAGCTTGTTGCTGTTCTTCTTGCCACTTAAATTTAACACTCTCCTGTCTTCAAAGATTTAGCTGAGGAACATAAGTTTGCATAATCAGGAATAAATTTTGAAAAATAGTTTACCATCCTGATAAACCTTGTAATCCATTTCACCATCTTTGGCATAGAATACTCTGTAATGCTTGTCATTCTCTTGTATGGGTTTCAACTCCTTTATTTGAAGTTATGTTTCCAAGGAACTTTAATTGCGAAGATGCAAATTTCATTTTCTGGAAATGTACTGTCAATCCAGTTTTACAGAGCCAAAACAAGATTTCCCTAACATGTTCAATATCTTCCTTGAACGTTTGAGAGTACACACAAGGATCATCCAAATAATGGTACAAATACTTGTGCTTGCCCTCAAAAACTTGTCCAGCAATCTTATAAGAACCTGTGCACCAACAGTCAAACCAAAAGGTAAATAATTGAACTCATAAATTGTAATGTGTAACGAATTCTGCATATGTTTTTGGATTCCTCATACATCAGAATTTTGTAGTAAGCACTGTTTTAAGTCCAGCATCACAAAATACTTTGCACTGCTAATTTTGGTGTAAATGAGGGAGAGGTACCAATTGATGTTCAACTTGCTATTCAATATCCAATAGTCAAGCACTATTTTAATCTCACCATTCTGTTCGGGTACTAAAATACTGGGCTAAAATAATTTCATTTTGAATACCTTATCACCTCCTTCAGCAGCATATCATCTACCTGCTGTTTCAATAATTGCATTTGGTACAGGGGTAATCTGTGTGGTGTAAGCGTACAGTCTTAGAATCCCGTAATTGAATGCAACATTCCATAAAGTGAGCATGGCCTAATTTAGATGACAATATTGTGACGCAGCGGCTATGGCCCAAGGTTATCGGGAAGTGGGCGCCGAGCGGTCCGAGTAAACAACGATAACGCCGCTTGCCAGCATAAATACAGGTCGCACTGTCGCGAGATAACTAGAACTTTCTGGAAGCCTTACCTCCCTCCTCCTCCAGAAAGTTGAATAGTTCTAGAACGTTCGAGAACCTTCTGTGAAAGATTCCACTACCTATATAAGCGAGCGCTCTCGCGAGCAGTCAGTCGCGAGTTGAAAGAAACTCGAGTGTGATAGAGTGGAGTCAGTTCCGAAATTGAGTGCAAGTCGGTGAGTTAGTTGAGTTGCGTCGGTCAGCGAGCGATCGAATGGGCAGGTGAGTTTCCCGCGCGACGTTGAGAGGGATTCCCCGAGCGAGTTGGTGACGGCTTCTGTGACGTGCAGCTAATGCTACCGCGGAGCGACGTTGTGGAGGTCTTGTGTTCGACTCCCGAGTGAAGTGAACCGCCCGGCGTGAAGAGGCTGCGTCATGAAGGAAGTGAACTGACGGAGAATTGAACTAGTTCACAAGAGTGAAGTGAACTCCCACCTGAAAGTGAACTACATAAAAACGTAACAGTGACAGTGAGAGAAAATGACAGTTGAAAATTGGATAAAGTTTCACTGGTGTCAGGAGTGGGATAAATCGCTACCATGGAGCCAAAGTTTAAAGAATTGTTAAGTGAAGTGAAGATCATGAAATCTGAAATGGAGAAGATGGAGGCAAAAATGGAACCCGGAATGGAAAAGATGGGAACAGAAATGAAGACCGAAATGGAGAAAATGAAATTTGGAACGGAGAAAATGGAGAGTGAAATAAAGGAATGTAAATTCCGAAATGGATAAGATGGGAACGAAATGAACAGTGTTGAAGAAGAAATGAAAGTGAGATCAAAACTCGGCTTTGATAACGACTCCGTAAAGCGTGAGGTAAACGCAACGGTAGTAGGTTTAGAAAGGTGACATCGCTAAGGAGTTAGAAAAAATCAAAACTTACATGGAAGATGGTGTTAATGTGGTGGAAGAGCGTCTAGATTAGCAAGGAGAACGGCTAGACGGACAGACGAAAGAAAACAAGATAGAGGCTGCAATAGACGAACGTCTGGAACAGCAGATGACGGAGAGTGCGGCAGCCCTATGCCCAGTCACGGTGCGACTTGCAGTTGTTTGTGACGAGAAGGTCTTGAAAAGGAGCAGCTCGAGGATCGAGACATGGGGCCGATTCTGAAGGATAAAGAACCTGGTGTACAACCTGCGTGGGCAAATGTTTCTCCCAGAGGTCCGAGCTATGAGAGCTGTTGGACGCGGTGGGACTCCATGGTGTTGAGGAATCGTGTACAGAAGGAAGTGTGGAAGTTCGCAGCCAGAAGGACTAGGCTGAAACAGCTGGTGCTCCTGGAGAAAACTGTGAAGGAAGTCCTCGAGGAAACGCATGTCAGCACTACCTGGGGGCACCTAGGTGCGAATCTTGACGAAACTGCGTCGCTGATTCTGTTGGTTGCATCTTCGAAGCGACGTGGAGAGATGGTGCCAGAAATGCGACATCCATGCCACAGATCCTGGGCCCCCGTCTCGCATTCGGTGCCGGCTCCGAGGGAGGGCTGGTGGTAGTTCATTGTGATTGCCTTGCTACAGATCGGGAGCTGTTCGGGACGACCCAAGGTTATCGGGAGGTCGGCGCCGAGCAGTCCGAGTAAACAACGATAACGCCGCTTGCCAGCGTAAACACCGGGCGCTATCGGAAGATAACTAGAACTTTTTGGAAGCTTTATCTCCCCCTCCTCCAGAAAATGTGTCGAAATAGTCCTAGAACGTTTGAGAACCTTCAGTGGAAGATACCACTGCCTATATAAACGAACGCTCTCGCGGGCAGTCGGTCAATCGCGAGTTGAAAGCAAATCGAGTGCGACAGAGTGGTGTCACTTCCGACAGTAGAGTGAGTTGCGTCATTGAGTGCAAGTCGGTTAGTTAGTTGAGTTGCGTCGGTCAGCGAGTTAGTTGGCGGTTGAGTTTCTCGCGCGATGTTGAGCAATTCCCCAAGTGAGCTGGTGACGGCTTCTATGACGTGCAGTGAGTGCTACCGCGGAGCTGTGATGATGATGATGAGATGCGGTTTAAGGGCGCTAAAATACTAAGGTCATCAGCGCCCTAACAATGTATAAAATGTAGTCAAAATATAAAACAACCGCATAATTAAAAACGGGACATAAACCCGCGATGTCCAAAAGCTAAAAACAACAATACAACAATCCTAAAAACTAACACACTAAAGGCATAGGCAACAAAAGATTAAAACGTGTCAAGGACTGTAGAATGCGAGGGACATGAGCGCCTTTTGTCCACTGGGGATTAGAGTCCCCATAAAAAACAGACAGAATAAAATTACTAAGCTAAAAGACGCTCAACGCATTAAATGCGCAGATTAAAATCACTGTCATGAATAAAACGTAAAACACATTCTACAGCACGCGTGTCGTCTGCCAAAACGTGATGATGATGATGATGATGATATGCGGTTTAAGGGCGCTAAACTGCTAAGGTCATCAGCGCCCTTACAATGTGTAAAATATAAGGTCAAAATATAAAAGACAGGTAAAAGAACCGCATAATTAAAAACGGGACACAAACCCGCGATGTCCAAAATAGGCTAAAAATAACAATAATATAACAATAACAACAATAATAACAATAACAATAACAACAATAATAATACAAATATCTGAAAAACCAACACACTAAAAGCATAGCCAATAAAAGATTAAAACGTGTCAAGAACTGTAGAATGCGAGGGACATGAGCGCCATATGTCCACTGGGTATTAACTCCGTATTAAAACATACAGAATAAAATAACAAAGCTAAAAGACGCTCAGCGCATCAAATGCGACGATTAAAACCAATGTCACTTATAAAACGTAAAAGACATTCTACAGCATGCGCGTCGTCTGCCAAAACGTTGGCTATGCCAACAGGCAGACCCACGCGAACGCGCAGTGGAGCTAAAACTTGACACTCAGTTAAAATGTGACGCACCGTTAAGGGCAAGTCACACTGCTGACACAGGGGAGCGGGATCACCACTGAGCAGGTAACTATGACTAAAACGGCAATGTCCAATTCGTAAACGGGCTAAAAGTACCTCTTCCCGACGTGAAGAACGAGAAGAGGTACCCCAGATTAACGGGAGAGGCTTAACCTCCCGCAACTTGTTCCCCCGGAGGGCCGTCCACTCATCGCGCCAGCGCGAGAGGATGCGGCGCCGTAAAATAACACACGAATCTGACGAGGGAACAACAGAAGTAAAAAATCTGGGTAATAAAATCGCCGATTTCGCAGCGGCGTCGGCAGACTCATTACCTGAGATGCCCACATGACCTGGAATCCACATGAAGGACACGCTGATGCCAGAGGCACCAAGCGAGTGGAGCAGGTCATGTATGCGCTGTACGAGCGGGTGGTAATGGTACAGCGCAGTAATAGTCTGAAGGGCACTCAGAGAATCCGTACAAATAAAACAGTGCCGGAAGGCGTGCCGCTGAATGTATAAAACAGATTGATAAATGCTAAAAATTTCGGCGGTAAAAATTGAACATTGTCCAGGTAAACGAAACTTAAAACTACAGTGACCAAAAACAAAGGCACATCCAACTCCAGCTTCAGTCTTAGATCCATCGGTAAAGATAAAATGGAAGTCCCCGAATTGAGCCCGTACTTCTAAAAAAGCCGATCTAAAGACTGAAGCAGGGGTCTCAGTCTTCGGCATCGACGTTAGCCCAAGGTGAAAGTGGGCCTCAGCACGGGACCATGCAGGAAGACGCGTTTCCCCCCGTGGAAGGGCCGGCGTTGGCGGAACGTCTAAATGCCGAAGGAGCTGTCGAAAGCGAACCCCTGGTGGGAGCAAAGCAGAGGAGCTAATAAAATAGTGACGATCAAGTGACTCCTCGAAAAATAACTCGAAGGACGGGTGGTCAGCCAAGCTTGAGAGTCGACAGGCATAGCTGCACAAGAGCATCTCACGCCTGAAGGATAGCGGAGGCTCTGCAGCTTCAGCATACAGGCTAAGAACAGGGCTGGTTGGAAAGGCCCCTGTAGCGACTCTTATGCCACGATGGTGAATGGCATGTAATCCACGTAACACAGATGGACGTGCCGACGAATAAACAATACACCCGTAATCAAGCTTGATCGGACCAAAGAGCGATAAAGGCGAAGAAGGACGGTCCGATCAGCTCCCCAGGATGTGCCACTTAAAACACGTAAAAGAGTAACAGAACGGTCACACTTAGCTTTTAAAAAGGAAATGTGCGAGGTCCAACACAACTTCCTATCAAAAATCAACCCTAAAAATTTCGCCTCGTCTGCAAACGGAAGTATCCCTGGCCCAAGATGGAGAGAGGGCGGAGGGAAATACTTCCGGCGCCAGAAGTTAATGCAGACGGATTTCTCGGCGGAGAAATTAAAGCCGTTGGCGTTACTCCAGGCGTAGAGACGGTCGATACAGCTCTGGAGACGGCGTTCGAGTAGACAGGTCCGCCGTGAACTACAATAAATGGCAAAATCATCAACAAAAAGGGACGATGAAGTGATGATGATGATGATGATATGCGGTTTAAGGGCGCTAAACTGCTGCGGTCATCAGCGCCCTTACAATGTGTAAAATATAAGGTCAAAATATAAAAGACAGGTAAAAAACCGCATGACTAAAAAACGGGACACAAACCCGCGATGTCCAAAAAGTTAAAAATAACAATAGAATAACAATAACAATAAAAACAATAACAATAATAACAATAACAATAATAACAATAAATATATCTGCAAAAACCAACACACTGAAATCATGGTCACTAAAAGAATAAAACGTGTCAAGAACTGTAGAATGCAAGGAACATGAGCGCCTTATGTCAGGGGAGAAGGGCCCCATTAAAACTAACAATATAAAATAAAACAGCTAAAAGGCGCTCAGCGCATCAAATGCGACGGCTAAAACCAATGTCAGTGATAAAACGTAAAATACATTCTACAGCAGGCGCGTCGTCTGCCAACACGTTGGCTAGGCCAACAGGCAGACCCACGCGAACGCGCAGTGGAGCTAAAACTTGACACTCGGTTAAAATGTGACGGACCGTTAAGGGCACGTCACACTGACAACACAGAGGTGCGGGATCACCACTTAACAGGTATCTATGACTAAAAAGACAATGTCCGATACGAAGGCGTGTTAAAAGTACCTCTTCCCGACGAGAAGCACGGGAAGAGGTAGCCCAGACTAGCGGAAGAGGTTTAACCTCCCGCAACTTGTTCCCCCGGAGGGCCGTCCACTCATCGCGCCAGCGCGAGAGGATGCGGCGACGTAAAATAACACACGAATGTGACGAGGGAACAACAGAAGTAAAAAATCTGGGTAATAAAATCGCCGATTTCGCAGCGGCGTCGGCCGACTCATTCCCTGAGATACCCACATGACCTGGAATCCACATAAAAGAGACGCTGATGCCAGAGGCACCTAGCGAATGGAGCAGGTCATGAATGCGCTGTACGAGGGGGTGGTAAGAGTACAGCGCGTTAATACTCTGAAGGGCACTCAGAGAGTCCGAACAAACAACACAACGCCGTAAGACATGCCGCTGAATGTATAAAACACATTGATAGATACTAAAACGTTCGGCGGTATAAATCGAACATTGCCCGGGTAAACGAAAAGTAAAACTATGCGCACCTAAAACAAAGGCACATCCTACTCCAACATCAGTCTTAGACCCATCAGTATAAATAAAATGACAGCCGTTGGCGTTACTCCAGGCGTAGAGACGGTCGATACAGCTCTGGAGACGGCGTTCGAGTAGACAGGTCCGCCGTGAACTACAATAAATAGCGAAATCGTCAACAAAAAGGGACGATGAAATGCCAGGTGGAATACAATTAACAATGGGGTTGATAGCAATCGCAAAAAGTGTGACACTGAGTACAGAGCCCTGCGGTACTCCGTTCTCTTGAATAAAACGACGAGATAAAACCGAGCCCACACGTACACGAAAGACGCGGTCCGTCATAAACTCCCGAAGAAATATGGGAAGACGACCGCGGATATTCCAATCGTGAGGTGTACGTAAAATGCCGCCCCTCCAACAAGTGTCATAAGCTTTCTCCAGGTCAAAAAATACAGCCACGGTTTGACACTTTCTCAGAAATCCATTCATAATATGCGTCGACAAGGACACCAGATGGTCGACGGTAGAGCGATAGCGACGAAACCCGCACTGAGCGTTCGCTAGAAGTTTCTGAGACTCAAGCCACCATGTCAACCGCCCGTTGATCATGCGCTCCATCACCTTGCAAATGCAACTGGTGAGGGAGATAGGGCGGTAGCTTGAAGGTAGTTGGCGATCCTTCCCAGGCTTAAGTATAGGGACAATGGTGGCTTCGCGCCAAACGGAAGGAAAAATGCCGTCTTGCCAAATACGGTTATAGACCTGTAAGAGAAATAGTTTACTGTCGGCTGAAAGGTTCTTTAACATCAGGACATGAATGCCGTCCGGCCCAGGAGCGGAGTGCCGAGAGCAATGAAGAGCGTGCTCCAGCTCCCTCATTGTGAATAGTTCGTTATAGCATTCATCATTAGCAGACCGAAAAGTATATGATGCGGAATCCAGCCGGTCTTTAATAGAGCGAAAGCCGGCGGAATAATGGTCTGAACTGAAAACCGCCTCAAAGGCAGCACCCAGAGTGTTAGCGATGGCAGCCGGATCCACTATGGTGGCATTAGAAACCTGAAGGCCAAAAACAGTACAATGTGACACTTTACCTGATAAGCGACGAAGTTTATCCCAAACAACGGATGAAGGCGTAAAACGATTAAAAGACTCGACAAAACGAGCCCAAGATGCCTTCTTGCTATCCTGAATAATGCGACGAGCCCTGGCGCGCGATTGGTTAAAAGTCACCAAATTATCAAGTGTAGGGTGTCGCCGAAACTCCCTAAGTGCAGTCCTACGGGCACGAACGGCGTCCCGACAATCCTCGTTCCACCACGGAACAGGTGGTTGCCGAGGTTGGGAGGATGAACGGGGTATTGCACGTTCGGCGGCAGAGAAAAGAATAGACGTAAGGTGCTGCACTAGTTGATTAATGTCGGAGAAGGGCTGGTCGTCAAAATGCACGAGGCTGGAATACAAGCTCCAGTCAGCTTTTTCGAATATCCAGGTAGGTACTCTGGAATGCTGTACGTGGTGCGACAGAAGAGAAACGATGCAGGGGTAATGGTCGCTGGAGTAGGTGTCAGCGACGAGTTCCACTGAAGACGACTAGCAAGCTGGTGGGAGCAAATGGCAAGGTCCAGGTGTGAGAATGTACCAGAAGAATCAGAAATAAAAGTAGGCTCACCTGTATTGAGGATTGAAAGATTGAACTGGTAAAAAATGTCGGAAAGAAGAGTTCCCCTCGCACAAGCCCTTGGCGAACCCCATAGTGGGTGATGGGCATTAAAATCTCCCAACAGAAGAAATGGTGTTGGGAGAGCGGACAGGAGAGATCGAATTTCCGCGGGAGCGAGAGGAGACGATGGAGGTGTATACACAGAACAAACAGAAAAGAAAAAACCGGGTAACTGCAGTCTAATGGCAACAGCTTGCAAGTCGGACGTAAGTGTGATAGTTTGAAAATGAACGTCATTACGCACCAAGATCATGACACCACCATGAGCAGGAGTACCCTCCTGCGGTTCAAGGTCGTAGCGAACCGGAGTATATCCTCGGAGATCAAAAGGATCGTGAGGGCGAAGCTTAGTCTCCTGCAAACATACGACCATAGGCGAATGGGAACGCAATAAAAGTTGCAGTTCCGCCCTATGCGATCGTACACCACGTACATTCCAGGTCAGGATAGCCATTAAGAAAAAAGGGGATAAACTGTCTATTTAGAAGGGCGGCTTAAAATTACTTTTTGTTTAACCTTGGGGCTCGGGCTTTTTGTATGGAGTTGGTCAGACTCCATAGCTTCCTCGGAGGAAGGGCCCACGCGCTCAGTGCCAGAAACCGATTCAAGCGCCGTGAATCAGTTCTGTGTGGCGATGGGTGAGGGGTGCCGGTGAGCGCGGCTTGTCCCAGGACCTTCCTGGGACAGCGACCTCCGAGGAGGAGAAGAACTTTTGTTACCGCGCGCACGCGGAGGGTCTTTCAAAAAATCTTCCTTACGTAGTTTCTGCTTGGGCTTCTTTTCAGCGGCTTGCGATTTCATTGTCTTTGGACCAGGTTTATAGGGCTTGGTAACAGTAGCTTTAATAGACGGCCGGGTGGTAGTGGCGGTTATTTCAGTCAAGGTCCAGGTCTGAGTTTCGGCATCTACTCGTGGTACTGGCGAGGCAACAACAGAACTAAATGTGCCAGATCGCAGGAGTGAAGGTTGGCGCGCATGGAAACGCCTCCGGGCTTCGGCGAAGGAGAGTTTTTCGTTTACCCGGATCTCCTGGATCGCCTTCTCGTCCAAATACCGCGGATAGTCGGCAAACGAAGCAGAATGTGACCCTTTACAATAAACGCAGACGGGGGCTTTTGAACAGGCACCTTCGTGTGAGGGCTGGCTACACGTTGCACAGATGTTAACGGCACTCTTACATGAGACTTGCGTATGCCCAAAACGTTGGCACTTAAAACAATGCAGAGGTCTAGGATTATAAGGCCTCACAGAAATACGTTCGTACCCTGCGGAGATGCTCGTGGGCACATCGACGCCATCAAATGTTAGCAACAGGGTACGAGTGGGTACCAATACGCCGTCGCGTTTGGCCTGCACTCGATGAACCGCTGTCACCTTCTGGTCTGCAAGATATTCGACCAGGTCCTCGTCCGATATGCCATCGAGGCTATGCGTGGTGACAACGCCTCGACAAGAATTCAAGGTGCGGTGCTTCTCAACACGGATAGGATAACCGTGGAGAAGCGTGGCGCTCAACAAGGACTTACTTTGTGCCTCGGATTTGCTTTGCACTAACAACGAACCATTACGAAGGCGAGTGCAGGAGAGAACCGGACCAGCAATTGAGTCAATGCCCTTCTGGATGATAAAAGGGTTCACCTTCTCGAATGATTGTCCTTCCTCTGTTCGGGTAATCACTAAGTAACAACAAGCTGTTGGCGGTGCAACTTCTGTTACTAAAACTTTTCGGCGCTTGTTGTTTATAATGGAGAAAGGGTGCTCCATAGCGAAAAAAATCCTCCACCATTGCAACCGCCTCCGACCTCGGGCTCTGACTTCCCGGGCGTTACCCCGGCTTGGGTGAGTGGCCTATCTATACCAGACTCACCCCAGGGTCACACCTCCCAGAACATAGACAGAGAGACCCAATCGCCGTCGGAAGCCAGCAGCTCATGCAATGGCCCCCCCCGCGGGACTGCAGTTGAACAGCGGATACGAACACAAACCCTACATGACGACCCCGGGTGGTGGGGATGACGCCATTACCCACTCACCCAGCTGCGCACGCGGTGCGCGGGTATCCGTCAGGCTGTGTTCACGGAGGATTTAAATAAAAAGATAAAAGAAACTAAAACTGTGTGGGCGTTTCGCACGCAAGGTAGGCCGGCCAGGAAGAAAAAGAGTTGTGTGAATGTCGTGGTGCGAAATGGTCGGAAAGGAACAAGAGAAGAAAGAAACGATGGTGAGGTGCGGTATGAATGAAATGTAAAGAACGCACGAGAGCCTACCTTGTGTCCACCGGTCACGAGAAGAACCCACCTCGCCCGGATGGGGGTGAGGGGATGAATGTGGCGATGATTGGCTCGGGAACCCCCGGGTGCGGCAAAAACCCGTACTCACATAAGGTGAGCCCCTGAGGGGAGGGACGATGAAATGCCAGGTGTAATACAATCAACAATGGGGTTGATAGCATTCGCAAAAAGTGTGACACTGAGTACAGAGCCCTGCGGTACTCCGTTCTCTTGAATAAAACGACTAGATAAAACCGAGCCCACACGTACACGAAAGACGCGGTCCGTCTTGAACTCCCGAAGAAATAGGGGAAGACGACCGCGGATATTCCATGCGTGAAGTGTACGTAAAATGCCGCCCCTCCAACAAGTGTCGTAAGCTTTCTCCAGGTCAAAAAACAGAGCCACGGTTTGACACTTTCTCAGAAATCCATTCATAACATGCGTCGACTGGGACACCAGATGGTCGACGGTAGAGCGATAACGACGAAATCCGCACTGAGCGTTCGCTAAAAGTTTCTGAGACTCAAGCCACCATGTCAACCGCCCGTTGATCATGCGCTCCATCACCTTGCAAATGCAACTGGTGAGGGAGATAGGGCGGTAGCTGGAAGGTAGTTGGCGATCCTTCCCAGGCTTAAGAATAGGGACAATGGTGGCTTCGCGCCAAACGGAAGGAAAAATGCCGTCTTGCCAAATACGGTTATAGACCTGTAAGAGAAATAGTTTACTGTCGGCTGAAAGGTTCTTTAACATCAGGACATGAATGCCGTCCGGCCCGGGAGCGGAGTGCCGAGAGCAATGAAGAGCGTGCTCCAGCTCCCTCATTGTGAATAGTTCGTTATAGCATTCATCATTAGCAGACCGAAAAGTATATGATGCGGAATCCTGCCGGTCTTTAATAGAGCGAAAGCCGGCGGAATAATGGTCTGAATGGGATACCGCCTCAAAGGCAGCACCCAGAGTGTTAGCGATGGCAGCCGGATCCACTATGGTGGCATTAGAAACCTGAAGGCCAGAAACAGTACAATGCGACACTTTACCTGAGAAGCGACGAAGTTTATCCCAAACAACAGATGAAGGCGTAAAGCGATTAAAAGACTCGACAAAACGAGCCCACGACGCCTTCTTGCTATCCTGAATAGTGCGACGAGCCCTGGCGCGCGATTGTTTAAAAGTCACCAAATTATCAAGTGTAGGGTGGCGCCGAAACACCCTAAGTGCAGTCCTACGAGCACGAACAGCGGCCCGACAATCCTCGTTCCACCACGGAACATGCCTTCGCCGAGGTTGAGAGGATGAACGGGGAATTGCGCGTTCGGCAGCAGAGAAAATAGTAGACGTAAGATACTGCACTAGTTGGTTAATGTCGGTGAAGGGCTGGTCGTCAAAATGCACGAGGCTGGAACACAAACTCCAGTCGGCTTTTGGGAATATCCAGGTAGGTACTCTGGAATGTTGTACGTGGTGTGACAGAAGAGAAACGATGCAGTGGTAATGGTCGCTGGAGTAGGTGTCAGCGACGACGTTCCACTGCAGACGACTAGCAAGCTGGAGTGAGCAAACGGCAAGGTCCAGGTGTGAGAATGTACCAGAAGAATCGGAAATAAAAGTAGGCTCACCTGTATTGAGGATTAAAAGATTGAACTGGTAAAAAATGTCGGAAAGAAGAGTTCCCCTCGCACAAGCCCTTGGCGAACCCCATAGTGGGTGATGGGCATTAAAATCTCCCAACAGAACAACTGGGGTTGGGAGAGCGGACAGGAGAGCTCGAATGTCCGCGGGAGCGAGGGGAGACGATGGAGGTGAATACACAGAACAAACAGAAAAGAAAAAACCGGGTAACTGCAGTCTAATGGCAACAGCTTGCAAGTCGGACGTAAGTGGGATAGTTTGAAAATGAACATCATTACGCACCAAAATCATGACACCTCCATGAGCAGGATTACCCTCCTCCGGTTTAAGGTCGTAGCGAACCGGAGTGTACCCTCGGAGATCGAAAGGGTCTTGAGGGCGAAGCTTGGTCTCCTGCAAACATACGACCATAGGTGAATGGTAACGCAATAAAAGTAGCAGTTCCGCCCTATGCTATCGTACACCACGTACATTCCAGGTCAGGATAGCCATTAAGAAAAAGGGGATAAACTGTCTATTTAGAAGGGCGGCTTAAAATTACCTTTTGTTTAACCTTTGGGCTCGGGCTTTTTGTATGGAGTTGGTCAGACTCCATAGCTTCCTCGGAGAGAGGGCCCACGCGCTCAGTGCCAGAAACCGATTCAAGCGCCGTGAATCGGTTCTGGGTGGCGATGGGTGAGGGGTGCCGCTGAGCGCGGCTTGTCCCAGGAGCATCCTGGGACAGCGACCTTCGAGGAAGAGAAGGTGAACGTTTGTTACCGCGCGCACACGGAGGGTCTTTCAAAAAATCTTCCCTACGAAGTTTCTGCTTGGGCTTCTTTTCAGCGGCTTGCGTCTTCATTTACTTTGGACCAGGTTTATAGGGCTTGGTAACAGTGGCTTTAATGGACGGCCGGATGGTAGTGGCGGTTATTCCTGTCATGGTCCAGGTCTGAGTTTCGGCATCTACTCGTGGTACTGGCGAGGCAACAACAGAACTAAATGTGCCAGATCGCAGTAGTGAAGGTTGGCGCGCATGGTAACGCCTCCGGGCTTCAGTGAAGGAGAGTTTTTCCTTTACCCGCATCTCCTGGATCGCCTTCTCGTCCAAGTACCGCGGACAGTCGGCAAACGAAGCAGAATGAGACCCTTTACAATTAACGCAGACGGGGGCATTTGAACAGGTACCTTCGTGTGAGGGCTGGCTACATGTTGCACAGATGTTAACGGAACTCTTACATGAGACTTGCGTATGCCCAAAACGTTGGCATTTAAAACAACGCAGAGGTCTAGGAATATAAGGCCTCACAGAAATCCGTTCGTACCCTGCGGAAATGCTCGTGGGCAGATCGACGCCATCAAATGTAATAAACAGGGTACGAGTGGGTACCAATACGCCGTCGCGTTTGGCCTGCACTCGATGCACTGCAGTCACCTTTTGATCGGATAGATAGTCTACTAGATCCTCGTCCGATATACCATCGAGGCTATGGGTGGTAACGACGCCCCGACAGGAGTTCAATGTGCGGTGCTTCTCGACACGGATGGGATAACCGTGGAGAAGCGTTGCGCGCAACAAGGTCTTACTTTGCTGATCGGACTTAGTTTGTGTCAATAAGGATCCATTCCGTAAACGAGTGCATGATTGAACCGCACCAGCAATAGCATCTATGCCCTTCTGAATTATAAAAGGGTTCACCTTCTCAAAGTTTTGTCCTTCTTCTGTTCTTGAAATGACCAAGTAACAACCAGATGACGGCGGTGCTACTTCCGTTACAATGACTTTTCGGCGCTTGTTTGTATTAATGGAGGAAGGGTGCTCCATAGCGAAAAAAATCCTCCACCATTGCAACCGTCTCCGACATCGGGCTCTGACTTCCCGGGCGTTACCCCGGCTCGGGTGAGTGGCCTATCTATACCTATCTCACCCCAGGGTCACACCTCCCAGAACATAGACAGAGGGACCCAATGGCCGTCGGAAGTCAGCAGCTCATGCAATGGCCCCCCGCGGGACTGCAGTTGAACAGCGGATACGAACACATACCCTACATGACGACCCCGTGTGGTGGGGATGACGCCGTTACCCACTCACCCAGTTGCGCACGCGGTGCGCGGGTATCCGTCAGGCTGTGTCCACGGAGGATTAACATAAAAGGTTAATGATGATGATGAGGTGGAGCTTAAGGGCGCTCAACTACATTGGTTATTAGCACCCTTACATTATATAAAATATAAAATTGAAAAGTCAAAAAAAAACTAAAAAACCAGACACAAATTGGCTTGGTCAAAACACTAAAAAACAACACACCAAAGACTAAAATCTACACACTAAAATCATGGTCACTAAAAGAATAAAATGTGTCAAGAACTGTAGAATGCAAGGAACATGAGCGCCTTATGACTGGGGAGAAGGGCCCCAGTAGAACTAACAATATAAAATGAAACAACTAAAAGGCGCTCAGCGCATCAAATGCGACGATTAAAACCAATGTCAGTGATAAAACGTAAAAGACATTCTACAGCATGCGCGTCGTCTGCCAACACGTTGGCAAGGCCAACAGCCAGACCCACGCGAACGCGCAGTGGAGCTAAAACTTGACACTCGGTTAAAATGTGACGGACCGTTAATGGCATAGAACATTGAGCACACAGAGGTGCGGGATCACCACTAAGCAGGTATCTATGACTAAAAAGGCAATGTCCGATACTAAGGCGTGTTAAAAGTACCTCTTCCCGACGAGAAGCACGGGAAGAGGTAGCCCAGACTAGCGGAAGAGGTTTAACCTCCCGCAACTTGTTCCCCGGAGGGCCGTCCACTCATCGCGCCAGCGCGAGAGGATGCGGCGACGTAAAATAACACACGAATCTGACGAGGGAACAACACGGGTAAAAAATCTGGGTAATAAAATCGCCGATTTCGCAGCGGCGTCGGCTGACTCGTTCCCTGAGATGCCCACATGACCTGGAATCCACATAAAAGAGACGCTGATGCCAGAGGCACCAAGCGAGTGGAGCAGGTCATGTATGCGCTGTACGAGGGGGTGGTAAGTGTACAGTGCGCGAATACTTTGAAGAGCACTCAGGGAGTCGGAACAAATAAAACAGTGCCGTAAGTCGTGCCGCTGAATATATAAAAGAGACTGATAAATGCTAAAAAGTTCGGCGGTAAAAATCGAACATTGCTCTGGTAAACGAAAGGTAAAACTATTTCCACCACAAAAAAGGCACATCCTACTCCAGCATCAGTCTTAGATCCATCAGTAAAGATAAAAGGCAAGTCCCTAAATTGCGACTGAAGTTCTAAAAACGCTGATGTAAAGACTGAAGAAGGGGTCTCATTCTTCGGCATTGACGATAACCCAAGGTGACAGAGGGCCTCAGCGCGCGACCATGGAGGTAAACGCGTCTCCCCCCTTGGAAGGGTCGGCGCTGGCGTAACGTCCAAATGCCGAAGTAGCAGTCGAAATCGAACCCCTGGAGGGAGCAATGCAGAGGAGCTAACTAAATATTGCCGGTCAAGTGAATCCTCGAAAAATGCCGCGAAAGACGGGTGGTCAGGCAAGCTGGCGAGTCGACAGGCATAGCTGCACAAGAGCATCTCACGCCTGGAGGACAGCGGAGGCTCTGCAGCTTCAGCGTAAAGACTGGGCACGGGGATAGTTGGAAAGGCCCCGGTAGCGACTCTAATACCACGATGATGAATGGGATCCAAGCGACGTAACACAGATGGACGTGCCGATGAAAAGACAATACACCCGTAATCAAGTTTGGATCGGACCAAAGAGCGATATAGACGCAGAAGGATGGTCCGATCAGCTCCCCAGGATGTGCCACTTAAAACACGTAAACGATTAAGAGAACGGTCACACTTTGCTTTTAAAAAGGAAATGTGCGAGGTCCAACACAACTTTCTATCAAAGATCAACCCCAAAAATTTCGCATCGCCTGCAAACGGAAGCATCCCTGGCCCTAGATGGATAGAGGGCGGAGGGAAATACTTCCGGCGCCAGAAGTTGATGCAGACGGATTTCTCGGCGGAGAAATTAAAGCCGTTGGCGTTACTCCAGGCGTAGAGACGGTCGATACAGCTCTGGAGACGGCGTTCGTGTAGACAGGTCCGCCGTGAACTGCAATAAATAGCGAAATCGTCAACAAAAAGGGACGATGAAATGCCAGGTGGAATACAATCAACAATGGGGTTGATAGCAATTGCAAAAAGTGTGACACTGAGTACAGAGCCCTGCGGTACTCCGTTCTCTTGAATAAAACGACTAGATAAAACCGAGCACACACGTACACGAAAGACGCGGTCCGTCATGAACTCCCGAAGAAATATGGGAAGACGACCGCGGATATTCCAATCGTGAAGTGTACGTAAAATGCCGCCCCTCCAACAAGTGTCATAAGCTTTCTCCAGGTCAAAAGACACAGCCACGGTTTGACACTATCTCAGAAATCCATTCATAACATGCGTCGACAGGGTCACCAGATGGTCGACGGTAGAGCGAAATCGACGAAATCCGCACTGAGCGTTCGCTAAAAGTTTCTGAGACTCAAGCCACCATGTCAACCGCCCGTTGATCATGCGCTCCATCACCTTGCAAATGCATATGGTGAGGGAGATAGGGCGGTAGCTGGAAGGTAGTTGGCGATCCTTCCCAGGCTTAAGAATAGGGACAATGGTGGCTTCGCGCCAAACGGAATGAAAAATGCCGTCTTGCCAAATGCGGTTATAGACCTGTAAGAGAAAGAGTTTACTGTCGGCTGAAAGGTGCTTTAACATCAGGACATGAATGCCGTCCGGGCCAGGAGCGGAGTGCCTAGAGCAATTAAGAGCGTGCTCCAGCTCCCTCAGTGTGAAAAGTTCATTATAACACTCATTATTACCAGACCGAAAATTAAAGGTGTCGAAATCCAGCCGGTCTTTGACAGAGCGAAAGCCGGCGGAATAATGGTCTGAACTGGATACGGTCTCAAAGGCAGCACCCAGAGTGTTAGCGATGGCAGCTGGATCCACTATAGTGGCATTGGAAACCTAAAGGCCAGAAACAGTACAACGCGACACTTTACCTGAGAAGCGACGAAGTTTATCCCAAACAACAGATGAAGGCGTAAAGCGATTAAAAGACTCGACAAAACGAGCCCACGACGCCTTCTTGCTATCCTGAATAATGCGACGAGCCCTGGCGCGCGATTGTTTAAAAGTCACCAAATTGTCAAGTGTAGGGTGTCGCCGAAACACCCTAAGTGCAGTCCTACGGGCACGAACGGCGTACCGACAATCCTCGTTCCACCACGGAACAGGTGGCCGCCGAGGTTGAGAGGATGAACGGGGAATTGCGCGTTCGGCTGCAGAGAAAATCGTAGACGTATGGTGCTGCACTAGTTGGTTAATGTCGGCGAAGGGCTGATCGTAAAAATGCACGAGGGTGGAATACAAGCTCCAGTCGGCTTTTGCGAATATCCAGGTAGGTACTCTGGAATGCTGTACGTGGTGCGACAAAAGAGAAACGATGCAGGGGTAATGGTCGCTGGAGTAGGTATCAGCGACGACGTTCCACTGAAGACGACGAGTAAGCTGGAGTGAGCAAATGGCAAGGTCCAGATGAGAGAAGGTACCAGAAAAATCAGAAATAAAAGTAGGTGCACCTGTATTGAGGATGGAAAGATTGAACTGGTAAAAAATGTCGGAAAGAGGAGTTCCCCTCGCACAAGCCCTTGGCGAACCCCACAGTGGGTGATGGGCATTAAAATCTCCCAACAGAAGAAATGGTGTTGGGAGAGCGGACAGGAGAGCTCGAATGTCCGCGGGAGCGAGGGGAGACGATGGAGGTGAATACACAGAGCAAACAGAAAACAAAAAGCCGGGTAAGTGAAGGCGAGCGGCAACAGCTAGCAAGTCGGATGTAAGTGTGACAGGTGTAAAATGAACGTCGTTACGCACTAACAACATGACACCTCCATGAGCAGGAGTACCCTCCTCCGGTTCAAGGTCGTAGCGAACCGGAGTATATCCTCGGAGATCAAAAGGATCGTGAGGGCGAAGCATAGTCTCCTGCAAACATACGACCATAGGCGAATGGGAACGCAATAAAAGTTGCAGTTCCGCCCTATGCGATCGTACACCACGTACATTCCAGGTCAGGATAGCCATTAAGAAAAAAGGGATAAACTGTCTACTTAGAAGGGCGGCTTAAAATTACCTTTTGTTTAACCTTTGGGCTCGGGCTTTTGGTATGGAGTTGGTCAGACTCCATAGCTTCCTCGGAGGGAGGGCCCACGCGCTCAGTGCCAGAAACCGATTCAAGCGCCGTGAATCGGTTCTGGGTGGCGATGGGTTAGGGGTGCCGCTTAGCGCGGCTTGTCCCAGGACCTTCCTGGGACAGGGACCTCCGAGGAGGAAAAGGTGAACTTTTATTACCGCGCGCACGCGGAGGGTCCTTTAGAAAATCTTCCCTACGAAGTTTCTGCTTGGGCTTCTTTTCAGCGGCTTGCGACTTCATTGACTTGGGACCAGGTTTATACGACTTGGTAACTGTAGCCTTAATGGACGGCCGGATGGTAGTGGCGGTTAATCCAGTCATGGTCCAGGTCTGAGTTTCGGCATCTACTCGTGGTACTGGCGAGGCAACAACAGAACTAAATGTGCCAGATCGCAGGAGTGAAGGTTGGCGCGCATGGTAACGCCTCCGGGCTTCAGCGAAGGAGAGTTTTTCCTTTACCCGGATCTCCTGGATCGCCTTCTCGTCCAAGTACCGCGGACAGTCGGCAAACGAAGCAGAATGAGACCCTTTACAATTAACGCGGACGGGGGCTGTTGAACAGGTACCTTCGTGTGAGGGCTGGCTACATGTTGCACAGATGTTAACGGCACTCTTACATGAGACTTGCGTATGCCCAAAACGTTGGCATTTAAAACAACGCAGAGGTCTAGGAATATAAGGCCTCACAGAAATCCGTTCGTACCCTGCGGAAATGCTCGTGGGCAGATCGACGCCATCAAATGTAATAAACAGGGTACGAGTGGGTACCAATACGCCGTCGCGTTTGGCCTGCACTCGATGCACTGCAGTCACCTTTTGATCGGATAGATAGTCTACTAGATCCTCGTCCGATATACCATCGAGGCTATGGGTTGTAACGACGCCCCGACAGGAGTTCAATGTGCGGTGCTTCTCGACACGGATGGGATAACCGTGGAGAAGCGTGGCGTGCAACAAGGTCTTACTTTGCTGATCGGACTTAGTTTGTGTCAATAAGGATCCATTCCGTAAACGAGTGCAGGATTGAACCGCACCAGCAATAGCATCTATGCCCTTCTGAATTATAAAAGGGTTCACCTTCTCAAAGTTTTGTCCTTCTTCTGTTCTTGAAATGACCAAGTAACAACCAGATGACGGCGGTGCTACTTCTGTTACAATGACTTTTCGGCGCTTGTTTGTATTAATGGAGGAAGGGTGCTCCATAGCGAAATAAATCCGTCTCCGACCTCGGGCTCTGACTTCCCGGGCGTTACCCCGCCTTGGGTGAGTGGCCTATCTATACCGAGCTCACCCCAGGGTCACACCTCCCAGAACATAGACAGAGGGACCCAATCGCCGTCGGAAGCCAGGAGCTCATGCAATGGCCCCCCCGCGGGACTGCAGTTGAACAGCGGATACGAACACATACCCTACATGACTACCCCGGGTGGTGGGGATGACGCCATTACCCACTCACCCAGCTGCGCACCCAGTGCGCGGGTATCCGTCAGGCTGTGTCCACGGAGGATTAACATAAAAGGTTAAAAGAAACTAAAAGTGTGTGGGCGTTTCGCACTCAAGGTAGGCCGGCGAAGAAGTAAAAGAGACGTGTAAATGAATATGCGTGGGGCGAAATGTGCATAAATAAAAGAGAAGACAGAAGCGATGGCGGCGGGCGAGATGTAATGATATGCACAGAACGCACAAGAGCCTACCTTGAGTCCCCCGGTCACGAGAACGAACCCACCTCGACCGGACGGGGTGAAATGATGAAGATGGCGATGATTGGCTCGGGAACCCCCGGGTGCACCAAAAACCCGTACTCACATAAGGTGTGCCCCTGGGGGGGTTGCTCTGGTGGCTGCATAGCCCCTTGAGATAAGCATGAGAACAACATGTTTTTGAACAGCCTCTACTATTCCTAGAAATGGATTGAATGTGTTGATATATGGTAAGAAGAGTGGTAGATGACCTCTTTTGGTAATATGTGGAACTAAGAACGAATTTGTGGACCCACAGAAAGATAGGAAACAAAAAATGACAGGGATCAGGCCTTATTACCAGTAGCTGAAATTGTTGGCTGAGCTGTATAACTGCAAGATGTAACATTTATACCTAATATGCTTTTTGTAACATAATATTATGGAAAATGCTTGTTAGTTTTATATAAGAATGTGAAGTAGGGGTGTTGAAGTTAGGAGAGAAGGGGGAGGTTATGTCATCACCAAGATTTAAACCCCTCTTGTCAGTGTGGGAAGTACAAGTGTTATCTCTAAGCCATTTGTTCTTACATTTCAAAGGTTCTGTTTCCAAAGGTTCCTAGCTTGCCGCTAGGTGGCTTTTAAATGTAGTCTCTAGATTTGTGAGCTCCCGTATTTTGCTTATATTTTCTGAAAACTCTCATCTCTCGAGTAATTAAAGCTTTTAGGAGTGAAGTCGAGTATATAGGGCATCTGCTTTACTATAAGTATATTTTTTGTATTATATATTTTAGTTTAAAAATTAACTAAAACCATACACTAATATCAGCTGTATACGTCCGCCATATTGAATTTATTTCTTTGTGTTCACATAACCTATTTTTGTGTTTTTTCTGACTTAGACACTTAGTAGCTTGTGATTATACTTAAATAGGAAATTATTTAGTGTATTACTAGTGGTATAAAAGGTTCAATAATGGTTTTGCTGCATTACTAGTGGTTTAAGAAGTGGTGTAAGTGTTTGTCGTATTACTAGTGAGTTAAGAAGTGAAGTGTTTGTTGTGTTGCTAGTGGTTTAAGAAGTGAAGTAAGCAAGGTGCTGTGATTATGAGTTGATGATGATGATGATATGCGGCTTAAGGGCGCTAAACTGCTGAGGTCATCAGCGCCCTTACAAGATATAAAATATAAAGTCAAAAAATAAAAGACAGGTAAAAAACCGCATAATTAAAAAACGGGACACAAACCCGCGATGTCAAAAAGCTAAAACTAACAATATAACAATAACAAATATAACAATAACAATAATAACAATAACAACAATAAAAACAATAACAACAATAATAAGAACAAGACAAAGATCTGAAAAACAACACACTAAAAGCATAGGCAGTAAAGGATTAAAACGTGTCAGGAACTGTAGAATGCGAGGGACATGAGCGTCATATGTCCACTGGGGATAAGAGTTCCCATAAAAAACCGACAGGATAAAAGTACGAAGCTAACAGACGCTCAACGCATTAAATGCGCAGATTAAAATCACTGTCATGAATAAAACGTAAAACACATTCCACAGCATGCGTGTCGTCTGCCAAAACGTTGGCTAGGCCAACAGGCAGACCCACACGAGCACGCAATGCAGCTAAAACCTGACACTCTGTTAAAATGTGACGCACCGTTAAGGGCACGTCACACTGCCCACAGAGTGGCGCGGGGTCACCACTCAGCAAATACTTATGACTAAAAATGCAATGTCCGATACGAAGGCGTGTTAAAATTACCTCTTCCCGACGAGAAGCACGGGAAGAGGTAGCCCAGACTAACGGGAGAGGCTTAACCTCCCGCAACTTGTTCCCCCGGAGGGCCGTCCACTCATCGCTCCAAAGCGAGAGGATGCGGCGACGTAAAACAATAAACAAATCTGACGAGGGAACAACAGAGGTAAAACGTCTGGGTGATAAAATCGCCGACTTGGCAGCGACATCGGCAGACTCATTACCTGAGATGCCCACATGACCTGGAATCCACAAGAAGGAGACGCTGATGCCAGAGACATCAAGCGAGTGGAGCAGGTCATGAATGCGCTGTACGAGCGGGTGGTAACTGTACAGCGAGCTAATACTTTGAAGAGCACTCAGGGAGTCGGAACAAATAAAACAGTGCCGTATGTCGTGCCGCTGAATATATAAAAGAGACTGATAAATGCTAAAAAGTTCGGCGGTAAAAATCGAACATTGCTCTGGTAAACGAAAGGTAAAACTATTTCCACCACAAAAAAAGGCACATCCTACTCCAGCATCAGTCTTAGATCCATCAGTAAAGATAAAAGGCAAGTCCCCGAATTGCGACTGAAGTTCTAAAAACGCTGATCTAAAGACTGAAGAGGGGGTCTCATTCTTCGGCATTGACGATAACCCAAGGTGACAGAGGGCCTCAGCGCGCGACCATGGAGGAAAACGCGTTTCCCCCCTTGGAAGGGCCGGCGCTGGCGTAACGTCCAAATGCCGAAGGAGCAGTCGAAATCGAACCCCTGGAGGGAGCAATGCAGAGGAGCTAACTAAATATTGCCGGTCAAGTGAATCCTCGAAAAATGCCGCGAAAGACGGGTGGTCAGGTAAGCTTGAGAGTCGACAGGCATAGCTGCACAAGAGCATCTCACGCCTGGAGGACAGCGGAGGCTCTGCAGCTTCAGCATAAAGACTGGGCACGGGGCTAGTTGGAAAGGCCCCTGTAGCGACTCTAAGACCACGATGATGAATGGGATTCAAACGACGCAACACAGATGGACGTGCCGACGAATAAACAAAACACCCGTAATCAAGTTTGGATCGGACCAAAGAGCGATAAAGGCGAAGAAGGACGGTCCGATCAGCTCCCCAGGATGTGCCACTTAAAACACGTAAAAGATTAAGAGAACGGTCACACTTTGCTTTTAAAAAGGAAACGTGCGAGGTCCAACACAACTTCCTATCAAAAATCAACCCCAAAAATTTCGCCTCGTCTGCAAACGGAAGTATCCCTGGCCCAAGATGGAGAGAGGGCGGAGGGAAATACTTCCGGCGCCAGAAGTTGATGCAGACGGATTTCTCGGCGGAGAAATTAAAGCCGTTGGCGTTACTCCAGGCGTAGAGACGGTCGATACAGCTCTGGAGACGGCGTTCGAGTAGACAGGTCCGCCGTGAACTGCAATAAATAGCGAAATCGTCAACAAAAAGGGACGATGAAATGCCAGGTGGAATACAATCAACAATGGGGTTGATAGCAATCGCAAAAAGTGTGACACTGAGTACAGAGCCCTGCGGTACTCCGTTCTCTTGAATAAAACGACGAGATAAAACCGAGCCCACACGTACACGAAAGACGCGGTCCGTCATAAACTCCCGAAGAAATATGGGAAGACGACCGCGGATATTCCAATCGTGAAGTGTACGTAAAATGCCGCCCCTCCAACAAGTGTCATAAGCTTTCTCCAGGTCAAAAAATACAGCCACGGTTTGACACTTTCTCAGAAATCCATTCATAATATGCGTCGACAAGGACACCAGATGGTCGACGGTAGAGCGATAGCGGCGAAACCCGCACTGAGCGTTCGCTAGAAGTTTCTGAGACTCAAGCCACCATGTCAACCGCCCGTTGATCATGCGCTCCATCACCTTGCAAATGCAACTGGTGAGGGAGATAGGGCGGTAGCTGGAAGGTAGTTGGCGATCCTTCCCAGGCTTAAGTATAGGGACAATGATGGCTTCGCGCCAAACGGAAGGAAAAATGCCGTCTTGCCAAATACGGTTATACACCTGTAAGAGAAATAGTTTACTGTCGGCTGAAAGGTTCTTTAACATCGGGACATGAATGCCGTCCGGCCCGGGAGCGGAGTGCCGAGAGCAATGAAGAGCGTACTCCAGCTCCCTCATTGTGAATAGTTCGTTATAGCATTCATCATTAGCAGACCGAAAAGTATATGATGCGGAATCCTGCCGGTCTTTAATAGAGCGAAAGCCGGCGGAATAATGGTCTGAACTGGAAACCGCCTCAAAGGCAGAACCCAGAGTGTTAGCGATGGCAGCCGGATCCACTATGGTGGCATTAGAAACCTGAAGGCCAGAAACAGTACAATGTGACACTTTACCTGAGAAGCGACGAAGTTTATCCCAAACAACGGATGAAGGCGTAAAACGATTAAAACACTCGACAAAACGAGCCCAAGATGCCTTCTTGCTATCCTGAATAATGCGACGAGCCCTGGCGCGCGATTGTTTAAAAGTCACCAAATTATCAAGTGTAGGGTGGCGCCGAAACACCCTAAGTGCAGTCCTACGGGCACGAACGGCGTCCCGACAATCCTCGTTCCACCACGGAACAGGTGGCCGCCGAGGTTGGGAGGATGAACGGGGTATTGCACGTTCGGCGGCTGAGAAAATAATAGACGTAAGGTGCTGCACTAGTTGATTAATGTCGGAGAAGGGCTGGTCGTCAAAATGCACGAGGCTGGAATACAAGCTCCAGTCGGCTTTTGCGAATATCCAGGTAGGTACTCTGGAATGCTGTACGTGGTGCGACAGAAGAGAAACGATGCAGGGGTAATGGTCGCTGGAGTAGGTGTCAGCGACGACGTTCCACTGAAGACGACGTGCAAGCTGGAGTGAGCAAATGGCAAGGTCCAGGTGAGAAAATGTACCAGAAGAATCAGAAATAAAAGTAGGTGCACCTGTATTGAGGATGGAAAGATTGAACTGATAAAAAATGTCGGAAATAAGAGTTCCCCTCGCACAAGCCCTTGGCGAACCCCATAGTGGGTGATGGGCATTAAAATCTCCCAACAGAAGAAATGGTGTTGGGAGAGCGGACAGGAGAGATCGAATGTCCGCGGGAGCGAGGGGAGACGATGGAGGTGAATATACAGAACAAACAGAAAAGAAAAAACCGGGTAACTGCAGTCTAATGGCAACAGCTTGCAAGTCGGACGTAAGTGTGATAGTTTGAAAATGAACGTCAGTACGCACCAAAATCATGACACCACCATGAGCAGGAGTACCCTCCTCCGGTTCAAGGTCGTAGCGAACCGGAGTATATCCTCGGAGATCAAAAGGATCGTGAGGTCGAGGTTTAGTCTCCTGCAAACATACGACCATAGGTGAATGGGAACGCAATAAAAGCTGCAGTTCCGCCCTATGCGATCGTACACTACGTACATTCCAGGTCAGGATAGCCATTAAAAATAAGGGGATAAACTGTCTATTTAGAAGGGCGGCTTAAAATTACCTTTTGTTTAACCTTTGGGCTCGGGCTTTTTGTATGGAGTTGGTCAGACTCCATAGCTTCCTCGGAGGGAGGGCCCACGCGCTCAGTGCCAGAAACCGATTCAAGCGCCGTGAATCGGTTCTGGGTGGCGATGGGTGAAGGGTGCCGCTGAGCGCGGCTTGTCCCAGGACCTTCCTGGGACAGCGACCTCCGAGGAGGAGAAGGTGAACTTTTGTTACCGCGCGCACGCGGAGGGTCTTTCAAAAAATCTTCCCTACGTAGTTTCTGCTTGGGCTTCTTTTCAACGGCTTGCGACTGCATTGACTTGGGACCAGGTTTATACGGCTTGGTAACTGTAGCCTTAATAGACGGCCGGATGGTAGTGGCGGTTAATCCAGTCAAGGTCCAGGTCTGAGTTTCGGCATCTACTCGCGGTACTGGCGAGGCAACAACAGAACTAAATGTGCCAGATCGCAGGAGTGAAGGTTGGCGCGCATGGTAACGCCTCCGGGCTTCAGCGAAGGAGAGTTTTTCCTTTACCCGGATCTCCTGGATCGCCTTCTCGTCCAAGTACCGCGGACAGTCGGCAAACGAAGCAGAATGAGACCCTTTACAATTAACGCAGACGGGGGCTGTTGAACAGGTACCTTCGTGTGAGGGCTGGCTACAGGTTGCACAGATGTTAACGGCACTCTTACATGAGACTTGCGTATGCCCAAAACGTTGGCATTTAAAACAACGCAGAGGTCTAGGAATATAAGGCCTCACAGAAATCCGTTCGTACCCTGCGGAAATGCTCGTGGGCAGATCGACGCCATCAAATGTAATAAACAGGGTACGAGTGGGTACCAATACGCCGTCGCGTTTGGCCTGCACTCGATGGACCGCTGTCACCTTCTGGTCTGCAAGATATTCTACCAGGTCCTCGTCCGATATACCATCGAGGCTATGGGTGGTAATAACGCCTCGACAGGAATTCAATGTGCGGTGCTTCTCCACACGATGGGATAGCCGTGGAGAAGCGTAGCGCGCAACAAGGTCTTACTTTGCTGATCGGATTTCGTTTGGGCTAATAAGGAACCATTCCGTAGACGGGTGCAGGACTGAACCGCACCAGCAATTGCATCAATGCCCTTTTGAATAATGAAAGGGTTCACCTTCTCAAAGCTTTGTCCTTCTTCGGTTCGTGAAATGACCAAGTAACAACCGGTTGTCTGTGGTGTCACTTCTGTTACATAAACTTTTCGGCGCTTGTTAGTAGTAATGGAGGAAGGGTGCTCCATAGCGAAATAAATCCTCCACCATTGCAACCGTCTCCGACCTCGGGCTCTGACTTCTCGGGCGTTACCCCGGCTTGGGTGAGTGGCCTATCTATACCAGACTCACCCTAGGGTCACACCTCCCAGAACATAGACAGAGGGACCCAATCGCCGTCAGAAGTCAGCAGCTCATGCAATGGCCCCCCCCGCGGGACTGCAGTTGAACAGCGGATACGAACACAAACCCTACATGACGACCCCGGGTGGTGGGGATGACGCCATTACCCACTCACCCAGCTGCGCACGCGGTGCGCGGGTATCCGTCAGGCCGTGTCCACGGAGGATTTAAATAAAAAGATAAAAGAAACTAAAACAGTGTGGGCGTTTCGCACGCAAGGTAGGCCGGCGGGGAAGAAAAAGAGAGATATGCGAATGTCGTGGTGCGAAATGGCCGGAAAGTGATAAGGGAAGAAAGAAACGACGGTGAGGTGCGGTAGGAATGGAATGTAAAGAACGCACGAGAGCCTACCTTGGGTCCACCGGTCACTTGAAGAACCCACCGCGACCGGATGGGGGTGAGGGGATGAATGTGGCGATGATTGGCTCGGGAACCCCCGGGTGCGCCAAAAACCCGTACTCACATAAGGTGAGCCCCTGAGGGTTGTGATTATGAGTGCAAAAGCGTGTGATCTGGTGGGGAAGTGTGGATCATGCCGTAGAATCGTGAAGCAAGGTGTTTTTTGTGTTCAGTGTAAATTGTGCTTTCGATGGGACTGTGCAAGTACTAATAGTGAAAGTGTAAATCAGTTTTGATACTTTGAACTTTGTAGATGTAAGGCTTTAGTATTAAGTCAGGAGAATACCATTCTAAGCCTACAAAAGGAATTGGAGCTTGCAAGATTAGAAATTGAGAGCCTGAAATTGGATAGTAAAAGTAAATCACCGGAATTTCATGTGTACACCTATCCTAACCGTAGGTGTAGAAGTTTTGGGTGTCCTCATGACAAAGTTCCTGAGTTGGAGTTGAAAAACAGATTTTCGGCTTTGGCGGTGCTGGAGGTGGGGTCTTCCCTGGCTTTGCCGGAGGAGGAAGTGCCTGCCACGTCACTTCTGGGGACGGGGTCTGTTCTCAAACCCAAGCCAGGAAAGGGGTCCTCTGATGCCAAAGATAGGGTATTAGTTTTAGGAAGTAGTCATGCTAGGGGCATCAGAGAAAGACTCCAGGCGAAATTGGGTGAGAAATATACTGTTAGCAGTGTTTTCAATCCCAATGCTGGTCTTAGCCATGTGGTGGGGAATCTTGCAGAGATGTCAAAGGATCTCAATAAAGAGGATCATATGGTAATAGTGGGGCCACCTGGAAATAGTTTGGATAGGAATCTCAATTATTCAATTGAGATGATGTAAACCATATTGCTGATGCCAGTAGCCACACAAATGTGAGCTTTGTGAATCTCTTCTGGAGGCATGACAAGCCTTGGATTAACAAGAAGGTGAGGGTGGTTAATCGAAGACTTGATCAGTGTCTTAGTAGAGAGGGAACAGGCCACATTAGAATTATAGATGTATCATCCATTGAGAGGAATGGTTATACTACACATGGATTGCATTTATGCGCTATGGCAAGGATATGCTGATGCACCTCATTGCTGAGATCATTTCATGTACATCCATGGGTAATACCAGTAATATTCCTGCAATTGTTATCAGTAGAATCTCCCCTTTTTTAGACTAAATAAAGAGATATGGAAGGACATTACAAGTAATTGAAACAGAGAAATTAGACAAATATTGCACACAATCATCAAAAAGACATTACCCATTAACAGTATTTCATCAAAATATTCGAAGTTTAAGAAATAAAATCTCTTGAGTTATTAATTAGTTTCAAAAATGAAAGTAAAAATCCAGATATCTTATGCATAATGGAACATCACATGGACAAACAGGAAATATTATATATCTCAATGGAAGGCTACAACAGAGCAGCATATTACTGTAGAAAGAAAGAAAGAAAGAAAGAAAGAAAGAAAGAAAGAAAGAAAGAAAGAAAGAAAAAAACTCTAAAGGAGGTGTGAGTGTCTTGGTTAAGAAAAACATACAGTTTGACAATATTGATCTGGATAAATACCGTATAGAACAAACATTTGAGTGTTGCACGGTTCATATAAAAAAAAAGCCAGACAATGAACTAATTATATTAATAGTATACAGAGCCCCAGCTGCCAATTTTGAAAACTTCCTATACAATCTGGATGCTGCTCTAAAATATCTATTCAAGCCTAAAATTGAATTTGTACTTTGTGGTGACTTAAATATAGACTTCATTAAAGACAGCAACCAAAAGGAACAAATTTGTTCATTATTAAGAACATACAACCTTATGCATACAGTCAACTTTCCAACTAGAATTCAAAAAAATTCCAAAACAGCTATTGATAATATTTTCATAGATATGTCTAAAAATGAGTACCATGAAATCCAACCCTTAACTAACGGACTTTCAGACCATGATAGACAGTTGCTTAAAATCAGTTATAACATTCCCCATTCCAAAATAACGAATCATGTATCCAACTACCGAGTCATTAACAGTGAGAACATAAAACTCTTTAATTACCAGCTTTCAGAACAATCCTGGGAAGAAATATACAAAAAGAACAATATGAATGACAAGTTTAATTCCTTTCTAAATACTTTCATAAGGATTCATAACTCAAGTTTTCCATCTCATGTAAAGAAAATTATTCACACACCTAGAAATGGCTGGTTAACACAAGGTATTAAGATATCCTGCAAACACAAAAGAGAACTCTACATGGCTACTAGAGAAAGCAACTGTGAGAAACATAGACAACACTATAAAGAAAATTGTACAATTTTAATAAGGTTATAAATGTAGCTAAAAAACTCTGCTATGAAAAGCAGATAGATTCCTCAAATAACAAGCCTAATACAATATGGAAAATTATAAAAAAAAAAAAAGAGACTGGTAAACATCACACAAAAAATGAAATAAAAGAAATTAGAGTAAATCATATCACCACAAAAGAACCACAAGAAATAGAAACATTATTTAATGAGTATTATATTCAGTTAGCAGAAAATTTACTGTTACAGTCCAAACAATATGTGGAGAACCCTATTTCATATTTGAAAAAAGCAAGCTTAGAACAGCCTATTTGTACAGAAATAGTACCCATGAGCATGATAGAAGTAAATAAAACGATAAAATCCCTCAAAAGCAAGAATTCATTGGGTTATGAGGAAATAACTACTAAGATATTAAAACTATGCGCCGATAAAATTAGCAAACCTTTAAGTCATATATGTAACTTCTCCTTTGTAACAGGGACTTTTCCTGACAGGCTAAAATATTCTATATTTAAATCACTATACAAGAAAGGGCAAAAGTCACAACTGTTGAACTATACACCAGTATCATTACTAACTGCTTTCTCCAAAGTATTTGAAAAACTTATGTTAAAACGAATATGTCACCACTAATTAAAAACAATATTTTAGCAAAGGAGCAGTTTGGATTTAGGAAAAACATGTCAACCAATGATGCCACTTTCAACTTAACGAATGAAATTTTGAAATCACTTGATAATAAATGTAATAAACTAGGAATATTCTGCGACCTATCAAAAGCATTTGACTGTGTAAATCATAACATACTCTTATCAAAATTATCATATTATGTCATTAAGAATAAAACATATCAATGGATTGCATCTTTCCTATCAAACAGACATCAAAAGGTCATAATAAATACTGCAGATAATTCCAAAATATATTCCAAATGGTCAGAAATAAAGCATAGTGTTCCACAAGGTTTGATTTTGGGTCCAGTATTGTTTCTAATATATGTCAACGACCTCCCCAGAGTAAAAAATGAACATGCTCATCCAGTTCTCTTTGCAGATGATACAAGTATTATAATTAAAGAACACAACATCAATCGCCTCTCAGAATTATCCAACGGTATTTTCAGTGTGCTAAATAATTGGTTCGATAGTAACAAAATTCATATAAACTTTGAAAAAACTAAGTATATAAATTTTTGCACAAAAAATAGGAGTATTGCAGTCATAAGAATTGAACATGAAGGTATTGAAATTACTGAAATTAGTAGCATAAAATTTCTTGTCTTATATGAATTGGAAAGACCATATTGACTACATCCTACCAAAACTAAGCTCTGCATGTTTTGCAATTAGATCATTAATTCATTTTACAAATAAAAGCATCCTAAAAACAGTATATTATGCTTATTTTCATTCAATTATGACTTATGGAATAACATTTTGGGGAAATTCAGTAGATGCAAAAAAATATTTCTTTTGCAAAAAAAAGTAATAAGTATAATGGCAGGTGTAAAGAAATCAACTAATTGTACCACTATTCAAAACATTTGGAATTCTACCATTAGCCTGTGAGTATATTTTAGCTGTACTTTTAACCGTGATTGACCACCCAGAAGTGTTCATAAAAAATTTAGACATACACAGCAAACAAACCAGAAATGGGCAGGACTTACACAAGCCAAGCAATAACCTACAAGTATTCCAAAAAGGGGCTTACTACAATGGTATAGTATTATTTAATTCACTTCCATCATATGTTAAGGAACTGAAAACTAATAAAAATAAATTCAAATTAGCATTAAAAAGATATCTCATCACTCACCCCTTCTATACAGAGGAGGATTTCTTTCATTAAAAAAAAACAACTGACTATAAAATGTTACCAAATTTTATAAATACATTAAGTATAAATAATATTGTTTTAAAATTTTTTAGCTCTAACGTACTTTACATAAGAACTACAATTTATTTACATACAAGTACACGATGTAATTATGTATTTATGACATAATCTACATCCTAGAGTATACTAGCTTTCTTTAAGCTGGTCTAGCTCACTATAGGGTCTACAGATTGAGATGTTATGTTATGTTCCACTTTCAATTACATATAAACAGTGCAATTGAAGTAGCCATGGCTCTCATGTGTATGTTATATTTCATTGTTTTATGGGTACTTGATGGCTTATATCAATGTTCTTCTTTTTCTCCTCCTTTGTATAGCAACCATTCAGCATAGCATCAGACAGAAATATGTTTGTTTTATTGACGCATTGGCTAACAAAGCGTGAGGATAGGTGAATTAACTGAACCACCACCTCTCTTTCACTTTTATGGAACATGTGCAGGGTGAAGGTATGTTTTAAGGTGCCTCCTATTTACATGCTGGACAAACTATAAGAAATACCATGAAAACTGTTACAGTACTAGTGGCATACTTGGATGATGATGATGATGATGATGATGATATGCGGTTTAAGGGCGCTAAACTGCTGCGGTCATCAGCGCCCTTGCAATGTGTAAAATATAAGGTCAAAATATAAAAGACAGGTAAAAAACCGCATAATTAAAAAACGGGACACAAACCCGCGATGTCAAAAAGTTAAAAATAACAATAGAATAACAATAACAATAATAACAATAACAATAATAACAATAAATATATCTGAAAAACCAACAAACTAAAATCATGGTCACTAAAAGAATAAAACGTGTCAAGAACTGTAGAATGCAAGGAACATGAGCGCCTTATGTCTGGGGAGAAGGGCCCCATTAAAACTAACAATATAAAATCAAACAGCTAAAAGGCGCTCAGCGCATCAAATGCGACGGCTAAAACCAATGTCAGTGATAAAACGTAAAAGACATTCTACAGCATGCGCGTCGTCTGCCAACACGTTGGCTAGGCCAACAGGCAGACCCACGCGAACGCGCAGTGGAGCTAAAACTTGACACTCGGTTAAAATGTGACGGACCGTTAAGGGCACGTCACACTGACCACACAGAGGTGCGGGATCACCACTTAACAGGTATCTATGACTAAAAAGGCAATGTCCGATACGAAGGCGTGTTAAAAGTACCTCTTCCCGACGAGACGGTCCAGGCGTAGAGACGGTCGATACAGCTCTGGGGACGGCGTTCGAGTAGACAGGTAGCGAAATCGTCAACAAAAAGGGACGATGAAATGCCAGGTGGAATACAATCAACAATGGGGTTGATAGCAATCGCAAAAAGTGTGATACTGAGTACAGAGCCCTGCGGTACTCCGTTCTCTTGAATAAAACGACGAGATAAAACCGAGCCCACACGTACACGAAAGACGCGGTCCGTCATAAACTCCCGAAGAAATATGGGAAGACGACCGCGGATATTCCAATCGTGAAGTGTACGTAAAATGCCGCCCCTCCAACAAGTGTCATAAGCTTTCTCCAGGTCAAAAAATACAGCCACGGTTTGACACTTTCTCAGAAATCCATTCATAATATGCGTCGACAAGGACACCAGATGGTCGACGGTAGAGCGATAGCGACGAAACCCGCACTGAGCGTTCGCTAGAAGTTTCTGAGACTCAAGCCACCATGTCAACCGCCCGTTGATCATGCGCTCCATCACCTTGCAAATGCAACTGGTGAGGGAGATAGGGCGGTAGCTGGAAGGTAGTTGGCGATCCTTCCCAGGCTTAAGAATAGGGACAATGGTGGCTTCGCGCCAAACAGAAGGAAAAATGCCGTCTTGCCAAATACGGTTATAGACCTGTAAGAGAAAGAGTTTACTGTCGGCTGAAAGGTGCTTTAACATCAGGACATGAATGCCGTCCGGGCCAGGAGCGGAGTGCCTAGAGCAATTAAGAGCGTGCTCCAGCTCCCTCAGTGTGAAAAGTTCATTATAACACTCATTATTAGCAGACCGAAAATTAAAGGTGTCGAAATCCAGCCGGTCTTTGATAGAGCGAAAGCCGGCGGAATAATGGTCTGAACTGGAAACCGCCTCAAAGGCAGCACCCAGAGTGTTAGCGATGGCAGCCGGATCCACTATGGTGGCATTAGAAACCTGAAGGCCAGAAACAGTACAATGTGACACTTTACCTGAGAAGCGACGAAGTTTATCCCAAACAACGGATGAAGGCGTAAAACGATTAAAAGACTTGACAAAACAAGCCCAAGATGCCTTCTTGCTATCCTGAATAATGCGACGAGCCCTGGCGCGCGATTGTTTAAAAGTCACCAAATTATCATGTGTAGGGTGTCGCCGAAACACCCTAAGTGCAGTCCTACGGGCACGAACGGCGTCCCGACAATCCTCGTTCCACCACGGAACAGGTGGCCGCCGAGGTTGGGAGGATGAACGGGGTATTCCGCGTTCGACGGCAGAGAAAATAATAGACGTAAGGTGCTGCACTAGTTGGTGAATGTCGGAGAAGAGCTGGTCGTCAAAATGCACGAGGCTGGAATACAAGCACCAGTCGGCTTTTGCGAATATCCAGGTAGGTACTCTGGAATGCTGTACGTGGTGCGACAGAAGAGAAACGATGCAGGGGTAATGGTCGCTGGAGTAGGTGTCAGCGACGACGTTCCACTGAAGACGATGAGCAAGCTGGAGGGAACAAATGGCAAGGTCCAGGTGAGAGAATGTACCAGAAGAATCACAAATAAAAGTAGGTGCACCGGTATTGAGGATGGAAAGATTGAACTGATAAAAAATGTCGGAAAGAAGAGTACCCCTCGCACAAGCCCTTGGCGAACCCCATAGTGGGTGATGGGCATTAAAATCTCCCAACAGAAGAAAGGGTGTTGGGAGAGCGGACAGGAGAGTTCGAAAGTCCGCGGGAGCGAGGTGATGATGATGATGATATGCGGCTTAAGGGCGCTAAACTGCTGAGGTCATCAGCGCCCTTACAAGGTATAAAATATAAAGTCAAAAAATAAAAGACAGGTAAAAAGCCGCATAATTAAAAAACGGGACACAAACCCGCGATGTCAAAAAAGTTAAAAATAACAATAGAATAACAATAACAATAAAAACAATAACAATAATAACAATAACAACAATAACAACAATAGGAACAATAACAATAAATATGTCTCAAAAACCAACACACTACAAGCATAGCCAATAAAAGATTAAAACGTGTCAAGGACTGTAGAATGCGAGGGACATGAGCGCCATATGTCACTGGGGAGTAAGTCCCTATTAAAACATACAGAATAAAATAACAGAGCTAAAAGACGCTCAGCGCATCAAATGCGACGACTAAACCAATGTCACTTATAAAACGTAAAAGACATTCTACAGCATGCGCGTCGTCTGCCAAAACGTTGGCTATGCCAACAGGCAGACCCAGGCGAACGCGCAGTGGAGCTAAAACTTGACACTCAGTTAAAATGTGACGCACCGTTAAGGGCACGTCACACTGCTGACACAGCGGAGCGGGATCACCACTGAGCAGGTAACTATGACTAAAACGACAATGTCCAATTCGTAAACGGGCTAAAAGTACCTCTTCCCGACGTGAAGAACGAGAAGAGGTACCCCAGATTAACGGGAGCGGCTTAACCTCCCGCAACTTGTTCTCCCGGAGGGCCGTCCACTCATCGCGCCAGCGCGAGAGGATGCGGCGACGTAAAATAACACACAAATCTGACGAGGGAACAATAGAGGTAAAAAATCTGGGTAATAAAATCGCCGATTTCGCAGCGGCGTCGGCAGACTCATTACCTGAGATGCCCACATGACCTGGAATCCACATGAAGGACACGCTGATGCCAGTGACACCAAGCGAGTGGAGCAGGTCATGTATGCGCTGTACAAGCGGGTGGTAATGGTACAGCGCAGTAATAGTCTGAGGGCACTCAGAGAGTCCGTACAAATAAAACAGTGCTGTAAGGCATGCCGCTGAATGTATAAAATAGATTGATAAATGCTAAAAAGTTCGGCGGTAAAAATTGAACATTGTCCAGGTAAACGAAACTTAAAACTACAGTGACCAGAAACAAAGGCACATCCAACTCCAGCTTCAGTCTTAGATCCATCGGTAAAGATAAAATGCAAGTCTCCGAATTGAGCCCGTACTTCTAAAAAAGCCGATCTAAAGACTGAAGCAGGGGTCTCAGTCTTCGGCATCGACGTTAGCCCAAGGTGACAGTGGGCCTCAGCGCGAGACCATGGAGGAAAACGCGTTTCCCCCCGCGGAAGGGCCGGCGCTGGCGAAACGTCTAAATGCCGAAGGAGCTGTCGAAAGCGAACCCCTGGTGGGAGCAAAGCAGAGGAGCTAATAAAATAGTGACGATCAAGTGACTCCTCGAAAAATAACTCGAAGGACGTGTGGTCAGGCAAGCTTGAGAGTCGACAAGCATAGCTGCACAAGAGCATCTCACGCCTGAAGGACAGCGGAGGCTCTGCAGCTTCTGCGTACAGACTGGGTACAGGGCTAGTTGGAAAGGCCCCTGTAGCGACTCTGATGCCACGATGGTGAATGGCATTCAATCGACGTAACACAGATGGACGTGCCGACGAATAAACAATACACCCGTAATCAAGCTTGGATCGGACCAAAGAGCGATAAAGGCGAAGAAGGACGGTCCGATCAGCTCCCCAGGATGTGCCACTTAAAACACGTAAAATATTAAGAGAACGGTCACACTTTGCTTTTAAAAAGGAAACGTGCGAGGTCCAACACAACTTCCTGTCAAAAATCAACCCCAAAAATTTCGCCTCGTCTGCAAACGGAAGTATCCCTGGCCCAAGATGGAGAGAGGGCGGAGGGAAATACTTCCGGCGCCAAAAGTTGATGCAGACGGATTTCTCGGCGGAGAAATTAAAGCCGTTGGCGTTACTCCAGGCGTAGAGACGGTCGATACAGCTCTGGAGACGGCGCTCGAGTAGACAGGTCCGCCGTGAACTACAATAAATAGCGAAATCGTCAACAAAAAGGGACGATGAAATGCCAGGTGGAATACAATGAACAATGGGGTTGATAGCAAACGCAAAAAGTGTGACACTGAGTACAGAGCCCTGCGGTACTCCGTTCTCTTGAATAAAACGACGAGATAAAACCGAGCCCACACGTACACGAAAGACGCGGTCCGTCATAAACTCCCGAAGAAATATGGGAAGACGACCGCGGATATTCCAATCGTGAGGTGTACGTAAAATGCCGCCCCTCCAACAAGTGTCATAAGCTTTCTCCAGGTCAAAAAATACAGCCACGGTTTGACACTTTCTCAGAAATCCATTCATAATATGCGTCGACAAGGACACCAGATGGTCGACGGTAGAGCGATAGCGACGAAACCCGCACTGAGCGTTCGCTAGAAGTTTCTGAGACTCAAGCCACCATGTCAACCGCCCGTTGATCATGCGCTCCATCACCTTGCAAATGCAACTGGTGAGGGAGATAGGGCGGTAGCTGGAAGGTAGTTGGCGATCCTTCCCAGGCTTAAGAATAGGGACAATGGTGGCTTCGCGCCAAACAGAAGGAAAAATGCCGTCTTGCCAAATACGGTTATAGACCTGTAAGAGAAAGAGTTTACTGTCGGCTGAAAGGTGCTTTAACATCAGGACATGAATGCCGTCCGGGCCAGGAGCGGAGTGCCTAGAGCAATTAAGAGCGTGCTCCAGCTCCCTCAGTGTGAAAAGTTCATTATAACACTCATTATTAGCAGACCGAAAATTAAAGGTGTCGAAATCCAGCCGGTCTTTGATAGAGCGAAAGCCGGCGGAATAATGGTCTGAACTGGAAACCGCCTCAAAGGCAGCACCCAGAGTGTTAGCGATGGCAGCCGGATCCACTATGGTGGCATTAGAAACCTGAAGGCCAGAAACAGTACAATGTGACACTTTACCTGAGAAGCGACGAAGTTTATCCCAAACAACGGATGAAGGCGTAAAACGATTAAAAGACTTGACAAAACAAGCCCAAGATGCCTTCTTGCTATCCTGAATAATGCGACGAGCCCTGGCGCGCGATTGTTTAAAAGTCACCAAATTATCATGTGTAGGGTGTCGCCGAAACACCCTAAGTGCAGTCCTACGGGCACGAACGGCGTCCCGACAATCCTCGTTCCACCACGGAACAGGTGGCCGCCGAGGTTGGGAGGATGAACGGGGTATTCCGCGTTCGACGGCAGAGAAAATAATAGACGTAAGGTGCTGCACTAGTTGGTGAATGTCGGAGAAGAGCTGGTCGTCAAAATGCACGAGGCTGGAATACAAGCACCAGTCGGCTTTTGCGAATATCCAGGTAGGTACTCTGGAATGCTGTACGTGGTGCGACAGAAGAGAAACGATGCAGGGGTAATGGTCGCTGGAGTAGGTGTCAGCGACGACGTTCCACTGAAGACGATGAGCAAGCTGGAGGGAACAAATGGCAAGGTCCAGGTGAGAGAATGTACCAGAAGAATCACAAATAAAAGTAGGTGCACCGGTATTGAGGATGGAAAGATTGAACTGATAAAAAATGTCGGAAAGAAGAGTACCCCTCGCACAAGCCCTTGGCGAACCCCATAGTGGGTGATGGGCATTAAAATCTCCCAACAGAAGAAAGGGTGTTGGGAGAGCGGACAGGAGAGTTCGAAAGTCCGCGGGAGCGAGGTGATGATGATGATATGCGGCTTAAGGGCGCTAAACTGCTGAGGTCATCAGCACCCTTACAAGGTATAAAATATAAAGTCAAAAAATAATAGACAGGTAAAAAGCCGCATAATTAAAAAACGGGACACAAACCCGCGATGTCAAAAAAGTTAAAAATAACAATAGAATAACAATAACAATAAAAACAATAACAATAATAACAATAACAACAATAGGAACAATAACAATAAATATGTCTCAAAAACCAACACACTACAAGCATAGCCAATAAAAGATTAAAACGTGTCAAGGACTGTAGAATGCGAGGGACATGAGCGCCATATGTCACTGGGGAGTAAGTCCCTATTAAAACATACAGAATAAAATAACAGAGCTAAAAGACGCTCAGCGCATCAAATGCGACGACTAAACCAATGTCACTTATAAAACGTAAAAGACATTCTACAGCATGCGCGTCGTCTGCCAAAACGTTGGCTATGCCAACAGGCAGACCCAGGCGAACGCGCAGTGGAGCTAAAACTTGACACTCAGTTAAAATGTGACGCACCGTTAAGGGCACGTCACACTGCTGACACAGCGGAGCGGGATCACCACTGAGCAGGTAACTATGACTAAAACGACAATGTCCAATTCGTAAACGGGCTAAAAGTACCTCTTCCCGACGTGAAGAACGAGAAGAGGTACCCCAGATTAACGGGAGCGGCTTAACCTCCCGCAACTTGTTCTCCCGGAGGGCCGTCCACTCATCGCGCCAGCGCGAGAGGATGCGGCGACGTAAAATAACACACAAATCTGACGAGGGAACAATAGAGGTAAAAAATCTGGGTAATAAAATCGCCGATTTCGCAGCGGCGTCGGCAGACTCATTACCTGAGATGCCCACATGACCTGGAATCCACATGAAGGACACGCTGATGCCAGTGACACCAAGCGAGTGGAGCAGGTCATGTATGCGCTGTACAAGCGGGTGGTAATGGTACAGCGCAGTAATAGTCTGAGGGCACTCAGAGAGTCCGTACAAATAAAACAGTGCTGTAAGGCATGCCGCTGAATGTATAAAATAGATTGATAAATGCTAAAAAGTTCGGCGGTAAAAATTGAACATTGTCCAGGTAAACGAAACTTAAAACTACAGTGACCAGAAACAAAGGCACATCCAACTCCAGCTTCAGTCTTAGATCCATCGGTAAAGATAAAATGCAAGTCTCCGAATTGAGCCCGTACTTCTAAAAAAGCCGATCTAAAGACTGAAGCAGGGGTCTCAGTCTTCGGCATCGACGTTAGCCCAAGGTGACAGTGGGCCTCAGCGCGAGACCATGGAGGAAAACGCGTTTCCCCCCGCGGAAGGGCCGGCGCTGGCGAAACGTCTAAATGCCGAAGGAGCTGTCGAAAGCGAACCCCTGGTGGGAGCAAAGCAGAGGAGCTAATAAAATAGTGACGATCAAGTGACTCCTCGAAAAATAACTCGAAGGACGTGTGGTCAGGCAAGCTTGAGAGTCGACAAGCATAGCTGCACAAGAGCATCTCACGCCTGAAGGACAGCGGAGGCTCTGCAGCTTCTGCGTACAGACTGGGTACAGGGCTAGTTGGAAAGGCCCCTGTAGCGACTCTGATGCCACGATGGTGAATGGCATTCAATCGACGTAACACAGATGGACGTGCCGACGAATAAACAATACACCCGTAATCAAGCTTGGATCGGACCAAAGAGCGATAAAGGCGAAGAAGGACGGTCCGATCAGCTCCCCAGGATGTGCCACTTAAAACACGTAAAATATTAAGAGAACGGTCACACTTTGCTTTTAAAAAGGAAACGTGCGAGGTCCAACACAACTTCCTGTCAAAAATCAACCCCAAAAATTTCGCCTCGTCTGCAAACGGAAGTATCCCTGGCCCAAGATGGAGAGAGGGCGGAGGGAAATACTTCCGGCGCCAAAAGTTGATGCAGACGGATTTCTCGGCGGAGAAATTAAAGCCGTTGGCGTTACTCCAGGCGTAGAGACGGTCGATACAGCTCTGGAGACGGCGCTCGAGTAGACAGGTCCGCCGTGAACTACAATAAATAGCGAAATCGTCAACAAAAAGGGACGATGAAATGCCAGGTGGAATACAATGAACAATGGGGTTGATAGCAAACGCAAAAAGTGTGACACTGAGTACAGAGCCCTGCGGTACTCCGTTCTCTTGAATAAAACGACGAGATAAAACCGAGCCCACACGTACACGAAAGACGCGGTCCGTCATAAACTCCCGAAGAAATATGGGAAGACGACCGCGGATATTCCAATCGTGAGGTGTACGTAAAATGCCGCCCCTCCAACAAGTGTCATAAGCTTTCTCCAGGTCAAAAAATACAGCCACGGTTTGACACTTTCTCAGAAATCCATTCATAATATGCGTCGACAAGGACACCAGATGGTCGACGGTAGAGCGATAGCGACGAAACCCGCACTGAGCGTTCGCTAGAAGTTTCTGAGACTCAAGCCACCATGTCAACCGCCCGTTGATCATGCGCTCCATCACCTTGCAAATGCAACTGGTGAGGGAGATAGGGCGGTAGCTGGAAGGTAGTTGGCGATCCTTCCCAGGCTTAAGAATAGGGACAATGGTGGCTTCGCGCCAAACAGAAGGAAAAATGCCGTCTTGCCAAATACGGTTATAGACCTGTAAGAGAAAGAGTTTACTGTCGGCTGAAAGGTGCTTTAACATCAGGACATGAATGCCGTCCGGGCCAGGAGCGGAGTGCCTAGAGCAATTAAGAGCGTGCTCCAGCTCCCTCAGTGTGAAAAGTTCATTATAACACTCATTATTAGCAGACCGAAAATTAAAGGTGTCGAAATCCAGCCGGTCTTTGATAGAGCGAAAGCCGGCGGAATAATGGTCTGAACTGGAAACCGCCTCAAAGGCAGCACCCAGAGTGTTAGCGATGGCAGCCGGATCCACTATGGTGGCATTAGAAACCTGAAGGCCAGAAACAGTACAATGTGACACTTTACCTGAGAAGCGACGAAGTTTATCCCAAACAACGGATGAAGGCGTAAAACGATTAAAAGACTTGACAAAACAAGCCCAAGATGCCTTCTTGCTATCCTGAATAATGCGACGAGCCCTGGCGCGCGATTGTTTAAAAGTCACCAAATTATCATGTGTAGGGTGTCGCCGAAACACCCTAAGTGCAGTCCTACGGGCACGAACGGCGTCCCGACAATCCTCGTTCCACCACGGAACAGGTGGCCGCCGAGGTTGGGAGGATGAACGGGGTATTCCGCGTTCGACGGCAGAGAAAATAATAGACGTAAGGTGCTGCACTAGTTGGTGAATGTCGGAGAAGAGCTTGTCGTCAAAATGCACGAGGGTGGAATACAAGCACCAGTCGGCTTTTGCGAATATCCAGGTAGGTACTCTGGAATGCTGTACGTGGTGCGACAGAAGAGAAACGATGCAGGGGTAATGGTCGCTGGAGTAGGTGTCAGCGACGACGTTCCACTGAAGACGATGAGCAAGCTGGAGGGAACAAATGGCAAGGTCCAGGTGAGAGAATGTACCAGAAGAATCACAAATAAAAGTAGGTGCACCGGTATTGAGGATGGAAAGATTGAACTGATAAAAAATGTCGGAAAGAAGAGTACCCCTCGCACAAGCCCTTGGCGAACCCCATAGTGGGTGATGGGCATTAAAATCTCCCAACAGAAGAAAGGGTGTTGGGAGAGCGGACAGGAGAGTTCGAAAGTCCGCGGGAGCGAGGTGATGATGATGATGATATGCGGCTTAAGGGCGCTAAACTGCTGAGGTCATCAGCGCCCTTACAAGGTATAAAATATAAAGTCAAAAAATAAAAGACAGGTAAAAAGCCGCATAATTAAAAAACGGGACACAAACCCGCGATGTCAAAAAAGTTAAAAATAACAATAGAATAACAATAACAATAAAAACAATAACAATAATAACAATAACAACAATAGGAACAATAACAATAAATATGTCTCAAAAACCAACACACTACAAGCATAGCCAATAAAAGATTAAAACGTGTCAAGGACTGTAGAATGCGAGGGACATGAGCGCCATATGTCACTGGGGAGTAAGTCCCTATTAAAACATACAGAATAAAATAACAGAGCTAAAAGACGCTCAGCGCATCAAATGCGACGACTAAACCAATGTCACTTATAAAACGTAAAAGACATTCTACAGCATGCGCGTCGTCTGCCAAAACGTTGGCTATGCCAACAGGCAGACCCAGGCGAACGCGCAGTGGAGCTAAAACTTGACACTCAGTTAAAATGTGACGCACCGTTAAAGGCACGTCACACTGCTGACACAGCGGAGCGGGATCACCACTGAGCAGGTAACTATGACTAAAACGACAATGTCCAATTCGTAAACGGGCTAAAAGTACCTCTTCCCGACGTGAAGAACGAGAAGAGGTACCCCAGATTAACGGGAGCGGCTTAACCTCCCGCAACTTGTTCTCCCGGAGGGCCGTCCACTCATCGCGCCAGCGCGAGAGGATGCGGCGACGTAAAATAACACACAAATCTGACGAGGGAACAATAGAGGTAAAAAATCTGGGTAATAAAATCGCCGATTTCGCAGCGGCGTCGGCAGACTCATTACCTGAGATGCCCACATGACCTGGAATCCACATGAAGGACACGCTGATGCCAGTGACACCAAGCGAGTGGAGCAGGTCATGTATGCGCTGTACAAGCGGGTGGTAATGGTACAGCGCAGTAATAGTCTGAGGGCACTCAGAGAGTCCGTACAAATAAAACAGTGCTGTAAGGCATGCCGCTGAATGTATAAAATAGATTGATAAATGCTAAAAAGTTCGGCGGTAAAAATTGAACATTGTCCAGGTAAACGAAACTTAAAACTACAGTGACCAGAAACAAAGGCACATCCAACTCCAGCTTCAGTCTTAGATCCATCGGTAAAGATAAAATGCAAGTCTCCGAATTGAGCCCGTACTTCTAAAAAAGCCGATCTAAAGACTGAAGCAGGGGTCTCAGTCTTCGGCATCGACGTTAGCCCAAGGTGACAGTGGGCCTCAGCGCGAGACCATGGAGGAAAACGCGTTTCCCCCCGCGGAAGGGCCGGCGCTGGCGAAACGTCTAAATGCCGAAGGAGCTGTCGAAAGCGAACCCCTGGTGGGAGCAAAGCAGAGGAGCTAATAAAATAGTGACGATCAAGTGACTCCTCGAAAAATAACTCGAAGGACGTGTGGTCAGGCAAGCTTGAGAGTCGACAAGCATAGCTGCACAAGAGCATCTCACGCCTGAAGGACAGCGGAGGCTCTGCAGCTTCTGCGTACAGACTGGGTACAGGGCTAGTTGGAAAGGCCCCTGTAGCGACTCTGATGCCACGATGGTGAATGGCATTCAATCGACGTAACACAGATGGACGTGCCGACGAATAAACAATACACCCGTAATCAAGCTTGGATCGGACCAAAGAGCGATAAAGGCGAAGAAGGACGGTCCGATCAGCTCCCCAGGATGTGCCACTTAAAACACGTAAAATATTAAGAGAACGGTCACACTTTGCTTTTAAAAAGGAAACGTGCGAGGTCCAACACAACTTCCTGTCAAAAATCAACCCCAAAAATTTCGCCTCGTCTGCAAACGGAAGTATCCCTGGCCCAAGATGGAGAGAGGGCGGAGGGAAATACTTCCGGCGCCAAAAGTTGATGCAGACGGATTTCTCGGCGGAGAAATTAAAGCCGTTGGCGTTACTCCAGGCGTAGAGACGGTCGATACAGCTCTGGAGACGGCGCTCGAGTAGACAGGTCCGCCGTGAACTACAATAAATAGCGAAATCGTCAACAAAAAGGGACGATGAAATGCCAGGTGGAATACAATGAACAATGGGGTTGATAGCAAACGCAAAAAGTGTGACACTGAGTACAGAGCCCTGCGGTACTCCGTTCTCTTGAATAAAACGACGAGATAAAACCGAGCCCACACGTACACGAAAGACGCGGTCCGTCATAAACTCCCGAAGAAATATGGGAAGACGACCGCGGATATTCCAATCGTGAGGTGTACGTAAAATGCCGCCCCTCCAACAAGTGTCATAAGCTTTCTCCAGGTCAAAAAATACAGCCACGGTTTGACACTTTCTCAGAAATCCATTCATAATATGCGTCGACAAGGACACCAGATGGTCGACGGTAGAGCGATAGCGACGAAACCCGCACTGAGCGTTCGCTAGAAGTTTCTGAGACTCAAGCCACCATGTCAACCGCCCGTTGATCATGCGCTCCATCACCTTGCAAATGCAACTGGTGAGGGAGATAGGGCGGTAGCTGGAAGGTAGTTGGCGATCCTTCCCAGGCTTAAGAATAGGGACAATGGTGGCTTCGCGCCAAACAGAAGGAAAAATGCCGTCTTGCCAAATACGGTTATAGACCTGTAAGAGAAAGAGTTTACTGTCGGCTGAAAGGTGCTTTAACATCAGGACATGAATGCCGTCCGGGCCAGGAGCGGAGTGCCTAGAGCAATTAAGAGCGTGCTCCAGCTCCCTCAGTGTGAAAAGTTCATTATAACACTCATTATTAGCAGACCGAAAATTAAAGGTGTCGAAATCCAGCCGGTCTTTGATAGAGCGAAAGCCGGCGGAATAATGGTCTGAACTGGAAACCGCCTCAAAGGCAGCACCCAGAGTGTTAGCGATGGCAGCCGGATCCACTATGGTGGCATTAGAAACCTGAAGGCCAGAAACAGTACAATGTGACACTTTACCTGAGAAGCGACGAAGTTTATCCCAAACAACGGATGAAGGCGTAAAACGATTAAAAGACTTGACAAAACAAGCCCAAGATGCCTTCTTGCTATCCTGAATAATGCGACGAGCCCTGGCGCGCGATTGTTTAAAAGTCACCAAATTATCATGTGTAGGGTGTCGCCGAAACACCCTAAGTGCAGTCCTACGGGCACGAACGGCGTCCCGACAATCCTCGTTCCACCACGGAACAGGTGGCCGCCGAGGTTGGGAGGATGAACGGGGTATTCCGCGTTCGACGGCAGAGAAAATAATAGACGTAAGGTGCTGCACTAGTTGGTGAATGTCGGAGAAGAGCTGGTCGTCAAAATGCACGAGGCTGGAATACAAGCACCAGTCGGCTTTTGCGAATATCCAGGTAGGTACTCTGGAATGCTGTACGTGGTGCGACAGAAGAGAAACGATGCAGGGGTAATGGTCGCTGGAGTAGGTGTCAGCGACGACGTTCCACTGAAGACGATGAGCAAGCTGGAGGGAACAAATGGCAAGGTCCAGGTGAGAGAATGTACCAGAAGAATCACAAATAAAAGTAGGTGCACCGGTATTGAGGATGGAAAGATTGAACTGATAAAAAATGTCGGAAAGAAGAGTACCCCTCGCACAAGCCCTTGGCGAACCCCATAGTGGGTGATGGGCATTAAAATCTCCCAACAGAAGAAAGGGTGTTGGGAGAGCGGACAGGAGAGTTCGAAAGTCCGCGGGAGCGAGGTGATGATGATGATGATATGCGGCTTAAGGGCGCTAAACTGCTGAGGTCATCAGCGCCCTTACAAGGTATAAAATATAAAGTCAAAAAATAAAAGACAGGTAAAAAGCCGCATAATTAAAAAACGGGACACAAACCCGCGATGTCAAAAAAGTTAAAAATAACAATAGAATAACAATAACAATAAAAACAATAACAATAATAACAATAACAACAATAGGAACAATAACAATAAATATGTCTCAAAAACCAACACACTACAAGCATAGCCAATAAAAGATTAAAACGTGTCAAGGACTGTAGAATGCGAGGGACATGAGCGCCATATGTCACTGGGGAGTAAGTCCCTATTAAAACATACAGAATAAAATAACAGAGCTAAAAGACGCTCAGCGCATCAAATGCGACGACTAAACCAATGTCACTTATAAAACGTAAAAGACATTCTACAGCATGCGCGTCGTCTGCCAAAACGTTGGCTATGCCAACAGGCAGACCCAGGCGAACGCGCAGTGGAGCTAAAACTTGACACTCAGTTAAAATGTGACGCACCGTTAAGGGCACGTCACACTGCTGACACAGCGGAGCGGGATCACCACTGAGCAGGTAACTATGACTAAAACGACAATGTCCAATTCGTAAACGGGCTAAAAGTTACCTCTTCCCGACGTGAAGAACGAGAAGAGGTACCCCAGATTAACGGGAGCGGCTTAACCTCCCGCAACTTGTTCTCCCGGAGGGCCGTCCACTCATCGCGCCAGCGCGAGAGGATGCGGCGACGTAAAATAACACACAAATCTGACGAGGGAACAATAGAGGTAAAAAATCTGGGTAATAAAATCGCCGATTTCGCAGCGGCGTCGGCAGACTCATTACCTGAGATGCCCACATGACCTGGAATCCACATGAAGGACACGCTGATGCCAGTGACACCAAGCGAGTGGAGCAGGTCATGTATGCGCTGTACAAGCGGGTGGTAATGGTACAGCGCAGTAATAGTCTGAGGGCACTCAGAGAGTCCGTACAAATAAAACAGTGCTGTAAGGCATGCCGCTGAATGTATAAAATAGATTGATAAATGCTAAAAAGTTCGGCGGTAAAAATTGAACATTGTCCAGGTAAACGAAACTTAAAACTACAGTGACCAGAAACAAAGGCACATCCAACTCCAGCTTCAGTCTTAGATCCATCGGTAAAGATAAAATGCAAGTCTCCGAATTGAGCCCGTACTTCTAAAAAAGCCGATCTAAAGACTGAAGCAGGGGTCTCAGTCTTCGGCATCGACGTTAGCCCAAGGTGACAGTGGGCCTCAGCGCGAGACCATGGAGGAAAACGCGTTTCCCCCCGCGGAAGGGCCGGCGCTGGCGAAACGTCTAAATGCCGAAGGAGCTGTCGAAAGCGAACCCCTGGTGGGAGCAAAGCAGAGGAGCTAATAAAATAGTGACGATCAAGTGACTCCTCGAAAAATAACTCGAAGGACGTGTGGTCAGGCAAGCTTGAGAGTCGACAAGCATAGCTGCACAAGAGCATCTCACGCCTGAAGGACAGCGGAGGCTCTGCAGCTTCAGCCTACAGGCTAAAAACAGGGCTAGTTGGAAAGGCCCCTGTAGCGACTCTTATGCCACGATGGTGAATGGCATTCAATCGACGTAACACAGATGGACGTGCCGACGAATAAACAATACACCCGTAATCAAGCTTGGATCGGACCAAAGAGCGATAAAGGCGAAGAAGGACGGTCCGATCAGCTCCCCAGGATGTGCCACTTAAAACACGTAAAATATTAAGAGAACGGTCACACTTTGCTTTTAAAAAGGAAACGTGCGAGGTCCAACACAACTTCCTGTCAAAAATCAACCCCAAAAATTTCGCCTCGTCTGCAAACGGAAGTATCCCTGGCCCAAGATGGAGAGAGGGCGGAGGGAAATACTTCCGGCGCCAAAAGTTGATGCAGACGGATTTCTCGGCGGAGAAATTAAAGCCGTTGGCGTTACTCCAGGCGTAGAGACGGTCGATACAGCTCTGGAGACGGCGCTCGAGTAGACAGGTCCGCCGTGAACTACAATAAATAGCGAAATCGTCAACAAAAAGGGACGATGAAATGCCAGGTGGAATACAATGAACAATGGGTTTGATAGCAAACGCAAAAAGTGTGACACTGAGTACAGAGCCCTGCGGTACTCCGTTCTCTTGAATAAAACGACGAGATAAAACCGAGCCCACACGTACACGAAAGACGCGGTCCGTCATAAACTCCCGAAGAAATATGGGAAGACGACCGCGGATATTCCAATCGTGAGGTGTACGTAAAATGCCGCCCCTCCAACAAGTGTCATAAGCTTTCTCCAGGTCAAAAAATACAGCCACGGTTTGACACTTTCTCAGAAATCCATTCATAATATGCGTCGACAAGGACACCAGATTGTCGACGGTAGAGCGATAGCGACGAAACCCGCACTGAGCGTTCGCTAGAAGTTTCTGAGACTCATGCCACCATGTCAACCGCCCGTTGATCATGCGCTCCATCACCTTGCAAATGCAACTGGTGAGGGAGATAGGGCGGTAGCTGGAAGGTAGTTGGCGATCCTTCCCAGGCTTAAGTATAGGGACAATGGTGGCTTCGCGCCAAACGGAAGGAAAAATGCCGTCTTGCCAAATACGGTTATAGACCTGTAAGAGAAATAGTTTACTGTCGGCTGAAAGGTTCTTTAACATCAGGACATGAATGCCGTCCGGCCCGGGAGCGGAGTGCCGAGAGCAATGAAGAGCGTGCTGCAGCTCCCTCATTGTGAATAGTTCGTTATAGCATTCATCATTAGCAGACCGAAAAGTATATGATGCGGAATCCTGCCGGTCTTTAATAGAGCGAAAGCCGGCGGAATAATGGTCTGAACTGGAAACCGCCTCAAAGGCAGAACCCAGAGTGTTAGCGATGGCAGCCGGATCCACTATGGTGGCATTAGAAACCTGAAGGCCAGAAACAGTACAATGTGACACTTTACCTGAGAAGCGACGAAGTTTATCCCAAACAACGGATGAAGGCGTAAAACGATTAAAAGACTCGACAAAACGAGCCCAAGATGCCTTCTTGCTATCCTGAATAATGCGACGAGCCCTGGCGCGCGATTGTTTAAAAGTCACCAAATTATCAAGTGTAGGGTGGCGCCGAAACACCCTAAGTGCAGTCCTACGGGCACGAACGGCGTCCCGACAATCCTCGTTCCACCACGGAACAGGTGGCCGCTGAGGTTGGGAGGATGAACAGGGTATTGCACGTTCGGCGGCTGAGAAAATAATAGACGTAAGGTGCTGCACTAGTTGATTAATGTCCGAGAAGGGCTGGTCGTCAAAATGCACGAGGCTGGAATACAAGCTCCAGTCGGCTTTTGCGAATGTCCAGGTAGGTACTCTGGAATGCTGTACGTGGTGCGACAGAAGAGAAACCATGCAGGGGAAATGGTCGCTGGAGTAGGTGTCAGCGACGACGTTCCCTGAAGACGACGTGCAAGCTGGATTGAGCAAATCGCAAGGTCCAGGTGAGAGAATGTACCAGAAGAATCAGAAATAAAAGTAGGTGCACCTGTATTGAGGATGGAAAGATTGAACTGATAAAAAATGTCGGAAAGAAGAGTTCCCCTCGCACAAGCCCTTGGCGAACCCCATAGTGGGTGATGGGCATTAAAATCTCCCAACAGAAGAAATGGTGTTGGGAGAGCGGACAGGAGAGCTCGATTGTCCGCGGGAGCGAGGGGAGACGATGGAGGTGAATATACAGAGCAAACAGAAAACAAAAAGCCGGGTAAGTGAAGGCGAACGGCAACAGCTTGCAAGTCGGATGTAAGTGTGACAGGTGTAAAATGAACGTCGTTACGCACTAAGAACATGACACCTCCATGAGCAGGAGTACCCTACTCCGGTTCAAGGTCGTAGCGAACCGGAGTATATCCTCGGAGATCAAAAGGATCGTGAGGGCGAAGCTTAGTCTCCTGCAAACATACGACGATAGGCGAATGGGAACGCAATAAAAGTTGCAGTTCCGCCCTATGCGATCGTACACCACGTACATTCCAGGTCAGGATAGCCATTAAGAATAAGGGGATAAACTGTCTATTTAGAAGGGCGGCTTAAAATTACCTTTTGTTTAACCTTTGGGTTCGGGCTTTTTGTATGGAGTTGGTCAGACTCCATAGCTTCCTCGGAGGGAGGGCCCACGCGCTCAGTGCCAGAAACCGATTCAAGCGCCGTGAATCGGTTCTGGGTGGCGATGGGTGAAGGGTGCCGCTGAGCGCGGCTTGTCCCAGGACCATCCTGGGACAGCGACCTCCGAGGAGGAGAAGGTGAACTTTTGTTACCGCGCGCACGCGGAGGGTCTTTCAAAAAATCTTCCCTACGAAGTTTCTGCTTGGGCTTCTTTTCAACGGCTTGCGACTTCATTGACTTGGGACCAGGTTTATACGGCTTGGTATCTGTAGCCTTAATAGACGGCCGGATGGTAGTGGCGGTTAATCCAGTCAAGGTCCAGGTCTGAGTTTCGGCATCTACTCGTGGTACTGGCGAGGCAACAACAGAACTAAATGTGCCAGATCGCAGGAGTGAAGGTTGGCGCGCATGGTAACGCCTCCGGGCTTCAGCGAAGGAGAGTTTTTCCTTTACCCGGATCTCCTGGATCGCCTTCTCGTCCAAGTACCGCGGACAGTCGGCAAACGAAGCAGAATGAGACCCTTTACAATTAACGCAGACGGGGGCTGTTGAACAGGTACCTTCGTGTGAGGGCTGGCTACAGGTTGCACAGATGTTAACGGCACTCTTACATGAGACTTGCGTATGCCCAAAACGTTGGCATTTAAAACAACGCAGAGGTCTAGGAATATAAGGCCTCACAGAAATACGTTCGTACCCTGCGGAAATGCTCGTGGGCAGATCGACGCCATCAAATGTAATAAACAGGGTACGAGTGGGTACCAACACGCCGTCGCGTTTGGCCTGCACTCGATGAACCGCTGTCACCCTCTGGTCTGCAAGATATTCCACCAGGTCTTCGTCAGAGATACCATCGAGGCTATGCGTGGTGACAACGCCTCTACAAGAATTCAAGGTGCGGTGCTTCTCAACACGGATAGGATAACCGTGGAGAAGCGTGGCGCTCAACAAGGACTTACTTTGTGCCTCGGATTTGCTTTGAACTAGCAACGAACCATTAAGAAGCCGAGTGCAGGAAAGAACCGGACCAGCAATTGAGTCAATGCCCTTCTGGATAATAAAAGGGTTCACCTTCTCCAATGATTGTTCTTCCTGTGTACGGGTAATCACTAAGTAACAACCAGCTGTTGGCGGTGCTACTTCTGTTACTAAAACTTTGCGGCGCTTGTTGTTAACAATGAAGAAAGGGTGCTCCATAGCGAAAAAAAATCCTCCACCATTGCAACCGTCTCCGACCTCGGGCTCTGACTTCCCGGGCGTTACCCCGGCTTGGGTGAGTGGCCTATCTATACCTAGCTCACCCCAGGGTCACACCTCCCAGAACATAGACAGAGGGACCCAATCGCCGTGCGGGAGCGAGGGGAGACGATGGAGGTGAATACACAGAGCAAACAGAAAATAAAAAGCCGGGTAAGTGAAGGCGAACGGCAACAGCTTGCAAGTCAGATGTAAGTGTGACAGGTGTAAAATGAACGTCGTTACGCACTAACAACATCACACCTCCATGAGCAGGAGTACCCTCCTCCGGTTCGAGGTCGTAGCGAACCGGAGTATATCCTCGGAGATCAAAAGGATCGTGAGGGCGAAGCTTAGTCTCCTGCAAACATACGACCATAGGCGAATGGGAACGCAATGAAAGTTGTAGTTCCGCCCTATGCGATCGTACACCACGTACATTCCAGGTCAGGATAGCCATTAAGAAAAAGGGGATAAACTGTCTATTTAGAAGGGCGGCTTAAAATTACCTTTTGTTTAACCTTTGGGCTCGGGCTTTTTGTATGGAGTTGGTCAGACTCCATAGCTTCCTCGGAGGGAGGGCCCACGCGCTCAGTGCCAGAAACCGATTCAAGCGCCGTGAATCGGTTCTGGGTGGCGATGGGTGAGGGGTGCCGCTGAGCGCGGCTTGTCCCAGGACCTTCCTGGGACAGCGACCTCCGAGGAGGAGAAGGTGAACTTTTGTTACCGCGCGCACGCGGAGGGTCTTTCAAAAAATCTTCCCTACGTAGTTTCTGCTTGGGCTTCTTTTCAGCGGCTTGCGACTTCATTGACTTTGGACCAGGTTTATAGGGCTTGGTAACAGTAGCTTTAATAGACGGCCGGATGGTAGTGGCGGTTAATCCAGTCAAGGTCCAGGTCTGAGTTTCGGCATCTACTCGTGGTACTGGCGAGGCAACAACAGAACTAAATGTGCCAGATCGCAGGAGTGAAGGTTGGCGCGCATGGAAACGCCTCCGGGCTTCAGCGAAGGAGAGTTTTTCCTTTACCCGGATCTTCTGGATCGCCTTCTCGTCCAAATACCGCGGACAGTCGGCAAACGAAGCAGAATGTGACCCTTTACAATTAACGCAGACGGGGGCTGTTGAACAGGCACCTTCGTGTGAGGGCTGGCTACATGATGCACAGATGTTAACGGCACTCTTACATGAGACTTGCGTATGCCCAAAACGTTGGCACTTAAAACAACGCAGAGGTCTAGGAATATATGGCCTCACAGAAATACGTTCGTACCCTGCGGAGATGCTCGTGGGCAGATCGACGCCATCAAATGTTAGAAACAGGGTACGAGTGGGTACCAATACGCCGTCGCGTTTGACCTGCACTCGATGAACCGCTGTCACCTTCTGGTCTGCAAGATATTCGACCAGGTCCTCGTCCGATATGCCATCGAGGCTATGCGTGGTGACAACGCCTCGACAAGAATTCAAGGTGCGGTGCTTCTCAACACGGATAGGATAACCGTGGAGAAGCGTGGCGCTCAACAAGGACTTACTTTGTGCCTCGGATTTGCTTTGCACTAACAACGAACCATTACGAAGCCGAGTGCAGGAAAGAACCGGACCAGCAATTGAGTCAATGCCCTTCTGGATGATAAAAGGGTTCACCTTCTCGAATGATTGTCCTTCCTCTGTACGGGTAATCACTAAGTAACAACCAGCTGTTGGCGGTGCTACTTCTGTTACTAAAACTTTTCGGTGCTTGTTGTTTATAATGGAGAAAGGGTGCTCCATAGCGAAAAAAAATCCTCCACCATTGCAACCGTCTCCGACCTCGGGCTCTGACTTCCCGGGCGTTACCCCGGCTTGGGTGAGTGGCCTATCTATACCTAGCTCACCTCAGGGTCATACCTCCCAGAACATAGACAGAGGGACCCAATCGCCGTCGGAAGCCAGCAGCTCATGCAATGGCCCCCCGCGGGACTGCAGTTGAACAGCGGATACGAACAACAACCCTACATGACGACCCCGGGTGGTGGGGATGACGCCATTACCCGCGCACCCAGTGCGCGGGTATCCGTCAGGCTGTGTCCACGGAGGATTTAAATAAAAAGATAAAAGAAACTAAAACTGTGTGGGCGTTTCGCACGCAAGGTAGGCCGGCGGGGAAGAAAAAGGGATATGCGAATGTCGTGGTGCGAAATGGCCGGAAAGTGATAAGGGAAGAAGGAAACGATGGTGAGGTGCGGTATGAATGGAATGCAAAGAACGCACGAGAGCCTACCTTGTGTCAACCGGTCACTTGAACCCACCTCGACCGGATGGGGGTGAGGTGATGAATATGGCGATGATTGGCTCGGGAACCCCCGGGTGCGCCAAAAACCCGTACTCACATAAGGTGAGCCCCTGAGGGGGACCCTGGGGTGAGTCTGGTATAGATAGGCCACTCACCCAAGCCGGGGTAACGCCCGAGAAGTCAGAGCCCGAGGTCGGAGACGGTTGCAATGGTGGAGGATTTATCTCGCTATGGAGCACCCTTCTTCCTCCATTAATACAAACAAGCGCCGAAAAGTTATTGTAACAGAAGTAGCACCGCCGTCATCTGGTTGTTACTTGGTCATTTCGAGAACAGAAGAAGGACAAAACTTTGAGAAGGTGAACCCTTTTATAATTCAGAAGGGCATAGATGCTATTGCTGGTGCGGTTCAATCATGCACTCGTCTACGGAATGGTTCCTTATTGGCACAAACTAAGTCCGATCAGCAAAGTAAGACCTTGTTGCGCGCTACGCTTCTCCACGGTTACCCCATCCGTGTTGAGAAGCACCGCACATTGAACTCCTGTCGGGGCGTCGTTACCACCCATAGCCTAGATGGTATATCGGACGAGGATCTCGTAGAATATCTATCTGATCAAAAGGTGACTGCAGTGCATCGAGTGCAGGCCAAACGCGACGGCGTATTGGTACCCACTCGTACCCTGTTTATTACATTTGATGGCGTCGATCTGCCCACGAGCATTTCCGCAGGGTACGAACGGATTTCTGTGAGGCCTTATATTCCTAGACCTCTGCGTTGTTTTAAATGCCAACGTTTTGGGCATACGCGAGTCTCCTGTAAGAGTGCCGTTAACATCTGTGCAACATGTAGCCAGCCCTCACACGAAGGTACCTGTTCAACAGCCCCCGTCTGCGTTAATTGTAAAGGGTCACATTCTGCTTCGTTTCCCGACTGTCCGCGGTATTTGGACGAGAAGGCGATCCAGGAGATCCGGGTAAAGGAAAAACTCTCCTTCGCTGAAGCCCGGAGGCGTTTCCATGCGCGCCAACCTTCACTGCTGCGATCTGGCACATTTAGTTCTGTTGCTGCCTCGCCAGTACCACGAGTAGATGCCGAAACTCAGACCTGGACCTTGACTGGATTAACCGCCACTACCATCCGGCCGTCTATTAAGGCTACAGTTACCAAGCCGTATAAACCTGGTCCCAAGTCAATGAAGTCGCAAGCCGTTGAAAAGAAGCCCAAGCAGAAACTTCGTAGGGAAGATTTTTTGAAAGACCCTCCGCGTGCGCGCGGTACCAAAAGTTCACCTTCTCCTCCTCGGAGGTCGCTGTCCCAGGATGGTCCTGGGACAAGCCGCGCTCAGCGGCACCCTTCACCCATCGCCACCCAGAACCGATTCACGGCGCTTGAATCGGTTTCTGGCACCGAGCGCGTGGGCCCTCCCTCCGAGGAAGCTATGGAGTCTGACCAACTCCATACAAAAAGCCCGAGCCCAAAGGTTAAACAAAAGGTAATTTTAAGCCGCCCTTCTAAATAGAAAGTTTATCCCCTTATTCTTAATGGCTATCCTGACCTGGAATGTACGTGGTGTACGATCGCATAGGGCGGAACTGCAACTTTTATTGCGTTCCCATTCGCTGTGATGATGATGATGATGATATGCGGCTTAAGGGCGCTAAACTGCTGAGGTCATCAGCGCCCTTACAAGGTATAAAATATAAAGTCAAAAAATAAAAGATAGGTAAAAAACCGCATAATTAAAAAACGGGACACAAACCCGCGATGTCAAAAAGCTAAAACTAACAATATAACAATAACAAATATAACAATAACAATAATAACAATAACAACAATAACAATAAAAACAATAATAACAATAACAGCAATAATAACAAGACAAAGATCTGAAAAACAACACACTAAAAGCATAGGCAGTAAAGGATTAAAACGTGTCAGGAACTGTAGAATGCGAGGGACATGAGCGCCATATGTCCACTGGGGATAAGAGTTCCCATAAAAACCGACAGGATAAAAGTACGAAGCTAACAGACGCTCAACGCATTAAATGCGCAGATTAAAATCACTGTCATGAATAAAACGTAAAACACATTCCACAGCATGCGTGTGGTCTGCCAAAACGTTGGCTAGGCCAACAGGCAGACCCACACGAGCACGCAATGCAGCTAAAACCTGACACTCTGTTAAAATGTGACGCACCGTTAAGGGCACGTCACACTGCCCACAGAGTGGCGCGGGGTCACCACTCAGCAAATACTTATGACTAAAAATGCAATGTCCGATACGAAGGCGTGTTAAAATTACCTCTTCCCGACGAGAAGCACGGGAAGATGTAGCCCAGACTAACGGGAGAGGCTTAACCTCCCGCAACTTGTTCCCCCGGAGGGCCGTCCACTCATCGCTCCAAAGCGAGAGGATGCGGCGACGTAAAACAATAAACAAATCTGACGAGGGAACAACAGAGGTAAAACGTCTGGGTGATAAAATCGCCGACTTGGCAGCGACATCGGCAGACTCATTACCTGAGATGCCCACATGACCTGGAATCCACAAGAAGGAGACGCTGATGCCAGAGACATCAAGCGAGTGGAGCAGGTCATGAATGCGCTGTACGAGCGGGTGGTAACTGTACAGCGAGCTAATACTTTGAAGAGCACTCAGGGAGTCGGAACAAATAAAACAGTGCCGTAAGTCGTGCCGCTGAATATATAAAAGAGACTGATAAATGCTAAAAAGTTCGGCGGTAAAAATCGAACATTGCTCTGGTAAACGAAAGGTAAAACTATTTCCACCACAAAAAAGGCACATCCTACTCCAGCATCAGTCTTAGATCCATCAGTAAAGATAAAAGGCAAGTCCCCGAATTGAGCCCGTACTTCTAAAAAAGCCGATCTAAAGACTGAAGCAGGGGTCTCAGCCTTCGGCATTGACGTTAGCCCAAGGTGACAGTGGGCCTCAGCGCGGGACCATGGAGGAAAACGCGTTTCTCCCCGTGGAAGGGCCGGCGCTGGCGTAACGTCCAAATGCCGAAGTAGCAGTCGAAATCGAACCCCTGGAGGGAGCAATGCAGAGGAGCTAACTAAATATTGCCGGTCAAGCGAATCCTCGTAAAATACATCGAAGGACGGGTGGTTAGGCAAGCTTGAGAGTCGACAAGCATAGCTGCACAAGAGCAACTCACGCCTGAAGGACAGCGGAGGCTCTGCAGCTTCTGCGTACAGACTGGGTACAGGGCTAGTTGGAAAGGCCCCTGTAGCGACTCTTATGCCACGATGGTGAATGGCATTCAATCGACGTAACACAGATGGACGTGCCGACGAATAAACAATACACCCGTAATCAAGCTTGGATCGGACCAAAGAGCGATAAAGGCGAAGAAGGACGGTCCGATCAGCTCCCCAGGATGTGCCACTTAAAACACGTAAAAGATTAAGAGAACGGTCACACTTTGCTTTTAAAAAGGAAACGTGCGAGGTCCAACACAACTTCCTGTCAAAAATCAACCCCAAAAATTTCGCCTCGTCTGCAAACGGAAGTATCCCAGGCCCAAGATGGAGTGAGGGTGGAGGGAAATACTTCCGGCGCCAAAAGTTGATGCAGACGGATTTCTCGGCGGAGAAATTAAAGCCGTTGGCGTTACTCCAGGCGTAGAGACGGTCGATACAGCTCTGGAGACGGCGTTCGAGTAGACAGGTCCGCCGTGAACTACAATAAATAGCGAAATCGTCAACAAAAAGGGACGATGAAATGCCAGGTGGAATACAATGAACAATGGGGTTGATAGCAATCGCAAAAAGTGTGACACTGAGTACAGAGCCCTGCGGTACTCCGTTCTCTTGAATAAAACGACGAGATAAAACCGAGCCCACACGTACACGAAAGACGCGGTCCGTCATAAACTCCCGAAGAAATATGGGAAGACGACCGCGGATATTCCAATCGTGAAGTGTACGTAAAATGCCGCCCCTCCAACAAGTGTCATAAGCTTTCTCCAGGTCAAAAAATACAGCCACGGTTTGACACTTTCTCAGAAATCCATTCATAATATGCGTCGACAAGGACACCAGATGGTCGACGGTAGAGCGATAACGACGAAACCCGCACTGAGCGTTCGCTAGAAGTTTCTGAGACTCAAGCCACCATGTCAACCGCCCGTTGATCATGCGCTCCATCACCTTACAAATGCAACTGGTGAGGGAGATAGGGCGGTAGCTGGAAGGTAGTTGGCGATCCTTCCCAGGCTTAAGTATAGGGACAATGGTGGCTTCGCGCCAAACGGAAGGAAAAATGCCGTCTTGCCAAATACGGTTATAGACCTGTAAGAGAAATAGTTTACTGTCGGCTGAAAGGTTCTTTAACATCAGGACATGAATGCCGTCCGGCCCGGGAGCGGAGTGCCGAGAGCAATGAAGAGCGTGCTCCAGCTCCCTCATTGTGAATAGTTCGTTATAGCATTCAGCATTAGCAGACCGAAAAGTATATGATGCGGAATCCTGCCGGTCTTTAATAGAGCGAAAGCCGGCGGAATAATGGTCTGAACTGGAAACCGCCTCAAAGGCAGAACCCAGAGTGTTAGCGATAGCAGCCGGATCCACTATGGTGGCATTAGAAACCTGAAGGCCAGAAACAGTACAATGTGACACTTTACCTGAGAAGCGACGAAGTTTATCCCAAACAACGGATGAAGGCGTAAAACGATTAAACGACTCGACAAAACGAGCCCAAGATGCCTTCTTGCTATCCTGAATAATGCGACGAGCCCTGGCGCGCGATTGTTTAAAAGTCACCAAATTATCAAGTGTAGGGTGGCGCCGAAACACCCTAAGTGCAGTCCTACGGGCACGAACGGCGTCCCGACAATCCTCGTTCCACCACGGAACAGGTGGCCGCCGAGGTTGGGAGGATGAACGGGGTATTGCACGTTCGGCGGCTGAGAAAATAATAGACGTAAGGTGCTGCACTAGTTGATTAATGTCGGAGAAGGGCTGGTCGTCAAAATGCACGAGGCTGGAATACAAGCTCCAGTCGGCTTTTGCGAATATCCAGGTAGGTACTCTGGAATGCTGTACGTGGTGCGACAGAAGAGAAACGATGCAGGGGAAATGGTCGCTGGAGTAGGTGTCAGCGACGACGTTCCACTGAAGACGACGTGCAAGCTGGATTGAGCATATGGCAAGGTCCAGGTGAGAGAATGTACCGGAAGAATCAGAAATAAAAGTAGGTGCACCGGTATTGAGGATGGAAAGATTGAACTGATAAAAAATGTCGGAAAGAAGAGTTCCCCTAGCACAAGCCCTTGGCGAACCCCATAGTGGGTGATGGGCATTAAAATCGCCCAACAGAAGAAATGGTGTTGGGAGAGCGGACAGGAGAGATCGAATGTCCGCGGGAGCGAGGGGAGACGATGGAGGTGTATACACAGAGCAAACAGAAAACAAAAAGCCGGGTAAGTGAAGGCGAACGGCAACAGCTTGCAAGTCAGATGTAAGTGTGACAGGTGTAAAATGAACGTCATTACGCACCAAAATCATGACACCACCATGAGCAGGAGTACCCTCCTCCGGTTCAAGGTCGTAGCGAACCGGAGTATATCCTCGGAGATCAAAAGGATCGTGAGGGCGAAGCTTAGTCTCCTGCAAACATACGACCATAGGCGAATGGGAACGCAATAAAAGTTGCAGTTCCGCCCTATGCGATCGTACACCACGTACATTCCAGGTCAGGATAGCCATTAAGAATAAGGGGATAAACTGTCTATTTAGAAGGGCGGCTTAAAATTACCTTTTGTTTAACCTTTGGGCTCGGGCTTTTTGTATGGAGTTGGTCAGACTCCATAGCTTCCTCGGAGGGAGGGCCCACGCGCTCAGTGCCAGAAACCGAATCAAGCGCCGTGAATCGGTTCTGGGTGGCGATGGGTGAAGGGTGCCGCTGAGCGCGGCTTGTCCCAGGACCATCCTGGGACAGCGACCTCCGAGGAGGAGAAGGTGAACCTTTGTTACCGCGCGCACGCGGAGGGTCTTTTAAAAAATCTTCCCTACGAAGTTTCTGCTTAGGCTTCTTTTCAACGGCTTGCGACTTCATTGACTTGGGACCAGGTTTATACGGCTTGGTAACTGTAGCCTTAAGGGACGGCCGGATGGTAGTGGCGGTTAATCCAGTCAAGGTCCAGGTCTGAGTTTCGGCATCTACTCGTGGTACTGGCGAGGCAACAACAGAACTAAATGTGCCAGATCGCAGGAGTGAAGGTTGGCGCGCATGGTAACGCCTCCGGGCTTCAGCGAAGGAGAGTTTTTCCTTTACCCGGATCTCCTGGATCGCCTTCTCGTCCAAGTACCGCGGACAGTCGGCAAACGAAGCAGAATGAGACCCTTTACAATTAACGCAGACGGGGGCTGTTGAACAGGTACCTTCGTGTGAGGGCTGGCTACATGTTGCACAGATGTTAACGGCACTCTTACATGAGACTTGCGTATGCCCAAAACGTTGGCATTTAAAACAACGCAGAGGTCTAGGAATATAAGGCCTCACAGAAATGCGTTCGTACCCTGCGGAGATGCTCGTGGGCAGATCGACGCCATCAAATGTAATAAACAGGGTACGAGTGGGTACCAATACGCCGTCGCGTTTGGCCTGCACTCGATGGACCGCTGTCACCTTCTGGTCTGCAAGATATTCTACCAGGTCCTCGTCCGATATACCATCGAGGCTATGGGTGGTAATATCGCCTCGACAGGAATTCAATGTGCGGTGCTTCTCCACACGGATGGGATAGCCGTGGAGAAGCGTAGCGCGCAACAAGGTCTTACTTTGCTGATCGGATTTCGCTTGGGCTAATAAGGAACCATTCCGTAGACGAGTGCAGGACTGAACCGCACCAGCAATTGCATCAATCCCCTTTTGTATGATGAAAGGGTTCACCTTCTCAAAACTTTGTCCTTCTTCGGTTCGTGAAATGACCAAGTAACAACCAGTTGTCGGTGGTGTCACTTCTGTTACATAAACTTTTCGGCGCTTGTTAGTAGTAATGGAGGAAGGGTGCTCCATAGCGAAATAAATCCTCCACCATTGCAACCGTCTCCGACCTCGGGCTCTGACTTCCCGGGCGTTACCCCGGCTTGGGTGAGTGGCCTATCTATACCTAGCTCACCCCAGGGTCACACCTCCCAGAACATAGACAGAGGGACCCAATCGCCGTCGGAAGCCAGCAGCTCATGCAATGGCCCCCCCGCGGGACTGCAGTTGAACAGCGGATACGAACACAAACCCTACATGACGACCCGGGGTGGTGGGGATGACGCCATTACCCACTCACCCAGCTGCGCACGCGGTGCGCGGGTATCCGTCAGGCTGTGTCCACGGAGGATTTAAATAAAAGGATAAAAGAAACTAAAACAGTGTGGGCGTTTCGCACGCAAGGTAGGCCGGCGGGGAAGAAAAAGAAATATGCGAATGGCGTGGTGCGAAATGGTCGGAAAGTGATAAGGGAAGAAAGAAACGATGGTGAGGTGCGGTATGGATGGAATGCAAAGAACGCACGAGAGCCTACCTTGTGTCCACCGGTCACTTGAAGAACCCACCTCGACCGGATGGGGGTGAGGGGATGAATGTGGCGATGAATGGCTCGGGAACCCCCGGGTGCGCCAAAAACCCGTACTCACATAAGGTGAGCCCCTGAGGGGGTGTATACACAGAACAAACCGGGTAACTGCAGTCTAATGGCAACAAATTGCAAGTCGGACGTAAGTGTGATAGTTTGAAAATGAACGTCATTACGCACCAACAACATAACACCTCCATGAGCAGGAGCACCCTCCTCCGGTTCAAGATCGTAGCGAACCGGAGTGTACCCTCGGAGATCGAGAGGGTCGTGAGGGCGAAGCTTGGTCTCCTGCAAACACACAACCATAGGTGAATGGGAACGCAATAAAAGTTGCAGTTCCGCCCTATGCGATCGTACACCACGTACATTCCAGGTCAGGATAGCCATTAAGAAAAAGGGGATAAACTTTCTATTTAGAAGGGCGGCTTAAAATTACCTTTTGTTTAACCTTTGGGCTCGGGCTTTTTGTATGGAGTTGGTCAGACTCCATAGCTTCCTCGGAGGGAGGGCCCACGCGCTCAGTGCCAGAAACCGATTCAAGCGCCGTGAATCGGTTCTGGGTGGCGATGGGTGAAGGGTGCCGCTGAGCGCGGCTTGTCCCAGGACCTTCTTGGGACAGCGACCTCCGAGGAGGAAAAGGTGAACTTTTGTTACCGCGCGCACGCGGAGGGTCTTTTAAAAAATCTTCCCTGCGAAGTTTCTGCTTGGGTTTCTTTTCAACGGCTTGCGACTTCATGGACTTGGGACCAGGTTTATACGGCTTGGTAACTGTAGCCTTAATGGACGGCCGGATGGAAGTGGCGGTTAATCCAGTCAAGGTCCAGGTCTGAGTTTCGGCATCTACTCGTGGTACCGGCGAGGCAACAACAGAACTAAATGTGCCAGATCGCAGGAGTGAAGGTTGGGGCGCATGGTAACGCCTCCGGGCTTCAGCGAAGGTGAGTTTTTCCTTTACCTGGATCTCCTGGATCGCCTTCTCGTCCAAGTACCGCGGACAGTCGGCAAACGAAGCAGAATGAGACCCTTTACAATTAACGCAGACGGGGGCTGTTGAACAGGTACCTTCGTGTGAGGGCTGGCTACATGTTGCATAGATGTTAACGACACTCTTACATGAGACTTGCGTATGCCCAAAACGTTGGCATTTAAAACAACGCAGAGGTCTAGGAATATAAGGCCTCACCGAAATTCGTTCGTACCCTGCGGAGATGCTCGTGGGCAGATCGACGCCATCAAATGTAATAAACAGGGTACGAGTGGGTACCAATACGCCGTCGCGTTTGGCCTGCACTCGATGGACCGCTGTCACCTTCTGGTCTGCAAGATATTCTACCAGGTCCTCGTCCGATATACCATCGAGGCTATGGGTGGTAATAACGCCTCGACAGGAATTCAATGTGCGGTGCTTCTCCACACGGATGGGATAGCCGTGGAGAAGCGTAGCGCGCAACAAGGTCTTACTTTGCTGATCGGATTTCTTTTGGGCTAATAAGGAACCATTCCGTAGACGAGTGCAGGACTGAACCGCACCAGCAATTGCATCAATCCCCTTTTGTATGATGAAAGGGTTCACCTTCTCAAAACTTTGTCCTTCTTCGGTTCGTGAAATGACCAAGTAACAACCAGTTGTCGGTGGTGTCACTTCTGTTACATAAACTTTTCGGCGCTTGTTAGTAGTAATGGAGGAAGGGTGCTCCATAGCGGAAAAAAATCCTCCACCATTGCAACCGTCTCCGACCTCGGGCTCTGACTTCCCGGGCGTTACCCCGGCTTGGGTGAGTGGCCTATCTGTACCTAGCTCACCCCAGGGTCACACCTCCCAGAACATAGACAGAGGGACCCAATCGCCGTCGGAAGCCAGCAGCTCATGCAATGGCCCCCCCCGCGGGACTGCAGTTGAACAGCGGATACGAACAACAACCCTACATGACGACCCCGGGTGGTGGGGATGACGCCATTACCCACTCACCCAGCTGCGCACACGGTGCGCGGGTATCCGTCAGGCTGTGTCCACGGAGGATTTAAATAAAAAGATAAAAGAAACTAAAACTGTGTGGGCGTTTCGCACGCAAGGTAGGCCGGCGGGGAAGAAAAAGAGAGATATGCGAATGTCGTGGTGCGAAATGGCCGGAAAGTGATAAGGGAAGAAACAAACGATGGTGAGGTGCGGTATGAATGGAATGTAAAGAACGCACGAGAGCCTACCTTGGGTCCACCGGTCACTTGAAGAACCCACCTCGACCGGATGGGGGTGAGGGGATGAATATGGCGATGATTGGCTCGGGAACCCCCGGGTGCGCCAAAAACCCGTACTCACATAAGGTGAGCCCCTGAGGGGGTGGTAATGGTACAGCGCATGAATAGTCTGAAGGGCACTCAGAGAGTCCGTACAAATAAAACAGTGCCGTAAGTCGTGCCGCTGAATGTATAAAACAGATTGATAAATGCTAAAACGTTCGGCGGTAAAAATTGAACATTGTCGAGGTAAACGAAAAGTAAAACTCTGTACACCAAAAGCAAAGGCACATCCTACTCCAACATCAGTCTTAGACCCATCAGTATATATAAAATGACAGTCCCCGAACTGCGCCTGTAGTTCTAAAAAGGCGGATCTAAGAACAGAAGCAGGGGTCGCATGATGATGATATGCGGTTTAAGGGCGCTAAACTGCTGCGGTTATCAGCGCCCTTACAATGTGTAAAATATAAGGTCAAAATATAAAAGACAGGTAAAAAACCGCATAATTAAAAAACGGGACACAAACCCGCGATGTCAAAAAGTTAAAAATAACAATAGAATGATGATGATGATGATGATGATATGCGGCTTAAGGGCGCTAAACTGCTGAGGTCATCAGCGCCCTTACAAGGTATAAAATATAAAGACAAAAAATAAAAGACAGGTAAAAAACAGCATAATTAAAAAACGGGACACAAACCCGCGATGTTAAAAAAGTTTAAAATAACAATAGAATAACAATAACAATAACAGTAAAAACAATAACAATAATAACTATAACAACAATAGTAACAATAACAATAAATATGCCTGAAAAACCAACACACTACAAGCATAGCCAATAAAACATTAAAACGTGTCAAGGACTGTAGAATGCGAGGGACATGAGCGCCATATGTCACTGGGGAGTAAGTCCCTATTAAAACATACAGAATAAAATAACAAAGCTAAAAGACGCTCAGCGTATCAAATGCGACGATTAAAACCAATGTCACTTATAAAACGTAAAAGACATTCTACAGCATGCGCGTCGTCTGCCAAAACGTTGGCTATGCCAACAGGCAGACCCAGGCGAACGCGCAGTGGAGCTAAAACTTGACACTCAGTTAAAATGTGACGCACCGTTAAGGGCACGTCACACTGCTGACACAGCGGAGCGGGATCACCACTGAGCAGATAACTATGACTAAAACGACAATGTCCAATTCGTAAACGGGCTAAAAGTACCTCTTCCCGACGTTAAGAACGAGAAGAGGTACCCCAGATTAACGGGAGAGGCTTAACCTCCCGCAACTTGTTCCCCCGGAGGGCCGTCCACTCATCGCGCCAGCGCGAGAGGATGCGGCGACGTAAAGTAGCACACGAATCTAACGAGGGAACAACAGAGGTAAAAAATCTGGGTAATAAAATCGCCGATTTCGCAGCGGCGTCGGCAGACTCATTACCTGAGATGCCCACATGACCTGGAATCCACATGAAGGACACGCTGATGCCAGAGACACCAAGCGAGTGGAGCAGGTCATGTATGCGCTGTACAAGCGGGTGGTAATGGTACAGCGCAGTAATAGTCTGAAGGGCACTCAGAGAGTCCGTACAAATAAAACAGTGCCGCAAGGCGTGCCGCTGAATGTATAAAACAGATTGATAAATGCTAAAAAGTTCGGCGGTAAAAATTGAACATTGTCCAGGTAAACGAAACTTAAAACTACAGTGACCAGAAACAAAGGCACATCCAACTCCAGCTTCCGTCTTAGATCCATCGGTAAAGATAAAATGGAAGTCTCCGAATTGAGCCCGTACTTCTAAAAAAGCCGATCTAAAGACTGAAGCAGGGGTCTCAGTCTTCGGCATCGACGTTAGCCCAAGGTGACAGTGGGCCTCAGCGCGAGACCATGGAGGAAAACGCGTTTCCCCCCGTGGAAGGGCCGGCGCTGGCGGAACGTCTAAATGCCGAAGGAGCTGTCGAAAGCGAACCCCTGGTGGGAGCAAAGCAGAGGAGCTAATAAAATAGTGACGATCAAGTGACTCCTCGAAAAATAACTCGAAGGACGGGTGGTCAGGCAAGCTTGAGAGTCGACAGGCATAGCTGCACAAGAGCATCTCACGCCTGAAGGACAGCGGTGGCTCTGCAGCTTCAGCATACAGGCTAAAACAGGGCTGGTTGGAAAGGCCCCTGTAGCGACTCTTATGCCACGATGGTGAATGGCATTCAATCGACGTAACACAGTTGGACATGCCGACGAATAAACAATACACCCGTAATCAAGCTTGGATCGGACCAAAGAGCGATAAAGGCGAAGAAGGACGGTCCGATCAGCTCCCCAGGATGTGCCACTTAAAACACGTAAAATATTAAGAGAACGGTCACACTTTGCTTTTAAAAAGGAAACGTGCGAGGTCCAACACAACTTCCTGTCAAAAATCAACCCCAAAAATTTCGCCTCGTCTGCAAACGGAAGTATCGCTGGCCCAAGATGGAGAGAGGGCGGAGGGAAATACTTCCGTCGCCAAAAGTTGATGCAGACGGATTTCTCGGCGGAGAAATTAAAGCCGTTGGCGTTACTCCAGGCGTAGAGACGGTCGATACAGCTCTGGAGACGGCGTTCGAGTAGACAGGTCCACCGTGAACTGCAATAAATAGCGAAATCGTCAACAAAAAGGGACGATGAAATGCCAGGTGGAATACAATCAACAATGGGGTTGATAGCAATCGCAAAAAGTGTGACACTGAGTACAGAGCCCTGCGGTACTCCGTTCTCTTGAATAAAACGACGAGATAAAACCGAGCCCACACGTACACGAAAGACGCGGTCCGTCATGAACTCCCTAAGAAATATGGGAAGACGACCGCGGATATTCCAATCGTGAAGTGTACGTAAAATGCCGCCCCTCCAACAAGTGTTATAAGCTTTCTCCAGGTCAAAAAATACAGCCACGGTTTGACACTTTCTCAGAAATCCATTCATAATATGCGTCGACAAGGACACCAGATGGACGACGGTAGAGCGATAGCGACGAAACCCGCACTGAGCGGTCGCAAGAAGTTTCTGAGACTCAAGCCACCATGTCAACCGCCCGTTGATCATGCGCTGCATCACGTTGCAAATGCAACTGGTGAGGGAGATAGGGCGGTAGCTGGAAGGTAGTTGGCGATCCTTCCCAGGCTTAAGTATAGGGATAATGGTGGCTTCGCGCCAAACGGAAGGAAAAATGCCGTCTTGCCAAATACGGTTATAGACCTGTAAGAGAAATAGTTTACTGTCGGCTGAAACGTTCTTTAACATCAGAACATGAATGCCGTCCGGCCCAGGAGCGGAGTGCCGAGAGCATTGAAGAGCGTGCTCCAGCTCCCTCATTGTGAATAGTTCGTTATAGCATTCAACATTAGCAGACCAAAAAGTATATGATGCGGAGTCCAGCCGGTCTTTAATAGAGCGAAAGCCGGCGGAATAATGGTCTGAACTGGAAACCGCCTCAAAGGCAGCACCCAGAGTGTTAGCGATGGCAGCCGGATCCACTATGGTGGCATTAGAAACCTGAAGGCCAGAAACAGTACAGTGTGACACTTTACCTGAGAAGCGACGAAGTTTATCCCAAACAACGGATGAAGGCGTAAAACGATTAAAAGGCTCGACAAAACGAGCCCAAGATGCCTTTTTGCTATCCTGAATAATGCGACGAGCCCTGGCGCGCGATTGTTTAAAAGTCATCAAATTATCAAGTGTAGGGTGTCGCCGAAACACCTAAGTGCAATCCTACGGGCACGAATGCCGTCCCGACAATCCTCGTTCCACCACGGAACAGGTGGCCGCCGAGGCTAGGAGGATGAACGGGGTATTGCGCGTTCGGCGGCAGCGAAAATAATAGACGTAAGGTGCTGCACTAGTTGGTTAATGTCGGAGAAGGGCTGGTCGTCAAAATGCACGAGGCTGGAATACAAGCCCCAGTCGGCTTTTGCGAATATCCAGGTAGGTACTCTGGAATCCTGTACGTGGTGCGACAGAAGAGTAACGATGCAGGGGTAATGGTCGCTGGAGTAGGTGTCAGCGACGACGTTCCACTGAAGACGACGTGCAAGCTGGAGTGAGCAAACGGCAAGGTCCAGGTGAGAGAATGTACCAGAAGAATCTGAAATAAAAGTAGGTGCACCTGTATTGAGGATGGAAAGATTGAACTGATAAAAAATGTCGGAAAGAAGAGTTCCTCTCGCACAAGCCCTTGGCGAACCCCACAGTGGGTGATGGGCATTAGAATCTCCCAACAGAAGAAATGGTGTTGGGAGCGCGGACAGGAGAGCTCGAATGTCCGCGGGAGCGAGAGGAGACGATGGAGGGGAATACACAGAGCAAACAGAAAACAAAGCCGGGTAAGTGAAGGCGAACGGCAACAGCTTGCAAGTCGGATGTAAGTGTGACGGGTTTAAAATGAACGGCGTTACCCACTAACAACATGATACCTCTATGAGCAGGAGTACCCTCTTCCGGTTCAAGGTCGTAGCGAACCGGAGTATATCCTCGGAGATCAAAAGGATCGTGAGGGCGAAGCTTAGTCTCCTGCAAACATACTACCATAGGCGAATGGGAACGCAATAAATGTTGCAGTTCCGCCCTATGCGATCGTACACCACGTACATTCCAGGTCAGGATAGCCATTAAGAAAAAAGGGATAAACTGTCTACTTAGAAGGGCGGCTTAAAATTACCTTTTGTTTAACCTTGGTGCTCGGGCTTTTGGTATGGATTTGGTCAGACTCCATAGTTTCCTCGGAGGGAGGGCTCACGCGCTCAGTGCCAGAAACCGATTCAAGCGCCGTGAATCGGTTCTGGGTGGCGATGGGTGAGGGGTGCCGGTGAGCGCGGCTGGTCCCAGGACCTTCCTGGGACAGCGACTTCCGAGGAGGAGAAGGTGAACTATTGTTACCGCGCGCACGCGGAGGGTCTTTCAAAAAATCTTCCCTGCGAAGTTTCTGCTTGGGCTTCTTTTCAGCGGCTTGCGACTTCATTGATTTTGGACCAGGTTTATAGGGCTTGGTAACAGTAGCTTTAATGGACGGCCGGATGGTAGTGGCGGTTAATCCTGTCATGGTCCAAGTCATGAGTTTCGGCATCTACTCGTGGTACTGGCGAGGCAACAACAGAACTAAATGTGCCAGATCGCAGGAGTGAAGGTTGGCGCGCATGGTAACGCCTCCGGGCTTCAGCGAAGGAGAGTTTTTCCTTTACCCGGATCTCCTGGATCGCCTTCTCGTCCAAGTACCGCGGACAGTCGGCAAACGAAGCAGAATGAGACCCTTTACAATTAACGCAGACGGGGGCTGTTGAACAGGTACCTTCGTGTGAGGGCTGGCTACATGTTGCACAGATGTTAACGGCACTCTTCCCCTCAGGGGCTCACCTTATGTGAGTACGGGTTTTTGGCGCACCCGGGGGTTCCCGAGCCAATCATCGCCACATTCATCCTCTCACCCCCATCCGGTCGAGGTGGGTTCTTCTCGTGACCGGTGGACCCAAGGTAGGCTCTCGTGCGTTCTTTGCATTCCATCCATACCGCACCTCACCATCGTTTCTTTCTTCCCTTATCACTTTCCGGCCATTTCGCACCACGACATTCGCATATCTCTCTTTTTCTTCCCCGCCGGCCTACCTTGCGTGCGAAACGCCCACACAGTTTTAGTTTCTTTTATCCTTTTATTTAAATCCTCCGTGGACACAGCCTGACGGATACCCGCGCACCGCGTGCGCAGCTGGGTGAGTGGATAATGGCGTCATCCCCACCACCCGGGGTCGTCATGTAGGGTTGTTGTTCGTATCCGCTGTTCAACTGCAGTCCCGCGGGGGGGCCATTGCATGAGCTGCTGGCTTCCGACGGCGATTGGGTCCCTCTGTCTATGTTCTGGGAGGTGTGACCCTGGGGTGAGCTAGGTATAGATAGGCCACTCACCCAAGCCGGGGTAACGCCCGGGAAGTCAGAGCCCGAGGTCGGAGACGGTTGCAATGGTGGAGGATTTATTTCGCTATGGAGCACCCTTCCTCCATTACTACTAACAAGCGCCGAAAAGTTTATGTAACAGAAGTGACACCACCGACAACTGGTTGTTACTTGGTCATTTCAAGAACCGAAGAAGGACAAAGTTTTGAGAAGGTGAACCCTTTCATCATACAAAAGGGGATTGATGCAATTGCTGGTGCGGTTCAGTCCTGCACTCGTCTACGGAATGGTTCCTTATTAGCCCAAACGAAATCCGATCAGCAAAGTAAGACCTTGTTGCGCGCTACGCTTCTCCACGGCTATCCCATCCGTGTGGAGAAGCACCGCACATTGAATTCCTGTCGAGGCGTTATTACCACCCATAGCCTCGATGGTATATCGGACGAGGACCTGGTAGAATATCTTGCAGACCAGAAGGTGACAGCGGTCCATCGAGTGCAGGCCAAACGCGACGGCGTATTGGTACCCACTCGTACCCTGTTTATTACATTTGATGGCGTCGATCTGCCCACGAGCATCTCCGCAGGGTACGAACGAATTTCTGTGAGGACTTATATTCCTAGAACTCTGCGTTGTTTTAAATGCCAACGTTTTGGGCATACGCAAGTCTCATGTAAGAGTGCCGTTAACATCTGTGCAACATGTAGCCAGCCCTCACACGAAGGTACCTGTTCAACAGCCCCCGTCTGCGTTAATTGTAAAGGGTCTCATTCTGCTTCGTTTGCCGACTGTCCGCGGTACTTGGACGAGAAGGCGATCCAGGAGATCCGGGTAAAGGAAAAACTCTCCTTCGCTGAAGCCCGGAGGCGTTACCACGCGCGCCAACCTTCACTCCTGCGATCTGGCACATTTAGTTCTGTTGTTGCCTCGCCGGTACCACGAGTACCGGTACCACCCTTCACCCATCGCCACCCAGAACCGATTCACGGCGCTTGAATCGGTTTCTGGCACTGAGCGCGTGGACCCTCCCTCCGAGGAAGCTATGGAGTCTGACCAACTCCATACAAAAAGCCCGAGCCCAAAGGTTAAACAAAAGGTAATTTTAAGCCGCCCTTCTAAATAGACAGTTTATCCCCTTATTCTTAATGGCTATCCTGACCTGGAATGTACGTGTTGTACGATCACATAGGGCGGTGATGATGATGATGATGATGATGATGATGATATGCGGCTTAAGGGCGCTAAACTGCTGAGGTCATCAGCGCCCTTACAATGTATAAAATATAAAGTCAAAAGATAAAAACAAGTAAAAGAACCGCATAATTAAAAAACGGGACGTAAACCCGCGATGTCCAAAAGGCTAAAAATAACAATAACAGAACAATAACTATAATGATAACAGTAACAACAAGAATAACAATAACAACAATAAAATCAATAACAACAACAATAACAATACAAATATCTGAAAAAACCAACACACTAAAAGCATAGGCAATAAACGATTAAAACGTGTCAAGAACTATGGAATGCGAGGGACATGAGCGCCATATGTCCACTGGGGAATAGAGTCCCCATAAAAACTGACAGAATAAAAGTAATAAGTTAAAAGACGCTCAACGCATTAAATGCGCAGATTAAAATCACTGTCATGAATAAAACGTAAAACACATTCCACAGCATGCGTGTCGTCTGCCAAAACGTTGGCTAAGCCAACAGGCAGACCTACACGAGCACGCAATGCAGCTAAAACCTGACACTCTGTTAAAATGTGACGCACCGTTAAGGGCACGTCACACTGCCCACAGAGTGGTGCGGGGTCACCACTGAGCAAATACCTATGACTAAAAACACAATGTCCAATTCGTAAACGGGCTAAAAGTACCTCCTCCCGACGTGAAGAACGAGAAGAGGTACCCCAGATTAACGGGAGAGGCTTAACCTCCCGCAACTTGTTCCCCCGGAGGGCCGTCCACTCATCGCGCCAGCGCGAGAGGATGCGGCGACGTAAAATAGCACACGAATCTGACGAGGGAACTAGAGAGGTAAAAAATCTGGGTAATAAAATCGCCGATTTCGCAGCGGCGTCGGCAGACTCGTTACCTGAGATGCCCACATGACCTGGAATCCACATGAAGGAGACGCTGATGCCAGAGACACCGAGCGAGTGGAGCAGGTCATGTATGCGCTGTACGAGTGGGTGGTAATGGTACAGCGCATGAATAGCCTGAAGGGCACTCAGAGAGTCCGTACAAATAAAACAGTGCCTTAAGGCGTGCCGCTGAATGAATAAAACAGATTGATAAATGCTAAAAAGTTCGGCCGTAAAAATTGAACATTGTTGAGGTAAACGAAAAGTAAAACTCTGTACACCAAAAACAAAGGCACATCCTACTCCAACATCAGACTTAGATCCATCAGTATATATAAAATGACAGTCCCCGAACTGCGCCTGTAGTTCTAAAAAGGCGGATCTAAGAACAGAAGCAGGGGTCGCATTTTTTGGCATCGACGTTAGCCCAAGGTGGATGTGGGCCTCAGCGCGCGACCATGGAGGAAAACGCGTTTCCCCTCGGGTAAGGGCCGGCGCTGGCGTAACGTCCAAATGCCGAAGTAGCAGTCGAAATCGAACCCCTGGGGGGAGCAATGCAGAGGAGCTAACGAAATATTGACGATCTAGCGAATCCTCGTAAAAGACATCGAAGGACGGGTGGTTAGGCAAGCTTGAGAGCCGACAAGCATAGCTACATAAGAGCAGCTCACGCCTGAAAGACAGCGGAGGCTCTGCAGCCTCAGCGTAAAGACTGGGCACGGGGCTAGTTGGAAAGGCCCCTGTAGCGACTCTAATACCACGATGATGAATGGGATTCAAACGACGTAACACAGATGGACGTGCCGACGAATAAACTATACACCCGTAATCAAGTTTGGATCGGACCAAAGAGCGATAAAGGCGAAGAAGGACGGTCCGATCAGCTCCCCAGGATGTGCCACTTAAAACACGTAAAAGATTAAGAGAACGGTCACACTTGGCTTTTAAAAAGGAAACGTGCGAGGTCCAACACAACTTCCTGTCAAAAATCAACCCCAAAAATTTCGCCTCGTCTGCAAACGGAAGTATCCCTGGCCCAAGATGGAGAGAGGGCGGAGGGAAATACTTCCTGCGCCAGAAGTTGATGCAGACGGATTTCTCGGCGGAGAAATTAAAGCCGTTGGCGTTACTCCAGGCGTAGAGACGGTCGATACAGCTCTGGAGACGGCGTTCGAGTAGACAGGTCCGCCGTGAACTGCAATAAATAGCGAAATCGTCAACAAAAAGGGACGATGAAATGCCAGGTGGAATACAATCAACAATGGGGTTGATAGCAATCGCAAAAAGTGTGACACTGAGTACAGAGCCCTGCGGTACTCCGTTCTCTTGAATAAAACGACGAGATAAAACCGAGCCCACACGTACACGAAAGACGCGGTCCGTCATAAACTCCCGAAGAAATATGGGAAGACGACCGCGTAAATTCCAATCGTGAAGTGTACGTAAAATGCCGCCCCTCCAACAAGTGTCATAAGCTTTCTCCAGGTCAAAAAACACAGCCACGGTTTGACACTTTCTCAGAAATCCATTCATAACATGCGTCGACAGGGACACCAGATGGTCGACGGTAGAGCGATAGCGACGAAATCCGCACTGAGCGTTCGCTAAAAGTTTCTGAGACTCAAGCCACCATGTCAACCGCCCGTTGATCATGCGCTCCATCACCTTGCAAATGCAACTGGTGAGGGAGATAGGGCGGTAGCTGGAAGGTAGTTGGCGATCCTTCCCAGGCTTAAGAATAGGGACAATGGTGGCTTCGCGCCAAACGGAAGGAAAAATGCCGTCTTGCCAAATACGGTTATAGACCTGTAAGAGAAATAGTTTACTGTCGGCTGAAAGGTTCTTTAACATCAGGACATGAATGCCGTCCGGGCCAGGAGCGGAGTGCCTAGAGCAATTAAGAGCGCGCTCCAGCTCCCTCAGTGTGAAAAGTTCATTATAACACTCATGATTAGCAGACCGAAAATGAAAGGTGTCGAAATCCAGCCGGTCTTTGATAGAGCGAAAGCCGGCGGAATAATGGTCCGAACTGGATACGGCCTCAAAGGCAGTACCCAGAGTGTTAGCGATGGCAGCCGGATCCACTATGGTGGCATTAGAAACCTGAAGGCCAGAAACAGTACAATGTGACACTTTACCTGAGAAGCGACGAAGTTTATCCCAAACAACGGATGAAGGCGTAAAACGATTAAAAGACTCGACAAAACGAGCCCAAGATGCCTTCTTGCTATCCTGAATAATGCGACGAGCCCTGGCGCGCGATTGTTTAAAAGTCACCAAATTATCAAGTGTAGGGTGGCGCCGAAACACCCTAAGTGCAGTCCTACGGGCACGAACGGCGTCCCGACAATCCTCGTTCCACCATGGAACAGGTGGCCGCCGAGGTTGGGAGGATGAACGGGGTATTGCACGTTCGGCGGCTGAGAAAATAATAGACGTAAGGTGCTGCACTAGTTGATTTATGTCGGAGAAGGGCTGGTCGTCAAAACGCACGAGGCTGGAATACAAGCTCCAGTCGGCTTTTGCGAATATCCAGGTAGGTACTCTGGAATGCTGTACGTGGTGCGACAGAAGAGAAACGATGCAGGGGAAATGGTCGCTGGAGTAGGTGTCAGCGACGACGTTCCACTGAAGACGACGTGCAAGCTGGATTGAGCAAATCGCAAGGTCCAGGTGAGAGAATGTACCAGAAGAATCAGAAATAAAAGTAGGTGCACCTGTATTGAGGATGGAAAGATTGAACTGATAAAAAATGTCGGAAAGAAGAGTTCCCCTCGCACAAGCCCTTGGCGAACCCCATAGTGGGTGATGGGCATTAAAATCTCCCAACAGAAGAAATGGTGTTGGGAGAGCGGACAGGAGAGATCGAATGTCCGCGGGAGCGAGGGGAGACGATGGAGGTGTATACACAGAACAAACAGAAAAGAAAAAACCGGGTAACTGCAGTCTAATGGCAACAGCTTGCAAGTCGGACGTAAGTGTGATAGGATGAAAATGAACGTCATTACGCACCAACAACATGACACCTCCATGAGCAGGAGCACCCTCCTCCGGTTCAAGATCGTAGCGAACCGGAGTGTACCCTCGGAGATCGAAAGGGTCGTGAGGGCGAAGCTTGGTCTCCTGCAAACACACGACCATAGGTGAATGGGAACGCAATAAAAGTTGCAGTTCCGCCCTATGCGATCGTACACCACGTACATTCCAGGTCAGGATAGCCATGAATAAAAGGGATAAATTGTCTACTTAGAAGGGCGGCTTAAAATTACCTTTTGTTTAACCTTTGGGCTCGGGCTTTTTGTATGGAGTTGGTCAGACTCCATAGCTTCCTCGGAGGGAGGGCCCACGCGCTCAGTGCCAGAAACCGATTCAAGCGCCGTGAATCGGTTCTGGGTGGCGATGGGTGAAGGGTGCCGCTGAGCGCGGCTTGTCCCAGGACCTTCCTGGGACAGCGACCTCCGAGGAGGAGAAGGTGAACTTTTCTTACCGCGCGCACGCGGAGGGTCTTTCAAAAAATCTTCCCTACGTAGGTTCTGCTTGGGCTTCTTTTCAACGGCTTGCGACTTCATTGACTTGGGACCAGGTTTATACGGCTTGGTAACTGTAGCCTTAATAGACGGCCGGATGGTAGTGGCGGTTAGTCCAGTCAAGGTCCAGGTCTGAGTTTCGGCATCTACGCGTGGTACTGGCGAGGCAACAACAGAACTAAATGTGCCAGATCGCAGGAGTGAAGGTTGGCGCGCATGGTAACGCCTCCGGGCTTCAGCGAAGGAGAGTTTTTCCTTTACCCGGATCTCCTGGATCGCCTTCTCGTCCAAGTACCGCGGACAGTCGGCAAACGAAGCAGAATGAGACCCTTTACAATTAACGCAGACGGGGGCTGTTGAACAGGTACCTTCGTGTGAGGGCTGGCTACAGGTTGCACAGATGTTAACGGCACTCTTACATGAGACTTGCGTATGCCCAAAACGTTGGCATTTAAAACAACGCAGAGGTCTAGGAATATAAGGCCTCACAGAACTCCGTTCGTACCCTGCGGAAATGCTCGTGGGCAGATCGACGCCATCAAATGTAAGAAACAGGGTACGAGTGGGTACCAACACGCCGTCGCGTTTGGCCTGCACTCGATGAACCGCTGTCACCCTCTGGTCTGCAAGATATTCCACCAGGTCTTCGTCAGAGATACCATCGAGGCTATGCGTGGTGACAACGCCTCTACAAGAATTCAAGGTGCGGTGCTTCTCAACACGGATAGGATAACCGTGGAGAAGCGTGGCGCTCAACAAGGACTTACTTTGTGCCTCGGATTTGCTTTGAACTAGCAACGAACCATTACGAAGACGAGTGCAGGAAAGAACCGGACCAGCAATTGAGTCAATGCCCTTCTGGATAATAAAAGGGTTCACCTTCTCGAATGATTGTCCCTCCTCTGTACGGGTAATCACTAAGTAACAACCAGCTGTTGGCGGTGCTACTTCTGTTACAAAAACTTTGCGGCGCTTGTTGTTAACAATGGAGAAAGGGTGCTCCATAGCGAAAAAAATCCTCCACCATTGCAACCGTCTCCGACCTCGGGCTCTGACTTCCCGGGCGTTACCCCGGCTTGGGTGAGTGGCCTATCTATACCTAGCTCACCCCAGGGTCACACCTCCCAGAACATAGACAGAGGGACCCAATCGCCGTCGGAAGCCAGCAGCTCATGCAATGGCCCCCCCGCGGGACTGCAGTTGAACAGCGGATACGAACAACAACCCTACATGACGACCCCGGGTGGTGGGGATGACGCCATTACCCACTCACCCAGCTGCGCACGCGGTGCGCGGGTATCCGTCAGGCTGTGTCCACGGAGGATTTAAATAAAAAGATAAAAGAAACTAAAACTGTGTGGGCGTTTCGCACGCAAGGTAGGCCGGCGGGGAAGAAAAAGAGAGATATGCGAATGTCGTGGTGCGAAATGGCCGGAAAGTGATAAGGGAAGAAAGAAACGATGGTGAGGTGCGGTATGGTTGGAATGCAAAGAACGCACGAGAGCCTACCTTGGGTCCACCGGTCACGAGAAGAACCCACCTCGACCGGATGGGGGGAGAGGATGAATGTGGCGATGAGTGGCTCGGGAACCCCCGGGTGCGCCAAAAACCCGTACTCACATAAGGTGAGCCCCTGAGGGGAACATAGGGCGGAACTGCAACTCTTATTGCGTTCCCATTCGCCTATGGTCGTATGTTTGCAGGAGACTAAGCTTCGCCCTCACGATCCTTTTGATCTCCGAGGATATACTCCGGTTCGCTACGACCTTGAACCGGAGGAGGGTACTCCTGCTCATGGTGGTGTCATGATTTTGGTGCCTAATGACGTTCATTTTACAGCTGTCACACTTACATCTGACTTGCAAGCTGTTGCCGTTCGCCTTCACTTACCCGGCTTTTTGTTTTCTGTTTGCTCTGTGTATACACCTCCATCGTCTCCCCTCGCTCCCGCGGACATTCGATCTCTCCTGTCCGCTCTCCCAACACCATTTCTTCTGTTGGGAGATTTTAATGCCCATCACCCACTATGGGGTTCGCCAAGGGCTTGTGCGAGGGGAACTCTTCTTTCCGAGATTTTTTATCAGTTCAATCTTTCCATCCTCAATACAGGTGCACCTACTTTTATTTCTGATTCTTCTGGTACATTTTCTCACCTGGACCTTGCAATTTGCTCACTCCAGCTTGCACGTCGTCTTCAGTGGAACGTCGTCGCTGACACCTACTCCAGCGACCATTACCCCTGCATCGTTTCTCTTCTGTCGCACCACGTACAGCATTCTAGGGTACCTACCTGGATATTCGCAAAAGCCGACTGGAGCTTGTATTCCAGCCTCGTGCATTTTGACGACCAGCCCTTCTCCGACATTCACCAACTAGTGCAGCACCTTACGTCTGTTATTTTCTCTGCCGCCGAACGCGCAATACCCCGTTCATCCTCCCAACCTCGGCGGCCACCTGTTCCGTGGTGGAACGAGGATTGTCGGGACGCCGTTTGTGCCCGTAGGACTGCACTTAGGGTGTTTCGGCGACACCCTACACTTGATAATTTGGTGACTTTTAAACAATCGCGCCCCAGGGCTCGTCGCATTATTCAGGATAGCAAGAAGGCATCTTGGGCTCGTTTTGTCGAGTCTTTTAATCGTTTTACGCCTTCATCCGTTGTTTGGGATAAACTTCGTCGCTTCTCAGGTAAAGTGTCACATTGTACTGTTTCTGGCCTTCAGGTTTCTAATGCCACCATAGTGGATCCGGCTGCCATCGCTAACACACTGGGTGCTGCCTTTGAGGCGGTTTCCAGTTCAGACCATTATTCCGCCGGCTTTCGCTCTATTAAAGACCGGCTGGATTCCGCATCATATACTTTTCGGTCTGCTACTGATGAATGCTATAACGAACTATTCACAATGAGGGAGCTGGAGCACGCTCTTCATTGCTCTCGGCACTCCGCTCCTGGGCCGGACGGCATTCATGTTCTGATGTTAAAGAACCTTTCAGCCGACAGTAAACTCTTTCTCTTACAGGTCTGTAACCGTATTTGGCAAAACGGCATTTTTCCTTCCGTTTGGCGCGAAGCCACCATTGTCCCTATACTTAAGCCTGGGAAGGATCGCCAACTGCCTTCCAGCTACCGCCCTATCTCCCTCACCAGTTGCATTTGCAAGGTGATGGAGCGCATGATCAACGGGCGGTTGACATGGTGGCTTGAGTCTCAGAAACTTCTAGCGAACGCTCAGTGCGGGTTTCGTCGCTATCGCTCTACCGTCGACCATCTGGTGTCCTTGTCGACGCATATTATGAATGGATTTCTGAGAAAGTGTCAAACCGTGGCTGTATTTTTTGACCTGGAGAAAGCTTATGACACTTGTTGGAGGGGCGGCATTTTACGTACACTTCACGATTGGAATATCCGCGGTCGTCTTCCCATATTTCTTCGGGAGTTTATGACGGACCGCGTCTTTCGTGTACGTGTTGGCTCGGTTTTATCTCGTTGTTTTATTCAAGAGAACGGAGTACCACAGGGCTCTGTACTCAGTTTCACACTTTTTGCGATTGCTATCAACCCCATTGTTGATTGTATTCCACCTGGCATTTCATCGTCCCTTTTTGTTGACGATTTCGCTATTTATTGCAGTTCACGGCGGACCTGTCTACTCGAACGCCGTCTCCAGAGCTGTATCGACCGTCTCTACGCCTGGAGTAACGCCAACGGCTTTAATTTCTCCGCCGAGAAATCCGTCTGCATCAACTTTTGGCGCCGGAAGTATTTCCCTCCGCCCACTCTCCATCTTCGGCCAGGGATACTTCCGTTTGCAGACGAGGCGAAATTTTTGGGGTTGATTTTTGACAGGAAGTTGTGTTGGACCTCGCACGTTTCCTTTTTAAAAGCAAAGTGTGACCGTTCTCTTAATCTTTTACGTGTTTTAAGTGGCACTTCCTGGGGAGCTGATCGGACCGTCCTTCTACGCCTTTATCGCTCTTTGGTCCGATCCAAGCTTGATTACGGGTGTATTGTTTATTCGTCGGCACGTCCATCTGTGTTACGTCGATTGAATGCCATTCACCATCGTGGCATAAGAGTCGCTACAGGGGCCTTTCCAACTAGCCCTGTACCCAGTCTGTACGCAGAAGCTGCAGAGCCTCCGCTGTCCTTCCGGCGTGAGATGCTTTTGTGCAGCTATGCTTGTCGACTCTCAAGCTTGCCTAACCACCCGTCCTTCGATGTATTTTACGAGGATTCGCTTGACCGGCAATATTTAGTTAGCTCCTCTGCATTGCTCCATCCAGGGGTTCGATTTCGACTGCTACTTCGGCATTTGGACGTTACGCCAGCGCCGGCCCTTACCCGAGGGGAAACGCGCTTTCCTCCATGGTCGCGCGCTGAGGCCCACATCCACCTTGGGCTAACGTCGATGCCGAAAAATGCGACCCCTGCTTCTGTTCTTAGATCCGCCTTTTTAGAACTACAAGCGCAGTTCGGGGACTGTCATTTTATATATACTGATGGGTCTAAGACTGATGTTGGAGTAGGATGTGCCTTTGTTTTTGGTGTTCAGAGTTTTGCTTTTCGTTTACCTCGACAATGTTCAATTTTTACCGCCGAACTTTTTAGCATTTATCAATCTGTTTTATACATTCAGCGGCTCGACTTACGGCACTGTTTTATTTGTACGGACTCTCTGAGTGCCCTTCAGGCTATTCATGCGCTGTACCATTACCACCCACTCGTACAGCGCATACATGACCTGCTCCACTCGCTTGGTGTCTCTGGCATCAGCGTGTCCTTCATGTGGATTCCAGGTCATGTGGGCATCTCAGGTAATGAGTCTGCCGACGCCGCTGCGAAATCGGCGATTTTATTACCCAGATTTTTTACTTCTGTTGTTCCCTCGTCTGATTCGTGTATTATTTTACGTCGCCGCATCCTCTCGCGCTGGCGCGATGAGTGGACGGCCCTCCGGGGGAACAAATTACGGGAAGTTAAGCCTTTCCCGTTGATCTGGGGTACCTCTTCTCGTTCTTGTCGTCGGGAAGAGGTAATTTTAGCTCGTCTACGGATTGGACATTGTATTTTTAGTCATAGGTATTTGCTCAGTGGTGACCCCGCACCACTCTGTGGGCAGTGTGTCGTGCCCTTAACGGTGCGTCACATTTTAACAGAGTGTCAGGTTTTAGCTGCATTGCGTGCTCGTGTGGGTCTGCCTGTTGGCCTAGCCAACGTTTTGGCAGACGACACGCGTGCTGTAGAATGTGTTTTACGTTTTATTCATGACAGTGATTTTAATCTGCGCATTTAATGCGTTGGGCGTCTGTTAGCTTAGTACTTTTATTCTGTCTGTTTTTGTGGGAACTCTTATCCCCAGTGGACATTTGGCGCTCATGTCCCTCGCATTCTACAGTTCCTGACACGTTTTTAATCTTTTATTGCCCTTGCTTTTAGTGTGTTGATTTTTCAGAACTTTATATTGTTGTTATTGTTATTCTTGTTGTTCTTGTTATTGTTGTTATTGTTATTGTTATTGTTGTTATTGTTCTGTTGTTATTTTTAGCCTTTTGAACATGGCGGGTTTGTGTCCCGCTTTTAACTATGCGGTTTTTTACCTGTTTTATATTTTGACCTTATCTTTTATACATTGTAAGGGCGCTGATGACCTTAGCAGTTTAGCGCCCTTAAACCGCATATCATCATCATCATTACAACGGCACTCTTACATGAGACTTGCGTATGCCCAAAACGTTGGCATTTAAAACAACGCAGAGGTCTAGGAATATAAGGCCTCACAGAAATCCGTTCGTACCCTGCGGAAATGCTCGTGGGCAGATCGACGCCATCAAATGTAATAAACAGGGTACGAGTAGGTACCAATACGCCGTCACGTTTGGCCTGCACTCGATGGACCGCTGTCACCTTCTGGTCTGCAAGATATTCTACCAGGTCCTCGTCCGATATACCATCGAGGCTATGGGTGGTAATGACGCCTCGACAGGAATTCAATGTGCGGTGCTTCTCCACACGGATGGGATAGCCGTGGAGAAGCGTAGCGCGCAACAAGGTCTTACTTTGCTGATCGGATTTCGTTTGGGCTAATAAGGAACCATTCCGTGGACGAGTGCAGGACTGAACCGCACCAGCAATAGCATCAATGCCCTTTTGAATGATGAAAGGGTTCACCTTCTCAAAACTTTGTCCTTCTTCGGTTTGTGAAATGACCAAGTAACAACCAGTTGTCGGTGGTGTCACTTCTGTTACATAAACGTTTCGGCGCTTGTTAGTATTAATGGAGGAAGGGTGCTCCATAGCGAAATAAATTTTCCACCATTGCAACCGTCTCCGACCTCGGGCTCTGACTTCTCGGGCGTTACCCCGGCTTGTGTGAGTGGCCTATCTATACCAGACTCACCCCAGGGTCACACCTCCCAGAACATAGACAGAGGGACCCAATCGCCGTCAGAAGTCAGCAGCTCATGCAATGGCCCCCCGCGGGACTGTAGTTGAACAGCGGATACGAACACAAACCCTACATGACCACCCCGGGTGGTGGGGATGACGCCATTACCCACTCACCGAGCTGCGCACCTGGTGCGCCGGTATCCGTCAGGCTGTGTCCACGGAGGATTAAAAGAAAGATAAAAGAAACTAAAACTGTGTGGGCGTTTCGGATGCAAGGTAGGCCGGCGAGGAAGAAAAAGAGATGCGTAAATGAATGGACGTTGTGCGAAATGTGCAGAAGTAAAGGCGAAGAAAGAAACGATGGCGAGGGGCGACATGATATGAAATGCACAGAACGCACGAGAGCCTACCTTGATTCCCGCGGTCACGAGAACGAACCCACCTCGACCGGACGGGGGTGGAAGGATGATGATGGCGATGATAGGCTCGGGTACCCCGGGTGCGCCTAACCCGTACTCACAAAAGGTGAGCCCCTGGGGGGTATGTAACGGGATTGGTGTGATTCACACGAACAACATGAAATATTTCTACACTCCAATTAGCTTCAAAGCCCTTTTCAAAATGTCCCTTGTCCTTGGATATCCTCACATAATCACCAACACTAAACTTTCTTGCCCCTCTCTTCTCTCTTCGATCTTGAGTGTAGTTATATACAGTCAGAAGATTATTGTTCTTCACCTCTATAGGCTTCATTCGAATAGTGGAGTGGTAAGTGTTGTTATATCTTGCAATGACCTGAGGTAAAAGATCTAGCCACTTGTATGATCCTTTGGCTAAGAATTCACGATACATCATATTCTTTAAAGTTCTTATTACCGTTCAACAGCAGCTGCCTTCACATGTGTATAGGTACTGTGGTGATTGATGTCATATTTTGTCATTAAATTTTTAAAATGCCTGTTATAAAATTCTTTCCCATTATCACTCTGTATGTTCTTGGGCGGGCTTACCATTTCTTGCAGTATATCTTCCATAGCCTTTGCAACTTGAAGTCCTGTCTTGTCCATTAGCGGTCTCGCATATGCTATTTTAGAGTAGAAGTTAATTGTAATGATGATGTACTTGAAATACTTATTGATTTTTGCATGCGGTATCATCATCGAGTCGACCTGCACCAAATCGTGGAGTCCCTTGCTGATAATCTTTCGACGCATGAAGCTTCTCCGGGCTGGAGCATGGAGCTCGCTGGCTATATTTTGCTTCACTGATGTCATGCTATAACCTTTGCTGCTTTTAGTTCTTGAATAATCTCTTCAATTTCTTGAGTATGATTGTTATTACCGGCGTCTCTGGATGCCACAAGTAGCCTAAGGCGATTCACTAGATCATTAGGGTCGGACCAGTAGATGTAGTCTTGTCTCGTATTAGGGCGATGTTCTTTCCACTGTAGTCCTAATCCCTTGTGTTTCGTTACTAGAGGACGTATAATGCTTTTATACTTGTAGGAAGTACCCGATCTCAGCTGCTCATGCTTACTGAAGTTTCTTCGATGAACATGTGTTGCTTTAAGTATTTTGCTGTATGTTTCAAGGTCATCTTCAGTGTACGCATGCATTTCAGGTATTCTCTTGAAGATGAGCTCCTTCAATCCATGCGTGGTTTCATACGTTTTGTCCCCTATTCGAACTTTATTATTGATGAAATCAATAATCTTGTTCCCTAACATGTAGTTGCCATCCTCATATCGTACTACATATGTCGAATCTTATTTCATTTCTGTCCTTCTTTCGAACTTTATTTAGGTACCTGTGGAGTTTCTCATCTTTCACGTCTTTCGGTGATTCCTCCTTGGTTGTATTATTTTGTTTATTTCAAGTATATCTTAAAGCGGATCTGTCAATGGTTGAAGAGCTTCACTCATCACTCTGTGGGTTTCAAACTGCTGATCTTTAAGAGAACGTAACTTGTCTCTTATAGCCTTCGTGTGCATGGCTACAGATTCTTTAAGTCGTATGCACTCGCTGTCCATCTTGAAATGACACTGAAATTAGACTTTCGCATTAATATATACCCTATTTATTTAGCAGACTTCAGTTTATAAGAGATTTTCAGCTCAATATTTAGAAAATGGTCGTCCCTTACACGATTTGCAGAAGCAGTGAAGCTTAGTCTATCACCATTTGCAGTTGGTGCAGACAGGGCTCTAAAAGGCTTGTTATTTATTTCAATTAATGTATCAGGCCTTAAAGTAGGAGTTGTTGGTGACGTCATATAGCAAGAAATTATCTCTCCGTTTACGATCGATTTGTAGTATTCAAGACCTGTTGTTAACATGTACCTCTGTGATTTCCCTCTGAAAGGCAACGACTGCAGTGTAATTACATGCTCCCCTCTCATTTGCTCTACTAATGAATTTATGACTCTCGTTTGTTTTTAAGGGTATTGATATTATCTGTTGTAGTTGTCAGATGCTTATCCATTGATTTCTGACGGTTCGCTATAGTTTCCATGTGTTTTCCCACTGTTTCTGTAACCGCGGTACTTATTGCAGCAAGTCTGCTGTTTAAATCTTGCTGTATCTCATTTTGTTTCCTTCCCACGTAAACTTTAACAAACTTTTTTGTTGCTCCATCACTGTCATGGACAGGATCTGCTAGTTCTATTAGTCTTCTTTTTTGAAAGGAAACGTTACCGTGTGAATCGAGCGGCGTCGTTCTTGCACTTATATATTCTAATACATGTTTCTTATTTGGCACCTCATGGTCCTCTTGAGGTGGCAGCATTATCTTCAATCTTACAGCATCCAGGATAATGTTGTTTCCATCGTCGCGTTTAAGGGTATTTTTATTCAGATATTCCATTAGAGCATCATGTTGCACGTCTAGCGACTTCTGGATGTGATCCCTAAGCGTAGTTTGAAGTTCGCCCATGCGCTGATATGTCGTTTTTTCTGTGAACTCCTGCATTCCATTTTCAGTAGAAGACGTAAGCGTATCCACGTAGCGTTTAGTGCTTGCGTCGTCCTCCTCAGGATCCTGAACAATGCACAGTCTCTTGTTTCTGAATTGGTAATTTCCTTTTCCATCTCTGTTTATGATGGATTGATGTAACGATCTTTTCACTGGCGCAGTCCTCTGTGATCCAAACCTGTCAATACTCATGATGAACTATGAATGAGCAATTTCTTTATTAACAACTTTAATAAATACATCGAATCCGCACCTGTATCGACCATCCTTCATCGGAAATTCGGGAACTATTACCATAAAGGGTCTTCCTTCTGTAGAGCTCTCCCAAACACCTTTGCACAAATCTTTAAATTCCGTATACAGCATAACTGTACGTAATCTTCATATATATGCTTCAAGTTTAAATTATCTTGTCTGAAGAGTATGGTCATGTTAGCATTATCTCTAATTAAATGCTTCGGAACTTTGGCATAGGATTGTGCTAGATATATACAATCCACATTTCGATGATGATGATGAGATGCGGTTTAAGGGCGCTCAACAGCTATGGTCATCAGCGCCCTTACAAAGTATAAAAATGGAAAGTTCAAAAATAAAATAGGGGTAAAAAACCGCAGATACAACACTATAAAATAAGCCATCGATGTCGAAAATTTAAAATCCAGAAATTAAAGTACGGGACACAAATTCCGCGTAGTCGATACATTAAAATACATATCAATGTCTAAAAAACAAACACACTAAAACCGTTGCAAATCCAATAATAAAAGAGTAAACTATTTGTCAGGATCTGTAGAAGTCAAGGGTCCAGAGCGTCATATGACTCCAGCGGAGAACAGCCCCCCATTAAAATGGACAATATAAAATCATAAAACTAAAAGACGCTCCACGCATTGAATGCCTCGAATAAAACCACTGTCACGGATAAAACATAAAAGACTTTCTACAGTATACGCGTCGTCTGCCAAAATGTCGGCTAAACCAACAGGCAGAGACAGACGAGCGCGCAATTGCGCTAAAACCTGACACTCCGTTAAAATATGACACATTGTTAGGGGTACAGCACACTGATCACACAGTGGTGTGGGATCACCACTAAGCAAGTGTCTATGACTAAAAATGCAATGTCCGATACGAAGTCGTGTTAAAATCACCTCTTCCCGACGAGAAGCACCAGAAGAGGTGGTCCAGACAGCCGGGAGAGGTTTAACATCCCGCAATTTGTTCCCCCTAAGGGGGCCCACTCATCGCACCAACGCGAGAGGATGCGGTGTGATGATGATGATATGCGGCTTAAGGGCGCTAAACTGCTGAGGTCATCAGCGCCCTTACAAGGTATAAAATATAAGGTCAAAAAATAAAAGACTGATAAAAAACCGCATAGTTAAAAACGGGACACAAACCCGCGATGTCAAAAAGTTAAAAATAACAATAGAATAACAATAACAATAACAATAAAAACAATAACAATAAAAACAATAACAATAATAACAATAACAACAATAGTAACAATAACAATAAATATGTCTGTAAAACCAACACACTACAAGCATAGCCAATAAAAGGTTAAAACGTGTCAAGGACTGTAGAATGCGAGGGACATGAGCGCCATATGTCACTGGGGAGGAAGTCCCTATTAAAACATACAGAATAAAATAACAAACCTAAAAGACGCTCAGCGCATCAAATGCGACGATTAAAACCAATGTCACTTATAAAACGTAAAAGAGATTCTACAGCATGCGCGTCGTCTGCCAAAACGTTGGCTATGCCAACAGGCAGACCCAGGCGAACGCGCAGTGGAGCTAAAACTTGACACTCAGTTAAAATGTGACGCACCGTTAAGGGCACGTCACACTGCTGACACAGCGGAGCGGGATCACCACTGAGCAGGTAACTATGACTAAAACGACAATGTCCAATTCGTAAACGGGCTAAAAGTACCTCTTCCCGACGTGAAGAACGAGAAGAGGTACCCCAGATTAACGGGAGAGGCTTAACCTCCCGCAACTTGTTCCCTCGGAGGGCCGTCCACTCATCGCGCCAGCGCGAGAGGATGCGGCGACGTAAAATAACACACGAATCTGACGAGGGAACAACAGAGGTAAAAAATCTGGGTAATAAAATCGCCGATTTCGCAGCGGCGTCGGCAGACTCATTACCTGAGATGCCCACATGACCTGGAATCCACATGAAGGACACGCTGATGCCAGTGACACCAAGCGAGTGGAGCAGGTCATGAATGCGCTGTACAAGCGGGTGGTAATGGTACAGCGCAGTAATAGTTTGAAGGGCACTCAGAGAGTCCGTACAAATAAAACAGTGCTGTAAGGCGTGCCGCTGAATGTATAAAATAGATTGATAAATGCTAAAAAGTTCGGCAGTAAAAATTGAACATTGTCCAGGTAAACGAAACTTAAAACTACAGTGACCAGAAACAAAGGCACATCCAACTCCAGCTTCAGTCTTAGATCCATCGGTAAAGATAAAACTAAAGTCTCCGAACTGAGCCCGCACTTCTAAAAAGGCCGATCTAAAGACGGAAGCGGGGGTCTCAGTCTTCGGCATCGACGTTAGCCCAAGCTGACAGTGGGCCTCAGCGCGAGACCATGGAGGAAAACGCGTTTCCCCCCGTGGAAGGGCCGGCGCTGGCGGAACGTCTAAATGCCGAAGGAGCTGTCGAAAGCGAACCCCTGGTGGGAGCAAAGCAGAGGAGCTAATAAAATAGTTACGATCAAGTGACTCCTCGAAAAATAACTCGAAGGACGGGTGGTCAGGCAAGCTTGAGAGTCGACAAGCATAGCTGCACAAGAGCATCTCACGCCTGAAGGACAGCGGAGGCTCTGCAGCTTCAGCGTACAGGCTAAAACCAGGGCTGGTTGGAAAGGCCCCTGTAGCGACTCTTATGCCACGATGGTGAATGGCATTCAATCGACGTAACACAGATGGACGTGCCGACGAATAAACAATACACCCGTAATCAAGCTTGGATCGGACCAAAGAGCGATAAAGGCGAAGAAGGACGGTCCGATCAGCTCCCCAGGATGTGCCACTTAAAACACGTAAAAGATTAAGAGAACGGTCACACTTTGCTTTTAAAAAGGAAACGTGCGAGGTCCAACACAACTTCCTGTCAAAAATCAACCCCAAAAATTTCGCCTCGTCTGCAAACGGAAGTATCCCTGGCCCAAGATGGAGAGAGGGCGGAGGGAAATACTTCCGGCTCCAAAAGTTGATGCAGACGGATTTCTCGGCGGAGAAATTAAAGCCGTTGGCGTTACTCCAGGCGTAGAGACGGTCGATACAGCTCTGGAGACGTCGTTCGAGTAGACAGGTCCGCCGGGAACTACAATAAATAGCGAAATCGTCAACAAAAAGGGACGATGAAATGCCAGGTGGAATACAATCAACAATGGGGTTGATAGCAATCGCAAAAAGTGTGACACTGAGTACAGAGCCCTGCGGTACTCCGTTCTCTTGAATAAAACGACGAGATAAAACCGAGCCCACACGTACACGAAAGACGCGGTCCGTCATAAACTCCCGAAGAAATATGGGAAGACGACCGCGGATATTCCAATCGTGAAGTGTACGTAAAATGCCGCCCCTCCAACAAGTGTCATAAGCTTTCTCCAGGTCAAAAAATACAGCCACGGTTTGACACTTTCTCAGAAATCCATTCATAATATGCGTCGACAAGGACACCAGATGGTCGACGGTAGAGCGATAGCGACGAAACCCGCACTGAGCGTTCGCTAGAAGTTTCTGAGACTCAAGCCACCATGTCAACCGCCCGTTGATCATGCGCTCCATCACCTTGCAAATGCAACTGGTGAGGGAGATAGGGCGGTAGCTGGAAGGTAGTTGGCGATCCTTTCCAGGCTTAAGTATAGGGACAATGGTGGCTTCGCGCCAAACGGAAGGAAAAATGCCGTTTTGCCAAATACGGTTATAGACCTGTAAGAGAAAGAGTTTACTGTCGGCTGAAAGGTTCTTTAACATCAGGACATGAATGCCGTCCGGCCCGGGAGCGGAGTGCCGAGAGCAATGAAGAGCGTGCTCCAGCTCCCTCATTGTGAATAGTTCGTTATAGCATTCATCATTAGCAGACCGAAAAGTATATGATGCGGAATCCAGCCGGTCTTTAATAGAGCGAAAGCCGGCGGAATAATGGTCTGAATGGGATACCACCTCAAAGGCAGCACCCAGAGTGTTAGCGATGGCAGCCGGATCCACTATGGTGGCATTAGAAACCTGAAGGCCAGAAACAGTACAATGCGACACTTTACCTGAGAAGCGACGAAGTTTATCCCAAACAACGGATGAAGGCGTAAAACGATTAAAAGACTCGACAAAACGAGCCCAAGATGCCTTCTTGCTATCCTGAATAATGCGACGAGCCCTGGCGCGCGATTGTTTAAAAGTCACCAAATTATCAAGTGTAGGGTGGCGCCGAAACACCCTTAGTGCAGTCCTACGGGCACGAACGGCGTCCCGACAATCCTCGTTCCACCACGGAACAGGTGGCCGCCGAGGTTGGGAGGATGAACGGGGTATTGCGCGTTCGGCGGCAGAGAAAATAATAGACGTAAGGTGCTGCACTAGTTGATTAATGTCGGAGAAGGGCTGGTCGTCAAAATGCACGAGGCTGGAATACAAGCTCCAGTCGGCTTTTGCGAATATCCAGGTAGGTACTCTGGAATGCTGTACGTGGTGCGACAGAAGAGAAACGATGCAGGGGTAATGGTCGCTGGAGTAGGTGTCAGCGACGACGTTCCACTGGAGACGATGTGCAAGCTGGAGTGAGCAAATGGAAAGGTCCAGGTGAGAAAATGTACCAGAAGAATCAGAAATAAAAGTAGGTGCACCTGTATTGAGGATGGAAAGATTGAACTGATAAAAAATGTCGGAAAGAAGAGTTCCCCTCGCACAAGCCCTTGGCGAACCCCATAGTGGGTGATGGGCATTAAAATCTCCCAACAGAAGAAATGGTGTTGGGAGAGCGGACAGGAGAGATCGAATGTCCGCGGGAGCGAGGGGAGACGATGGAGGTGTATACACAGAACAAACAGAAAAGGAAAAACCGGGTAACTGCAGTCTAATGGCAACAGCTTGCAAGTCGGACGTAAGTGTGATAGTTTGAAAATGAACGTCGTTACGCACCACAATCATGACACCACCATGAGCAGGAGTACCCTCCTCCGGTTCAAGGTCGTAGCGAACCGGAGTATATCCTCGGAGATCAAAAGGATCGTGAGGGCGAAGTTTAGTCTCCTGCAAACATACGACCATAGGCGAATGGGAACGCAATAAAAGTTGCAGTTCCGCCCTATGCGATCGTACACCACGTACATTCCAGGTCAGGATAGCCATTAAGAATAAGGGGATAAACTTTCTATTTAAAGGGCGGCTTAAAATTACCTTTTGTTTAACCTTTGGGCTCGGGCTTTTGGTATGGAGTTGGTCAGACTCCATAGCTTCCTCGGAGGGAGGGCCCACGCGCTCAGTGCCAGAAACCGATTCAAGCGCCGTGAATCGGTTCTGGGTGGCGATGGGTGAGGGGTGCCGCTGAGCGCGGCTTGTCCCAGGACCATCCTGGGACAGCGACCTCCGAGGAGGAGGAGAAGGTGAACTTTTGTTACCGCGCGCACGCGGAGGGTCTTTCAAAAAATCTTCCCTACGAAGTTTCTGCTTGGGCTTCTTTTCAACGGCTTGCGACTTCATTGACTTGGGACCAGGTTTATACGGCTTGGTAACTGTAGCCTTAATAGACGGCCGGATGGTAGTGGCGGTTAATCCAGTCAAGGTCCAGGTCTGAGTTTCGGCATCTACTCGTGGCACTGGCGAGGCAACAACAGAACTAAATGTGCCAGATCGCAGGAGTGAAGGTTGGCGCGCATGGTAACGCCTCCGGGCTTCAGCGAAGGAGAGTTTTTCCTTTACCCGGATCTCCTGGATCGCCTTCTCGTCCAAGTACCGCGGACAGTCGGCAAATGAAGCAGAATGAGACCCTTTACAATTAACGCAGACGGGGGCTGTTGAACAGGTACCTTCGTGTGAGGGCTGGCTACAGGTTGCACAGATGTTAACGGCACTCTTACATGAGACTTGCGTATGCCCAAAACGTTGGCATTTAAAACAACGCAGAGGTCTAGGAATATAAGGCCTCACAGAAATCCGTTCGTACCCTGCGGAAATGCTCGTGGGCAGATCGACGCCATCAAATGTAATAAACAGGGTACGAGTGGGTACCAATACGCCGTCGCGTTTGGCCTGCACTCGATGCACTGCAGTCACCTTTTGATCGGATAGATATTCTACGAGATCCTCGTCCGATATACCATCGAGGCTATGGGTGGTAACGACGCCCCGACAGGAGTTCAATGTGCGGTGCTTCTCAACACGGATGGGGTAACCGTGGAGAAGCGTAGCGCGCAACAAGGTCTTACTTTGCTGATCGGACTTAGTTTGTGCCAATAAGGAACCATTCCGTAGACGAGTGCATGATTGAACCGCACCAGCAATAGCATCTATGGCCTTCTGAATAATAAAAGGGTTCACTTTCTCAAAGTTTTGTCCTTCTTCTGTTCTCGAAATGACCAAGTAACAACCAGATGACGGCGGTGCTACTTCTGTTACAATGACTTTTCGGCGCTTGTTGTTAATAATGGAGAAAGGGTGCTCCATAGCGAAAAATATCCTCCACCATTGCAACCGTCTCCGACCTCGGGCTCTGACTTCTCGGGCGTTACCCCGGCTTGGGTGAGTGGCCTATATACCAGACTCACCCCAGGGTCACACCTCCCAGAACATAGACAGAGGGACCCAATCGCCGTCAGAAGTCAGCAGCTCATGCAATGGCCCCCCCGCGGGACTGCAGTTGAACAGCGGATACGAACACAAACCCTACATGACGACCCCGGGTGGTGGGGATGACGCCATTACCCACTCACCCAGCTGCGCACGCGGTGCGCGGGTATCCGTCAGGCTGTGTCCACGGAGGATTTAAATAAAAAGATAAAAGAAACTAAAACTGTGTGGGCGTTTCGCACGCAAGGTAGGCCGGCGGGGAAGAAAAAGAGAGATATGCGAATGTCGTGGTGCGAAATGGCCGGAAAGTGATAAGGGAAGAAAGAAACGATGGTGATGTGCGGTATGAATGGAATGCAAAGAACGCACGAGAGCCTACCTTGGGTCCACCGGTCACTTGAAGAACCCACCTCGACCGGATGGTGGTGAGGGGATGATTGTGGCGATGATTGGCTCGGGAACCCCCGGGTGCGCCAAAAACCCGTACTCACATAAGGTGAGCCCCTGAGGGGAGAACTACTTCTGACCGCCGTGATCCCCAACAGGAAGTGGACCAGGGTTGTACGGTGTCCTTGAGTGTCCGGAGTTGAGTACCAGCCAGAGACTCCCATGATAGCTGCCAAGCTAAAAACAGAGGACGGTGGAAGTACCGCCGAACATCCGTAGAAGGCACAGTTAAGGTGGAAAACTCCGGCAAACGGCATGCGGCCTTAGCAGCTGCATCCGCCTCCTCATTGCCAGGAATTCCCACATGGCCTGGAGACCTTGTAAAAACAAACTGGTATCCGCGACAGATCAACTGAGATAAAAGAGTTTGGATCTTTAAAATCAAGGTGGAGGAGGCGATAAACTGTTGCAGACCCTGGATGGCGCTCAGAGAGTCGGAGCAAATAATAAAACGGCCAGGGACAAACGTGGAGATAAAAAGCAAGAAAGAGAAGATGGCAAACAGCTCGGCCGTAAAAACTGAACTGGCGTCTGGAAGGCGAAATTTGTGAGCCCCACCGTCATAGATAAAACCGCACCCTGTGCTACCAGTCACTCGGCAACCGTCAGTAAATACCGGGGAATAGTCCCGGTAACGGTCTAGAATCGCGGAGAAGAGCTGGCGAAACACTGGCTGCGGGGTAGCGACCTTGGCACTACCCGAAAGTTCAAGATCAAATCGGGCACGTTGGAGCTGCCACGGGGGAATACGACTAAGACAGGATCGCTCCACAGGAGGCAGTCGGAGGTCATGTGCGCAAAGACGTTCCCGAAACCGAACACCACATGGGCGGGAGATAGTAGCATTGCATACATAACGGTGGGCGAGTTCCGGATGGAATACACAGTTGAACGAATTGTGACTAGGATGAGCCGCCAGCTTCGCAACAGAAGAAAAGAGTAAAAACTTGCGTCGAAGAGACAGAGGTGGTTCGCCAGAATCTGCATACAAACACTCGACACGACTAGTGCGGAAGGCCTCAGTAGCAAGACGGATACCAGTATGATGAACAGTGTCTAAAAAGCGAAGTTTAGAGGCGGACGCCGCGCCATAGATAAAACTCCCGTAGTCAAGTGTGGTGATGATGATATGCGGTGTAAGGGCGCTAAACTGCAAAGGTCATCAGCGCCCTTACAATGTATAAAATATAAAGTCAAAATATAAAAGACAGGTAAAAGAACCGCATAATTAAAAAACGGGACACAAACCCGCGATGTTCAGCAAGCTAAAAACAACAATAATAACAATAACAATAATAACAATAACAGTAATAACAATAACAGTAATAACAATAAAAATATCCAAAAAACCAACACATTAAAACATAGGCAATAAAAGATTAAAACGTGTCAAGAACTGTAGAATGCGAGGGACATGAGCGCCATATATCCACTGGGGAGTAAGTCCCTATTAAAACATACAGAAGAAAATAACAAAGCTAAAATGCGACGATTAAAACCAATGTCACCTATAAAACGTAAGAGACATTCTACAGCATGCGCGTCGTCTGCCAAAACGTTGGCTATGCCAACAGGCAGACCCACGCGAACGCGCAGTGGAGCTAAAACTTGACACGCAGATAAAATGTGACGCACCGTTAAGGGCACGTCACACTGCTGACACAGGGGAGCGGGATCACCACTGAGCAGGTAACTATGACTAAAACGACAATGTCCAATTCGTAAACGGGCTAAAAGTACCTCTTCCCGACGTGAAGAACGAGAAGAGGTACCCCAGAGCAACGGGAGAGGTTTAACCTCCCGCAACTTGTTCCCCCGGAGGGCCGTCCACTCATCGCGCCAGCGCGAGAGGATGCGGCGACGTAAAATAACACACGAATCTGACGAGGGAACAACAGAGGTAAAAAATCTGGGTAATAAAATCGCCGATTTCGCAGCGGCGTCGGCAGACTCATTACCTGAGATGCCCACATGACCTGGAATCCACATGAAGGAGACACTGATGCCAGAGACACCAAGCGAGTGGAGCAGGTCATGTATGCGCTGTACAAGTGGGTGGTAATGGTACAGCGCATGAACAGTCTGAAGGGCACTCAGAGAGTCCGTACAAATAAAACAGTGCTGTAAGGCGTGCCGCTGAATGTATAAAACAGATTGATAAATGCTAAAACGTTCGGCGGTAAAAATTGAACATTGTCCAGGTAAACGAAACTTAAAACTACAGTGACCAGAAACAAAGGCACATCCAACTCCAGCTTCAGTCTTCGGCATCGACGTTAGCCCAAGGTGACAGTGGGCCTCAGCGCGGGACCATGGAGGAAAACGCGTTTCCCCCTGTGGAAGGGCCGGCGCTGGCGGAACGTCTAAATGCCGAAGGAGCTGTCGAAAGCGAACCCCTGGTGGGAGCAAAGCAGAGGAGCTAATAAAATAGTGACGATCAAGTGACTCCTCGAAAAATAACTCGAAGGACGGGTGGTCAGGCAAGCTTGAGAATCGACAGGCATAGCTGCACAAGAGCATCTCACGCCTGAAGGACAGCGGAGGCTCTGCAGCTTCAGCATACAGGCTAAAAACAGGGCTGGTTGGAAAGGCCCCTGTAGCGACTCTTATGCCACGATGGTGAAAGGCATTCAATCGACGTAACACAGATGGTCGTGCCGACGAATAAACAATACACCCGTAATCAAGCTTGGATCGGACCAAAGAGCAAAAAAGGCGAAGAAGGACGGTCCGATCGACTCCCCAGGATGTGCCACTTAAAACACGTAAAAGATTAAGAGAACGGTCACACTTTGCTTTTAAAAAGGAAACGTGAGAGGTCCAACACAACTTTCTATCAAAAATCAACCCCAAAAATTTCGCCTCGTCTGCAAACGGAAGTATCCCTGGCCCAAGATGGAGAGAGGGCGGAGGGAAATACTTCCGGCGCCAGAAGTTGATGCAGACGGATTTCTCGGCGGAGAAATTAAAGCCGTTGGCGTTACTCCAGGCGTAGAGACGGCGTTCGAGTAGACAGGTCCGCCGTGAACTGCAATAAATAGCGAAATCGTCAACAAAAAGGGACGATGAAATGCCAGGTGGAATACAATCAACAATGGGGTTGATAGCAATCGCAAAAAGTGTGACACTAAGTACAGAGCCCTGCGGTACTCCGTTCTCTTGAATAAAACGACGAGATAAAACCGAGCCCACACGTACACGAAAGACGCGGTCCGTCATAAACTCCCGAAGAAATATGGGAAGACGACCGCGGATATTCCAATCATGAAGTGTACGTAAAATGCCCCCCTCCAACAAGTGTCATAAGCTTTCTCCAGGTCAAAAAACACAGCCACGGTTTGACACTTTCTCAGAAATCCATTCATAATATGCGTCGACAAGGACACCAGATGGTCGACGGTAGAGCGATAGCGACGAAACCCGCACTGAGCGTTCGCTAGAAGTTTCTGAGACTCAAGCCACCATGTCAACCGCCCGTTGATCATGCGCTCCATCACCTTGCAAATGCAACTGGTGAGGGAGATAGGGCGGTAGCTGGAAGGTAGTTGGCGATCCTTCCCAGGCTTAAGTATAGGGACAATGGTGGCTTCGCGCCAAACGGAAGGAAAAATGCCGTCTTGCCAAATACGGTTATAGACCTGTAAGAGAAATGGTTTACCGTCGGCTGAAAGGTTCTTTAACATCAGGACATGAATGCCGTCCGGCCCAGGAGCGGAGTGCCGAGAGCAATGAAGAGCGTGCTCCAGCTCCCTCATTGTGAATAGTGCGTTATAGCATTCATCATTAGCAGACCGAAAAGTATATGATGCGATGATGATGATGATATGCGGTTTAAGGGCGCTAAACTGCTTCGGTCATCAGCGCCCTTACAATGTGTAAAATATAAGGTCAAAATATAAAAGACAGGTAAAAAACCGCATAATTAAAAAACGGGACACACCCGCGATGTCAAAAAAGTTAAAAATAACAATAGAATAACAATAACAATAATAACAATAACAATAAAAACAATAACAATAAAAACAATAACAATAATAACAATAAATACAATAATAACAATAAATATATCTGAAAAACCAACACACTAAAAGCATAGGCAATAAAAGATTAAAACGTGTCAAGGACTGTAGAATGCGAAGGACATGGGCGCCTTTTGTCCACTGGGTTGTAGAGTCCCCATAAAAATAGAGAGAATAAAATTACTACGCTAAAGGACGCTCATCGCATTAAATGCGCAGATTAAAATCACTGTCATGAATAAAACGTAAAACACATTCTACAGCACGCGTGTCGTCTGCCAAAACGTTGGCTAGGCCAACAGGCAGACCCACACAAAATCGCAATGCGGCTAAAACCTGACACTCTGTTAAAATGTGACGCAACGTTAAGGGCACGTCACACTGCCCACAGAGTGGTGCGGGGTCACCACTGAGCAAATACCTATGACTAAAAACACAATGTCCAATCCGTAGACGAGCTAAAATTACCTCTTCCCGACGACAAGAACGAGAAGAGGTACCCCAGAGCAACGGGAAAGGCTTAACCTCCCGCAACTTGTTCCCCCGGAGGGCCGTCCACTCATCGCGCCAGCACGAGAGGATGCGGCGACGTAAAATAACACGCGAATCTGACGAGGGAACAACAGGAGTAAAAAATCTGGGTAATAAAATCGCCGATTTCGCAGCGGCGTCGGCAGACTCATTACATGAGATGCCCACATGACCTGGAATCCACATGAAGGACACGCTGATGCCAGAGACACCAAGCGAGTGGAGCAGGTCATGTATGCGCTGTACGAGTGGGTGGTAATGGTACAGCGCATGAATAGTCTAAAGGGCACTCAGAAAGTCCGTACTAATAACACAGTGCCGTAAGTCGTGCCGCTGAATGTATAAAACAGATTGATAAATGCTAAAAAGTTCGGCGGTAAAAATCCAACATTGCTCTGGTAAACGAAAGGTAAAACTATTTCCACCACAAAAAAGGCACATCCTACTCCAACATCAGTCTTAGACCCATCAGTATATATAAAATGACAGTCCCCGAACTGCGCCTGTAGTTCTAAAAAGGCGAATCTAAGAACAGAAGCAGGGGTCGCATTTTTCGGCATCGACGTTAGCCCAAGGTGGATGTGGGCCTCAGCGCGCTACCATGGAGAAAAGCGCGTTTCCCCTCGGGTAAGGGCCGGCGCTGGCGTAACGTCCAAATGCCGAAGTAGCAGTCGAAATCGAACCCCTGGAGGGAGCAATGCAGAGGAGCTAACGAAATATTGGCGATCAAGCGAATCCTCGTAAAATACATCGAAGGACGGGTGGTTAGGCAAGGTTGAGAGTCGACAAGCATAGTTGCACAAAAGCATCTCACGCCGGAAGGACAGCGGAGGCTCTGCAGCTTCTGCGTACAGACTGGGTACAGGGCTAGTTGGAAAGGCCCCTGTAGCGACTCTTATGCCACGATGGTGAATAGCATTCAATCGACGTAACACAGATGGACGTGCCGACGAATAAACAATACACCCGTAATCAAGTAATCGGACCAAAGAGCGATAAAGGCGAAGAAGGACGGTCCGATCAGCTCCCCAGCATGTGCCACTTAAAACACGTAAAATATTAAGAGAACGGTCACACTTTGCTTTTAAAAAGGAAACGTGCGAGGTCCAACACAACTTCCTATGAAAAATCAACCCCAAAAATTTCGCCTCGTCTGCAAACGGAAGTATCCCTGGCCCAAGATGGAGAGAGGGCGGAGGGAAATACTTCCGGCGCCAAAAGTTGATGCAGACGGATTTCTCGGCGGAGAAATTAAAGCCGTTGGCGTTACTCCAGGCGTAGAGACGGTCGATACAGCTCTGGAGACGGCGTTCGAGTAGACAGGTCCGCCGTGAACTGCAATAAATAGCGAAATCGTCAACAAAAAGGGACGATGAAATGCCAGGTGGAATACAATCAACAATGGGGTTGATAGCAATCGCAAAAAGTTGACACTGAGTACAGAGCCCTGCGGTACTCCGTTCTCTTGAATAAAACGACGAGATAAAACCGAGCCCACACGTACACGAAAGACGCGGTCCGTCATAAACTCCCGAAGAAATATGGGAAGACGACCGCGGATATTCCAATCGTGAAGTGTACGTAAAATGCCCCCCCTCCAACAAGTGTCATAAGCTTTCTCCAGGTCAAAAAACACAGCCACGGTTTGACACTTTCTCAGAAATCCATTCATAATATGCGTCGACAAGGACACCAGATGGTCGACGGTAGAGCGATAGCGACGAAACCCGCACTGAGCGTTCGCTAGAAGTTTCTGAGACTCAAGCCACCATGTCAACCGCCCGTTGATCATGCGCTCCATCACCTTGCAAATGCAACTGGTGAGGGAGATAGGGCGGTAGCTGGAAGGTAGTTGGCGATCCTTCCCAGGCTTAAGTATAGGGACAATGGTGGCTTCGCGCCAAACGGAAGGAAAAATGCCGTCTTGCCAAATACGCTTATAGACCTGTAAGAGAAATAGTTTACTGTCGGCTGCAAGGTTCTTTAACATCAGGACATGAATGCCGTCCGGCCCAGGAGCGGAGTGCCGAGAGCAATGAAGAGCGTGCTCCAGCTCCCTCATTGTGAATAGTTCGTTATAGCATTCACCATTAGCAGACCGAAAAGTATATGATGCGGAATCCAGCCGGTCTTTAATAGAGCGAAAGCCGGCGGAATAATGGTCTGAACTGGAAACCGCTTCAAAGGCAGCACCCAGAGTGTTAGCGATGGCAGCCGGATCCACTATGGTGGCATTAGAAACCTGAAGGCCAGAAACAGTACAATGTGACACTTTACCTGAGAAGCGACGAAGTTTATCCCAAACAACGGATGAAGGCGTAAAACGATTAAAAGACTCGACAAAACGAGCCCAAGATACCTTCTTGCTATCCTGAATAATGCGACGAGCCCTGGGGCGCGATTTTTTAAAAGTCACCAAATTATCAAGTGTAGGGTGTCGCCGAAACACCCTGAGTACAGTCCTGCCGGCACGAACGGCGTCCCGACAATCCTCGTTCCACCACGGAACAGGTGGCCGCCGAGGTTGGGAGGATGAACGGGGAATTGCACGTTCGGCGGCTGAGAAAATAATAGACGTAAGGTGCTGCACTAGTTGATTAAAGTCGGAGAAGGGCTGGTCGTCAAAATGCACGAGGCTGGAATACAAGCTCCAGTCGGCTTTTGCGAATATCCAGGGAGGTACTCTGGAATGCTGTACGTGGTGCGACAGAAGAGAAACGATGCAGGGGTAATGGTGGCAGGAGTAGGTGTCAGCGACGACGTTCCACTGAAGACGACGTGCAAGCTGGAGTGAGCAAATGGCAAGGTCCAGGTGAGAGAAGGTACCAGAAGAATCAGAAATAAAAGTAGGTGCACCTGTATTGAGGATGGAAATATTGAACTGATAAAAAATGACGGAAAGAAGAGTTCCCCTCCCACAAGCCCTTGGCGAACCCCATAGTGGGTGATGGGCATTAAAATCTCCCAACAGAAGAAATGGTGTTGGGAGAGCGGACAGGAGACCTCGAATGTCCGCGGGAGCGAGGGGAGACGATGGAGGTGAATATACAGAGCAAACAGAAAACAAAAAGCCGGGTAAGTGAAGGCGAACGGCAACAGCTTGCAAGTCGGATGTAAGTGTGACAGGTGTAAAATGAACGTCGTTACGCACTAACAACATGACATCTCCATGAGCAGGAGTACCCTCCTCCGGTTCAAGGTCGTAGCGAACCGGAGTATATCCTCGGAGATCAAAAGGATCGTGAGGGCGAAGCTTAGTCTCCTGCAAACATACGACCATAGGCGAATGGGAACGCAATAAAAGTTGCAGTTCCGCCCTATGCGATCGTACACCACGTACATTCCAGGTCAGGATAGCCATTAAGAATAAGGGGATAAACTGTCTATTTAGAAGGGCGGCTTAAAATTACCTTTTGTTTAACCTTTGGGCTCGGGCTTTTTGTATGGAGTTGGTCAGACTCCATAGCTTCCTCGGAGGAAGGGCCCACGCGCTCAGTGCCAGAAACCGATTCAAGCGCCGTGAATCGGTTCTGGGTGGCGATGGGTGAGGGGTGCCGCTGAGCGCGGCTTGTCCCAGGACCTTCCTGGGACAGCGACCTCTGAGGAGGAGAAGGTGAACTTTTGTTACCGCGCGCACGCGGAGGGTCTTTCAAAAAATCTTCCCTACGTAGTTTCTGCTTGGGCGTCTTTTCAGCGGCTTGCGACTTCATTGACTTTGGACCAGGTTTATAGGGCTTGGTAACAGTAGCTTTAATGGACGGCCGGATGGTAGTGGCGGTTAATCCTGTCATGGTCCAAGTCTGAGTTTCGGCATCTACTCGTGGTACTGGCGAGGCAACAACAGAACTAAATGTGCCAGATCGCAGGAGTGAAGGTTGGCGCGCATGGTAACGCCTCCGGGCTTCAGCGAAGGAGAGTTTTTCCTTTACCCGGATCTCCTGGATCGCCTTCTCGTCCAAGTACCGCGGACAGTCGGCAAACGAAGCAGAATGAGACCCTTTACAATTAACGCAGACGGGGGCTGTTGAACAGGTACCTTCGTGTGAGGGTTGGCTACATGTTGCACAGATGTTAACGGCACTCTTACATGAGACTTGCGTATGCCCAAAACGTTGGCATTTAAAACAACGCAGAGGTCTAGGAATATAAGGCCTCACAGAAATCCGTTCGTACCCTGCGGAAATGCTCGCGGGCAGATCGACGCCATCAAATGTAATAAACAGGGTACGAGTGGGTACCAATACGCCGTCGCGTTTGGCCTGCACTCGATGCACTGCAGTCACCTTTTAATCGGATAGATATTCTACGAGATCCTCGTCCGATATACCATCGAGGCTATGGGTGGTAACGACGCCCCGACAGGAGTTCAATGTGCGGTGCTTCTCAACACGGATGGGGTAACCGTGGAGAAGCGTAGCGCGCAACAAGGTCTTACTTTGCTGATCGGACTTAGTTTGTGCCAATAAGGAACCATTCCGTAGACGAGTGCATGATTGAACCGCCCCAGCAATAGCATCTATGCCGTTCTGAATTATAAAAGGGTTCACTTTCTCAAAGCTTTGTCCTTCTACGGTTCGTGAAATGACCAAGTAACAACCAGTTGTCGGTGGTGTCACTTCTGTTACATAAACGTTTCGGCGCTTGTTGTTATTAATGGAGGAAGGGTGCTCCATAGCGAAATAAATCCTCCACCATTGCAACCGTCTCCGACCTCGGGCACTGACATCCTGGGCGTTACCCCGGCTTGGGTGAGTGGCCTGTCTATACCTAGCTCACCCCAGGGTCACACCTCCCAGAACATAGACAGAGGGACGCAATCGCCGTCAGAAGTCAGCAGCTCATGCAATGGCCCCCCGCGGGACTGCAGTTGAACAGCGGATACGAACACAAACCCTACATGACGACCCCGGGTGGTGGGGATGACGCCATTACCCACTCACCCAGCTGCGCATCTGGTGCGCGGGTATCCGTCAGGGTTTGTCCACGGAGGATTAAAGGAAAAGATAAAAGAAACTAAAACTGTGTGGGCGTTTCGCACGCAAGGTAGGCCGGCGGGGAAGAAAAAGAGATGTGCGAATGTCGTGGTGCGAAATGGCCGGAAAGTGACAAGGGAAGAAAGAAACGATGGTGAGATGCGGTATGAATGGAATGCAAAGAACGCACGAGAGCCTACCTTGTGTCCACCGGTCACGAGAAGAACCCACCTCGACCGGATGGGGGTGAGGGGATGAATATGGCGATGATTGGCTCGGGAACCCCCGGGTGCGCCAAAAACCCGTACTCACATAAGGTGAGCCCCTGAGGGGAGTGGTGCAGTGGGTTGTCTGTTTTGCTAGTTCTCGTAGTAGAGGTACAACGAGTTGTATTTAGCGCTAGTTCTCATAGTAGTAATACAGTGAGTTGTCTATGTTGCTAGTTCTTATAATAGAGGTACAGCTAGTTGTCTTTGGCGCTAGTTCTCGTAGTAGTGGTACAATGACTTGCCTAAGGTGCTAGTTTTAATAGTTGTGATACAAGTTGTCTTTGGCGATAGTTCTCGTAGTAGAGGAACAACGAATTGCCAATGGCACTAGTTCTCGTAGTTTTAGTTAAGTGAGTTCTTTCTGCTGTCAGTTCTTGTAGTTTTAGTACAGCAAGTTGTCTGTGGTGGTAGTTCTCGTAATAGTGGTACAGCAAGTTTTTTTGGCGCTAGTTCACGTAATATTGGTACGAGTTGTCTAAGGTGCTAGTTTTCATAGTTGCGGTACAAGTTGTCTTTTGCCCTAGTTCTCGCAGTAGAGGAACAACGAATTGTGTATGGCCCTAGGTCTCGTAGTTTTAGTTAAGTGCCAGTTCTTGTAGTTTTAGTACAGAAATTTGTCTGTGGTGCTAGTTCTTGTAGTAGTGGTACAATGAGTTGTCTTTAGTGCTAGTTTTCATAGTAGTGGTACAGCGAGTTGACTTTGGCGCTAGTTCTCGTAGTACTGGTACAGCCAGTTGTCCATGGCGCCAGTTGTGTAGTTATGGTAGCGTGAATTGTAGCGCTAGTTCTCCTAGCAGTAGTACAGCGAGTTAACTTTGGTGCTAGTTCTCGTAGTAACAGTACAGCAAGTTGTCTTTCGTGCTGGTTCACGTAGTAGTGCTGCAACAAGCTGTCTGTGGTGCTATTTCTCCTAGTAGTGGTACAGCAAGTTTTCTGTGGTGCTAGTTCTCGTAGTAGTGGTATAGCAAGTTGACTGTGGTGCTAGTTCTCGTAGTAGTGCTACAGCAAGTTGTCTGTGGTACTAGTTCTCATAGTAGTGGTACAGCAAGTTGTCTGTGGTGTTAGTTCTCGTAGTAATGGTACAACAATTTTTCTGTGTACTACTCATAGTAGTGGTACAGTAAGTTGTCTTTGGTGTTAGTTCTCGTAGTAATGGTACAGCAAGTTGTCTGTGGTGCTCGTTCTCGTAATAGTGGTACAGCAAGTTGACCTTGGTACAAGTTTTCGTAGTAGTGGTACACCAAGCTGTCTGTGGTGCAGTTCTCGTAGTAGTGGTTCAGCATTTTGTCTGTGGTGCTAGTTCTCGTAGTAGTGGTACATCAAGTTGCCTGTGGTGCTAGTTCTTATAGTAGTGGTACAGCAAGTTGTCTTTGGTGTTAGTTCTCGTAGTAGTGTGCAGCAAATGGTCTGTGGTGCTAGTTCTCATAGTAGTGGTACAGAAAGTTGTGTGTGGTGCTAGTTCTCATAGTAGTGGTACAACAAGTTGTCTGTGGTGATCGTTCGCGCAGTAGTGGTACAGCAAATTGTCTGTAGTATTATTTCTCGAAGTAGTGGTACAGCAAGTTTTCTGTGGTGCTAGTTCTCGTAATTGAGGTACAGCAAATTGTCTGTGGTGCCATGTTTTCGTAGTAGTGGTGCAGCAAATTGACTGTAGTGCTAGTGCTAGTTCTCGTAGTAGTGGTACAGCAATTTGTCTGTGGTGGTAGTTCTCGTAGTAGTGCTACAGCAGGTTGTCTGTGGTGTTAGTTCTCATAGTAGTGGTACAGTAAGTTGTCTGTGGTGTTAGTACTCGTAGTAGTGGTACAGCAAGTTGTTTGTGGTGCTCATTCTCGTAATAGTGGTACAGCAAGCTGTCCGTGGTGCTAGTTCTCATAGTAGTGGTACAGTAAGTTGCCTGTGGTGCTAGTACTCGTAGTAGTTGTTAGCAAATGGTACTTATTCTCATAGTAGTGGTACGGCTAGTTGTCCGTGCTGCTAGTTCTCGTAGTAGTGGTACAGCAAGTTATTCGTGGTGTTAATTCTCGTAGTAGTGGTATATTAATTTGTCTGTGGTGCTAGTTCTTGTAGTAGTGGTACAGCAAGTTGACCTTGGTACAAGTTCTCATAATAGTGGTACAGCAAGTTGCCTGTGATGCTAGTTCTCGTAATAATTGTTCAGCAAGTTGTCTTTGGTGTTAGATCTCGTAGTAGTAGTACAGCAAGCTGTCTGTGGTGCACATTCTCGTAGTAGTGGTACTGCAAGCTGTCCGTGGTGCTAGTTCTCGTAGTAGTGGTACAGCACGTTATTTGTGGTGTTAGTTCTCGCAGTAGTGGTATAGCAAGTTGACTGTGGTGCTATTTCTCATAGTATTGGTACAGCAAATTATCTGTGGTGCTTATTCTCGTAGTTATGGTACAGCAGGTTTTCTGTGTACTAGTTCTTATAGTAGTGGTTCAGTAAGTTGTCTTTGGTGTAAGTTCTCGTAGTAATGGTACAACAAGTTGTCCGTGGTGCTCGTTCTCGTAGTAGTGGTACAGAAAGTTGACTTTGGTACAAGTTTTCGTAGTAGTGGTACATCAAATTGTCTGTGGTGCTAGTTCTTACAGTAGTGGTACAGCAAGATGTCTTTGGTGTTATTTCTCGTAGTAGTGGTGCAGCAAGTTGTGTGTGGTGCTAGGTCTCATAGTAGTGGTACAGCAAGTTGTATGTGGTGCTAGTTCTTGTAGTAGTGGTACAACAAGATGTCTGGTGCAAGTTCTCATAGTAGTGGTACAGCAAGATGTCTTTGGTGTTACACCTCGTAAAAGTTGTACAGTAATTTGTCTGTGGTGCTCATTCTCGTAGTAGTGGTACAGCACGTTATTCGTGGTGTTTGTTCTCGTAGTAGTGATATAGCAAGTTTACTGTGGTGCAAGTTCTCGTAGTTGTGTTACAGCAAGTTGATTTGTGTACAAGTTCTCGTAGTAGCGGTACAGCAAGTTGTCTGTTGTACTAGTCCTCATAGTTGTGGTACAGCAAGTTGTCTGTGGTGCTAGTTCTCGTAGTAATGGTATAACAAGTTGTCTGTGTACTAGTTCTTATAGTAGTGGCATAGAAAGTTGTCTTTGGTGTTAGTTGTCGTAGTAATGTTACAGCAAGTTGTCTGTGGTGCTCGTTCTTGTACTAGTGGTACAGTAAGTTTACTTTGGTACACGTTTGCGTAGTAGTGGTACACCAAGCTGTCCGTGGTGCAGTTCTCGTAGCAGTGGTACAGCAATTTGCCTGTGGTGCTTGTTCTTATGGTAGCAGTACAACAAGTGGTCTTTGCTGTTAGTTCTCTTAGTAATGAGTGGTATAGCAAGTTGTCTGTGGTGCGCGTTCTCATAGTAGTGGTACAGCAAGTTGTTTGTGGTGCTAGTTCTCATAGTAGTGGTACATCAAGTTGTCTGTGGTGTACGTCCTCGTAGTAGTGGTACAGCAAGTTGTCTGTGGTGCTATTTCTCGTAGTAGTGGTACAGCAAGTTTTCTGTGGTGCTAGTTCTCTGTGGTGCCATGTTTTCGTAGTAGTGGTACAGAAAATTGGCTGTAGTGCTAGTTCTCGTAGTGGTGGTACAGCAATATGTCTGTGGGGCTAGTGCTTGTAGTAGTGCAGCAGCAGCTTGTCTGTGGTGCTAGTTCTCATAGTGGTGGTACAGTAACTTCCCTGTGGTGCTAGTACTCATAGTAGGTGTACAGCACGTTGCCTGTGGTGCTCATTCTCGTAATAGTGATACAGCAAGCTGTCCGTGGTGCTATTTCTGATTGTAGTGGTACAGCAAGTTTTCTGTGGTGCTCATCCTCGTAGTAGTGATACGGCAAGTTGTCCGTGGTGCTAGTTCTTAGTAGTAGTTGTACAGCAAGTTATTCGTGGTGTTACTTCTCGTAGTAGTGGTATAGTAAGTTTTCTGTGGTGCTATTTCTTACAGTAGTGGTACAGCAAGTTGACCTTGCTACAAGTTTTGATAGTAGTGGTACAGCAAGTTGTCTGTAATGCTAGTTCTCGTAGTAATGGTACAATAACGTTTATGTGGTGCTAGTTTTCATAGTAGTGGTACAGCAAGTTGTCTTTTGTGTTAGATCTTGTAGTAGTGGTACAGCAAGTTATCTGTGGTGCTCATTGTCGTAGTAGTGGTACAGCAAGCTGTACGTGGTGCTAGTTCTCGTAGTAGTGCTACAGCACGTTATTCGTGGTCTTAGTTCTCATAGTAGTGATATAGTAAGTTGACTGTGGTGCTAGTTCTCGTAGTAGTGTTACAGCAAGTTGACTTGCGTACACGTTCTCGTAGTAGTGTTACAGCAAGTTGACTTGCGTACAAGTTCTCGTAGTAGCTGTGCAGCAAGTTGTCTGGGGTAGTAGTTCTCATAGTAGTGGCACAGCAAGTTGTTTTTGGTCTTATTTCTCGTAGTATTGGAACAGCAAGTTGTGTGTGGTGCTCGTTTCCGTAGTAGTATTACAGCAAGTTGACTTTGGTACAAGTTTTCATAGTAGTGGTATACCAAGCTGTCCGTGGTGCAGTTCTCGTAGTAATGGTATAGCATGTTGTCTGTGATGCTAGTTCTCGTAGTAGTGGTACAGGAAGTTGTCTGTGTGGCTAGTTCTTATAGTAGTGGTACATCAAGTTGTCTGTGGTGATTGTTCTCGTTGTAGTGGTACAGCATGTTTTCGTAGTGGTGGTACAGCAAGTTGTCTGTGGTGCCATGTTTTCGTAGTAGTGGTACTACATTTTGTCTGTAGTGCTAGTTCTCGTAGTAGTGGTACTGCAAGTTGTCTGTGGTGCTAGTTCTCGTAGTAGTGCTACAGCAGGTTGTCTGTGGTGCTAGTTCTCATAGTAGTGGTACAGTAGGTTGCCTGTGGTGTTAGTACTCGTAGTAGTGGTAAAGCTAGTTGTCGGTGGTGCTCATTCTCGTAATAGTGGTAATGCAAGGTGTCCGTGGTGCTATTTCACATAGTAGTGATATAGTAAGTTGACTTTGGTACAAGTTTTCGTAGTAGTGGTACACCAAGTTGTCCGTGGTGCGGTTCTCGTAGTAGTCTTACAGCATGTTGTCTGTGGTGCTAGTTCTCGTAGTAGTGCTGCAGCAAGTTATTCGTGGTGTTAGTTATCGTAGTAGTGGCATAGTAAGTTGTCTGTGGTGCTAGTTCCTTTAGTAGTGGTACAGCAAGTTGACTTTCGTACAAGTTCTCATAGTACTGGTACAGAAAGCTGTCTGTGATGCTAGTTCTCCTAGTAATGGTACAACAAGTTGTCTGGTGCTAGTGCTCATAGTAGTGGTACAGCAAGTTGTCTTTGGTGTTAGTTCTCGTAGTAGGGGTACAGCAAGTTGTATTTGGTGCTCGTTCTCGTAGTAGTATACAGCAACTTGACTTTGGTACAAGTTTTCATAGTAGTGATACACCAAGCTGTCAATGGTGCAGTTCTCGTAGTAGTGGTACAGCAAGTTGTCTGTGCTGCTAGATCTCGTAGTGGTACAGCAAGTTGACTTTGGTACACGTTGTCGTAGTAATGGTACAGCAAGTTGTCTGTGGTGCTAGTTCTCATAGTAGTGGTACAGAAAGTTGTCTTTGGTGTTTGTTCTCGTAGTTGTGGTACAGCAAGTTGTCTGTGGTGCTGGATCTCATAGTAGTGGTACAGGAAGTTGTCTGTGGTCCTAGTTCTCATAGTAGTGGTACTGCAAGTTGTCTGTGGTGATCGTTCTCGTAGTAGTGGTACAGCAAGTTGTCTATGGTGCTAGTTCTCGTAGTAGTGGTACAGCTAATTGTCTGTGGTGCTAGTTCTCATAGTAGTGGTACAGCAAGTTGTCTTTGGTGTTAGTTCTCATAGTAGCGGTACATCAAGTTGTCTGTGGTGATCATTCTCATAGTAGTGGTACAGCAAGTTGTCTGTGGTGCCATGTTTTCATGGTAGTGGTACAACAAGTTTTCTGTGGTGCCATGTTTTCATAGTAGTGGTATACCAAATTGTCTGTAGTGCTAGTTTTCATAGTAGCAGTACAATGAGTTGTCTTTGGTGATAGTTTTCATAAGAGCAGTACAGGAGTTGATTTTGGTGCTAGTTCTCATAGTAGTAGTACAGCGATTTGTGCATGGCTCTAGTTGACTAGTTATGGTAGTGTTTGTTGTGAATGGCACTATTCTTGTAGTTGTAGTACAGCAAGGTGTCTTTGGCGCTGGTTCTCATGGTTGTGGTACAGTGAGTTGTCTTTGGTGCTAGTACTTGTAGTAGTGGTACAGAGAGTTGCCTATGGTGTGTTCTCATAGTAATACTACAGCAAGTTGTCTATGGTTCTAGTTCGTGTACTGGTGGTACATCAAGTTGTCTATGGCGCTAGTTATATTGGTAGTGGTACAGCAAGTTGTCTATGGTGCAGCGCTAGCGTGGCAACAGGAATGGAAGAATAGCAGTTCTTCATTATTCAGGACATTCGGTGATTTGTTGAAATTTGGGTGGGACTCTTGTCCATGTGTTAAAATTCAGGAAAATCCCGCTTTTTCAGGCGTCCAGCAATTGTAAATGTATATCATATTAGACAATTATTTGCAAACATGCACATTTGTGTGTATGTGTGTGTACCTTTGTGTGTGTTTATGTATTTTTGTGGGGAGCGTTTACATCTCTGTGTTAATGCTGAAGGAGAGCATTTTGAATTAATGAAAGAGTAGAATAGAATAGAAATTTTATTTCTTTGTGTCTTTCTTTCACTACAAAAGATATGGCATATTTTATGTATTTTTATAATTGAGATTGTTGTACTCTTTTCCGCCCTTGAGACCCAATGGATCATCTTATTTTGAACTGCTTAAATCTCTCTCTCTCTCTCTCTCCTTTTCTCACTTCAAATTCATAATCCATTTTCCTCTTACTTTGCTTAAATGTTCTCCTATAACCCTACTACTTTTCCACCTTTTTTATTGCTACAATATATTTTCCATTCTATTCAATGTTGGATCCCAAATCCTCTCTCTCCAATTACTTGTTTTTTTGCACTCCACCAAACTGTGTAACATTCTGTCTACTTCCCTATGCATAAAACATACTTTCACATTATTTTTTTTTTTAAATCCTTTAAGAAAGAATGCCCCTGTTCACATCCATGTATATCCCTCCGACCTGTGCTTCTCATAACTGCCAACATCCTGCCCCCAGTCTTTCTATATTACCCTATGCAATCTCAAGGAGCTTTTATTTTCAAAACTTGGTCAAATCTTTTGTGTCTCAATATCGTCTATCCTCCGCACTTTCCTCCAGAATCCCATTCAGCTACTTTATACCTTCTGCATACATATCCCACACTGCTCTTTTCCAATGTTTCTTTCAGTCTTTTCCACCAGCTGTCATAGTACAGGACTTTATTTTGTAATTCTTACAACCTTAATTATATTATATTTTTATAGTTACATTTTCTGTAACGATATTTCAAAAATCTTGCAACAATCATTTCTTTTCTTCCTTATCTGTCTAATGTTACCAACTACTAATGAAACTGTGGATGTCTCTAATTATAAGAACGATATATTGCACAATTAAATAGTAAATATTTGTGGATGTGAAGGAACAGAATGCAAATAAACATTTCATTTCTAAACATGAGTCTACTTTTGCAGCATCTGTATGTGATATTACAATAGAAAATTCAAAACATAGATGCATCGCCTATTTATCCTAAAAGTTAACTAAAGTTCTCTACTTTTATATTGCAAATTCAATAATTTCAAAAAGGTTCATACCTAATATGTCTGGAAGTTTATTACTCCAATTCCAAACCATGTCCATTAAGATTATGGGCTAATTCATGTTAAACACAATTTGGTAATTTGGGCCGATTTTTGTAACATTTACATCACTTATGGTTTAAAGGAGGACTGAACTAAATTTTTTAAACACTTCTAACAATAAAATATAAACAATTCTCAGCACACAGTTGAAAACGACATCATTCTATGATCCCTCGTTTTTGTTTTAGAAGCACTTTTATGTTTAACGCTCACCTCGCAGCGATGTTATAGGCTAGGATCACGCCACGCTACTGAATGTCCTTACATTAGTTGGGCTTGCGATGCCTTTAATTTCTGTTGTTATGTTGTGATTGTAGTATAGTTTTTCTTTCCTAGTGTTGTGTGAGGTGTTAGGTCAAGAATGCCTGCATGCAGTGCTTATGGTTGTGCAAATAATTCTGGCATAAACAGAAATATTGGTTATTGCTCATTTTCTGATGGAGATAACAATCTACATGTATACAACAAATGTGTTGCTGCTCTGAAGTGCTAAAACTTTGTGCCAACCAAAAATGCTAGAGTATGCTGAATTCATTTCAAAGAAAGTGGTTTTAATGAGTCAGATGTTATAAAAATAAGAATAATGAAGATTGAGAAATTCAACAGCCCTAGACTGAAAGACAATGTGATGCCTTCAAAATTTTCAGCAGGACTAGAAGTAAAACCTCCCAAAAAAGGAAACTTAAATCTTAAAAGAAAGCAAGTGCTACAGCAAGTCGATAATTCAGTAAGCAATTCTCAGCAAGAAAGAGAAACTAACACTAGTTTCTGAACCTTTATATGTGGAGTTGAAGATTGATGCTGGAATATAGTGCGAGTTGGGAACTGAAACTTTTAATGCTGTAAACGGCACTAATATGAACTAAAGTTTGACTGATGAGAAAGGCGAATCTTCAGTTGTAAATGATGAAGGTTATAAACCAAATGAATATTTGTGGGAATCCAGTGAAGATGGAGAAGATGATGTAGGTATGTCCAAAAAATATTCTTTTGTGTTTGTATGTGTAAATGCTCTCCTTGCGCTATTCTGTATTTGTCACACATGTGGTGTGACTGTCAGAAAGAAAATCTAGCACACGAGGGGCATTAATGCAAATTATAACTAATTTTGTGAATGGGCACTGCTCTGGAGATGCAAGTGGAAGTCTGAAATGTAATGTAAATGTAATGCTTCAGGCATGTATCTTTGTGGAATGACATTTAACAGTTTCTTGGCATTCTTAAAAGCAATAAGACTATTTTTTTCTGAATCATATTTTTATACACTTATTAAAAATTTGTTTTATCTTCTATACACAAAGGCTGGTTAAAAGAAAAACAAAGTAATTTTGCAATTGGCATGAACGATTCATGTGGGGATGAACAATACAGCTCCCCAGGATTTTGTGCTAAATATTTGACATATTCTATAATGAATTTGGCAACAAATAAAATACTACACTCCATAAATGTACAGATGATGATGATGATGATGATATGCAGTTTAAGGGCGCTAAACTGCTACGGTCATCAGCGCCCTTACAATGTATAAAAGATAAGGTGAAAATATAAAACAGGTAAAAGAACCGCATAGTTAAAAACGGGACACAAACCCGCGATGTTCAAAAAGCTAAAACTAACAATAATAGAACAATAACAATAACAACAATAATAACAACAATAATAACAATAATAACAAGAACAACAATAACAACAATACAAAGTTCTGAAAAACCAACACACTAAAAGCATAGGCAATAAAAGATTAAAACGTGTCAGGAACTGTAGAATATGAGGGACATGAGCGCCATATGTCCACTGGGGATAAGAGTTCCCATAAAAACAGACAGAATAAAAGTACTAAGCTAACAGACGCCCAACGCATTAAATGCGCAGATTAAAATCACTGTCATGAATAAAACGTAAAACACATTCTACAGCACGCGTGTCGTCTGCCAAAACGTTGGCTAGGCCAACAGGCAGACCCACACGAGCACGCAATGCCGCTAAAACCTGACACTCTGTTAAAATGTGACGCACCGTTAAGGGCACGTCACACTGCCAACAGAGTGGTGCGGGGTCACCACTGAGCAAATACCTATGACTAAAAACACAATGTCCAATCCGTAAACGAGCTAAAATTACCTCTTCCCGACGACAAGAACGAGAAGAGGTACCCCAGATCAACGGGAAAGGCTTAACCTCCCGCAACTTGTTCCCCCGGAGGGCCGTCCACTCATCGCGCCAGCGCGAGAGGATGCGGCGACGTAAAATAACACACAAATCTGACGAGGGAACAACAGAAGTAAAAAATCTGGGTAATAAAATCGCCGATTTCGCAGCGGCGTCGGCAGACTCATTACATGAGATGCCCACATGACCTGGAATCCACATGAAGGACACGCTGATGCCAGAGACACCAAGCGAGTGGAGCATGTCATGTATGCGCTGTACGAGTGGGTGGTAATGGTACAGCGCATGAATAGTCTGAAGGGCACTCAGAGAGTCCGTACAAATAAAACAGTGCCGTAAGTCGTGCCGCTGAATGTATAAAACAGATCGAAAAATGCTAAAAAGTTCGGCGGTAAAAATTGAACATTGTCGAGGTAAACGAAAAGTAAAACTGTACACCAAAAACAAAGGCACATCCTACTCCAACATCAGTCTTAGACCCATCAGTATATATAAAATGACAGTCCCCGAACTGCGCCTGTAGTTCTAAAAAGGCGGATCTAAGAACAGAAGCAGGGGTCGCATTTTTCGGCATCGACGTTAGCCCAAGGTGGATGTGGGCCTCAGCGCGCGACCATGGAGGAAAACGCGTTTCCCCTCGGGTAAGGGCCGGGGTCGAAATCGAACCCCTGGAGGGAGCAATGCAGAGGAGCTAACGAAATATTGGCGATCAAGCGAATCCTCGTAAAATACATCGACGGACGGGTGGTTAGGCAAGGTTGAGAGCCGGCAAGCATAGCTGCACAAAAGCATCTCACGCCGGAAGGACAGCGGAGGCTCTGCAGCTTCTGCGTACAGACTGGGTACAGGGCTAGTTGGAAAGGCCCCTGTAGCGACTCTTATGCCAGGATGGTGAATGGCATTCAATCGACGTAACACAGATGGACGTGCCGACGAATAAACAACACACCCGTAATCAAGCTTGGATCGGACCAAAGAGGGATAAAGGCGAAGAAGGACGGTCCAATCAGCTCCCCAGGATGTGCCACTTAAAACACGTAAAATATTAAGAGAACGGTCACACTTTGCTTTTAAAAAGGAAACGTGCGAGGTCCAACACAACTTCCTATCAAAAATCAACCCCAAAAATTTCGCCTCGTCTGCAAACGGAAGTATCCCTGGCCCAAGATGGAGAGAGGGCGGAGGTAAATACTTCCGGCGCCAGAAGTTGATGCAGACGGATTTCTCGGCGGAGAAATTAAAGCCGTTGGCGTTACTCCAGGCGTAGAGACGGTCGATACAGCTCTGGAGACGTCGTTCGACTAGACAGGTCCGCCGTGAACTGCAATAAATAGCGAAATCGTCAACAAAAAGGGACGATGAAAAGCCAGGTGGAATACAATCAACAATGGGGTTGATAGCAATCGCAAAAAGTGTGACACTGAGTACAGAGGCCTGCGGTACTCCGTTCTCTTGAATAAAACGACGAGATAAAACCGAGCCCACACGTACACGAAAGACGCGGTCCGTCATAAACTCCCGAAGAAATATGGGAAGACGACCGCGGATATTCCAATCGTGAAGTGTACGTAAAATGCCGCCACTCCAACAAGTGTCATAAGCTTTCTCCAGGTCAAAAAATACAGCCACGGTTTGACACTTTCTCAGAAAGCCATTCATAATATGCGTCGACAAGGACACCAGATGGTCGACGGTAGAGCGATAGCGACGAAACCCGCACTGAGCGTTCGCTAGAAGTTTCTGAGACTCAAGCCACCATGTCAACCGCCCGTTGATCATGCGCTCCATCACCTTGCAAATGCAACTGGTGAGGGAGATAGGGCGGTAGCTGGAAGGTAGTTGGCGATCCTTCCAAGGCTTAAGTATAGGGACAATGGTGGCTTCGCGCCAAACGGAAGGAAAAATGCCGTCTTGCCAAATACGGTTATAGACCTGTAAGAGAAATAGTTTACTGTCGGCTGAAACGTTCTTTAACATCAGGACATGAATGCCGTCCGGCCCAGGAGCGGAGTGCCGAGAGCAATGAAGAGCGTGCTCCAGCTCCCTCATTGTGAATAGTTCGTTATAGCATTCATCATTAGCAGACCGAAAAGTATATGATGCGGACTCCAGCCGGTCTTTAATAGAGCGAAAGCCGGCGGAATAATGGTCTGAACTGGAAACCGCCTCAAAGGCAGCACCCAGAGTGTTAGCGATGGCAGCCGGATCCACTATGGTGGCATTAGAAACCTGAAGGCCAGAAACAGTACAATGTGACACTTTACCTGAGAAGCGACGAAGTTTATCCCAAACAACGGATGAAGGCTTAAAACGATTAAAAGACTCGACCAAACGAGCCCAAGATGCCTTCTTGCTATCCTGAATAATGCGACGAGCCCTGGCGCGCGATTGTTAAAAGTCACCAAATTATCAACTGTAGGGTGTCGCCCAAACACCCTAAGTGCAGTCCTACGGGCACGAACGGCGTCCCGACAATCCTCGTTCCACCACGGAACAGGTGGCCGCCGAGGTTGGGAGGATGAACGGGGTATTGCGCGTTCGGCGGCAGAGAAAATAATAGACGTAAGGTGCTGCACTAGTTGGTTAATGTCGGAGAAGGGCTGGTCGTCAAAATGCACGAGGCTGGAATACAAGCTCCAGTCGGCTTTTGCGAATATCCAGGTAGGTACTCTGGAATGCTGTACGTGGTGCGACAGAAGAGAAACGATGCAGGGGTAATGGTCGCTGTAGTAGGTTCAGCGACGACGTTCCACTGAAGACGACGTGCAAGCTGGAGTGAGCAAATGACAAGGTCCAAGTGAGAGAATGTACCAGAAGAATCTGAAATAAAAGTAGGTGCACCTGTATTGAGGATGGAAAGATTGAACTGATAAAAAATGTCGGAAAGAAGAGTTCCTCTCGCACAACCCTTGGCGAACCCCACAGTGGGTGATGGGCATTAAAATCTCCCAACAGAAGAAATGGTGTTGGGAGAGCGGACAGGAGAGCTCGAATGTCCGCGGGAGCGAGAGGAGACGATGGAGGGGAATACACAGAGCAAACAGAAAACAAAAAGCCGGGTAAGTGAAGGCGAACGGCAACAGCTTGCAAGTCGGATGTAAGTGTGACGGGTTTAAAATGAACGTCGTTACGCACTAACAACATAACACCTCCATGAGCAGGAGCACCCTCCTCCGGTTCAAGGTCGTAGCGAACCGGAGTATATCCTCGGAGATCAAAAGGATCGTGAGGGCGAAGCTTAGTCTCCTGCAAACACGACCGTAGGCGAATGGGAACGCAATAAAAGTTGCAGTTCCGCCCTATGCGATCGTACACCACGTACATTCCAGGTCAGGATAGCCATTAAGAAAAAAGGGATAAACTGTCTACTTAGAAGGGCGGCTTAAAATTACCTTTTGTTTAACCTTGGGGCTCGGGCTTTTGGTATGGAGTTGGTCAGACTCCATAGCTTCCTCGGAGGGAGGGACTACGCGCTCAGTGCCAGAAACCGATTCAAGCGCCGTGAATCGGTTCTGGGTGGCGATGGGTGAGGGGTGCCGCTGAGCGCGGCTTGTCCCAGGACCTTCCTGGGACAGCGACCTCCGAGGAGGAGAAGGTGAACTATTGTTACCGCGCGCACGCGGAGGGTCTTTCAAAAAATCTTCCCTACGAAGTTTCTGCTTGGGCTTCTTTTCAGCGGCTTGCGACTTCATTGATTTTGGACCAGGTTTATAGGGCTTGGTAACAGTAGCTTTAATGGACGGCCGGATGGTAGTGGCGGTTAATCCTGTCACAGTCCAAGTCTGAGTTTCGGCATCTACTCGTGGTACTGGCGAGGCAACAACAGAACTAAATGTGCCAGATCGCAGGAGTGAAGGTTGGCGCGCATGATAACGCCTCCGGGCTTCAGCGAAGGAGAGTTTTTCCTTTACCCGGATCTCCTGGATCGCCTTCTGATCCAAGTACCGCGGACAGTCGGCAAACGAAGCAGAATGAGACCCTTTACAATTAACGCAGACGGGGGCTGTTGAACAGGTACCTTCGTGTGAGGGCTGGCTACATGTTGCACAGATGTTAACGGCACTCTTACAGGAGACTTGCGGATGCCCAAAACGTTGGCATTTAAAACAACGCAGAGGTCTAGGAATATAAGGCCTCACAGAAATCCGTTCGTACCCTGCGGAAATGCTCGTGGGCAGATCGACGCCATCAAATGTAATAAACAGGGTACGAGTGGGTACCAATACGCCGTCGCGTTTGGCCTGCACTCGATGGACCGCTGTCACCTTCTGGTCTGCAAGATATTCTACCAGGTCCTCGTCCGATATACCATCGAGGCTATGGGTGGTAATGACGCCTCGACAGGAATTCAATGTGCGGTGCTTCTCCACACGGATGGGATAGCCGTGGAGAAGCGTAGCGCGCAACAAGGTCTTACTTTGCTGATCGGATTTCGTTTGGGCTAATAAGGAACCATTCTGTAGACGAGTGCAGGACTGAACCGCACCAGCAATAGCATCAATGCCCTTTTGAATGATGAAAGGGTTCACCTTCTCAAAACTTTGTCCTTCTTCGGTTCGTGAAATGACCAAGTAACAACCAGTTGTCGGTGGTGTCACTTCTGTTACATAAACTTTTCGGCGCTTGTTAGTATTAATGGAGGAAGGGTGCTCCATAGCGAAATAAATCCTCCACCATTGCAACCGTCTCCGACCTCGGGCTCTGACTTCTCGGGCGTTACCCCGGCTTGTGTGAGTGGCCTATCTATACCAGACTCACCCCAGGGTCACACCTCCTAGAACATAGACAGAGGGACCCAATCGCCGTCAGAAGTCAGCAGCTCATGCAATGGCCCCCCCGCGGGACTGCAGTTGAACAGCGGATACGAACACAAACCCTACATGATGACCCCGGGTGGTGGGGATGACGCCATTACCCACTCACCCAGCTGCGCACCTGGTGCGCCGGTATCCATCAGGCTGTGTCCATGGAGGATTAAAAGAAAGATAAAAGAAACTAAAACTGTGTGGGCGTTTCGGATGCAAGGTAGGCCGGCAAGGAAGAAAAAGAGATGTGTAAATGAATGGACATTGTGCGAAATGTGCAGAAGTAAAAGCGAATAAAGAAACGATGGCGAGGGGCGACATGATATGAAATGCACAGAACGCACGAGAGCCTACCTTGATTCCCCCGGTCACGAGAACGAACCCACCTCGACCGGACGGGGGTGGAAGGATGATGATGGCGATGATTGGCTCGGGTACCCCGGGTGCGCCTAACCCGTACTCACAAAAGGTGAGCCCCTGGGGGGTAAATGTACAGAGAGGAACTGTAAGTGTTGATATTGAGAAAGCTGCTTGCGAAAATATACTGACTTCTATGAATGAAAACCTGCCCATAAAATTGTTCCTGAATGATAGACACATGGGTATTAGAGCTTTGATGAAAAAGAAATTTCTGCACATCATGAATTTGATGTATGGCATCAAATCGCTCATGAAATGATGAAAATATTCAAGGCACTACAGTGACTACACATTCCCATTGAAGCTTAAGCGCTATGATTGATCAGCTGCTCTGGCAGGAGTTTACTAGCTTCAAGAATGCTGGCTAGCCACGTGACATCACCACAGTGTGCTGTCAGTGTGGAAAATACCCTGCAGATCCTGAATGGTACATCATGCTTGTTCCGATTTTCACCATTGTTATGCACAACCCAAGATTTTGTAGTATATTAAATAAAATAGACATGCAAATATTTAGTTCAGTCTTCCTTTAAGGAAACATGTTTCAGGAGCTAATCACTTCTATCATCAGTCCCAAGTCAACTGCCAGTGTTTCTCCATGCTGGTGGTCAGAAAAGCTATTTCATTAGGATGTCATTGGGTGGGAATTCAAAGTTGCATATTCAGATCTTGTTTTTCCAAATTTGTATATTTTCCCATACTGAATGTTCTGTCCACCTGCAATGTTTATGTCAGATTTATGTTCCTTGTGTGTTCCCTTGCTCTTGTTTTTGTGTTTTCTTTATTTTTTCCAATACAGGACTTTTTAAAAATACTTGTAGTTTATCTGATACATCTCTGACTTGTTCTTCCATGGGATCTCATCTTTCAATTTGGGGTTTGTTACATTTTTAATGGAATAGCTGTTTTGAGGGGCCAAGATGATGATGTATTTTTTGACCATATTTTTTAATTTGAAAAAAATGGAGGGGTAGTATGTGAATATCGTGAATATTTAGCTTTCTTCTTTAATTGAAATTAGCTTGGTGTTTCTTATCCTCTTCCAAGATTTTCCCATGTTTTTTTTTTCTTGTGCACTATCTCTTTCCCAAATCCATTTTCTGTGGCAATTTTTATTATGGTGTTTAGTTCCAGTTCATATTATTTTCTGTACATGAGAATGTGCACTAAGCTGTTTAGTGCTGTACGTTTATGTAGAATTGGATTGTAACTGTTGGTGTGGGTGGGTTTTCTGTGGATAGCAAAGGTTGGATAGCTTTGTTCCTAATGATCTCAGATCTCCTCCATTGGGAGTTTTCTTATGCAAGTTTAGTAGCTTTAGTGCATCTTCCATGTAGTTTATGGAACTGTTGCAAATATGTCAACACAATGGTACTATGCTTGAAAAATCTATGGAAAAGCTTTTGTCAAAGTAGTTTCAAAAGCCGCTACTAGGAAAGGTGATAGTGGGTTGCCCAAAGCTATATGTGAATTCTATATGTAAAACTTTCTATTGAAGGTAAAGTACTTTTGCTTCATGTGCAGGTTAGTTAAATTGATGTATTTTTGTGTTTCATTTGTAGTTTGTCCAAATGCTTTAAACCATTCTCTGGTGTAAGTTTGTAATCAATGTGTTGGAATGTTTGGAAAATAGCCATAGCATAAAGGAGATCAGTGTATCTGTTTCATTTATTTCTAAATCTTTTTTTTTTTTGTACTAAATACAATGAATTTTTTGTATTTAAATGTTGAATCTTGGTAGAGCACGTGTGTATCAGAAGTTTTGCTATTGTATCAAAATATTCTATAAAAAGTTGGCTTGGGATTAACAGGGCTTGAGAGAGAAAGAATGGGAAAAAGATTTTGGAAACAGATGAAAACCAGAATTCAGAATATTGAAGAGGAGGAATTATCTAGTCTTAATGCCAGAAGATCTCTGAAACTCTATAAAACTTTAAAAGGTGATTGGGCAAGAGAAAAATATATTGAAATTTGTGGGAAGGGAGGGTCTAGCATGGTTTAGAACAGGAGTAATACGCCAAAGTGTGAAAAAAGAATGGACATAAAGGAAAATGTCAAGTATGTGAGGAAGCAGATAGTACTTGTCACTGTATTTTGGTATGTAAATAAACCAAAATTTGAAGGAAACAGTTCCTTTTACAAAACTGGGAAAACTTACCAACGAAATAAGAGATGGAGTAATTTTAAATTTAAGATCAGATGAAAACATAAAATAACTTGGAAAATACATTGGTAAGGTGAAACAAAAACATTGCTATGGAAGGTGTGGAATACTGTCCTACTACCAAGAAGGGTGAGTTAAAGGTACTTCTGGAATGTATACATGATTATACACTTATACAGAGCCATAATACCATATCTGTACTTAAAGTTAGTTTTTTGCGCCTAAACAGTTTATCGTATCTACATAAATATCATTTCTGTAGTCACAAGTGTCACATACACTTTTTTCCTTTGTGTTTTACTATACAAAATTGTACATTGGTCTCTCACTTTCTGTATTACTAAGTAATTTCACATTCCCTTTGCATTATTTGAGGTAAATTTTTCGTTTTTATTTCCTTCTGTTTCCAGCCATGTTCAGCAATGTATTTTTAGAGATGTACATCTTTGTTAGTTATGCTTGGAATATTGTGGCAGCCAGATTGAAGGGAAATTAATTACAGAAAATGGAGCCAAATAAGGTAAGATAAAATCATAAACATTATGCGCATTGTTTTAAATTATTTGACAGTTTGATTATCAAATTTACCTTTGTCACCTTATCTATTGAAGTAATGGACATATAACTTATTATTAATAAGCTAATCATTTTCTTATACAGGTGACATTCATGCAGAAGCTGAAACCAAATAGCAAGTTATCAAGGGGAAAGCTTATGGTCAACCTTGCACTTAATGAAGCACTGATAGAGAAGAATAAAGTTCTGTCACCCAGAAAGAAACAAACTGGCATTATTTCCTGCCAAATTGACCCAGACTTCAAACCTGAGAATTCAAATTCTGCAAACAGCTGCAGTGATAGCAACAATGAAGAAATCACAGTAAGCAACAACACTTATTATAATGAAAAGCCATGCTTCTGATTCATGATTCAAATGAGCCAATTGAAAAGGCATTAGAAAGTAATCTGGGCCTCACAAGAAGGGGAATATTCATAAGAGGAGACATTTCAGTACATTTCTGATTGATAGAAAGCTTGCTAAATTAGAATTAGAAAGAAGGAAACACGCCATTAAAGGATCTTATTAAAGGAATGCAAAAAAAAAAAAAAAAATGCACTGACAATATTGACATAGAACATTAAGTAGAAATCAATAATATGTTCTGGTACTTGTCTGCTATGGATAGAAAATGGTTTGTTTTCAAACGTACAGCAAAGACTGCTACAAGGAGAAAAACTTCAGGGCCAAATAGTAGAAGTATCCTCATTTATACATACAAATTACTATATGAAAATAAAAATGTTGTTGAACTCAAGGTCGTGTGCAAAGTATTTTTTCTGGCAAACCTGGGATTTGATGTGAGGAATGTTATTACAAAAGGTAATTTGACACCCTCTCAAACAGATCGGAGAGGCAAGCATGAACCTAAAAATAAAATAGACAGGAATTTAGTAGAGGAGCATATTCAGAGTTTTAGCCCTGTTATTTCACACAATGGAAGAGAACCTGCTCCCAATAGAAGGTACCTTCCAAGCGATGTTACAATAAAAGACATGTATGAAAATTTCCTGCCGGTGCATGGAGGGTGTGTCTTCAGTGTTCCTATGAATTCTATAGGAAGGTAGTAGCAGAAAAGAACTTCTCATTTGCTCATCTTGGGAATGAAGAATATTATAAGTGTGAACAGTGGAAAATGCATAAACATGGAGATGGAGATGTCCAACAGTCAAACAACTGCTTATTATGCCAGCAGTATAATTCGCATTCTGAAAAAGTCAAATTAACAAGAAGTGAATATCAGCGGGATGTGGAACATAGCTGTAAAAAGCAAGCCCAGAGTGTGTTCTCAGCTGATCTTCAAAAAGTAATTATGCTTCCACATTGTGAAACGTTTAAGGAATTTATGTTTACTCAGAGAATTATTGCATTAAATTAGAGTTTTGCTCTGTTTGGTGGCAATAAATCAGGATTGAAACCTATTGCTGTTATTTGGCATGAAGGGTTTGCTGGTAGAAGCAAAAAAAAAACATTTTCATATTTTATTTATTCTTTCTAGAGAACTGTGATGCTGAAGTGAAGTTTGGCCAGATAACTGTTCCTCTCAAAATAAAAACTGGGTTTTAATGTGTTTCTTCATATACTAGTTAATTCCCCAGTGTGAATCTAACCAACCTTCAGGTTAAATACTTTGAGCCTGGTCATAGTTTCATGGCTGCTGATGTATTTCACCATTCAGTTGAAAAGTCACTTAAAAAATTAGAAAGGTATATGATTTTTGTGACTTCAAACATTGTGTCCAATCAGCAAATTCTTCAAATGTTTCAGTAATTGATATGGAACTGAAGCAGTTTTTCAAGTGGAAAGATTTCACATCACAAACTAAGCTAAAGAAATTAACTCCTCGGCTATATCTCAATTTTATGATCCACCTTAAATTCACAAGAACAAATCAAACAATGCATCTGTAAACACTGTAACATAACTGACTTCCTGCAATTCCTTATGCAACATTTACAAGAATGAGGTGCAGGTATGTTCACAACAATGGCCTCTGCTTTGTACGACCTCAAGAGAATTTCTGTTCAAACCAGTTTCATATTAGTTTCAAAGCACAGTCATTTGAGCAAAAACTATGGTTTTCTTCAACCATGTGGTAAGCCTAGGCTCCTTCAATTGCAGCCAAGTGCAATTCACAGTCTGTTGCTGCATTTGGCCAGAAAATGAAGTTACACTTCTGGATAATGCTGCAGCAATTTCTGCCTTCTTAAATTTACTTGATTTTAGATGTTGCTCAATATCGCTCTTCCCTCCATGGGACACACAAAGCTTGGTGTTACAAATGGTACAATTAGCATCAGAATTGGAAGCCATTTTCTTTATAAATGTGTACCTAGGATAGAAAATAAGTATAAGTAAGAAAGACTTTTTTGTTGATATACGCATAATTATCATGAGTTGAATTTAAATGTTACCTAAATTGCTATAAATTATAAGTCCTATGTCTTAGACTAAGACACTTTTCTTGCAACTCAGCAGTGAAAATACACTTTCGTTTTGGCATCTTGAATTTTATCACGGAACTGCCGAAACAATGCACATCACACTCCAACTATCGCTGAGAGAATGGAATCGAATCATTGAAGTGAAGCGCGAGAACCAAACAAAAATGCCGGCAATGTAGACATTATATTGTTTGTTGTTGGTAACATGTTACATTATTGTCCATCTATAATGTAACATTCCTACTTAGAATTATGGACATAAAATGTTAAAATAATTACTGTATTCAATATTACATAGCATAACATAGAGAATAAATGTTATTTTCCAACAAAGTAGGACAAAAAGGCATCCCTACAAAATCTATCGGGACACTGGGACAACAGGTTGAAAAATGTTTCAGATCCTTAGGCAGTGGCTCTATGTGGTCCCTACTAGATTGTGTCAGTGGCTGATGTCCATATGGGTATCAGTTGCCATAAATCCTAATGCCTGGTTTGGCAGGAACTGCAGAAGTAACAACCAGTGCTTTAACCAAAATGAAGAAGAGGAGAACAGTGAACTGCTGCTTACTGGTAGCCATGGAAAGAATCAGATGTTTACAATTTTTTCATTTACTTGCACTAGTTTCAGGAGACTGAGCTGATCAGTTGAGGATGGCAGCCAGCCCCGTATTTAAGTAATGTTACACCCATGGGCCCAACAATTTTTGCGCTCCCCATCCACACGACACCACTAAAAAACAGCGCAGGCAGCATGCAGGAAGGCAGTGTTGCCAGTTTCACCATGCATGTAAGATCTCCATCCGTCTACCTATAATTTTCCTCTCACTAATAAGAATTCCCAATATCATCACTGCTCTTTTTAGTGCATATAAAAATTTATTTTCTCAATGTTGCCGCCCTGGGCCCAGACCCATGTGGCCCATGCATAAATACGGGGCTGATGGAAGCAAATACTATCCCAACTAGTTCAAGTAAATTATGAAGTAGTGAAATTTTTAAACATCCAGTTCATTCTGTAACTATCAACAACTATTTTCTTTTCAGTCCTGTGAGAACTGCATTGTTTGCTGGAAGCCTGGACGCCTTGAAGACAAGGATCTGCGGACTAACGAAACCAGTGTCACAATAATTCATCGTTTTGAATACAAAGAGTGTGAGATATGGTTTGTTCGCTTTGCAATGGACTTTTGGCAAAAGGTTAGTGTAAGTGTGCTTCTTCGCATTTTAGTAACTATATTTTTAATTAAGAAAATGTTTTGCACTATGGTTACATTTTTGCCATATATTGTGCCACACAATACTCTGATACAAGTTTTAGGAAATATTTTGTATGTTTCTTTAAACAAATATGTTGTTACCCTACAGATGCAACACAGTATGTCAGGTTATGTCCAATCTGACGTAGTTTCACTTGTAGTATGAATATAATATAATATATAAATATACAGGGTGGGCCATTTAAGTTGAGAATGTACAATATCTCCAGAACTAAGTGTTGTAGAAAGAAATGTCTTTAGTAAAAGCTGCTTGATATTATAGGGGAAAGTAAGTGCCATTAGTTGTGATTTGTTTAGAGGACGTTATGATGGTCATTTTTGGGTCAATTTAATTTTTTTAAATGGGAACCTACAATTAGGATCAACTTAAATTGACCATAAAATGACCATCACAATATCCTCCAAATAAAACAAGACTAATGGCATTTACTTTTCCCCATAATATCAAGCAACCTTTATTTAAGACATTTCTTTCTACAACACTTATTTTTGGAAATACTGTACAGTCTCAACTTAAATGGTCCACCCTGTGTACAAGGAGCTGAGAAGTAATCCCAATGGCATTTTGTTAATTTTAAGATAAATTATACAAGATAAATTATAAAGTATACAAGTGATTTTAAATGTTATCTTTAGCTCATAATGTTCAATTATCAGTTTACATTGCTGACAGTAAGTTCCTTTTAACAGTTAATGGATGTCTCCATTGGAAAGGAAATTAGTAACTCATTTTTGGAGTCATTTTGTTTTATTTACAGATTGCACTAAAGTATAATACTGAAGGGTGACAACAAAATGCTGGCATAAATGATTTTCTGAATTACATTTCAGCTTAGAAGTAATTTATTTCAAAACTAACTAAATGTCACCTGTATGGCTTTACATCTTGGCTCCCCATATGTATTTCGTATTCAGCAACTATAGAGGCAGTAGAAGCAACATTTTCTCTCTCATCAAAAAAAGGGCTAAACCAGTCAGAAGTAATGTTATATACAGTAAAACCACTTTTTATACTTTTTTTCAAAGAATTTATGCAAAAAATGTTAAGTGACTATAAATACAAAAGACATAAAAGAATAACTAAAATACAAATTTATTACTGCTAGTACTCTATAATGCTACATATTAGATAGTTAACAGTATTTAAAACATACATGAAAGTGCATCGATCAGTGAATTAACAATTACATTAACCTATTAGTAAAGTAAGAAATGAATCATTGGCTGTCTTTTGGTTTTTGTACCATATACCTCTATACAGCATGAAAGACATTAAATGTCCCAACTTTAGGGATCCTTGATTTCCAAAAACGGTTTCTTATGACCAGGGTTAGGATTTTTAGGTGCGCACATTTTTTCTTAGGGTAAGTTAAAGCTGTGCGGAAAGATATCACAGTGTGAAATTTTGTTTTTAGATGTGAAAAGAGGCATTTTTTCTTGCACCTTTTTCCCTTTTTTGGGACCTTTACCCCTTTTTGGCACGTTTAATCCATTTTCCCCCAACCATGCCCATAATCACCTTTTTCCCCCCTTTTTTCTTTTAAGTTTCATTCCAATTTATTCTTTAACTTTCAATTAATGTCTCCTCAGCTTGCTGTGTATGTGAAAATAGTAAGCCTACCTCTTTCAATAAACACCGCATGGGAATTGAAAGCACATCTGCAACAATGGAAAATAATTGTATGCTCGACGAAAACCTCTTTCTCTTGCTTTACCACTATAAAGTAGCCCGCAATAATACAATTGACAAGGAGTGATTCTATCCTACCAGAATCAGTAGCCTGCTGTTCTTGAATGTGAGTTTGTTACTGTGAGAGACGTCATCTGTTTGCGTGCAGGCGAAGGCTGGGCACGCAGAGACGGCAGTAACCTCACCTGAGGACTTCCGAGAATTATTGAGAGGGTTCTGCTCGAAAGTATTAGAAATCACTTAGACTGAAGTTCTAGCATGAATAATGATGATGATGATGATGATATGGGGTTAAGGGCGCTAAACATCAAAGGTCATCAGCGCCCTTACAAGGTGTAAATATAAGTCAAGAACTAAAACAGGAAAAGTCGATAAGTAAAAACACTAAAAGCACGCACCAAAAGGCTAAAACCACCACACTAAAACATGTTACACAAAACAATAAAAGAGTAAAACCACGTGTCAAGAGCTGTAGAACGTTTTGGACATGAGCGCCATATGTCCGCTGGGGAGTAGAGCCCCATTAAAAAGGCAATATAATAGCACAAGATTAAAAGGCGCTCAGCGCATCATATGCGCCTATTAAAATCACTGTCATGGATAAAACGTAAAAGACATTCTACAGCATGCGCGTCGTCTGCCAAAACGTTGGCTATGCCAACAGGCAGACCCACACGACCGCGCAATGGAGCTAAAACTTGGCACTCTGTTAAAATGTGACGCACCGTTAAGGGCGCATCACACTGTTCGCATACTGGTGCGGGGTCACCACTGAGTAAGTACCTATGAGTAAAAATGCAATGTCCGATACGAAGGCGTGTTAAAATTACCTCTTCCCGACGAGAAGCATGGGAAGAGGTAGCCCAGATTAGCGGAAGAGGTTTAACCTCCCGCAACTTGTTCCCCCGGAGGGCCGTCCACTCATCGCGCCAGCGCGAGAGGATGCGGCAACGTAAAATAACACACGAATCTGACGAGGGAACAACAGGGGTAAAAAATCTGGGTAATAAAATCGCCGATTTCGCAGCGGCGTCGGCCGACTCGTTCCCTGAGATGCCAACATGACCTGGAATCCACATAAAAGAGACGCTGATGCCAGAGGCACCAAGCTAGTGGAGCAGGTCATGTATGCGCTGTACGAGGGGGTGGTAAGTGTACAGTGCGCGAATACTTTAAAGAGCACTCAGGGAGTCTGAACAAATAAAACAGAGTCGTAGGTCGTACCGCTGGACGTATAAAAGTGACTGATAAATACTAAAAAGTTCGGCGGTAAAAATCGAACATTGCCCGGGAAAACGAAATATAAAACTACGATTATCATCAATAAAGGCACACCCTAGTCCAACATCAGTCTTAGACCCATCAGTATATATAAAACGAAAGTCCCCGAACTGCGACCGAAGTTCTAAAAAGGCCGATCTAAGAACTGAAGAAGGGGTCTCATTCTTCGACATAGACGTCAACCCAAGGTGACACTGGGCCTCAGCGCGCAACCAAGGAGGAAAACGCGTTTCCCCCCTGGGAAGGGCCGGCGCTGGCGTAAAGTCCAAATGCCGAAGAAGCTTTCGAAAGAGAACCCCTGGAGGTAGTAATGCAGAGGAGCTAACGAAATATCGTCGATCAAGCGAATCCTCGTAAAATAAATCGAAGGACGGGTGGTTAGGCAAGCTTGAGAGCCGACAAGCATAGCTGCACAAAAGCATCTCACGCCGGAAGGACAGCGGAGGGTCTGCAGCTTCTGCGTACAGACTGGGTACAGGGCTAGTTTGAAAGGCCCCTGTAGCGACTCTTATTGCCACGATGGTGAACGGCATTCAATCGACGTAACACAGATGGACGTGCCGACGAATAAACAATACACCCGTAATCAAGCTTGGATCGGACCAAAGAGCGATAAAGGCGAAGAAGGACGGTCCGATCAGCTCCCCAGGATGTGCCACTTAAAACACGTAAAAGATTAAGAGAACGCTCACACTTAGCTTTTAAAAAGGAAATCTGCGAGGTCCAACACAACTTCCTATCAAAAATCAACACCAAAAATTTCACCTCGTCTGCAAACGGAAGCATTTCCGGCCCAAGATGGAGAGAGGGCGGAGGGAAATATTTCCGGCGCCAGAAGTTGAAGCAAACGGATTTCTCGGCGGAGAAATTAAAGCCCTTGGCGTTACTCCAGGCGTAGAGACGGTCGATAAAGCTCTGGAGACGGCGTTCGAGTAGACAGGTCCGCCGTGAACTGCAGTAAATGGCAAAATCGTCAACAAAAAGGGACGATGACGTGCCAGGTGGAATACAATCAACAATGGGGTTGCTAGCAACCGCAAAAAGTGTGACACTGAGTACAGAGCCCTGCGGTACTCCGTTCTCTTGAATAAAACGACGAGATAAAACCGAGGCCACACGTACACGAAAAACGCGGTGCGTCATGAAATCCCGAAGAAAAATGGGAAGACGACCGCGGATATTCCATGCGTGAAGTGTACGTAAAATGCCGCCCCTCAAACAAGTGTCATAAGCTTTCTCCAGGTCAAAAAACACAGCCACGGTTTGACACTTTCTCAGAAATCCATTCATAACATGCGTCGACAGGGACACCAGATGATCGACGGTAGAGCCATAGCGACGAAATCCGCACTGAGCGTTCGCTAGAAGGTTCTGAGACTCAAGCTACCATGTCAACCGCCCGTTGATCATGCGCTCCATCACCTTGCAAATGCAACTGGTGAGGGAGATAGGGCGGTAGCTGGAAGGTAGTTGGCGATCCTTCCCAGGCTTCAGAATAGGGACAATGGTGGCTTCGCGCCAAACGGAAGGAAAAATGCCGTCTTGCCAAATACGCTTATAGACCTGTAAGAGAAAGAGTTTACTGTCGGCTGAAAGGTGCTTTAACATCAGTGATGATGATGATATGCGGTTTATGGGCGCTAAACTGCTGCGGTCATCAGCGCCCTTACAATGAGTAAAATATAAGGTCGCAATATAAAAGACAGGTAAAAAACCGCATAATTAAAAAACCGGACACAAACCCGTGAAGTCAAAAAAGTTAAAAATAACAATAGAATAACAATAACAATAATAACAATAAAAACAATAACAATAATAACAATAACAATAAAAACAATAATAACAATAACAAGAATAACAATAAAGATATCTAAAAAACCAACACACTAAAATCATGGTCACTAAAAGAATAAAACGTGTCAAGAACTGCAGAATGCAAGGAACATGAGCGCCTTATATCAGGGGAGAAGGGCCCCATTAAAACTAACAATATAAAAGCAAACCGCTAAAAGGCGCTCAGCGCATCAAATGCGACGGCTAAAACAAATGTCAGTGATAAAACGTAAAAGACATTCTACAGCATGCGCGTCGTCTGCCAACACGTTGGCTAGGCCAACAGGCAGACCCACGCGAACGCGCAGTGGAGCTAAAACTTGACACTCGGTTAAAATGTGACGGACCGTTAAGGGCACGTCACACTGACCACACAGAGGTGCGGGATCACCACTTAACAGGTATCTATGACTAAAAAGGCAATGTCCGATACGAAGGCGTGTTAAAAGTACCTCTTCCCGACGAGAAGCACGGGAAGAGGTAGCCCAGACTAGCGGAAGAGGTTTAACCTCCCGCAACTTGTTCCCCCGGAGGGCCGTCCACTCATCGCGCCAGCGCGAGAGGATGCGGCGACGTAAAATGACACACGAATCTGACGAGGGAACAACAGAAGTAAAAAATCTGGGTAATAAAATCGCCGATTTCGCAGCGGCGTCGGCCGACTCATTCCCTGAGATACCCACATGACCTGGAATCCACATAAAAGAGACGCTGATGCCAGAGGCACCCAGCGAATGGAGCAGGTCATGAATGCGCTGAACGAGGGGGTGGTAAGAGTACAGCGCGTTAATACTCTGAAGGGCACTCAGAGAGTCCGAACAAACAACACAACGCCGTAAAACATGCCGCTGAATGTATAAAACACATTGATAGATACTAAAAAGTTCGGCGGTATAAATCGAACATTGCCCGGGTAAACGAAAAGTAAAACTATGCGCACCTAAAACAAAGGCACATCCTACTCCAACATCAGTCTTAGACCAATCAGTATAAATAAAATTACAGTCTCCGAATGTTGCCTGAAGTTCTAAAAATGCGGATCTAAGGACTGAAGCAGGGGTCTCATTCTTCGGCATCGACGTTAGCCCAAAGTGGATGTGGGCCTCAGCGCGCGACCATGGAGGAAAGCGCGTTTCCCCTCGGGTAAGGGCCGGCGCTGGCGTAACGTCCAAATGCCGAAGTAGCAGTCGAAATCGAACCCCTGGAGGGAGCAATGCAGAGGAGCTAACAAAATATTGGCGATCAAGCGAATCCTCGTAAAATACATCAAAGGATGGGTGGTTAGGCAAGCTTGAGAGTCGACAAGCATAGCTGCACAAAAGCATCTCACGCCGGAAGGACAGCGGAGGCTCTGCAGCTTCTGCGTACAGACTGGGTACAGGGCTAGTTGGAAAGGCCCCTGTAGCGACTCTTATGCCACGATGGTGAATGGCATTCAATCGACGTAACACAGATGGACGTGCCGACGAATAAACAATACACCCGTAATCAAGCTTGGATCGGACCAAAGAGCGATAAAGGCGAAGAAGGACGGTCCGATCAGCTCCCCAGGATGTGCCACTTAAAACACGTAAAAGATTAAGAGAACGGTCACACTTTGCTTTTAAAAAGGAAACGTGCGAGGTCCAACACAACTTCCTGTCAAAAATCAACCCCAAAAATTTCGCCTCGTCTGCAAACGGAAGTATCCCTGGCCCAAGATGGAGAGTGGGCGGAGGGAAATACTTCCGGCGCCAAAAGTTGATGCAGACGGATTTCTCGGCGGAGAAATTAAAGCCGATGGCGTTACTCCAGGCGTAGAGACGGTCGATACAGCTCTGGAGACGGCGTTCGAGTAGACAGGTCCGCCGTGAACTGCAATAAATAGCGAAATCGTCAACAAAAAGGGACGATGAAATGCCAGGTGGAATACAATCAACAATGGGGTTGATAGCAATCGCAAAAAGTGTGACACTGAGTACAGAGCCCTGTGGTACTCCGTTCTCTTGAATAAAACGACGAGATAAAACCGAGCCCACACGTACATGAAAGACGCGGTCCGTCATAAACTCCCGAAGAAATATGGGAAGACGACCGCGGATATTCCAATCGTGAAGTGTACGTAAAATGCCGCCCCTCCAACAAGTGTCATAAGCTTTCTCCAGGTCAAAAAATACAGCCACGGTTTGACACTTTCTCAGAAATCCATTCATAATATGCGTCGACAAGGACACCAGATGGTCGACGGTAGAGCGATAGCGACGAAACCCGCACTGAGCGTTCGCTAGAAGTTTCTGAGACTCAAGCCACCATGTCAACCGCCCGTTGATCATGCGCTCCATCACCTTGCAAATGCAACTGGTGAGGGAGATAGGGCGGTAGCTGGAAGGTAGTTGGCGATCCTTCCCAGGCTTAAGTATAGGGACAATGGTGGCTTCGCGCCAAACGGAAGGAAAAATGCCGTTTTGCCAAATACGGTTATAGACCTGTAAGAGAAAGAGTTTACTGTCGGCTGAAAGGTTCTTTAACATCAGAACATGAATGCCGTCCGGCCCAGGAGCGGAGTGCCGAGAGCAATGAAGAGCGTGCTCCAGCTCCCTCATTGTGAATAGTTCATTATAGCATTCATCAGTAGCAGACCGAAAAGTATATGATGCGGAATCCAGCCGGTCTTTAATAGAGCGAAAGCCGGCGGAATAATGGTCTGAACTGGAAACCGCCTCAAAGGCAGCACCCAGTGTGTTAGCGATGGCAGCCGGATCCACTATGGTGGCATTAGAAACCTGAAGGCCAGAAACAGTACAATGTGACACTTTACCTGAGAAGCGACGAAGTTCATCCCAAACAACGGATGAAGGCGTAAAACGATTAAAAGACTCGACAAAACGAGCCCAAGATGCCTTCTTGCTATCCTGAATAATGCGACGAGCCCTGGCGCGCGATTGTTTAAAAGGCACCAAATTATCAAGTGTAGGGTGTCGCCGAAACACCCTAAGTGCAGTCCTACGAGCACGAACGGCGTCCCGACAATCCTCGTTCCACCACGGAACAGGTGGCCGCCGAGGTTGGGAGGATGAACGGGGTATTGCGCGTTCGGCGGCAGAGAAAATAACAGACGTAAGGTGCTGCACTAGTTGGTGAATGTCGGAGAAGGGCTGGTCGTCAAAATGCACGAGGCTGGAATACAAGCTCCAGTCGGCTTTTGCGAATATCCAGGTAGGTACTCTGGAATGCTGTACGTGGTTCGACAGAAGAGAAACGATGCAGGGGTAATGGTCGCTGGAGTAGGTGTCAGCGACGACGTTCCACTGAAGACGACGTGCAAGCTGGAGTGAGCAAATTGCAAGGTCCAGGTGAGAAAATGTACCAGAAGAATCAGAAATAAAAGTAGGTGCACCTGTATTGAGGATGGAAAGATTGAACTGATAAAAAATGTCGGAAAGAAGAGTTCCCCTCGCACAAGCCCTTGGCGAACCCCATAGTGGGTGATGGGCATTAAAATCTCCCAACAGAAGAAATGGTGTTGGGAGAGCGGACAGGAGAGATCGAATGTCCGCGGGAGCGAGGGGAGACGGTGGAGGTGTATACACAGAGCAAACAGAAAACAAAAAGCCGGGTAAGTGAAGGCGAACGGCAACAGCTTGCAAGTCAGATGTAAGTGTGAAAGGTGTAAAATGAACGTCATTACGCACCAAAATCATGACACCACCATGAGCAGGAGTACCCTCCTCCGGTTCAAGGTCGTAGCGAACCGGAGTATATCCTCGGAGATCAAAAGGATCGTGAGGGCGAAGCTTAGTCTCCTGCAAACATACGACCATAGGTGAATGGGAACGCAATAAAAGCTGCAGTTCCGCCCTATGCGATCGTACACCACGTACATTCCAGGTGAGGATAGCCATTCAAAATAAGGGGATAAACTGTCTATTTAGAAGGGCGGCTTAAAATTACCTTTTGTTTAACCTTTGGGCTCGGGCTTTTTGTATGGAGTTGGTCAGACTCCATAGCTTCCTCGGATGATGATGATATGCGGTTTAAGGGCGCTAAACTGCTAGGGTCATCAGCGCCCTTACAATGTGTAAAATATAAGGTCAAAGTATAAAAGGTAAAAAAACCGCATAATTAAAAAACGGGACACAAACCCGCGATGTCCAAAAAGTTAAAACTAACAATAGTATAACAATAACAATAACAACAAGAATAAAAATAACAAGAATAACAATAACAACAAGAATAACAATAACAACAATAATAACAATAAATATATCTCAAAAACCAACACACTAAAAGCATAGCGAATAAAAGATTAAAACGTGTCAAGAACTGTAGAATGCGGGACATGAGCGCCACATGTCACTGGGGAGTAAGTCCCTATAAAAACATACAGAAGAAAATAACAAAGCTAAAAGACGCTCAGCGCATCAAATGCGACGATTAAAATCAATGTCACTTATAAAACGTAAAAGACATTCTACAGCATGCGCGTCGTCTGCCAAAACGTTGGCTATGCCAACAGGCAGACCCAGGCGAACGCGCAGTGGAGCTAAAACTTGACACTCAGTTAAAATGTGACGCACCGTTAAGGGCACGTCACACTGCTGACACAGCGGAGCGGGATCACCACTGAGCAGGTAACTGTGACTAAAACGACAATGTCCAATTCGTAAACGGGCTAAAAGTACCTCTTCCCGACGTGAAGAACGAGAAGAGGTACCCCAGATTAACGGGAGAGGCTTAACCTCCCGCAACTTGTTCCCCCGGAGGGCCGTCCACTCATCGCGCCAGCGCGAGAGGATGCGGCGACGTAAAATAACACACGAATCTGACGAGGGAACAACAGAGGTAAAAAATCTGGGTAATAAAATCGCCGATTTCGCAGCGGCGTCGGCAGACTCATTACCTGAGATGCCCACATGACCTGGAATCCACATGAAGGACACGCTGATGCCAGTGACACCAAGCGAGTGGAGCAGGTCATGTATGCGCTGTACAAGCGGGTGGTAATGGTACAGCGCAGTAATAGTCTGAAGGGCACTCAGAGAGTCCGTACAAATAAAACAGTGCTGTAAGGCGTGCCGCTGAATGTATAAAATAGACTGATAAATGCTAAAAAGTTCGGCAGTAAAAATTGAACATTGTCCAGGTAAACGAAACTTAAAACTACAGTGACCAGACACAAAGGCACATCCAACTCCAGCTTCAGTCTTAGATCCATCGGTATAGATAAAATAGTAGTCTCCGAATTGTGCCCGTACTTCTAAAAAAGCCGATCTAAAGACTGAAGCAGGGGTCTCAGTCTTCGGCATCGACGTTAGCCCAAGGTGACAGTGGGCCTCAGCGCGAGACCATGGAGGAAAACGCGTTTCCCCCCGTGGAAGGGCCGGCGCTGGCGGAACGTCTAAATGCCGAAGGAGCTGTCGAAAGCGAACCCCTGGTGGGAGCAAGGCAGAGGAGCTAATAAAATAGTGACGATCAAGTGACTCCTCGAAAAATAACTCGAAGGACGGGTGGTTAGGCAAGCTTGAGAGTCGACAAGCATAGCTGCACAAGAGCATCTCACGCCTGAAGGACAGCGGAGGCTCTGCAGCTTCTGCGTACAGACTGGGTACAGGGCTAGTTGGAAAGGCCCCTGTAGCGACTCTGATGCCACGATGGTGAATGACATTCAATCGACGTAACACAGATGGACGTGCCGACGAATAAACAATACACCCGTAATCAAGCTTGGATCGGACCAAAGAGCGATAAAGGCGAAGAAGGACGGTCCGATCAGCTCCCCAGGATGTGCCACTTAAAACACGTAAAATATTAAGAGAACGGTCACACTTTGCTTTTAAAAAGGAAACGTGCGAGGTCCAACACAACTTCCTGTCAAAAATCAACCCCAAAAATTTCGCCTCGTCTGCAAACGGAAGTATCCCTGGCCCAAGATGGAGAGAGGGCGGAGGGAAATACTTCCGGCGCCAGAAGTTGATGCAGACGGATTTCTCGGCGGAGAAATTAAAGCCGTTGGCGTTACTCCAGGCGTAGAGACGGTCGATACAGCTCTGGAGACGGCGTTCGAGTAGACAGGTCCGCCGTGAACTGCAATAAATAGCGAAATCGTCAACAAAAAGGGACGATGAAATGCCAGGTGGAATACAATCAACAATGGGGTTGATAGCAATCGCAAAAAGTGTGACACTGAGTACAGAGCCCTGCGGTACTCCGTTCTCTTGAATAAAACGACGAGATAAAACCGAGCCCACACGTACACGAAAGACGCGGTCCGTCATAAACTCCCGAAGAAATATGGGAAGACGACCGCGGATATTCCAATCGTGAAGTGTACGTAAAATGCCGCCCCTCCAACAAGTGTCATAAGCTTTCTCCAGGTCAAAAAATACCGCCACGGTTTGACACTTTCTCAGAAATCCATTCATAATATGCGTCGACAAGGACACCAGATGGTCGACGGTAGAGCGATAGCGACGAAACCCGCACTGAGCGTTCGCTAGAAGTTTCTGAGACTCAAGCCACCATGTCAACCGCCCGTTGATCATGCGCTCCATCACCTTACAAATGCAACTGGTGAGGGAGATAGGGCGGTAGCTGGAAGGTAGTTGGCGATCCTTCCCAGGCTTAAGTATAGGGACAATGGTAGCTTCGCGCCAAACGGAAGGAAAAATGCCGTCTTGCCAAATACGGTTATAGACCTGTAAGAGAAATAGTTTACTGTCGGCTGAAAGGTTCTTTAACATCAGGACATGAATGCCGTCCGGCCCGGGAGCGGAGTGCCGAGAGCAATGAAGAGCGTGCTCCAGCTCCCTCATTGTGAATAGTTCGTTATAGCAGTCATCATTAGCAGACCGAAAAGTAAATGATGCGGAATCCTGCCGGTCTTTAATAGAGCGAAAGCCGGCGGAATAATGGTCTGAACTGGAAACCGCCTCAAAGGCAGAACCCAGAGTGTTAGCGATGGCAGCCGGATCCACTATGGTGGCATTAGAAACCTGAAGGCCAGAAACAGTACAATGTGACACTTTACCTGAGAAGCGACGAAGTTTATCCCAAACAACGGATGAAGGCGTAAAACGATTAAAAGACTCGACAAAACGAGCCCAAGATGCCTTCTTGCTATCCTGAATAATGCGACGAGCCCTGGCGCGCGATTAATTAAAAGTCACCAAATTATCAAGTGTAGGGTGGCGCCGAAACACCCTAAGTGCAGTCCTACGGGCACGAACGGCGTCCCGACAATCCTCGTTCCACCATGGAACAGGTGGCCGCCGAGGTTGGGAGGATGAACGGGGTATTGCACGTTCGGCGGCTGAGAAAATAATAGACGTAAGGTGCTGCACTAGTTGATTAATGTCGGAGAAGGGCTGGTCGTCAAAATGCACGAGGCTGGAATACAAGCTCCAGTCGGCTTTTGCGAATATCCAGGTAGGTACTCTGGAATGCTGTACGTGGTGCGACAGAAGAGAAACGATGCAGGGGAAATGGTCGCTGGAGTATGATGATGATGATGATATGCGGCTTAAGGGCGCTAAACTGCTGAGGTCATCAGCGCCCTTACAAGGTATAAAATATAAAGTCAAAAAATAAAAGATAGGTAAAAAACCGCATAATTAAAAAACGGGACACAAACCCGCGATGTCAAAAAGCTAAAACTAACAATATAACAATAACAATAACAAATATAACAATAACAATAATAACAATAACAACAATAACAAGAAAAACAATAATAACAATAACAGCAATAATAACAAGACAAGGATCTGAAAAACAACACACTAAAAGCATAGGCAGTAAAGGATTAAAACGTGTCAGGAACTGTAGAATGCGAGGGACATGAGCGCCATATGTCCACTAGGGATAAGAGTCCCCATAAAAACTGACAGAATAAAAGTAATAAGTTAAAAGACGCTCAACGCATTAAATGCGCAGATTAAAATCACTGTCATGAATAAAACGTAAAACACATTCCACAGCATGCGTGTCGTCCGCCAAAACGTTGGCTAAGCCAACAGGCAGACCTACACGAGCACGCAATGCAACTAAAACCTGACACTCTGTTAAAATGTGACGCACCGTTAAGGGTACGTCACACTGCCCACAGAGTGGTGCGGGGTCACCACTGAGCAAATACCTATGACTAAAAACACAATGTCCAATTCGTAAACGGGCTAAAAGTACCTCCTCCCGACGTGAAGAGCGAGAAGAGGTACCCCAGATTAACGGGAGAGGCTTAACCTCCCGCAACTTGTTCCCCCGGAGGGCCGTCCACTCATCGCGCCAGCGCGAGAGGATGCGGCGACGTAAAATAGCACACGAATCTGACGAGGGAACTACAGAGGTAAAAAATCTGGGTAATAAAATCGCCGATTTCGCAGCGGCGTCGGCAGACTCGTTACCTGAGATGCCCACATGACCTGGAATCCACATGAAGGAGACGCTGATGCCAGAGACACCGAGCGAGTGGAGCAGGTCATGTATGCGCTTTACGAGTGGGTGGTAATTGTACAGCGCATGAATAGCCTGAAGGGCACTCAGAGAGTCCGTACAAATAAAACAGTGCCGTAAGTCGTGCCGCTGAATGAATAAAACAGATTGATAAATGCTAAAAAGTTCGGCGGTAAAAATTGAACATTGTTGAGGTAAACGAAAAGTAAAACTCCGTACACCAAAAACAAAGGCACATCCTACTCCAACATCAGTCTTAGACCCATCAGTATATATAAAATGACAGTCCCCGAACTGCGCCTGTAGTTCTAAAAAGGCGGATCTAAGAACAGAAGCAGGGGTCGCATTTTTCGGCATCGACGTTAGCCCAAGGTGGATGTGGGCCTCAGCGCGCGACCATGGAGGAAAACGCGTTTCCCCTCGGGTAAGGGCCGGCGCTGGCGTAACGTCCAAATGCCGAAGTAGCAGTCGAAATCGAACCCCTGGGGGGAGCAATGCAGAGGAGCGAACGAAATATTGTCGATCTAGCGAATCCTCGTAAAATACATGGAAGGACGGGTGGTTAGGCAAGCTTGAGAGCCGACAAGCATAGCTACATAAGAGCATCTCACGCCTGAAAGACAGCGGAGGCTCTGCAGCCTCAGCGTAAAGACTGGGCACGGGGCTAGTTGGAAAGGCCCCTGTAGCGACTCTAAGACCACGATGATGAATGGGATTCAAACGACGTAACACAGATGGACGTGCCGACGAATAAACTATACACCCGTAATCAAGTTTGGATCGGACCAAAGAGCGATAAAGGCGAAGAAGGACGGTCCGATCAGCTCCCCAGGATGTGCCACTTAAAACACGTAAAATATTAAGAGAACGGTCACACTTTGCTTTTAAAAAGGAAACGTGCGAGGTCCAACACAACTTCCTGTCAAAAATCAACCCCAAAAATTTCGCCTCGTCTGCAAACGGAAGTATCCCTGGCCCAAGATGGAGAAAGGGCGGAGGGAAATACTTCCGGCGCCAGAAGTTGATGCAGACGGATTTCTCGGCGGAGAAATTAAAGCCGTTGGCGTTACTCCAGGCGTAGAGACGGTCGATACAGCTCTGGAGACGGCGTTCGAGTAGACAGGTCCGCCGTGAACTGCAATAAATAGCGAAATCGTCAACAAAAAGGGACGATGAAATGCCAGGTGGAATACAATCAACAATGGGGTTGATAGCAATCGCAAAAAGTGTGACACTGAGTACAGAGCCCTGCGGTACTCCGTTCTCTTGAATAAAACGACGAGATAAAACCGAGCCCACACGTACACGAAAGACGCGGTCCGTCATAAACTCCCGAAGAAATATGGGAAGACGACCGCGGATATTCCAATCGTGAAGTGTACGTAAAATGCCGCCCCTCCAACAAGTGTCATAAGCTTTCTCCAGGTCAAAAAATACAGCCACGGTTTGACACTTTCTCAGAAATCCATTCATAATATGCGTCGACAAGGACACCAGATGGTCGACGGTAGAGCGATAGCGACGAAACCCGCACTGAGCGTTCGCTAGAAGTTTCTGAGACTCAAGCCACCATGTCAACCGCCCGTTGATCATGCGCTCCATCACCTTGCAAATGCAACTGGTGAGAGAGATAGGGCGGTAGCTGGAAGGTAGTTGGCGATCCTTCCCAGGCTTAAGTATTGGTCGCTGGAGTAGGTGTCAGCGACGACGTTCCACTGAAGACGACGTGCAAGCTGGATTGAGCAAATCGCAAGGTCCAGGTGAGAGAATGTACCAGAAGAATCAGAAATAAAAGTAGGTGCACCTGTATTGAGGATGGAAAGATTGAACTGATAAAAAATGTCGGAAAGAAGAGTTCCCCTCGCACAAGCCCTTGGCGAACCCCATAGTGGGTGATGGGCATTAAAATCTCCCAACAGAAGAAATGGTGTTGGGAGAGCGGACAGGAGAGATCGAATGTCCGCGGGAGCGAGGGGAGACGATGGAGGTGTATACACAGAACAAACAGAAAAGAAAAAACCGGGTAACTGCAGTCTAATGGCAACAGCTTGCAAGTCGGACGTAAGTGTGATAGGATGAAAATGAACGTCATTACGCACCAACAACATGACACCTCCATGAGCAGGAGCACCCTCCTCCGGTTCAAGATCGTAGCGAACCGGAGTGTACCCTCGGAGATCGAAAGGGTCGTGATGGCGAAGCTTGGTCTCCTGCAAACATACGACCATAGGTGAATGGGAACGCAATAAAAGTTGCAGTTCCGCCCTATGCGATCGTACACCACGTACATTCCAGCTCAGGATAGCCATAATAAAAGGGATAAACTGTCTACTTAGAAGGGCGGCTTAAAATTACCTTTTGTTTAACCTTTGGGCTCGGGCTTTTTGTATGGAGTTGGTCAGACTCCATAGCTTCCTCGGAGGGAGGGCCCACGCGCTCAGTGCCAGAAACCGATTCAAGCGCCGTGAATCGGTTCTGGGTGGCGATGGGTGAGGGGTGCCGCTGAGCGCGGCTTGTCCCAGGACCTTCCTGGGACAGCGACCTCCGAGGAGGAGAAGGTGAACTTTTGCTACCGCGCGCACGCGGAGGGTCTTTCAAGAAATCTTCCCTACGTAGTTTCTGCTTGGGCTTCTTTTCAGCGGCTTGCGACTTCATTGACTTTGGACCAGGTTTATAAGGCTTGGTAACAGTAGCTTTAATAGACGGCCGGATGGTAGTGGCGGTTAATCCAGTCAAGGTCCAGGTCTGAGTTTCGGCATCTACTCGTGGTACTGGCGAGGCAACAACAGAACTGAAGGTGCCAGATCGCAGGAGTGAAGGTTGGCGCGCATGGTAACGCCTCCGGGCTTCAGCGAAGGAGAGTTTTTCCTTAACCCGGATCTCCTGGATCGCCTTCTCGTCCAAGTACCGCGGACAGTCGGCAAACGAAGCAGAATGAGACCCTTTGCAATTAACGCAGACGGGGGCTGTTGAACAGGTACCTTCGTGTGAGGGCTGGCCACATGTTGCACAGATGTTAACGGCACTCTTACATGAGACTTGCGTATGCCCAAAACGTTGGCATTTAAAACAACGCAGAGGTCTAGGAATATAAGGCCTCACAGAAATCCGTTCGTACCCTGCGGAAATGCTCGTGGGCAGATCGACGCCATCAAATGTAATAAACAGGGTACGAGTGGGTACCAATACGCCGTCGCGTTTGGCCTGCACTCGATGGACCGCTGTCACCTTCTGGTCTGCAAGATATTCTACCAGGTCCTCGTCCGATATACCATCGAGGCTATGGGTGGTAATAACGCCTCGACAGGAATTCAATGTGCGGTGCTTCTCGACACGGATAGGATAGCCGTGGAGAAGCGTAGCGCGCAACAAGGTCTTACTTTGCAGATCGGATTTCGTTTGGGCTAATAAGGAACCATTCCGTAGACGAGTGCAGGACTGAACCGCACCAGCAATTGCATCAATGCCCTTTTGAATGATGAAAGGGTTCACCTTCTCAAAGCTTTGTCCTTCTTCGGTTCGTGAAATGACCAAGTAACAACCAGTTGTCGGTGGTGTCACTTCTGTTACATAGACTTTTCGGCGCTTGTTAGTAGTAATGGAGGAAGGGTGCTCCATAGCGAAATAAATCCTCCACCATTGCAACCGTCTCCGACCTCGGGCTCTGACTTCTCGGGCGTTACCCCGGCTTGGGTGAGTGGCCTATCTATACCAGACTCACCCCAGGGTCACACCTCCCAGAACATAGACAGAGGGACCCAATCGCCGTCAGAAGTCAGCAGCTCATGCAATGGCCCCCCCGCGGGACTGCAGTTGAACAGCGGATACGAACACATACCCTACATGACGACCCCGGGTGGTGGGGATGACGCCATTACCCACTCACCCAGCTGCGCACGCGGTGCGCGGGTATCCGTCAGGCTGTGTCCACGGAGGATTTAAATAAAAAGATAAAAGAAACTAAAACAGTGTGGGCGTTTCGCACGCAAGGTAGGCCGGCGGGGAAGAAAAAGAGATATGCGAATGTCATGGTGCGAAATGGCCGGAAAGTGATAAGGGAAGAAAGAAACGATGGTGAGGTGCGGTATGAATGGAATGTAAAGAACGCACGAGAGCCTACCTTGTGTCCACCGGTCACTTGAAGAACCCACCTCGACCGGATGGGGGTGAGGGGATGAATGTGGCGATGAATGGCTCGGGAACCCCCGGGTGCGCCAAAAACCCGTACTCACATAAGGTGAGCCCCTGAGGGGAGCTTCCTCGGAGGGAGGGCCCACGCGCTCAGTGCCAGAAACCGATTCAAGCGCCGTGAATCGGTTCTGGGTGGCGATGGGTGAAGGGTGCCGCTGAGCGCGGCTTGTCCCAGGACCTTCCCATATTTCTTCGGGAGTTTATGACGGACCGCGTCTTTCGTGTACGTGTGGGCTCGGTTTTATCTCGTCGTTTTATTCAAGAGAACGGAGTACCACAGGGCTCTGTACTCAGTGTCACACTTTTTGCGATTGCTATCAACCCCATTGTTATTGTATTCCACCTGGCATTTCATCGTCCCTTTTTTTGACGATTTCGCTATTTATTGCAGTTCACGGCGGACCTGTCTACTCGAACGCCGTCTCCAGAGCTGTATCGACCGTCTCTACGCCTGGAGTAACGCCAACGGCTTTAATTTCTCCGCCGAGAAATCCGTCTGCGTCTTTTGGCGCCGGAAGTATTTCCCTCCGCCCACTCTCCATCTTGGGCCAGGGATACTTCCGTTTGCAGACGAGGCGAAATTTTTGGGGTTGATTTTTGACAGGAAGTTGTGTTGGACCTCGCACGTTTCCTTTTTAAAAGCAAAGTGTGACCGTTCTCTTAATCTTTTACGTGTTTTAAGTGGCACATCCTGGGGAGCTGATCGGACCGTCCTTCTTCGCCTTTATCGCTCTTTGGTCCGATCCAAGCTTGATTACGGGTGTATTGTTTATTCGTCGGCACGTCCATCTGTGTTACGTCGATTGAATGCCATTCACCATCGTGGCATAAGAGTCGCTACAGGGGCCTTTCCAACTAGCCCTGTACCCAGTCTGTACGCAGAAGCTGCAGAGCCTCCGCTGTCCTTCCGGCGTGAGATGCTTTTGTGCAGCTATGCTTGTCGACTCTCAAGCTTGCCTAACCACCCGTCCTTCGATGTCGTTTACGAGGATTCGCTTGATCGCCAATATTTCGTTAGCTCCTCTGCATTGCTCCCTCCAGGGTTTCGATTTCGACTGCTACTTCGGCATTTGGACGTTACGCCAGCGCCGGCCCTTACCCGAGGGGAAACGCGCTTTCCTCCATGGTCGCGCGCTGAGGCCCACATCCACTTTGGGCTAACGTCGATGCCGAAGAATGAGACCCCTGCTTCAGTCCTTAGCTCCGCATTTTTAGAACTTCAGGCAACATTCGGAGACTAATTTTATTTATACTGATGGGTCTAAGACTGATGTTGGAGTAGGATGTGCCTTTGTTTTAGGTGCGCATAGTTTTACTTTTCGTTTACCCGGGCAATGTTCGATTTATACCGCCGAACTTTTTAGTATCTATCAATGTGTTTTATACATTCAGCGGCATGTTTTACGGCGTTGTGTTGTTTGTTCGGACTCTCTGAGTGCCCTTCAGAGTATTAACGCGCTGTACTCTTACCACCCCCTCGTACAGCGCATTCATGACCTGCTCCATTCGCTGGGTGCCTCTGGCATCAGCGTCTCTATTATGTGGATTCCAGGTCATGTGGGTATCTCAGGGAATGAGTCGGCCGACGCCGCTGCGAAATCGACGATTTTATTACCCAGATTTTTTACTTCTGTTGTTCCCTCGTCAGATTCGTGTGTCTTTTACGTCGCCGCATCCTCTCGCGCTGGCGCGATGAGTGGACGGCCCTCCGGGGGAACAAGTTGCGGGAGGTTAAACCTCTTCCGCTAGTCTGGGCTACCTCTTCCCGTGCTTCTCGTCGGGAAGAGGTACTTTTAACACGCCTTCGTATCGGACATTGCCTTTTTAGTCATAGATACCTGTTAAGTGGTGATCCCGCACCTCTGTGTGGTCAGTGTGACGTGCCCTTAACGGTCCGTCACATTCTAACCGAGTGTCAAGTTTTAGCTCCACTGCGCGTTCGCGTGGGTCTGCCTGTTGGCCTAGCCAACGTGTTGGCAGACGACGCGCATGCTGTAGAATGTCTTTTACGTTTTATCACTGACATTGGTTTTAGCTGTCGCATTTGATGCGCTGAGCGCCTTTTAGCTGTTTGCTTTTATATTGTTAGTTTTAATGGGGCCCTTCTCCCCTGATATAAGGCGCTCATGTTCCTTGCATTCTGCAGTTCTTGACACGTTTTATTCTTTTAGTGACCATGATTTTAGTGTGTTGGTTTTTTAGATATCTTTATTGTTCTTCTTGTTATTGTTATTATTGTTTTTATTGTTATTGTTATTATTGTTATTGTTTTTATTGTTATTGTTATTATTGTTATTGTTATTCTATTGTTATTTTTAACTTTTTGACATCGCGGGTTTGTGTCCGGTTTTTTAATTATGCGGTTTTTTACCTGTCTTTTATATTGTGACCTTATATTTTACTCATTGTAAGGGCGCTGATGACCGCAGCAGTTTAGCGCCCTTAAACCGCATATCATCATCATCATCGCAGATAAAATGTGACGCACCGTTAAGGGCACGTCACACTGCTGACACAGGGGAGCGGGATCACCACTGAGCAGGTAACTATGACTAAAACGACAATGTCCAATTCGTAAACGGGCTAAAAGTACCTCTTCCCGACGTAAAGAACGAGAAGAGGTACCCCAGATTAACGGGAGAGGCTTAACCTCCCGCAACTTGTTCCCCCGGAGGGCCGTCCACTCATCGCGCCAGCGCAAAAGGATGCGGCGACGTAAAATAACACACGAATCTGACGAGGGAACAACAGAGGTAAAAAATCTGGGTAATAAAATCGCCGATTTCGCAGCGGCGTCGGCAGACTCATTACCTGAGATGCCCACATGACCTGGAATCCACATGAAGGAGACGCTGTTGCCAGAGACACCAAGCGAGTGGAGCAGGTCATGTATGCGCTGTACAAGTGGGTGGTAATGGTACAGCGCATTAATAGTCTGAAGGGCACTCAGAGAGTCCGTACAAATAAAACAGTGCTGTAAGGCGTGCCGCTGAATGTATAAAACAGATTGATAAATGCTAAAAAGTTCGGCGGTAAAAATTGAACATTGTCCAGGTAAACGAAACTTAAAGCTACAGTGACCAGAAACAAAGGCACATCAAACTCCAGCTTCAGTCTTAGATCCATCGGTATAGATAAAATGGAAGTCCCCGAATTGAGCCCGTACTTCTAAAAAAGCCCATCTAAAGACTGCAGCGGGGGTCTCAGTCTTCGGCATCGACGTTAGCCCAAGGTGACAGTGGGCCTCAGCGCGGGACCATGGAGGAAAACGCGTTTCCCCCCGTGGAAGGGCCGGCGCTGGCGGAACGTCTAAATGCCGAAGGAGCTGTCGAAAGCGAACCCCTGGTGGGAGCAAAGCAGAGGAGTTAATAAAATAGTGACGATCAAGTGACTCCTCGAAAAATAACTCGAAGGACGGGTGGTCAGGCAAGCTTGAGAGTCGACAGGCATAGCTGCACAAGAGCATCTCACGCCTGAAGGACAGCGGAGGCTCTGCAGCTTCAGCATACAGTCTAAAAACAGGGCTGGTTGGAATGGCCCCTGTAGCGACTCTTATGCCACGATGGTGAATGGCATTCAATCGACGTAACACAAATGGACGTGCCGACGAATAAACAATACACCCGTAATCAAGCTTGGATCGGACCAAAGAGCGATAAAGGCGACGAAGGAAGGTCCGATCAACTCCCCAGGATGTGCCACTTAAAACACGTAAAATATTAAGAGAACGGTCACACTTTGCTTTTAAAAAGGAAACGTGAGAGGTCCAACACAACTTTCTATCAAAAATCAATCCCAAAAATTTCGCCTCGTCTGCAAACGGAAGTATCCCTGGCCCAAGATGGAGAGAGGGCGGAGGGAAATACTTCCGGCGCCAGAAGTTGATGGAGACGGATTTCTCGGCGCAGAAATTAAAGCCGTTGGCGTTACTCCAGGCGTAGAGACGGTCGATACAGCTCTGGGGACGGCGTTGGAGTAGTCAGGTCCGCCGTGAACTGCAATAAATAGCGAAATCGTCAACAAAAAGGGACGATGAAATGCCAGGTGGAATACAATCAACAATGGGGTTGATAGCAATCGCAAAAAGTGTGACACTGAGTACAGAGCCCTGCGGTACTCCGTTCTCTTGAATAAAACGACGAGATAAAACCGAGCCCACACGTACACGAAAGACGCGGTCCGTCATAAACTCCCGAAGAAATATGGGAAGACGACCGCGGATATTCCAATCGTGAAGTGTACGTAAAATGCCGCCCCTCCAACAAGTGTCATAAGCTTTCTCCAGGTCAAAAACACAGCCACGGTTTGACACTTTCTCAGAAATCCATTCATAATATGCGTCGACAAGGACACCAGATGGTCGACGGTAGAGCGATAGCGACGAAACCCGCACTGAGCGTTCGCTAGAAGTTTCTGAGACTCAAGCCACCATGTCAACCGCCCGTTGATCATGCGCTCCATCACCTTGCAAATGCAACTGGTGAGGGAGATAGGGCGGTAGCTGGAAGGTAGTTGGCGATCCTTCCCAGGCTTAAGTATAGGGACAATGTTGGCTTCGCGCCAAACGGAAGGAAAAATGCCGTCTTGCCAAATACGGTTATAGACCTGTAAGAGAAATAGTTTACTGTCGGCTGAAAGGTTCTTTAACATCAGGACATGAATGCCGTCCGGCACAGGAGCGGAGTGCCGAGAGCAATGAAGAGCGTGCTCCAGCTCCCTCATTGTGAATAGTTCGTTATAGCATTCATCATTAGCAGACCGAAAAGTATATGATGCGGAATCCAGCCGGTCTTTATTAGAGCGAAAGCCGGCGGAATAATGGTCTGAACTGGAAACCGCCTCAAAGGCAGCACCCAGAGTGTTAGCGATGGCAGCCGGATCCACTATGGTGGCATTAGAAACCTGAAGGCCAGAAACAGTACAATGCGACACTTTACCTGAGAAGCGACGAAGTGTATCCCAAACAACGGATGAAGGCGTAAAACGATTAAAAGACTCGACAAAATGATCCCAAGATGCCTTCTTGCTATCCTGAATAATGCGACGAGCCCTGGCGCGCGATTGTTTAAAAGTCACCAAATTATCAAGTGTAGGGTGTCGCCGAAACACCCTAAGTGCAGTCCTACGGGCACGAACGGCGTCCCGACAATCCTCGTTCCACCACGGAACAGGTGGCCGCCGAGGTTGGGAGGATGAACGGGGTATTGCACGTTCGGCGGCAGAGAAAATAATAGACGTAAGGTGCTGCACTAGTTGATTAATGTCGGAGAAGGGCTGGTCGTCAAAATGCACGAGGCTGGAATACAAGCTCCAGTCGGCTTTTGCGAATATCCAGGTAGGTACTCTGGAATGCTGTACGTGGTGCGACAGAAGAGAAACGATGCAGGGGTAATGGTCGCTGGAGTAGGTGTCAGCGACGACGTTCCACTGAAGACGACGTGCAAGCTGGAGTGAGCAAATGGCAAGGTCCAGGTGAGAGAATGTACCAGAAGAATCAGAAATAAAAGTAGGTGCACCTGTATTGAGGATGGAAAGATTGAACTAATAAAAAATGTAGAAAGAAGAGTTCCCCTCGCACAAGCCCTCGGCGAACCCCACAGTGGGTGATGGGCATTAAAATCTCCCAAAAGAAGAAATGGTGTTGGGAGAGCGGACAGGAGAGCTCGAATGTCCGCGGGAGCGAGGGGAGACGATGGAGGTGAATATACAGAGCAAACAGAAAACAAAAAGTCAGGTAAGTGAAGGCGAACGGCAACAGCTTGCAAGTCGGATGTAAGTGTGACAGGTGTAAAATGAACGTCGTTACGCACTAAGAACATGACACCTCCATGAGCAGGAGTACCCTCCTCCGGTTCAAGGTCGTAGCGAACCGGAGTATATCCTCGGAGATCAAAAGGATCGTGAGGGCGAAGCTTAGTCTCCTGCAAACATACGACCATAGGCGAATGGGAACGCAATAAAGGTTGCAGTTCCGCCCTATGCGATCGTACACCACGTACATTCCAGGTCAGGATAGCCATTAAGAAAAAAGGCGATAAACTGTCTAGTTAGAAGGGCGGCTTAAAATTACCTTTTGTTTAACCTTTGGGCTCGGGCTTGTTGTATGGAGTTGGTCAGACTCCATAGCTTCCTCGGAGGGAGGGCCCACGCGCTCAGTGCCAGAAACCGATTCAAGCGCCGTGAATCGTTCTGGGTGGCGATGGGTGAGGGGCGCCGCTGAGCGCGGCTTGTCCCAGGACCTTCCTGGGACAGCGACCTCCGAGGAGAAGGTGAACTTTTGTTACCGCGCGCACGCGGAGGGTCTTTCAAAAAATCTTCCCTACGTAGTTTCTGCTTGGGGTTCTTTTCAGCGGCTTGCGACTTCATTGACTTTGGACCGGGTTTATAGGGCTTGGTAACAGTAGCTTTAATAGACGGCCGGATGGTAGTGGCGGTTAATCCAGTCAAGGTCCAGGTCTGAGTTTCGGCATCTACTCGTGGTACTTGCGAGGCAACAACAGAACTAAATGTGCCAGATCGCAGGAGTGAAGGTTGGCGCGCATGGAAACGCCTCCGGGCTTCGGCGAAGGAGACTTTCTCCTTTACCCGGATCTCCTGGATCGCCTTCTCGTCCAAGTACCGCGGACAGTCGGCAAACGAAGCAGAATGAGACCCTTTACAATTAACGCAGACGGGGGCTGTTGAACAGGTACCTTCGTGTGAGGGCTGGCTACAGGTTGCACAGATGTTAACGGCACTCTTACATGAGACTTGCGTATGCCCAAAACGTTGGCATTTAAAACAACGCAGAGTTCTAGGAATATAAGGCCTCACAGAAATCCGTTCGTACCCTGCGGAAATGCTCGTGGGCAGTTCGACGCCATCAAATGTAATAAACAGGGTACGAGTGGGTACCAACACGCCGTCGCGTTTGGCCTGCACTCGATGAACCGCTGTCACCTTCTGGTCTGCAAGATATTCCACCAGGTCTTCGTCAGAGATACCATCGAGGCTATGCGTGGTGACAACGCCTCTACAAGAATTCAAGGTGCGGTGCTTCTCAACACGGATAGGATAACCGTGGAGAAGCGTGGCGCTCAACAAGGACTTACTTTGTGCCTCGGATTTGCTTTGAACTAGCAACGAACCATTACGAAGACGAGTGCAGGAAAGAACCGGACCAGCAATTGAGTCAATGCCCTTCTGGATAATAAAAGTGTTCACCTTCTCGAATGATTGTCCCTCCTCTGTACGGGTAATCACTAAGTAACAAACAGCTGTTGGCGGTGCTACTTCTGTTACTAAAACTTTGCGGCGCTTGTTGTTAACAATGTAGAAAGGGTGCTCCATAGCGAAAAAAATCCTCCACCATTGCAACCGTCTCCGACCTCGGGCTCTGACTTCCCGGGCGTTACCCCGGCTTGGGTGAGTGGCCTATCTATACCTAGCTCACCCCAGGGTCACACCTCCCAGAACATAGACAGAGGGACCCAATCGCCGTCGGAAGCCAGCAGCTCATGCAATGGCCCCCCCGCGGGACTGCAGTTGAACAGCGGATACGAACAACAACCCTACATGACGACCCCGGGTGGTGGGGATGACGCCATTACCCACTCACCCAGCTGCGCACGCGGTGCGCGGGTATCCGTCAGGCTGTGTCCACGGAGGATTTAAATAAAAAGATAAAAGAAACTAAAACAGTGTGGGCGTTTCGCACGCAAGGTAGGCCGGCGGGGAAGAAAAAGAGAGATATGCGAATGTCGTGGTGCGAAATGGCCGGAAAGTGATAAGGGAAGAAAGAAGCGATGGTGAGGTGCGGTATGGATGGAATGCAAAGAGCGCACGAGAGCCTACCTTGTGTCCACCGGTCACGAGAAGAACCCACGTCGACCGGATGGGGGTGAAGGGATGAAGGTGGCGATGATTGGCTCGGGAACCCCCGGGTGCGCCAAAAACCCGTACTCACATAAGGTGAGCCCCTGAGGGGGGCCGGATGGTAGTGGCGGTTAATCCAGTCATGGACCAGGTCTGAGTTTCGGCATCCACTCGTGGTACTGGCGAGGCAACAACAGAACTAAATGTGCCAGATCGCAGGAGTGAAGGTTGGCGCGCATGGAAACGCCTCCGGGCTTCGGCGAAGGAGAGTTTCTCCTTTACCCGGATCTCCTGGATCGCCTTCTCGTCCAAATACCGCGGACAGTCGCCAAATGAAGCAGAATGTGACCCTTTACAATTAACGCAGACGGGGGCTGTTGAACAGGTACCTTCGTGTGAGGGCTGGCTACATGTTCACAGATGTTAACGGCACTCTTACATGAGACTTGCGTATGCCCAAAACGTTGGCATTTAAAACAACGCAGAGGTCTAGGAATATAAGGCCTCACAAAAATCCGTTCGTACCCTGCGGAAATGCTCGTGGGCAGATCGACGCCATCAAATGTAATAAACAGGGTACGAGTGGGTACCAATACGCCGTCGCGTTTGGCCTGCACTCGATGCACTGCAGTCACCTTTTGATCGGATAGATATTCTACGTGATCCTCGTGCGATATACCATCGAGGCTATGGGTGGTAACGACGCCCCGACAGGAGTTCAATGTGCCGCGCGTCTCAACACGGATGGGGTAACCGTGGAGAAGCGTAGCGCGCAACAAGGTCTTACTTTGCTGATCGGACTTCATTTGTGCCAATAAGGAACCATTCCGTAGACGAGTGCATGGATGAACCGCACCAGCAATAGCATCTATGCCCTTCTGAATTATAAAAGGGTTCAACTTCTCAAAGTTTTGTCCTTCTTCTGTTCTCGAAATGACCAAGTAACAACCAGATGACGGCGGTGCTACTTCTGTTACAATGACTTTTCGGGCTTGTTTGTATTAATGGAGGAAGGGTGCTCCATAGCGAGATAAATCCTCCACCATTGCAACCGTCTCCGACCTCGGGCTCTGACTTCTCGGGCGTTACCCCGGCTTGGGTGAGTGGCCTATCTATACCAGACTCACCCCAGGGTCACACCTCCCAGAACATAGACAGAGGGGCCCAATCGCCGTCAGAATTCAGCAGCTCATGCAATGGCCCCCCGCGGGACTGCAGTTGAACAGCGGATACGAACACAAACACTACATGACGACCCCGGGTGGTGGGGATGACGCCATTACCCACTCACCCAGCTGCGCACGCGGTGCGCGGGTATCCGTCAGGCTGTGTCCACGGAGGATTTAAATAAAAAGATAAAAGTAACTAAAACTGTGTGGGCGTATCGCACGCAAGGTAGGCCGGCGGGGAAGAAAAAGAGATATGCGAATGTCGTGGTGCGAAATGGCCGGAAAGTGATAAGGGAAGAAAGAAACGATGGTGAGGTGCGGTATGGATGGAATGCAAGGAATGCACGAGAGCCTACCTTGGGTCCAGCGGTCACTTGAAGAACCCACCTCGACCGGATCTGGGTGAGGGGATGAATGTGGCGATGATTGGCTCGGGAACCCCCGGGTGCGCCAAAAACCCGTACTCACATAAGGTGAGCCCCTGAGGGGAGAAAGCCTACCTTGATTCCCCCGGTCACGAGAACGAACCCACCTCGACCGGACGGGGGTGAAATGATGAAGATGGCGATGATTGGCTCGGGAACCCCCGGGTGCGCCAAAAACCCGTACTCACATAAGGTGAGCCCCTGAGGGGATTTTAATGGGGGCTTTTCCTTGTGGACATATGACGCTCATGTCCAATGCGTTCTACAGTACTTGACACGTTTTACTATTTTATTGCATTGTTTCACGTGGCTTTTATAGTGGTTTTAACTATTGATGACTGATTTTAGAGTATTTTTGTCTATGCGGTTTTTAACTCGTATTTTATTTTTGGACCTTCAATATTATACCTTGTGAGGGCGCTGATGACCATAGTAGTTTAGCGCCCTTAAACCGCATATCATCATCACGTCGCGTTTGGCCTGCACTCGATGAACTGCCGTTACCTTTTGTTCGGAAAGATAATCCACCTCTTCGTCTGACATACCATCGAGGCTATGGGTGGTGATGACGCCTCGACAGGAATTCAAGGTACGGTGCTTCTCAACACGGATAGGATAACCGTGGAGAAGTGTGGCGCTCAACAAGGACTTACTTTGTGCCTCAGACTCCTTTGCACTAACAGCGAACCATTACGAAGACGAGTGCAGGAAAGAACCGGACCAGCAATTGAGTCAATGCCCTTCTGGATGATATAAGGGTTCACCTTCTCGAATGATTGTCCTTCCTCTGTACGGGTAATCACTAAGTAACAACCAGCTATTGGCGGTGCTACTTCTGTTACTAGAACTTTTCGGCGCTTGTTGTTAATAATGGAGAAAGGGTGCTCCATAGCGAAAAAAATCCTCCACCATTGCAACCGTCTCCGACCTCGGGCTCTGACTTCCCGAGCGTTACCCCGGCTTCGGTGATGATGATGATGATATGCGGTTTAAGGGCGCTAAACTGCTAGGGTCATCAGCGCCCTTACAATGTGTAAAATATAAGGTCAAAGTATAAAAGGTGAAAAAACCGCATAATTAAAAAACGGGACACAAACCCGCGATGTCCAAAAAGTTAAAACTAACAATAGTATAACAATAACAATAACAACAAGAATAAAAATAACAACAAGAATAACAATAACAACAAGAATAACAATAACAACAATAATAACAATAAATATATCTCAAAAACCAACACACTAAAAGCATAGCCAATAAAAGATTAAAACGTGTCAAGAACTGTAGAATGCGGGACATGAGCGCCACATGTCACTGGGGAGTAAGTCCCTATAAAAACATACAGAAGAAAATAACAAAGCTAAAAGACGCTCAGCGCATCAAATGCGACGATTAAAATCAATGTCACTTATAAAACGTAAAAGACATTCTACAGCATGCGCGTCGTCTGCCAAAACGTTGGCTATGCCAACACGCAGACCCAGGCGAACGCGCAGTGGAGCTAAAACTTGACACTCAGTTAAAATGTGACGCACCGTTAAGGGCACGTCACACTGCTGACACAGCGGATCGGGATCACCACTGAGCAGGTAACTATGACTAAAACGACAATGTCCAATTCGTAAACGGGCTAAAAGTACCTCTTCCCGACGTGAAGAACGAGAAGAGGTACCCCAGATTAACGGGAGAGGCTTAACCTCCCGCAACTTGTTCCCCCGGAGGGCCGTCCACTCATCGCGCCAGCGCGAGAGGATGCGGCGACGTAAAATAACACACGAATCTGACGAGGGAACAACAGAGGTAAAAAATCTGGGTAATAAAATCGCCGATTTCGCAGCGGCGTCGGCAGACTCATTACCTGAGATGCCCACATGACCTGGAATCCACATGAAGGACACGCTGATGCCAGTGACACCAAGCGAGTGGAGCAGGTCATGTATGCGCTGTACAAGCGGGTGGTAATGGTACAGCGCAGTAATAGTCTGAAGGGCACTCAGAGAGTCCGTACAAATAAAACAGTGCTGTAAGGCGTGCCGCTGAATGTATAAAATAGATTGATAAATGCTAAAAAGTTCGGCAGTAAAAATTGAACATTGTCCAGGTAAACGAAACTTAAAACTACAGTGACCAGACACAAAGGCACATCCAACTCTAGCTTCAGTCTTAGATCCATCGGTATAGATAAAATAGTAGTCTCCGAATTGAGCCCGTACTTCTAAAAAAGCCGATCTAAAGACTGAAGCAGGGGTCTCAGTCTTCGGCATCGACGTTAGCCCAAGGTGACAGTGGGCCTCAGCGCGAGACCATGGAGGAAAACGCGTTTCCCCCCGTGGAAGGGCCGGCGCTGGCGGAACGTCTAAATGCCGAAGGAGCTGTCGAAAGCGAACCCCTGGTGGGAGCAAGGCAGAGGAGCTAATAAAATAGTGACGATCAAGTGACTCCTCGAAAAATAACTCGAAGGACGGGTGGTTAGGCAAGCTTGAGAGTCGACAAGCATAGCTGCACAAGAGCATCTCACGCCTGAAGGACAGCGGAGGCTCTGCAGCTTCTGCGTACAGACTGGGCACAGGGCTAGTTGGAAAGGCCCCTGTAGCGACTCTGATGCCACGATGGTGAATGGCATTCAATCGACGTAACACAGATGGACGTGCCGACGAATAAACAATACACCCGTAATCAAGCTTGGATCGGACCAAAGAGCGATAAAGGCGGAGAAGGACGGTCCGATCAGCTCCCCAGGATGTGCCACTTAAAACACGTAAAATATTAAGAGAACGGTCACACTTTGCTTTTAAAAAGGAAACGTGCGAGGTCCAACACAACTTCCTGTCAAAAATCAACCCCAAAAATTTCGCCTCGTCTGCAAACGGAAGTATCCCTGGCCCAAGATGGAGAGAGGGCGGAGGGAAATACTTCCGGCGCCAGAAGTTGATGCAGACGGATTTCTCGGCGGAGAAATTAAAGCCGTTGGCGTTACTCCAGGCGTAGAGACGGTCGATACAGCTCTGGAGACGGCGTTCGAGTAGACAGGTCCGCCGTGAACTGCAATAAATAGCGAAATCGTCAACAAAAAGGGACGATGAAATGCCAGGTGGAATACAATCAACAATGGGGTTGATAGCAATCGCAAAAAGTGTGACACTGAGTACAGAGCCCTGCGGTACTCCGTTCTCTTGAATAAAACGACGAGATAAAACCGAGCCCACACGTACACGAAAGACGCGGTCCGTCATAAACTCCCGAAGAAATATGGGAAGACGACCGCGGATATTCCAATCGTGAAGTGTACGTGAAATGCCGCCCCTCCAACAAGTGTCATAAGCTTTCTCCAGGTCAAAAAATACCGCCACGGTTTGACACTTTCTCAGAAATCCATTCATAATATGCGTCGACAAGGACACCAGATGGTCGACGGTAGAGCGATAGCGACGAAACCCGCACTGAGCGTTCGCTAGAAGTTTCTGAGACTCAAGCCACCATGTCAACCGCCCGTTGATCATGCGCTCCATCACCTTACAAATGCAACTGGTGAGGGAGATAGGGCGGTAGCTGGAAGGTAGTTGGCGATCCTTCCCAGGCTTAAGTATAGGGACAATGGTGGCTTCGCGCCAAACGGAAGGAAAAATGCCGTCTTGCCAAATACGGTTATAGACCTGTAAGAGAAATAGTTTACTGTCGGCTGAAAGGTTCTTTAACATCAGGACATGAATGCCGTCCGGCCCGGGAGCGGAGTGCCGAGAGCAATGAAGAGCGTGCTCCAGCTCCCTCATTGTGAATAGTTCGTTATAGCAGTCATCATTAGCAGACCGAAAAGTAAATGATGCGGAATCCTGCCGGTCTTTAATAGAGCGAAAGCCGGCGGAATAATGGTCTGAACTGGAAACCGCCTCAAAGGCAGAACCCAGAGTGTTAGCGATGGCAGCCGGATCCACTATGGTGGCATTAGAAACCTGAAGGCCAGAAACAGTACAATGTGACACTTTACCTGAGAAGCGACGAAGTTTATCCCAAACAACGGATCAAGGCGTAAAACGATTAAAAGACTCGACAAAACGAGCCCAAGATGCCTTCTTGCTATCCTGAATAATGCGACGAGCCCTGGCGCGCGATTGTTTAAAAGTCACCAAATTATCAAGTGTAGGGTGGCGCCGAAACACCCTAAGTGCAGTCCTACGGGCACGAACGGCGTCCCGACAATCCTCGTTCCACCATGGAACAGGTGGCCGCCGAGGTTGGGAGGATGAACGGGGTATTGCACGTTCGGCGGCTGAGAAAATAATAGACGTAAGGTGCTGCACTAGTTGATTAATGTCGGAGAAGGGCTGGTCGTCAAAATGCACGAGGCTGGAATACAAGCTCCAGTCGGCTTTTGCGAATATCCAGGTAGGTACTCTGGAATGCTGTACGTGGTGCGACAGAAGAGAAACGATGCAGGGGAAATGGTCGCTGGAGTAGGTGTCAGCGACGACGTTCCACTGAAGACGACGTGCAAGCTGGATTGAGCAAATCGCAAGGTCCAGGTGAGAGAATGTACCAGTAGAATCAGAAATAAAAGTAGGTGCACCTGTATTGAGGATGGAAAGATTGAACTGATAAAAAATGTCGGAAAGAAGAGTTCCCCTCGCACAAGCCCTTGGCGAACCCCATAGTGGGTGATGGGCATTAAAATCTCCCAACAGAAGAAATGGTGTTGGGAGAGCGGACAGGAGAGATCGAATGTCCGCGGGAGCGAGGGGAGACGATGGAGGTGTATACACAGAACAAACAGAAAAGAAAAAACCGGGTAACTGCAGTCTAATGGCAACAGCTTGCAAGTCGGACGTAAGTGTGATAGGATGAAAATGAACGTCATTACGCACCAACAACATGACACCTCCATGAGCAGGAGCACCCTCCTCCGGTTCAAGATCGTAGCGAACCGGAGTGTACCCTCGGAGATCGAAAGGGTCGTGAGGGCGAAGCTTGGTCTCCTGCAAACACACGACCATAGGTGAATGGGAACTCAATAAAAGTTGCAGTTCCGCCCTATGCGATCGTACACCACGTACATTCCAGCTCAGGATAGCCATGAATAAAAGGGATAAACTGTCTACTTAGAAGGGCGGCTTAAAATTACCTTTTGTTTAACCTTTGGGCTCGGGCTTTTTGTATGGAGTTGGTCAGACTCCATAGCTTCCTCGGAGGGAGGGCCCACGCGCTCAGTGCCAGAAACCGATTCAAGCGCCGTGAATCGGTTCTGGGTGGCGATGGGTGAGGGGTGCCGCTGAGCGCGGCTTGTCCCAGGACCTTCCTGGGACAGCGACCTCCGAGGAGGAGAAGGTGAACTTTTGCTACCGCGCGCACGCGGAGGGTCTTTCAAGAAATCTCCCCTACGTAGTTTCTGCTTGGGCTTCTTTTCAGCGGCTTGCGACTTCATTGACTTTGGACCAGGTTTATAAGGCTTGGTAACAGTAGCTTTAATAGACGGCCGGATGGTAGTGGCGGTTAATCCAGTCAAGGTCCAGGTCTGAGTTTCGGCATCTACTCGTGGTACTGGCGAGGCAACAACAGAACTAAATGTGCCAGATCGCAGGAGTGAAGGTTGGCGCGCATGGTAACGCCTCCGGGCTTCAGCGAAGGAGAGTTTTTCCTTTACCCGGATCTCCTGGATCGCCTTCTCGTCCAAGTACCGCGGACAGTCGGAAAACGAAGCAGAATGAGACCCTTTGCAATTAACGCAGACGGGGGCTGTTGAACAGGTACCTTCGTGTGAGGGCTGGCTACATGTTGCACAGATGTTAACGGCACTCTTACATGAGACTTGCGTATGCCCAAAACGTTGGCATTTAAAACAACGCAGAGGTCTAGGAATATAAGGCCTCACAGAAATCCGTTCGTACCCTGCGGAAATGCTCGTGGGCAGATCGACGCCATCAAATGTAATAAACAGGGTACGAGTGGGTACCAATACGCCGTCGCGTTTGGCCTGCACTCGATGGACCGCTGTCACCTTCTGGTCTGCAAGATATTCTACCAGGTCCTCGTCCGATATACCATCGAGGCTATGGGTGGTAATAACGCCTCGACAGGAATTCAATGTGCGGTGCTTCTCCACACGGATAGGATAGCCGTGGAGAAGCGTAGCGCGCAACAAGGTCTTACTTTGCAGATCGGATTTCGTTTGGGCTAATAAGGAACCATTCCGTAGACGAGTGCAGGACTGAACCGCACCAGCAATTGCATCAATGCCCTTTTGAATGATGAAAGGGTTCACCTTCTCAAAGCTTTGTCCTTCTTCGGTTCGTGAAATGACCAAGTAACAACCAGTTGTCTGTGGTGTCAGTTCTGTTACATAGACTTTTCGGCGCTTGTTAGTAGTAATGGAGGAAGGGTGCTCCATAGCGAAATAAATCCTCCACCATTGCAACCGTCTCCGACCTCGGGCTCTGACTTCTCGGGCGTTACCCCGGCTTGGGTGAGTGGCCTATCTATACCAGACTCACCCCAGGGTCACACCTCCCAGAACATAGACAGAGGGACCCAATCGCCGTCAGAAGTCAGCAGCTCATGCAATGGCCCCCCCGCGGGACTGCAGTTGAACAGCGGATACGAACACATACCCTACATGACGACCCCGGGTGGTGGGGATGACGCCATTACCCACTCACCCAGCTGCGCACGCGGTGCGCGGGTATCCGTCAGGCTGTGTCCACGGAGGATTTAAATAAAAAGATAAAAGAAACTAAAACAGTGTGGGCGTTTCGCACGCAAGGTAGGCCGGCGGGGAAGAAAAAGAGATATGCGAATGTCATGGTGCGAAATGGGCGGAAAGTGATAAGGGAAGAAAGAAACGATGGTGAGGTGCGGTATGAATGGAATGTAAAGAACGCACGAGAGCCTACCTTGTGTCCACCGGTCACTTGAAGAACCCACCTCGACCGGATGGGGGTGAGGGGATGAATGTGGCGATGAATGGCTCGGGAACCCCCGGGTGCGCCAAAAACCCGTACTCACATAAGGTGAGCCCCTGAGGGGCCGGCTTCGGTGAGTGGCCTATCTATACCTAGCTCACCCCAGGTTCACACCTCCCAGATCATAGACAGAGGGACCCAATGGCCGTCGGAAGTCAGCAGCTCATGCAATGCCCCCCCCCCCGTGGGATTGCAGTTGAACAGCGGATACGAACACAAACCCTACATGACGTCCCCGGGTGGTGGTGATGACGCCATTACCCACTCACCCAGCTGCACACCCAGTGCGCGGTTATCCGTAGGGCTGTGTCCACGGAGTATTAAAATAAAAGGTTAAAAGAAACTAAAACTGTGTTGGCGTTTCGCACTCAAGGTAAGCCGGCGAAGAAGTAAAAGAGATTATTAAATGAATGGGCGTGGGTCGAAATGTGCATAAACAGAAGAGAAGAAAGAAGCGATGACGAAGAGCGACATGGAATGAAGTGGACAGAACGCACCAGAGCCTACCTTGAGTCCCCCGGTCACGACAAGGAACCCACCTCGACCGGACGGGGATGAATGGGTGAAAATGGCTATGAATGGCTCGGGAACCCCGGTGCGCCTATCCCGTACTCACAAAAGGTGAGCCCCTGGGGGGATTGAGGATGGAGAGATTGAACTGGTAAAAAATGTCGGAAAGGAGAGTTTCCCTCGCACAAGCCCTTGGCGAACCTCACGGTGATGATGATGATGATGATGATGATGAGATGCGGTTTAAGGGCGCTAAACAGCTAAGGTCATCAGCGCCCTTACAAAGTATAAAAGTGACAGTCCAAAAATAAAATTCCGATAAAAAACCGCATAATTAAAAAACGGGACACAAACCCGCGATGTTCAACAAGTAAAAAACAAAACACCAAATACAAACACACTAAAAGCATGGTCAACAAAAGCGAAAAACAACGTGTCACAAGCTGCAGAACGTACGGGACATGAGCGCCATATGTCCACTGGGGAGTAGAGCCCCCATTAAAAAGGCAACATAATATCACAATGTTAAAAAGGCACTCAGCGCATCCAATGCGCCGATAAAAATCACTGTCAGTGATAAAACGTAAAAGACATTCCACAGCATGCGCGTCGTCTGCCAAAACGTTGGCTATGCCAACAGGCAGACCAACACAAACGCGCAACGGAGCTAAAACTTGACACTCTGCTAAAATGTGACGCACCGTTAAGGGCGCATCACACTGCTCACAGAGCGGTGCGGGGTCACCACTGAGTAGGTATCTATGGCTAAAAAGACAATGTCCGATTCGTAAACGAGCTAAAAGTACCTCTTCCCGACGAGAAGAACGAGAACAGGTACCCCAGACTAACGGAAGAGGCTTAACCTCCCGCAACCCTTTCCCCCTAAGAGCCGCCCACTCATCGCGCCAGCGCGAGAGGATACTGTAACGTAAAATAACATAAAAATCTGAGGAAGGAACAACACAGGTAAAACATCTGGGTGATAAAATGGCCGAATTGGCAGCGGCGTCGGTAGACTCGTTGCCTGAGATGCCCACATGACCTAAAATCCACAGGAAGGAGACGCTGATGCCAGAGGCACCAAGCGAGTGGAGCAGGTCATGTATACGCTGTACGAGAGGGTGGTAGTCGTACAGCGCGTCAATACCCTGAAGGGTACTCAGAGAGTCGGTACAAATAACACAGTGCCGTAAGTCGTGCCGCTGGATGTACAAACAGATTGGTATATACTAAAACGTTCGGCGGTATAAATCGAACATTGTCCAGGTAAACGAAAAGTAACACTCTGTACACCAAACACAAAGGCACATCCTACTCCATCATCAGTCTTAGGCCCATCAGTATATATAAAATGACAGTCCCCGAACTGCGCCTGTAGTTCTAAAAAGGCGGATCTAAGAACAGAAGCAGGCGTCGTATGTTTCGGCATCGACGTTAGCCCAAGGTGAATTTGGGCCTCAGCGCGCGACCATGGAGGAAAACGCGGTTCCCCTCGGGTAAGGGCCGGCGCTGGCGTAACGTCCAAATGCCGAAGTAGCAGTCGAAATCGAACCCCTGGAGGGAGCAATGCAGAGGAGCTAACTAAATATTGCCGATCAAGCGAATCCTCGTAAAATGTCGGGAAGGACGGGTGGTCAGGCAAGCTGGAGATCCGACAGGCATAGCTGCACAAGAGCATCTCACGCCTGAAGGACAGCGGAGGCTTTGCAGCTTCAGCATACAGGCTTAGAACAGGGCTGGTTGGAAAGGCCCCTGTAGCGACTCTTTTGCCACGATGGTGAATGGTATTCAATCGACGTAACACAGATGGACGTGCCGACGAATAAACAATACACCCGTAATCAAGCTTGGATCGGACCAAAGAGCGATAAAGACGAAGAAGGACGGTCCGATCAGCTCTCCAGGATGTGCCACTTAGAACACGTAAAATATTAAAAGAACGGTCACACTTTGCTTTTAAAAAGGAAACGTGAGAAGTCCAGCTCAGCTTCCGGTCAAAGACCAACCCCAAAAATTTCACCTCGTCTGCAAATGGAAGGACCTCCGACCCAAGATGGAGAGAGAGCGGAGGGAAAGCCTTCCGGCGCGAGAAGTTGATGCAGACGGATTTCTCGGCGGAGAAATTAAAGCCGTTAGCGTTACTCCAGGAGTAGAAACGGTCGATACAGCTCTGGAGACGGCGTTCGAGTAGACAGGTTCGCCGTGAACTGCAATAAATGGCAAAATCATCAACAAAAAGGGACGATGAAATGCCAGGTGGAATACAATCAACAATGGGGTTGATAGCAACTGCAAAAAGTGTGACACTAAGTACCGAGCCCTGCGGTACTCCGTTCTCTTGAATAAAACGACTAGATAAAACCGAGCCCATACGTACACGAAACACGCGGTCCGTCATAAACTCCCGAAGAAGTATGGGAAGACGACCGCGGATATTCCATGCGTAAAGTGTACGTAAAATGCCGCCCCTCCAACAAGTGATATAAGCTTTCTCCAGGTCAAGAAACACAGCCACGGTTTGACACTTTCTCAGAAATCCATTCATAATATGCGTCGACAGGGACACCAGATGGTCGACGGTAGAGCGATAGCGACGAATGATGATGATATGCGGTTTAAGGGCGCTAAACTGCTAAGGTCATCAGCGCCTTTACAATGTATAAAATATAAGGTCAAAATATAAAGGCAGGTAAAAGAACCGCATAATTAAAAAACGGGACACAAACCCGCGATGTCCAAAAAGCTAAAAATAACAATAATATAACAAGAACAACAATAACAACAATAATAACAATAACAATAATAACAATACAAATGTCTGAAAAACCAACACACTAAAAGCATAGGCAATAAAAGATTAAAACGTGTCAAGAACTGTAGAATGCGAGGGACATGAGCGCCATATGTCCACTGGGGATTAGAGTCCCCATGAAAACAGACAGAATAAAATTACTAAACTAAAAGACGCTCAACGCATTGAATGCGCAGATTAAAATCACTGTCATGAGTAAAACGTAAAACACATTGTACAGCACGCGTGTCGTCTGCCAAAACGTTGGCTAGGCCAACAGGCAGACCCACAGGAGCACGCAATGCAGCTAAAACCTGACACACTGTTAAAATGCGACGCACCGTTAAGGGCACGTCACACTGCCCACAGAGTGGTGCGGGGTCACCACTGAGCAAATACCTATGACTAAAAACACAATGTCCAATCCATAAACGAGCTAAAATTACCGCTTCCCGACGACACGAACGAGAAGAGGTACCCCAGATCAACGGGAAAGGCTTAACCTCCCGCAACTTGTTCCCCCTGGCGGGCCGTGCACTTATCGCGCCAGCGCGAGAGGATGCGGCGACGTAAAATAACACACGTATCTGACGAGGGAACAACAGAAGTAAAAAATCTGGGTAATAAAGTCGCCGATTTCGCAGCGGCGTCGGCAGACTCATTACCTGAGATGCGCACATGACCTGGAAACCATATGAAGGACACGCTGATGCCAGAGACACCAAGCGAGTGGAGCAGGTCATGTATGCACTGTACGAGTGGGTGGTAATGGTACAGCGCATGAATAGTCTGAAGGGCACTCAGAGAGTCCGTACAAATAAAACAGTGCCGTAAGTCGTGCCGCTGAATGTATAAAACACATTGATAAATGCTAAAAAGTTCGGCGGTAAAAATTGAACATTATCCAGGTAAACGAAACTTAAAACTACAGTGACCAAGAACAAAGGCACATCCAACTCCAACTTCAGTCTTAGATCCATCGGTAAAGATAAAATGGAAGTCCCCGAATTGAGCCCGTACTTCTAAAAAAGCCGATCTAAAGACTGAAGCAGGGGTCTCAGTCTTCGGCATCGACGTTAGCCCAAGGTGACAGTGGGCTTCAGCGCGGGACCATGGAGGAAAACGCGTTTCCCCCCGTGGAAGGGCCGGCGCAGGCGGAACGTCTAAATGCCGAAGGAGCTTTCGAAAGCGAACCCCTGGTGGGAGCAAAGCAGAGGAGCTAATGAAGTAGTGACGATCAAGTGACTCCTCGAAAAATAACTCGAAGGACAGGTGGTCAGGCAAGCTTGAGAGTTGACAGGCATAGCTGCACAAGAGCATCTCACGCCTGAAGGACAGCGGAGGCTCTGCAGCTTTAGCATACAGGCTAAGAACAGGGCTGGTTGGAAAGGCCCCTGTAGCGACTCTTATGCCACGATGGTGAATGGCATTCAATCGACGTAACACCGATGCACGTGCCGACGAATAAACAATACACCTGTAATCAAGCTTGGATCGGACCAAAGAGCGATAAAGGCGAAGAAGGACGGTCCGATCAGCTCCCCAGGATGTGCCACTTAAAACACGTAAAAGAGTAAGAGAACGGTCACACTTAGCTTTTAAAAAGGAAATGTGCGAGGTCCAACACAACGTCCTATCAAAAATCAACCCCAAAATTTCACCTCGTCTGCAAACGGAAGCATCTCCGGCCCAAGATGGAGAGAGGGCGGAGGGAAATATTTCCGGCGACAGAAGTGGATGCAGAGGGATTTCTCGGCGGAGAAATTAAAGCCGTTGGCGTTACTCCAGGCGTAGAGACGGTCGATACAGCTCTGGAGACGGCGTTCGAGTAGACAGGTCCGCCGTGAACTGCAATAAATGGCAAAATCATCTACAAAAAGGGACGATGAAATGCCAGCTGGAATACAATCAACAATAGGGTTGTAGCAACTGCAAAAAGTGTGACACTAAGTACAGGGCCCTGCGGTACTCCGTTCTCTTGAATAAAACGAGATAAAACCGAGCCCACACGTACACGAATCACACGGTCCGTCATAAACAGCCGAAGAAATATGGGAAGACGACCGCGGATATTCCATGCGTGCAGTGTACGTAAAATGCCGCCCCTCCAACATGTGTCATAAGCTTTCTCCACGTCAAAAACACAGCCACGGTTTGAAATTTTCTCAGAAATCCATTCATAATATGCGTCGACAAGGACACCAGATGGTCGACGGTAGAGCGATAGCGACGAAACCCGCACTGACCGTTCGCTAGAAGTTTCTGAGTCTCAAGCAACCATGTCAACCGCCCGTTGATCATGCGCTCCATCACCTTGCAAATGCAACTGGTGAGGGAGATAGGGCGGTAGCTGGAAGGTAGTTGTGATGATGATGATATGCGGCTTAAGGGCGCTAAACTGCGGAGGTCATCAGCGCCCTTACAATGTATAAAATATAAAGTCAAAATATAAAAGAACCGCATAATTAAAAAACGGGACGATGTCCAAAAGGCTAAAAATAACAATAAGATAACAATAACAACAATAATATCAATAACAAAACAAATATCTGAAAAAACCAACACACTAAACGCATAGGCAATAAACGATTAAAACGTGTCAAGAACTGTAGAATGCGAGGGACATGAGCGCCATATGTCCACTGGGGATTAGAGTCCCCATAAAAACTGACAGAATAAAAGTACTAAGCTAAAAGACGCTCAACGCATTAAATGCGCAGAGTAAAATCACTATCATGAATAAAACGTAAAACACATTCTACAGCACGCGTGTCGTCTGCCAAAACGTTAGCTAGGCCAATAGGCAGACCCACACGGGCACGCAATGCAGCTAAAACCTGACACTCTGTTAAAATATGACGCACCGTTAAGGGCACGTCAGACTGCCCACAGAGTGGTGCGCGGTCACCACTGAGCAAATACCTATGACTAAAAACACAATGTCCAATCCGTAAACGAGCTAAAATTACCTCTTCCCTACGACCCGAACGAGAAGAGGTACCCCAGATCAACGGGAAAGGCTTAACCTCCCGCAACTTGTTCCCCCGGAGGGCCGTCCACTCATCGCGCCAGCGCGAGAGGATGCGGCGACGTAAAATAACACACGAAACTGACGAGGGAACAACAGAAGTAAAAAATCTGGGTAATAAAATCGCCGATTTCGCAGCGGCGTCGACAAACTCATTACCTGAGATGCCCACATGACCTGGAATCCACACGAAGGACACGCTGATGCCAGAGATGATGATGATGATGATGATATGCGGTTTAAGGGCGCTAAACTGCTGCGGTCATCAGCGCCCTTACAATGAGTAAAATATAAGGTCACAATATAAAAGACAGGTAAAAAACCGCACAATTAAAAAACGGGACACAAACCCGCGATGTCAAAAAGGTTAAAAATAACAATAGAATAACAATGAGAATAATAACAATAACAATAAAAACAATAACAAGAATAACAATAAATATATCTGAAAAACTAACACACTAAAATCATGGTCACTGAAAGAATAAAACGTGTCAAGAACTATAGAATGCAAGGAACATGAGCGCCTTATATCAGGGGAGAAGGGCCCCATTAAAACTAACAATATAAAATCAAACAGCTAAAAGGCGCTCAGCGCATCAAATGCGACGGCTAAAACCAATGTCAGTGATAAAACGTAAAAGACATTCTACAGCATGCGCGTCGTCTGCCAACACGTTGGCTAGGCCAACAGGCAGACCCACGCGAACGCGCAGTGGAGCTAAAACTTGACACTCGGTTAAAATGTGACAGACCGTTAAGGGCACGTCACACTGACCACACAGAGGTGCGGGATCACCACTTAACAGGTATCTATGACTAAAAAGGCAATGTCCGATACGAAGGCGTGTTAAAAGTACCTCTTCCCGACGAGAAGCACGGGAAGAGGTAGCCCAGACTAGCGGAAGAGGTTTAACCTCCCGCAACTTGTTCCCCCGGAGGTCCGTCCACTCATCGCGCCAGCGCGAGAGGATGCGGCGACGTAAAATAACACACGAATCTGACGAGGGAGCAACAGAAGTAAAAAATCTGGGTAATAAAATCGCCGATTTCGCAGCGGCGTCGGCCGACTCATTCCCTGAGATACCCACATGACCTGGAATCCACATAAAAGAGACGCTGATGCCAGAGGCACCAAGCGAATGGAGCAGGTCATGAATGCGCTGTACGAGGGGGTGGTAAGTGTACAGCGCGTTAATACTCTGAAGGGCACTCAGAGAGTCAGAACAAACAACACAACGCCGTAAGACTTGCCGCTGAATGTATAAAACACATTGATAGATACTAAAAAGTTCGGCGGTATAAATCGAACATTGCCCGGGTAAACGAAAAGTAAAACTATGAGCAACTAAAACAAAGGCACATCCTACTCCAACATCAGTCTTAGACCCATCAGTATAAATAAAATGACAGTCTCCGAATGTTGCCTGAAGTTCTAAAAATGCGGATCTAAGGACTGAAGCAGGGGTCTCATTCTTCGGCATCGACGTTAGCCCAAGGTGGACGTGGGCCTCAGCGCGCGACCATGGAGGAAAGCTCGTTTCCCCTCGGGTAAGGGCCGGCGCTGGCGTAACGTCCAAATGCCGAAGTAGCAGTCGAAATCGAACCCCTGGAGGGAGCAATGCAGAGGAGCTAACGAAACACCTCCCAGAACATAGACAGAGGGACCCAATCGCCGTCGGAAGCCAGCAGCTCATGCAATGGCCCCCCCGCGGGACTGCAGTTGAACAGCGGATACGAACAACAACCCTACATGACGACCCCGGGTGGTGGGGATGACGCCATTACCCACTCACCCAGCTGCGCACGCGGTGCGCGGGTATCCGTCAGGCTGTGTCCACGGAGGATTTAAATAAAAAGATAAAAGAAACTAAAACTGTGTGGGCGTTTCGCACGCAAGGTAGGCCGGCGGGGAAGAAAAAGAGAGATATGCGAATGGCGTGGTGCGAAATGGCCGGAAAGTGATAAGGGAAGAAAGAAACGATGGTGAGGTGCGGTATGGATGGAATGCAAAGAACGCACGAGAGCCTACCTTGGGTCCACCGGTCACGAGAAGAACCCACGTCGACCGAATGGGGGTGAGGGGATGAATGTGGCGATGATTGGCTCGGGAACCCCCGGGTGCGCCAAAAACCCGTACTCACATAAGGTGAGCCCCTGAGGGGATTGTGTTTTTAGTCATAGGTATTTGCTCAGTGGTGACCCCGCACCACTCTGTGGGCAGTGTGACGTGCCCTTAACGGTGCGTCACATTTTAACAGAGTGTCAGGTTTTAGCTGCATTGCGTGTTCGTGTGGGTCTGCCTGTTGGCCTAGCCAACGTTTTGGCAGACGACACGCGTGCTGTAGAATGTGTTTTACGTTTTATTCATGACAGTGATTTTAATCTGCGCATTTAATGCGATGAGCGTCTTTTAGCGTAGTAATTTTATTCTCTCTATTTTTTATGGGGATTCTAATACCCAGTGGACAAAAGGCGCCCATGTCCTTCGCATTCTACAGTCCTTGACACGATTTAATCTTTTATTGCCTATGCTTTTAGTGTGTTGATTTTTCAGATATATTTATTGTTATTATTGTTATTATTATTGTTATTGTTTTTATTGTTCTTGTTATTATTGTTATTGTTATTCTACTGTTATTTTTAACTTTTTTTGACATCGCGGGTTTGTGTCCCGTTTTTTAATTATGCTGTTTTTTACCTGTCTTTTATATTTTGACCTTATATTTTACACATTTTAAGGGCGCTGATGACCGCAGCAGTTTAGCGCCCTTAAACCGCATATCATCATCATCATCATTTGCTGATCGGACTTAGTTTGTGCCAATAAGGATCCATTCCGTAAACGAGTGCAGAATTTGAACCGCACCAGCAATAGCATCTATGCCCTTCTGAATTATAAAAGGGTTCACCTTCTCAAAGTTTTGTCCTTCTTCTGTTCTTGAAATGTCCAAGTAACAACCAGATGACGGCGGTGCTACTTCTGTTACAATGACTTTTCGGCGCTTGTTTGTATTAATGGAGGAAATGTGCTCCATAGCGAAATAAATCCTCCACCATTGCAACGTCTCCGACCTCGGGCTCTGACTTCCCGGGCGTTACCCCGGCTTGGGTGAGTGGCCTATTTATACCGATCTCACCCCAGGGTCACACCTCCCAGAACATAGACAGAGGGACCCAATCGCCGTCAGAAGTCAGCAGCTCATGCAATGGCCCCCCGCGGGACTGCAGTTGAACAGCGGATACGAACACATACCCTAGATGACGACCCCGGGTGGTGGGGATGACGCCATTACCGACTCACCTAGCTGCGCACGCGGTGCGCGGGTATCCGTCAGGCTGTGTCCACGGAGGATTAACATAAAAGGTTAAAAGAAACTAAAAGTGTGTGGGCGTTTCGTACTCAAGGTAGGCCGGCGAAGAAGTAAAAGAGACGTGTAAATGAATGGGCGTGGGCTGAAATGTGCATAAATAAAAGAGAAGACAGAAGCGATGGCGAGGGGCGAGATGTCATGATATGCACAGAACGCACGAGAGCCTACCTTGAGTCCCCCGGTCACGAGAACGAACCCACCTCGACCGGACGGGGGTGAAATGATGAAGATGGCGATGATTGGCTCGGGAACCCCCGGGTGCGCCAAAAACCCGTACTCACATAAGGTGAGCCCCTGAGGGGGGGGAGGAGAAGAAAGAAACGATAGTGAGGTGCGGTATGAATGTGATGCAAAGAAAGCACAAGAGCCTACCTTGGGTCTACCGGTCACGAGAAGAACCCACCTCGACCGGATGGGGGTGAGGGGATGAATGTGGCGATGATTGGCTCAGGTACCCCGGGTGCGCCTAACCCGTACTCACAAAAGGTGAGCCCCTGGGGGGAAATTAGTATACTAAAATACAGAAAATAAACACAAGTAGAAAGAAAAAAAGAACCAAAACAATTTGATGTAAATATTAGATTCAAACCTCCGAAGCTAACCTTTGCTTCACCACATGTCATCAGTTATCCCACTCGGCCAGAAGCCACGCATTAAGTCCCACTCTCCGGAGAACATTCCTCTACCTCCTTGCAAGCATTATATTCCATGAAGAGCTGTCTTTTTTAAGCCTTTCGCAGCTTCTTGTCTCATTCAGGCCTTTAATCATTAATGGTGGTTGCGTATATACTGAATAAATGGGCAGAGCTACAATAACAGTTGGTTTGCTAAAAGGGTCAATGTTTTCACATTAGATTATAAATTCTGAATTGCATAGATACGAATACCTAGGGGCAGCTGACTCATGTGTGTATATATATCAATATATATATACATAAATTACATTTTTACAGTGCAAATAGTTAATAAATGAACTCCTTATGTTTATACATTAAATGAAAGTGAACAGTACCTTGGGAATTAAATAAGAATTTTCTGCTTATCTTTCGAGTATTTTTCTTACAAATGGATGTGTCTGTATGCATTGCACATTCCTTTTTTTTATTTAATGATCATACCTTTTGATCACTTGAAAGTAAATTAAAACATCAATAAAATGTGCTCAATGTTAAATCTGCTCTTGTTGCTCAAAACCACATACTGCACTGCAAAGAAAACTACAATAATGAATAGGGTATGCAGAAATTGGAGACAGGCAGTAAAGCATAATTTAATTGAATTTTTAGCTGATATACACATTATAACTTCACTTATTTCTAATTAATTTGAGCATGTCTTGAAAGCATTCAAAATATTACATTAAAAAAAGTGCTTGAATAAATTACAAGTGAAGTTATAGTGTATCAACCAACTCAAGAGTCAATTTAATTTAAAAGCTACAATAGTAATGACAAAGTACGTTAGATAAGTCAGCAAACATGTTTTCTAAATGTGCTTAAATATGCCTTGAAGCATTTATGAATACCACAGCATTGTTACAGTTTAACATTGCATATGCCATTTTAATTTGCATTGAATTTACCAAACTGTATTTTATGCATGACAGCATGCTATAGCTCACTCCACAGTATACAGCACACCTTGTCTTCTAGATAGCAGCACCAGAAATGTTCATGCCAGAACTGCCAGATATCCTGTATATTGTGAAGTAGGTATTTGGTTTAATTTAGGTTTAAGGAGGGTTATTTGGACACAAATTTGAGTTATCAAAATTATTTTTTCCCCTTGAAGAATATTTATGAATGCAGTGAGGGATTCAAAGTAACAGGGCAAAACTTTGTCCTGTTAAATACTGTGTGTAGAGATAAAATACAATAAGTTGTTACTGAAAACCCTTCAGTCAAGTACAAAAAAAAGAGAGTGAGTGAGACAGAGAGCTTAAATTTGGAACAATTTCAAAAGATTACTTCCAAGGGACCCAGAAAGGAATGCGGAATAGCTGATAAAATTTTGAAAATGTTAAGATAGACTAGTTATGGTGCGCTCCAAGAGAATAAAATAATCATCATGTACTTAATACATAAGCAATGTAGTTTTTCAGTAGAGCATTTTATTAAGTATTTGTACTTTTTAACAAACTTTATTGGAATTGATCTGTTCTCCTTGGCCTTCAATCTTGATTGAAATGGCAATTTTTTCCTGTCCTTGCAGCTAACATTTGGCAGTATATAAGGGAAAATGTTTTTAGAAATATAATGAAAACTGCTTTGGAGTTGAAAACATTGGTGCATTTTATATACCATATTTCATCAAAGCCCATTTGTTGATTTAACATGGAATATCATTAGGCTTTTGCTTCTCTTTCCTGGTTAGTTCAATCAGTTACTGTATATTAATTAGTGTTTTAATTATTTTTCTGCAACATGTACATTTCACATTGGAAAGTAATTGTTATAAACATTTACAAGTTATTCTATATATATTATTGTTTTCCTCAGGCCCAGGTACATGTATTACTTATTATAATACTTCACTTGGAATTCAGAATATTAGCATATTTGATTTTTGTTCCAGATTTTAGCTCTGGGTAACCAAGTTGGCCGCACATTTGTATGGGACTTGGATGTAAATGATCCTACACAGTCAAGATGCACAGTGTTAACTCATCCTCGCTGTGTTGCTGCAATACGCCAAACAAGTCTCAGTCGTGATGGATCAGTTTTGCTTTGTGTGTGTGACGATGGTACCATATGGCGCTGGGACAAAGTGTGATCTGTATTTTAACTTTATACACATTGTCAAGTAAATTATGCATCCCCAAGAATCACAACAAATGTGAGATATTACACATGGATTATACAATGCACTCATTGAATTATGATATGACCATCTGCCAATTTCTCTGAAGAAATTAGTTGTCTGCATCTGAAGTTTTAAACTCCATGAATGAATGACAATAAATCAACAACAGAATGCAGTCATGTGAATTCAATCACAGACATTGTAGGTATAACAAATATACAGTGCTTTTCCTTCATACTGCAGCCACCAAAACAGTTATAATATCCCTATAACTGCCTCACGTTCTCATAGTTGCAATTACAATGATAATAAACACTTACCTTATCACAAGAGATGTTGGAAATGTTGTCCTTCTCTATCCACACATTTCTGGCCTGAAGTGGCTGCGAGGATAATAAACCCTTTTCTGTGATAGACTGAGCTGTGGCTGCCAGCCCACAAGCCACTGAGCGTTGGCTGCAGTGTGAGGGAAAAACACTGTATTTTCTTCCTTACAACCATTGCACAAAACTGTCATGTTAGCATTAATGTTGGATGATCACTTCTGTGGAATTGTTGATATTTCCCATATTTTAACAATTTTTAGTGTGTTTGATGATTGATCTTCAAAGGATTTCTGCTCGGAAATTATGTTCAAATATTTTCTGTTTCTTACTTAATACAGTGCTCAAGAGTAATATCCATTTTAAAGCATATTGTGGCAGTATTCACTCATGTGCAATGAAAACCATCCTATTATTCATTTTGTCTTGGATTGTGTAATGTATGAAACATTGTGTAGAAATCTATTCAATTTATCTTTGCCAGAGAGCAATGTTCAGTTATAAAATGAACTTGTTAGATCAGAAACTCATGAAGCTGTTATGTTAGTAAGCCTCATAAAAGTTACTGAATTCCATTTCAAAATTTCCTGATAATCAATAACTGAGTGATAATAAATGCAGTTAATTCTCGATACACAACTTTTTTAAATGAAAGGAAAACAGGAGGGCAAATAGTTGCTCGTAATCACTAAAATTTGTAACCATTTTATTTATTGGCTTTTACTTTATGCAGCTCAATAATGCTTTTAAGGTAACCCATCAGTCAAATTTTGTCCAAAAATGGACAAAACGTTGATTTTTTGGATATTTAGTATTATATTCTGTTTGTACTTCCTAGTTTCACATTCTGCTTTCAACATTCCAATAGCTGTGATATTTATGAAGGAATTCACAATTTTAAAAGTAGGTGCGCATATATTTTGCTTAATACTCCAATTTTCAAATGCCTTTTTCTCCAGTATTTCTTTTTTTTCATTATCTTGTAATATTCAAATTGCTCCACATGATGCAAATCGCAACCAATTTTCCTGAAAATTTGAATATTGGTTTAGAACTGTTGAACAAAGAAACACACTTGGACTATTTTTATATAATGCATATTGATTGTGCAATTAAATATTTTACATAATACTTCGTGCAAACAATAAGGAAATGCATGGCATGAATATTTGAGAATTTCTTTACAGTTAAACTAATTATCATTGGCCAAAAAGCCAAATCAGACATTTTATTATGGCTTAATGGTTTATAAATAAAAATTTTAGCCAGAAATCAGTAGTTGTTCGTTGCAAGGAGCATTTTGTAAAAGTGCAAAATTAGAACCTAAAATTTTAGTAAGTTGCTAATTTCTCAATAATGATTTAGCTTAGAGGTTCCAAATTTGGTACTTTATTTGTAGAGCACATGCCAATTATCAAATAAGAATTTGAAGTTGATAGGTCAAGAATTACACATTTTAGTATTTTCACCCTTAAAACTTGACAGCGGGGTGGGAGCTCTGACAGTGTTTAATTTCAGAAAGTGTATATAAATGGTCCTGTGAGCAGAAAACAGTGCTTAAATTTTCATGCAGCAAAAAATTGCACACATAACATTTTGTTTATGTTCTGCTTTTTTCTTTTTTCATGTTGCAATCCTGGCTCCCAAAAAGGTTTCCACTGCTTTAGTAATCTTATGGCTTTAGAGAAGCTTCTACTTATATTGTGTAATATAAGAGAAACATCACTTCTTAATTTGGAAAGCAGGTACATGCTTTTAAGAAGAAATATTAAAATTTGCACCTTTACTTCTATTGGAGGCTTTGGACAGTTTAGTAGTGTTTTCTAAAATGCAAAGGATTTTCAATGTGATTTTTACAGCCAATATTAGCAAATTTGTAATTGTATAGAAGGACCAAATGATTGGATAGTAACACAATGGTGATTTATGGATAATTAAACCGAAAGTTTATAGGTACATTAAGATTTTAATTTTTATATAAGTTTTTTATCATAGTGAACAAATATTTAAATAGAAATCTGTCGAATCTTAAATATCATAGATGTGACAGAGGTATTCTTATTTGTTTCTAGCAGGTTAGTTTTCAAGGTTGGATGATGATGATGATGATGATGATGATGATGATGATGATGATGATATGCGGTTTAAGGGCGCTAAACTGCTATGGTCATCAGCGCCCTTACAATGTATAAAAGATAAGGTCAAAAATAAAACAGGTAAAAGAACCGCATAGTTAAAAACGGGACACAAACCCGCGATGTTCAAAAAGCTAAAACTAACAATAATAGAACAATAACAAAATAACAATAACAACAATAATAACAATAATAATAACAAGAACAACAATACAAAGTTCTGAAAAACCAACACACTAAAAGCATAGGCAATAAAAGATTAAAACGTTTCAGGAACTGTAAAATGCGAGGGACATGAGCGCCATTTGTCCACTGGGGATAAGAGTTCCCATAAAAACAAACAGAATAAAAGTACTAAGCTAACAGACGCCCAACGCATTAAATGCGCAGATTAAAATCACTGTCATGAATAAAACGTAAAACACATTCTACAGCATGCGTGTCGTCTGCCAAAACGTTGTCTAGGCCAACAGGCAGACCCACACGAGCACGCAATGCAGCTAAAACCTGACACTCTGTTAAAATGTGACGCACCGTTAAGGGCACGTCACACTGCCCACAGAGTGTTGCGGGGTCACCACAGAGCAAATACCTATGACTAAAAACACAATGTCCAATCCGTAGACGAGCTAAAATTACCTCTTCCCGACGACAAAAACGAGAAGAGGTACCCCAGAGCAACGGGAAAGGCTTAACCTCCCGCAACTTGTTCCCCCGGAGGGCCGTCCACTCATCGCGCCAGCGCGAGAGGATGCGGCGACGTAAAATAACACACGAATCTGACGAGGGAACAAAAGAACTAAAAAATCTGGGTAATAAAATCGCCGATTTCGCAGCGGCGTCGGCAGACTCATTACCTGAGATGCCCACATGACCTGGAATCCACAAGGAGACGCTGATGCCAGAAACACCAAGCGAGTGGCGCAGGTCATGTATGCGCTGTACGAGTGGGTGGTAATTGTACAGCGCAGTAATACTCTGAAGGGCACTCAGAGAGTCCGTACAAATAAAACAGTGCCGTAAGTCGTGCCGCTGAATATATAAAAGAGACTGATAAATGCTAAAAAGTTCGGCGGTAAAAATCAAACATTGCTCTGGTAAACGAAAGGTAAAACTATTTCCACCACAAAAAAGGCACATCCTACTCCAGCATCAGTCTTAGATCCATCAGAAAAGATAAAAGGTAAGTCCCCGAATTGCGACTGAAGCTCTAAAAACGCTGATCTAAAGACTGAAGAAGGGGTCTCATTCTTCGGCATTGACGATAACCCAAGGTGACAGAGGGCCTCAGCGCGCGACCATGGAGGAAAGCGCGTTTCCCCCCTTGCAAGGGCCGGCGCTGGCGTAACGTCCAAATGCCGAAGTAGCAGTCGAAATCGAACCCCTGGAGGAGCAATGCAGAGGAGCTAACTAAATATTGTCGGTCAAGTGAATCCTCGAAAAATGCCGCGAAAGACGGGTGGTCAGGCAAGCTTGAGAGTCGACAGGCATAGCTGCACAAGAGCATCTCACGCCTGGAGGACAGCGGAGGCTCTGCAGCTTCAGCATAAAGACTGGGCACGGGGCTAGTTGGAAAGGCCCCTGTAGCGACTCTTAAGACCACGATGATGAATGGGATTCAAACAACGTAACACAGATGGACGTGCCGACGAATAAACAAAACACCCGTAATCAAGTTTGGATCGGACCAAAGAGCGATAAAGGCGAAGAAGGACGGTCCGATCAGCTCCCCAGGATGTGCCACTTAAAACACATAAAAGATTAAGAGAACGGTCACACCTTGCTTTTAAAAAGGAAACGTGCGAGGTCCAACACAACTTCCTATCAAAAATCAACCCCAAAAATTTCGCCTCGTCTGCAAACGGAAGTATCCCAGGCCCAAGATGGAGAGAGGGCGGAGGGAAATACTTCCGGCGCCAGAAGTTGATGCAGACGGATTTCTCGGCGGAGAAATTAAAGCCGTTGGCGTTACTCCAGGCGTAGAGACGGTCGATACAGCTCTGGAGACGGCGTTCGACTAGACAGGTCCGCCGTGAACTGCAAGAAATAGCGAAATCGTCAACAAAAAGGGACGATGAAATGCCAGGTGGAATACAATCAACAATGGGGTTGATAGCAATCGCAAAAAGTGTGACACTGAGTACAGAGCCCTGCGGTGCTCCGTTCTCTTGAATAAAACGACGAGATAAAACCGAGCCCACACGTACACGAAAGACGCGATCCGTCATGAACTCCCGAAGAAATATGGGAAGACGACCGCGGATATTCCAATCGTGAAGTGTACGTAAAATGCCGCCCCTCCAACAAGTGTCATAAGCTTTCTCCAGGTCAAAAAATACAGCCACGGTTTGACACCTTCTCAGAAATCCATTCATAATATGCGTCGACAAGGACACCAGATCATCGACGGTAGAGCGATAGCGACGAAACCCGCACTGACCGTTCGCTAGAAGTTTCTGAGACTCAAGCCACCATGTCAACCGCCCGTTGATCATGCGCTCCATCACCTTGCAAATGCAACTGGTGAGGGAGATAGGGCGGTAGCTGGAAGGTAGTTGGCGATCCTTCCCAGGCTTAAGTATAGGGACAATGGTGGCTTCGCGCCAAACGGAAGGAAAAATGCCGTCTTGCCAAATACGGTTATAGACCTGTAAGAGAAATAGTTTACTGTCGGCTGAAAGGTTCTTTAACATCAGGACATGAATGCCGTCCGGCCCGGGAACGGAGTGCCGAGAGCAATGAAGAGCGTGCTCCAGCTCCCTCATTGTGAATAGTTCGTTATAGCATTCATCATTAGCAGACCGAAAAGTATATGATGCGGAATCCTGCCAGTCTTTAATAGAGCGAAAGCCGGCGGAATAATGGTCTGAACTGGAAACCGCCTCAAAGGCAGAACCCAGAGTGTTAGCGATGGCAGCCGGATCCACTATGGTGGCATTAGAAACCTGAAGGCCAGAAACAGTACAATGTGACACTTTACCTGAGAAGCAACGAAGTTTATCCCAAACAACGGATGAAGGCGTAAAACGATTAAAAGACTCGACAAAACGAGCCCAAGATGCCTTCTTGCTATCCTGAATAATGCGACGAGCCCTGGCGCGCGATTGTTTAAAAGTCACCAAATTATCAAGTGTAGGGTGGCGCCGAAACAACCTAAGTGCAGTCCTACGGGCACGAACGGCGTCCCGACAATCCTCGTTCCAGCACGGAACAGGGGGCCGCCGAGGTTGGGAGGATGAACGGGGTATTGCACGTTCGGCGGCTGAGAAAATAATAGACGTAAGGTGCTGCACTAGTTGATTAATGTCGGAGAAGGGCTGGTCGTTAAAATGCACGAGGCTGGAATACAAGCTCCAGTCGGCTTTTGCGAATATCCAGGTAGGTACTCTGGAATGCTGTACGTGGTGCGACAGAAGAGAAACGATGCAGGGGTAATGGTCGCTGGAGTAGGTGTCAGCGACTACGTTCCACTGAAGATGACGTGCAAGCTGGAGTGAGCAAATGGAAAGGTCCAGGTGAGAAAATGTACCAGAAGAATCAGAAATAAAAGTAGGTGCACCTGTATTGAGGATGGAAAGATTGAACTGATAAAAAATGTCGGAAAGAAGAGTTCCCCTCGCACAAGCCCTTGGCGAACCCCATAGTGGGTGATGGGCATTAAAATCTCCCACCAGAAGAAATGGTGTTGGGAGAGCGGACAGGAGAGATCGAATGTCCGCGGAAGCGAGGGGAGACGATGGAGGTGTATACACAGAACAAACAGAAAAGAAAAAACCGGGTAACTGCAGTCTAATGGCAACAGCTTGCAAGTCGGACGTAAGTGTGATAGTTTGAAAATGAACGTCAGTACGCACCAAACTCATGACACCACCATGAGCAGGAGTACCCTCCTCCGGTTCAAGGTCGTAGCGAACCGGAGTATAGCCTCGGAGATCAAAAGGATCGTGAGGGCGAAGCTTAGTCTCCTGCAAACATACGACCATAGGCGAATGGGAACGCAATAAAAGTTGCAGTTCCGCCCTATGCGACCGTACACCACGTACATTCCAGGTCAGGATAGCCATTAAGAATAAGGGGATAAACTGTCTATTTAGAAGGGCGGCTTAAAATTACCTTTTGTTTAACCTTTGGGCTCGGGCTTTTTGTATGGAGTGTGTCAGACTCCATAGCTTCCTCGGAGGGAGGGCCCACGCGCTCAGTGCCAGAAACCGATTCAAGCGCCGTGAATCGGTTCTGGGTGGCGATGGGTGAAGTGTGCCGCTGAGCGCGGCTTGTCCCAGGACCATCCTGGTACAGCGACCTCCGAGGAGGAGAAGGTGAACTTTTGTTACCGCGCGCACGCGGAGGGTCTTTCAAAAAATCTTCCCTACGAAGTTTCTGCTTGGGCTTCTTTTCAACGGCTTGCGACTTCATTGACTTGGGACCAGGTTTATACGGCTTGGTAACTGTAGCCTTAATAGACGGCCGGATGGTAGTGGCGGTTAATCCAGTCAAGGTCCAGGTCTGAGTTTCGGCATCTACTCGTGGTACTGGCGAGGCAACAACAGAACTAAATGTGCCAGATCGCAGGAGTGAAGGTTGGCGCGCATGGTAACGCCTCCGGGCTTCAGCGAAGGAGAGTTTTTCCTTTACCCGGATCTCCTGGATCGCCTTCTCGTCCAAGTACCGCGGACAGTCGGCAAACGAAGCAGAATGAGACCCTTTACAATTAACGCAGACGGGGGCTGTTGAACAGGTACCTTCGTGTGAGGGCTGGCTACAGGTTGCACAGATGTTAACGGCACTCTTACATGAGACTTGCATATGCCCAAAACTTTGGCATTTAAAACAACGCAGAGGTCTAGGAATTTAAGGCCTCACAGAAATCCGTTCGTACCCTGCGGAAATGCTCGTGGGCAGATCGACGCCATCAAATGTAATAAACAGGGTACGAGTGGGTACCAATACGCCGTCGCGTTTGGCCTGCACTCGATGAACCGCTGTCACCCTCTGGTCTGCAAGATATTCCACCAGGTCTTCGTCAGAGATACCGTCGAGGCTATGCGTGGTGACAACGCCTCTACAAGAATTCAATGATGATGATGATGATATGCGGTTTAAGGGCGCTAAACTGCTATGGTCATCAGCGCCCTTACAGTGTATAAAAGATAAGGTCACAATATAAAACAGGTAAAAGAACCGCATAGTTAAAAACGGGACACAAACCCGCGATGTTCAAAAGGCTAAAACTAATAATATAACAATAACAAATATAATAATAACAATAACAACAATAACAACAATAATAACAATAATAGCAATAACAACAATAAAAAGAACAAGACAAATATCTGAAAACCAACACACTAAAAGCATAGGCAGTAAAGGATTAAAACGTGTCAGGAACTGTAGAATGCGAGGGACATGAGCGCCATATGTCCACTGGGGATAAGAGTTCCCATAAAAAACAGACAGAATAAAAGTACCAAGCTAACAGACGCCCAACGCATTAAATGCGCAGATTAAAAGCACTGTCGTGAATAAAACGTAAAACACATTCTACAGCACGTGTGTCGTCTGCCAAAACGTTGGCTAGGCCAACAGGCAGGCCCACTTGAGCACGCCCTGCAGCTAAAACCTGACACTCTGTTAAAATGTGACGCACCGTTAAGGGCACGTCACACTGCCCACAGACGGGTGCGGGGTCACCACTGAGCAAATACCTATGACTAAAAACACAATGTCCAATCCGTAGACGAGCTAAAATTACCTCTTCCCGACGACAAGAACGAGAAGAGGTACCCCAGATCAACGGGAAAGGCTTAACCTCCCGCAACTTGTTCCCCCGGAGGGCCGTCCACTCATCGCGCCAGCGCGAGAGGATGCGGCGACGTAAAATAACATACGAATCTGACGAGGGAACAACAGAAGTAAAAAATCTGGGTAATAAAATCGCCGATTTCGCAGCGGCGTCGGCAGACTCGTTACCTGAGATGCCCACATGACCTGGAATCCACATGAAGGAGACGCTGATGCCAGAGACACCGAGCGAGTGGAGCAGGTCATGTATGCGCTGTACGAGTGGGTGGTAATGGTACAGCGCATGAATAGCCTGAAGGGCACTCAGAGAGTCCGTACAAATAAATCAGTGCCGTAAGTCGTGCCGCTGAATGAATAAAACAGATTGATAAATGCTAAAAAGTTCGGCGGTAAAAATTGAACATTGTCGAGGTAAACGAAAACTAAAACTCTGTACACCAAAAACAAAGGCACATCCTACTCCAACATCAGTCTTAGACCCATCAGTATATATAAAATGACAGTCCCCGAACTGCGCCTGTAGTTCTAAAAAGGCGGATCTAAGAACAGAAGCAGGGGTCGCATTTTTCGGCATCGACGTCAGCCCAAGTTGGATGTGGGCCTCAGCGCGCGACCATGGAGGAAAACGCGTTTCCCCTCGGGTAAGGGCCGGCGCTGGCGGAACGTCCAAATGCCGAAGTAGCAGTCGAAATCGAACCCCTGGAGGGAGCAAAGCAGAGGAGCTAACTAAATATTGCCGGCCAAGTGAATCCTCGTAAAATGCCGCGAAGGACGGGTGGTCAGGCAAGCTGGAGAGTCGACAGGCATAGCTACATAAGAGCATCTCACGCCTGAAAGACAGCGGAGGCTCTGCAGCCTCAGCGTAAAGACTGGGCACGGGGCTAGTTGGAAAGGCCCCTGTAGCGACTCTAATACCACGATGATGAATGGGATTCAAACGACGTAACACAGATGGACGTGCCGACGAATAAACGATACACCCGTAATCAAGTTTTGATCGGACCAAAGAGCGATAAAGGCGAAGAAGGACGGTCCGATCAGCTCCCCAGGATGTGCCACTTAAAACACGTAAAATATTAAGAGAACGGTCACACTTTGCTTTTAAAAAGGAAACGTGCGAGGTCCAACACAACTTCCTATCAAAAATCAACCCCAAAAATTTCGCCTCGTCTGCAAACGGAAGTATACCTGGCCCAAGATGGAGAGAGGGCGGAGGGAAATACTTCCGGCGCCAGAAGTTGATGCAGACGGATTTCTCGGCGGAGAAATTAAAGCCGTTGGCGTTACTCCAGGCGTAGAGACGGTCGATACAGCTCTGGAGACGGCGTTCGAGTAGACAGGTCCGCCGTGAACTGCAATAAATAGCGAAATCGTCAACAAAAAGGGACGATGAAATGCCAGGTGGAATACAATCAACAATGGGGTTGATAGCAATCGCAAAAAGTGTGACACTGAGTACAGAGCCCTGCGGTACTCCGTTCTCTTGAATAAAACGACGAGATAAAACCGAGCCCACACGTACACGAAAGACGCGGTCCGTCATGAACTCCCTAAGAAATATGGGAAGACGACCGCGGATATTCCATGCGTGAAGTGTACGTAAAATGCCGCCCCTCCAACAAGTGTCATAAGCTTTCTCCAGGTCAAAAAATACAGCCACGGTTTGACACCTTCTCAGAAATCCATTCATAATATGCGTCGACAAGGACACCAGATCATCGACGGTAGAGCGATAGCGACGAAACCCGCACTGACCGTTCGCTAGAAGTTTCTGAGACTCAAGCCACCATGTCAACCGCCCGTTGATCATGCGCTCCATCACCTTGCAAATGCAACTGGTGAGGGAGATAGGGCGGTAGTTGGAAGGTAGTTGGCGATCCTTCCCAGGCTTAAGTATAGGGACAATGGTCGCTTCGCGCCAAACGGAAGGAAAAATGCCGTCCTGCCAAATACGGTTATAGACCTGTAAGAGAAAGAGTTTATTGTCGGCTGAAAGGTTCTTTAACATCAGGACATGAATGCCGTCCGGCCCAGGAGCGGAGTGCCGAGAGCAATGAAGAGCATGCTCCAGCTCCCTCATTGTGAAAAGTTCATTATAACACTCAATATTAGCAGATCGAAAATGAAAGGTGTCGGAATCCAGCCGGTCTTTGATAGAGCGAAAGCCGGCGGAATAATGGTCCGAATTGGATACCGCCTCAAAGGCAGCACCCAGAGTGTTAGCGATGGCAGCCGGATCCACTATGGTGGCATTAGAAACCTGTAGGCCAGAAACAGTACAATGCGACACTTTACCTGAGAAGCGACGAAGTTTATCCCAAACAACAGATGAAGGCGTAAAGCGATTAAAAGACTCGACAAAACGAGCCCACGACGCCTTCTTGCTAGCCTGAATAGTGCGACGAGCCCTGGCGCGCGATTGTTTAAAAGTCACCAAATTATCAAGTGTAGGGTGGCGCCGAAACACCCTAAGTGCAGCCCTACGAGCACGAACGGCGGCCCGACAATCCTCGTTCCACCACGGAACAGGCATCCGCCGAGGTTGAGAGAATGAACGGGGAATGGCGCGTTCGGCAGCAGAGAAAATAGTAGACGTAAGGTACTGCACTAGTTCGTTAATGTCGGTGAAGGGCTGGTCGTCAAAATGCACGAGGCTGGAATACAAACTCCAGTCGGCTTTTGGGAATATCCAGGTAGGTACTCTGAAATGTTGGACGTGGTGTGATAGAAGAGAAACGATGCAGGGGTAATGGTCGCTGGAGTAGGTGTCAGCGACGACGTTCCACAGCAGACGACTAGCAAGCTGGAGGAAGCAAACGGCAAGGTCCAGGTGTGAGAATGTACCAGAAGAATCGGAAATAAAAGTAGGCTCACCTGTATTGAGGATTGAAAGATTGAACTGGTAAAAAATGTCGGAAAGAAGAGTTCCCCTCGCACAAGCCCTTGGCGAACCCCATAGTGGGTGATGGGCATTAAAATTTCCCAACAGAAGAACTGGTGTTGGGAGAGCGGACAGAAGAGCCCGAATGTCCGCGTGAGCGAGGGGAGACGATGGAGGGAAATACACAGCACAAACAGAAAAGAAAAAACCGGGTAACTGCAGTCTAATGGCAACAGCTTGCAAGTCGGACGTAAGTGTGATAGTTTGAAAATGAACGTCATCACGCACCAAAATCATGACACCACCATGAGCAGGAGTACCCTCCTCCGGTTCAAGGTCGTAGCGAACCGGAGTATATCCTCGGAGATCAAAAGGATCGTGAGGGCGAAGCTTAGTCTCCTGCAAACATACGACCATAGGCGAATGGGAACGCAATAAGAGTTGCAGTTCCGCCCTATGCGATCGTACACCACGTACATTCCAGGTCAGGATAGCCATTAAGAAAAAGGGGGTAAACTGTCTATTTAGAAGGGCGGCTTAAAATTACCTTTTGTTTAACCTTTGGGCTCGGGCTTTTTTTATGGAGTTGGTCAGACTCCATAGCTTCCTCGGAGGGAGGGCCCACGCGCTCAGTGCCAGAAACCGATTCAAGCGCCGTGAATCGGTTCTGGGTGGCGATGGGTGAGGGGTGCCGCTGAGCGCGGCTTGTTCCAGGACCTTCCTGGGACAGCGACCTCTGAGGAGGAGAAGGTGAACTTTTGTTACCGCGCGCACGCGGAGGGTCTTTTAAAAAATCTTCCCTGCGAAGTTTCTGCTTCGGTTTCTTTTCAACGGCTGGCGACTTCATGGACTTGGGACCAGGTTTATACGGCTTGGTAACTGTAGCCTTAATGGACAGCCGGATGGTAGTAGCGGTTAATCCAGTCATGGTCCAGGTCTGAGTTTCGGCATCTACTCGTGGTACTGGCGAGGCAACAACAGAACTAAATGTGCCAGATCGCAGGAGTGAAGGTTGGCGCGCATGGTAACGCCTCCGGGCTTCAGCGAAGGAGAGTTTTTCCTTTACCCGGATCTCCTGGATCGCCTTCTCGTCCAAGTACCGCGGACAGTCGGCAAACGAAGCAGAATGACACCCTTTACAATTAACGCAGACGGGGGCTGTTGAACAGGTACCTTCGTGTGAGGGCTGGCTACATGTTGCACAGATGTTAACGGCACTCTTACATGAGACTTGCGTATGCCCAAAACGTTGGCATTTAAAACAACGCAGAGGTCTAGGAATATAAGGCCTCACAGAAATCCGTTCGTACCCTGCGGAAATGCTCGTGGGCAGATCGACGCCATCAAATGTAATAAACAGGGTACGAGTGGGTACCAATACGCCGTCGCGTTTGGCCTGCACTCGATGGACCGCTGTCACCTTCCGGTCTGCAAGATATTCTACCAGGTCCTCGTCCGATATACCATCGAGGCTATGGGTGGTAATAACGCCTCGACAGGAATTCAATGTGCGGTGCTTCTCCACACGGATGGGATAGCCGTGGAGAAGCGTAGCGCGCAACAAGGTCTTACTTTGCTGATCGGAGTTCGTTTGGGCTAATAAGGAACCATTCCGTAGACGAGTGCAGGACTGAACCGCACCAGCAATTGCATCAATTCCCTTTTGAATAATGAAAGGGTTCACCTTCTCAAAGGTTTGTCCTTCTTCGGTTCGTGAAATGACCAAGTAACAACCAGTTGTCGGTGGTGTCACTTCTGTTACATAAACTTTTCGGCGCTTGTTAGTATTAATGGAGGAAGGGTGCTCCATAGCGAAATAAATCCTCCACCATTGCAACCGTCTCCGACCTCGGGCTCTGACTTCTCGGGCGTTACCCCGGCTTGGGTGAGTGGCCTATCTATACCAGACTCACCCCAGGGTCACACCTCCCAGAACATAGACAGAGGGACCCAATCGCCGTCAGAAGTCAGCAGCTCATGCAATGGCCCCCCCGCGGGACTGCAGTTGAACAGCGGATACGAACACATACCCTACATGACGTCCCCGGGTGTGATGATGATGATGATATGCGGTTTAAGGGCGCTAAACTGCTATGGTCATCAGCGCCCTTACAGTGTATAAAAGATAAGGTCAAAATATAAAACAGGTAAAAGAACCGCATAGTTAAAAACGGGACACAAACCCGCGATGTTCAAAAGGCTAAAACTAACAATATAACAATAACAAATATAACAATAACAACAATAATAACAATAACAACAATAATAACAATAACAGCAATAAAAAGAACAAGACAAATATCTGAAAACCAACACACTAAAAGCATAGGCAGTAAAGGATTAAAACGTGTCAGGAACTGTAGAATGCGAGGGACATGAGCGCCATATGTCCACTGGGGATAAGAGTTCCCATAAAAAACAGACAGAATAAAAGTACCAAGCTAACAGACGCCCAACGCATTAAATGCGCAGATTAAAAGCACTGTCGTGAATAAAACGTAAAACACATTCTACAGCACGCGTGTCGTCTGCCAAAACGTTGGCTAGGCCAACAGGCAGGCCCACTTGAGCACGCAATGCAGCTAAAACCTGACACTCTGTTAAAATGTGACGCACCGTTAAGGGCACGTCACACTGCCCACAGACGGGTGCGGGGTCACCACTGAGCAAATACCTATGACTAAAAACACAATGTCCTATCCGTAGACGAGCTAAAATTACCTCTTCCCGACGACAAGAACGAGAAGAGGTACCCCAGATGAACGGGAAAGGCTTAACCTCCCGCAACTTGTTCCCCCGGAGGGCCGTCCACTCATCGCGCCAGCGCGAGAGGATGCGGCGACGTAAAATAACATACGAATCTGACGAGGGAACAACAGAAGTAAAAAATCTGGGTAATAAAATCGCCGATTTCGCAGCGGCGTCGGCAGACTCGTTACCTGAGATGCCCACATGACCTGGAATCCACATGAAGGAGACGCTGATGCCAGAGACACCGAGCGAGTGGAGCAGGTCATGTATGCGCTGTACGAGTGGGTGGTAAGTGTATAGCGCATGAACAGCCTGAGGGGCACTCAGAGAGTCCGTACAAATAAAACACTGCCGTAAGTCGTGCCGCTGAATGAATAAAACAGATTGATAAATGCTAAAAAGTTCGGCGGTAAAAATTGAACATTGTCGAGGTAAACGAAAAGTAAAACTCTGTACACCAAAAACAAAGGCACATCCTACTCCAACATCAGTCTTAGACCCATCAGTATATATAAAATGACAGTCCCCGAACTGCGCCTGTAGTTCTAAAAAGGCGGATCTAAGAACAGAAGCAGGGGTCGCATTTTTCGGCATCGACGTCAGCCCAAGTTGGATGTGGGCCTCAGCGCGCGACCATGGAGGAAAACGCGTTTCCCCTCGGGTAAGGGCCGGCGATGGCGGAACGTCCAAATGCCGAAGTAGCAGTCGAAATCGAACCCCTGGAGGGAGCAAAGCAGAGGAGCTAACTAAATATTGCCGGTCAAGTGAATCCTCGTAAAATGCCGCGAAGGACGGGTGGTCAGGCAAGCTGGAAAGTCGACAGGCATAACTACATAAGAGCATCTCACGCCTGAAAGACAGCGGAGGCTCTGCAGCCTCAGCGTAAAGACTGGGCACGGGACTAGTTGTAAAGGCCCCTGTAGCGACTCTAATACCACGATGATGAATATGGGATTCAAACGACGTAACACAGATGGACGTGCCGACGAATAAACGATACACCCGTAATCAAGTTTGGATCGGACCAAAGAGCGATAAAGGCGAAGAAGGACGGTCCGATCAGCTCCCCAGGATGTGCCACTTAAAACACGTAAAATATTAAGAGAACGGTCACACTTTGCTTTTAAAAAGGAAACGTGCGAGGTCCAACACAACTTCCTATCAAAAATCAACCCCAAAAATTTCGCCTCGTCTGCAAACGGAAGTATCCCTGGCCCAAGATGGAGAGAGGGCGGAGGGAAATACTTCCGGCGCCAGAAGTTGATGCAGACGGATTTCTCGGCGGAGAAATTAAAGCCGTTGGCGTTACTCCAGGCGTAGAGACGGTCGATACAGCTCTGGAGACGGCGTTCGAGTAGACAGGTCCGCCGTGAACTGCAATAAATAGCGAAATCGTCAACAAAAAGGGACGATGAAATGCCAGGTGGAATACAATCAACAATGGGGTTGATAGCAATCGCAAAAAGTGTGACACTGAGTACAGAGCCCTGCGGTACTCCGTTCTCTTGAATAAAACGACGAGATAAAACCGAGCCCACACGTACACGAAAGACGCGGTCCGTCATGAACTCCCTAAGAAATATGGGAAGACGACCGCGGATATTCCATGCGTGAAGTGTACGTAAAATGCCGCCCCTCCAACAAGTGTCATAAGCTTTCTCCAGGTCAAAAAATACAGCCACGGTTTGACAGTTTCTCAGAAATTCATTCATAATATGCGTCGACAAGGACACCAGATGGTCGACGGTAGAGCGATAGCGACGAAACCCGCACTGAGCGTTCGCTAGAAGTTTCTGAGACTCAAGCCACCATGTCAACCGCCCGTTGATCATGCGCTCCATCACCTTGCAAATGCAACTGGTGAGGGAGATAGGGTGGTAGCTGGAAGGTAGTTGGCGATCCTTCCCAGGCTTAAGTATAGGCACAATGGTGGCTTCGCGCCAAACGGAAGGAAAAAGGCCGTCTTGCCAAATACGGTTATAGACCTGTAAGAGAAATAGTTTACTGTCGGCTGAAAGGTTCTTTAACATCAGGACATGAATGCCGTCCGGCCCGGGAGCGGAGTGCCGAGAGCAATGAAGAGCGTGCTCCAGCTCCCTCATTGTGAATAGTTCGTTATAGCATTCATCATTAACAGACCGAAAAGTATATGATGCGGAATCCTGCCGGTCTTTAATAGAGCGAAAGCCGGCGGAATAATGGTCTGAACTGGAAACCGCCTCAAAGGCAGAACCCAGAGTGTTAGCGATGGCAGCCGGATCCACTATGGTGGCATTAGAAACCTGAAGGCCAGAAACAGTACAATGTGACACTTTACCTGAGAAGCGACGAAGTTTATCCCAAACAACGGATGAAGGCGTAAAACGATTAAAAGACTCGACAAAACGAGCCCAAGATGCCTTCTTGCTATCCTGAATAATGCGACGAGCCCTGGCGCGCGATTGTTTAAAAGTCACCAAATTATCAAGTGTAGGGTGTCGCCGAAACACCCTAAGTGCATCCTACGGGCACGAACGGCGTCCCGACAATCCTCGTTCCACCACGGAAAAGGTGGCCGCCGAGGTTGGGAGGATGAACGGGGTATTGCGCGTTCGGCGGCAGAGAAAATAACAGACGTAAGGTGCTGCACTAGTTGGTGAATGTAGGAGAAGGGCTGGTCGTCAAAATGCACGAAGCTGGAATACAAGCTCCAGTCGGCTTTTGCGAATATCCAGGTAGGTACTCTGGAATGCTGTACGTGGTGCGACAGAAGAGAAACGATGCAGGGGTAATGGTCGCTGGAGTAGGTGTCAGCGACGACGTTCCACTGAAGACGACGTGCAAGCTGGAGTGAGCAAATTGCAAGGTCCAGGTGAGAAAATGTACCAGAAGAATCAGAAATAAAAGTAGGTGCACCTGTATTGAGGATGGAAAGATTGAACTGATAAAAAATGTCGGAAAGAAGAGTTCCCCTCGCACAAGCCCTTGGCGAACCCCATAGTGGGTGATGGGCATTAAAATCTCCCAACAGAAGAAATGGTGTTGGGAGAGCGGACAGGAGAGATCGAATGTCCGCGGGAGCGAGGGGAGACGATGGAGGTGTATACACAGAGCAAACAGAAAACAAAAAGCCGGGTAAGTGAAGGCGAACGGCAACAGCTTGCAAGTCGGATGTAAGGGTGACAGGTGTAAAATGAACGTCATTACGCACCAAAATCAGGACACCACCATGAGCAGGAGTACCCTCCTCCGGTTCAAGGTCGTAGCGAACCGGAGTATATCCTCGGAGATCAAAAGGATCGTGAGGGCGAAGCTTAGTCTCCTGTAAACATACGACCATAGGCGAATGGGAACGCAATAAAAGTTGCAGTTCCGCCCTATGCGATCGTACACCACGTACATTCCAGGTCAGGATAGCCATTAAGAATAAGGGGATAAACTGTCTATTTGGAAGGGCGGCTTAAAATTACCTTTTGTTTAACCTTTGGGCTCGGGCTTTTTGTATGGAGTTGGTCAGACTCCATAGCTTCCTCGGAGGGAGGGCCCACGCGCTCAGTGCCAGAAACCGATTCAAGCGCCGTGAATCGGTTCTGGGTGGCGATGGGTGAAGGGTGCCGCTGAGCGCGGCTTGTCCCAGGACCATCCTGGGACAGCGACCTCCGAGGAGGAGAAGGTGAACCTTTGTTACCGCGCGCACGCGGAGGGTCTTTCAAAAAATCTTCCCTACGTAGTTTCTGCTTGGGCGTCTTATCAGCGGCTTGCGACTTCACTGACTTTGGACCAGGTTAATAGGGCTTGGTAACAGTAGCTTTAATAGACGGCCGGATGGTAGTGGCGGTTAATCCAGTCAAGGTCCAGGTCTGAGTTTCGGCATCTACTCGTGGTACTGGCGAGGCAACAACAGAACTAAATGTGCCAGATCGCAGGAGTGAAGGTTGGCGCGCATGGAAACGCCTCCGGGCTTCGGCGAAGGAGAGTTTCTCCTTTACCCGGATCTCCTGGATCGCCTTCTCGTCCAAGTACCGCGGACAGTCGGCAAACGAAGCAGAATGTGACCCTTTACAATTAACGCAGACGGGGGCTGTTGAACAGGCACCTTCGTGTGAGGGCTGGCTACATGATGCACAGATGTTAACGGCACTCTTACATGAGACTTGCGTATGCCCAAAACGTTGGCACCTAAAACAACGCAGAGGTCTAGGAATATAAGGCCTCACAGAAATACGTTCGTACCCTGCGGAGATGCTCGTGGGCAGATCGACGCCATCAAATGTTAGAAACAGGGTACGAGTGGGTACCAATACGCCGTCGCGTTTGGCCTGCACTCGATGAACCGCTGTCACCTTCTGGTCTGCAAGATATTCGACCAGGTCCTCGTCCGATATGCCATCGAGGCTATGCGTGGTGACAACGCCTCGACAAGAATTCAAGGTGCGGTGCTTCTCAACACGGATAGGATAATCGTGGAGAAGCGTGGCGCTCAACAGGGACTTACTTTGTGCCTCGGAATTGCTTTGCACTAACAACGAACCATTACGAAGCCGAGTGCAGGAAAGAACCGGACCAGCAATTGAGTCAATGCCCTTCTGGATGACAAAAGGGTTCACCTTCTCGAATGATTGTCCTTCCTCTGTACGGGTAATCACTAAGTAACAACCAGCTGTTGGCGGTGCTACTTCTGTTACTAAAACTTTTCGGCGCTTGTTGTTTATAATGGAGAAAGGGTGCTCCATAGCGAAAAAAAATCCTCCACCATTGCAACCGTCTCCGACCTCGGGCTCTGACTTCCCGGGCGTTACCCCGGCTTGGGTGAGTGGCCTATCTATACCTAGCTCACCCCAGGGTCACACCTCCCAGAACATAGACAGAGGGACCCAATCGCCGTCGGAAGCCAGCAGCTCATGCAATGGCCCCCCGCGGGACTGCAGTTGAACAGCGGATACGAACAACAACCCTACATGACGACCCCGGGTGGTGGGGTGATGATGATGATATGCGGTTTAAGGGCGCTAAACTGCTAGGGTCATCAGCGCCCTTACAATGTGTAAAATCTAAGGTCAAAATATAAAAGGTAAAAAAACCGCATAATTAAAAAACGGGACACAAACCCGCGATGTCCAAAAAGTTAAAACTAACAATAGCATAACAATAACAATAACAACAAGAATAAAAATAACAACAAGAATAACAATAACAACAATAATAACAATAAATATATCTCAAAAACCAACACACTAAAAGCATAGCCAATAAAAGATTAAAACGTGTCAAGAACTGTAGAATGCGGGACATGAGCGCCATATGTCTCTGGGGGGTAAGTCCCTATAAAAACATACAGAATCAAATAACAAAGCTAAAAGACGCTCAGCGCATCAAATGCGACGATTAAAATCAATGTCACTTATAAAACGTAAAAGACATTCTACAGCATGCGCGTCGTCTGCCAAAACGTTGGCTATGCCAACAGGCATGATGATGATGATGATGAAATGCGGCTTAAGGGCGCTAAACTGCTGAGGTCATCAGCGCCCTTACAAGGTATAAAATATAAAGTCAAAAAATAAAAGATAGGTAAAAAACCGCATAATTAAAAAACGGGACACAAACCCGCGATGTCAAAAAGCTAAAACTAACAATATAACAATAACAAATATAACAATAACAATAAAAACAATAATAACAATAACAGCAATAATAACAAGACAAAGATCTGAAAAACAACACACTAAAAGCATAGGCAGTAAAGGATTAAAACGTGTCAGGTACTGTAGAATGCGAGGGACATGAGCGCCATATGTCCACTGGGGATAAGAGTTCCCATAAAAACCGACAGGATAAAAGTACGAAGCTAACAGACGCTCAACGCATTAAATGCGCAGATTAAAATCACTGTCATGAATAAAACGTAAAACACATTCCACACCATGCGTGTCGTCTGCCAAAACGTTGGCTAGGCCAACAGGCAGACCCACACGAGCACGCAATGAAGCTAAAACCTGACACTCTGTTAAAATGTGACGCACCGTTAAGGGCACGTCACACTGCCCACAGACGGGTGCGGGGTCACCACTGAGCAAATACCTATGACTAAAAACACAATGTCCAATCCGTAGACGAGCTAAAATTACCTCTTCCCGACGACAAGAACGAGAAGAGGTACCCCAGATGAACGGGAAAGGCTTAACCTCCCGCAACTTGTTCCCCCGGAGGGCCGTCCACTCATCGCGCCAGCGCGAGAGGATGCGGCGACGTAAAATAACATACGAATCTGACGAGGGAACAACGGAAGTAAAAAATCTGGGTAATAAAATCGCCGATTTCGCAGCGGCGTCGGCAGACTCGTTACCTGAGATGCCCACATGACCTGGAATCCACATAAAGGAGACGCTGATGCCAGAGACACCGAGCGAGTGGAGCAGGTCATGTATGCGCTGTACGAGTGGGTGGTAAGTGTACAGCGCATGAATAGCCTGAAGGGCACTCAGAGAGTCCGTACAAATAAAACAGTGCCGTAAGTCGTGCCGCTGAATGAATAAAACAGATTGATAAATGCTAAAAAGTTCGGCGGTAAAAATTGAACATTGTCGAGGTAAACGAAAAGTAAAACTCTGTACACCAAAAACAAAGGCACATCCTACTCCAACATCAGTCTTAGACCCATCAGTATATATAAAATGACAGTCCCCGAACTGCGCCTGTAGTTCTAAAAAGGCGGATCTAAGAACAGTAGCAGGGGTCGCATTTTTCGGCATCGACGTCAGCCCAAGTTGGATGTGGGCCTCAGCGCGCGACCATGGAGGAAAACGCGTTTCCCCTCGGGTAAGGGCCGGCGCTGGCGGAACGTCCAAATGCCGAAGTAGCAGTCGAAATCGAACCCCTGGAGGGAGCAAAGCAGAGGAGCTAACTAAATATTGCCGGTCAAGTGAATCCTCGTAAAATGCCGCGAAGGACGGGTGGTCAGGCAAGCTGGAAAGTCGACAGGCATAACTACATAAGAGCATCTCACGCCTGAAAGACAGCGGAGGCTCTGCAGCCTCAGCGTAAAGACTGGGCACGGGGCTAGTTGTAAAGGCCCCTGTAGCGACTCTAATACCACGATGATGAATGGGATTCAAACGACGTAACACAGATGGACGTGCCGACGAATAAACGATACACCCGTAATCAAGTTTGGATCGGACCAAAGAGCGATAAAGGCGAAGAAGGACGGTCCGATCAGCTCCCCGGGATGTGCCACTTAAAACACGTAAAATATTAAGAGAACGGTCACACTTTGCTTTTAAAAAGGAAACGTGCGAGGTCCAACACAACTTCCTATCAAAAATCAACCCCAAAAATTTCGCCTCGTCTGCAAACGGAAGTATCCCTGGCCCAAGATGGAGAGAGGGCGGAGGGAAATACTTCCGGCGCCAGAAGTTGATGCAGACGGATTTCTCGGCGGAGAAATTAAAGCCGTTGGCGTTACTCCAGGCGTAGAGACGGTCGATACAGCTCTGGAGACGGCGTTCGAGTAGACAGGTCCGCCGTGAACTGCAATAAATAGCGAAATCGTCAACAAAAAGGGACGATGAAATGCCAGGTGGAATACAATCAACAATGGGGTTGATAGCAATCGCAAAAAGTGTGACACTGAGTACAGAGCCCTGCGGTACTCCGTTCTCTTGAATAAAACGACGAGATAAAACCGAGCCCACACGTACACGAAAGACGCGGTCCGTCATGAACTCCCTAAGAAATATGGGAAGACGACCGCGGATATTCCATGCGTGAAGTGTACGTAAAATGCCGCCCCTCCAACAAGTGTCATAAGCTTTCTCCAGGTCAAAAAATACAGCCACGGTTTGACACTTTCTCACAAATCCATTCATAATATGCGTCGACAAGGACACCAGATGGTCGACGGTAGAGCGATAGCGACGAAACCCGCACTGAGCGTTCGCTAGAAGTTTCTGAGACTCAAGCCACCATGTCAACCGCCCGTTGATCATGCGCTCCATCACCTTGCAAATGCAACTGGTGAGGGAGATAGGGCGGTAGCTGGAAGGTAGTTGGCGATCCTTCCCAGGCTTAAGTATAGGGACAATGGTGGCTTCGCGCCAAACGGAAGGAAAAATGCCGTCCTGCCAAATACGGTTATAGACCTGTAAGAGAAAGAGTTTACTGTCGGCTGAAAGGTTCTTTAACATCAGGACATGAATGCCGTCCGGCCCAGGAGCGGAGTGCCGAGAGCAATGAAGAGCATGCTCCAGCTCCCTCATTGTGAAAAGTTCATTATAACACTCAATATTAGCAGATCGAAAATTAAAGGTGTCGGAATCCAGCCGGTCTTTGATAGAGCGAAAGCCGGCGGAATAATGGTCCGAATTGGATACCGCCTCAAAGGCAGCACCCAGAGTGTTAGCGATGGCAGCCGGATCCACTATGGTGGCATTAGAAACCTGTAGGCCAGAAACAGTACAATGCGACACTTTACCTGAGAAGCGACGAAGTTTATCCCAAACAACAGATGAAGGCGTAAAGCGATTAAAAGACTCGACAAAACGAGCCCACGACGCCTTCTTGCTATCCTGAATAGTGCGACGAGCCCTGGCGCGCGATTGTTTAAAAGTCACCAAATTATCAAGTGTAGGGTGGCGCCGAAACACCCTAAGTGCAGCCCTACGAGCACGAACGGCGGCCCGACAATCCTCGTTCCACCACGGAACAGGCATTCGCCGAGGGTGAGAGGATGAACGGGGAATGGCGCGTTCGGCGGCTGAGAAAATAATAGACGTAAGGTGCTGCACTAGTTGATTAATGTCGGAGAAGGGCTGGTCGTCAAAATGCACGAGGCTGGAATACAAGCTCCAGTCGGCTTTTGCGAATATCCAGGTAGGTACTCTGGAATGCTGTACGTGGTGCGACAGAAGAGAAACGATGCAGGGGAAATGGTCGCTGGAGTAGGTGTCAGCGACGACGTTCCACTGAAGACGACGTGCAAGCTGGATGGAGCAAATCGCAAGGTCCAAGTGAGAGAAGGTACCAGAAGAATCAGAAATAAAAGTAGGTGCACCGGTATTGAGGATGGAAAGATTGAACTGATAAAAAATGTCGGAAAGAAGAGTTCCCCTCGCACAAGCCCTTGGCGAACCCCATAGTGGGTGATGGGCATTAAAATCTCCCAACAGAAGAAATGGTGTTGGGAGAGCGGACAGGAGAGATCGAATGTCCGCGGGAGCGAGGGGAGACGATGGAGGTGTATACACAGAACAAACAGAAAAGAAAAAACCGGGTAACTGCAGTCTAATGGCAACAGCTTGCAAGTCGGACGTAAGTGTGATAGGATGAAAATGAACGTCATTACGCACCAACAACATGACACCTCCATGAGCAGGAGCACCCTCCTCCGGTTCAAGATCGTAGCGAACCGGAGTGTACCCTCGGAGATCGAAAGGGTCTTGAGGGCGAAGCTTGGTCTCCTGCAAACACACGACCATAGGTGAATGGGAACGCAATAAAAGTTGCAGTTCCGCCCTATGCGATCGTACACCACGTACATTCCAGCTCAGGATAGCCATGAATAAAAGGGATAAACTGTCTACTTAGAAGGGCGGCTTAAAATTACCTTTTGTTTAACCTTTGGGCTCGGGCTTTTTGTATGGAGTTGGTCAGACTCCATAGCTTCCTCGGAGGGAGGGCCCACGCGCTCAGTGCCAGAAACCGATTCAAGCGCCGTGAATCGGTTCTGGGTGGCGATGGGTGAGGGGTGCCGCTGAGCGCGGCTTGTCCCAGGACCTTCCTGGGACAGCGACCTCCGAGGAGGAGAAGGTGAACTTTTGCTACCGCGCGCACGCGGAGGGTCTTTCAAGAAATCTTCCCTACGTAGTTTCTGCTTGGGCTTCTTTTCAGCGGCGTGCGACTTCATTGACTTTGGACCAGGTTTATAAGGCTTGGTAACAGTAGCTTTAATAGACGGCCGGATGGTAGTGGCGGTTAATCCAGTCAAGGTCCAGGTCTGAGTTTCGGCATCTACTCGTGGTACTGGCGAGGCAACAACAGAACTAAATGTGCCAGATCGCAGGAGGGAAGGTTGGCGCGCATGGTAACGCCTCCGGGCTTCAGCGAAGGAGAGTTTTTCCTTTACCCGGATCTCCTGGATCGCCTTCTCGTCCAAGTACCGCGGACAGTCGGCAAACGAAGCAGAATGACACCCTTTACAATTAACGCAGACGGGGGCTGTTGAACAGGTACCTTCGTGTGAGGGCTGGCTACATGTTGCACAGATGTTAACGGCACTCTTACATGAGACTTGCGTATGCCCAAAACGTTGGCATTTAAAACAACGCAGAGGTCTAGGAATATAAGGCCTCACAGAAATCCGTTCGTACCCTGCGGAAATGCTCGTGGGCAGATCGACGCCATCAAATGTAATAAACAGCGTACGAGTGGGTACCAATACGCCGTCGCGTTTGGCCTGCACTCGATGGACCGCTGTCACCTTCTGGTCTGCAAGATATTCTACCAGGTCCTCGTCCGATATATCATCGAGGCTATGGGTGGTAATAACGCCTCGACAGGAATTCAATGTGCGGTGCTTCTCGACACGGATAGGATAGCCGTGGAGAAGCGTAGCGCGCAACAAGGTCTTACTTTGCAGATCGGATTTCGTTTGGGCTAATAAGGAACCATTCCGTAGACGAGTGCAGGACTGAACCGCACCAGCAATTGCATCAATGCCCTTTTGAATGATGAAAGGGTTCACCTTCTCAAAGCTTTGTCCTTCTTCGGTTCGTGAAATGACCAAGTAACAACCAGTTGTCGGTGGTGTCACTTCTGTTACATAGACTTTTCGGCGCTTGTTAGTAGTAATGGAGGAAGGGTGCTCCATAGCGAAAGAAATCCTCCACCATTGCAACCGTCTCCGACCTCGGGCTCTGACTTCTCGGGCGTTACCCCGGCTTGGGTGAGTGGCCTATCTATACCAGACTCACCCCAGGGTCACACCTCCCAGAACATAGACAGAGGGACCCAATCGCCGTCAGAAGTCAGCAGCTCATGCAATGGCCCCCCCGCGGGACTGCAGTTGAACAGCGGATACGAACACATACCCTACATGACGACCCCGGGTGGTGGGGATGACGCCATTACCCACTCACCCAGCTGCGCACGCGGTGCGCGGGTATCCGTCAGGCTGTGTCCACGGAGGATTTAAATAAAAAGATAAAAGAAACTAAAACAGTGTGGGCGTTTCGCACGCAAGGTAGGCCGGCGGGGAAGAAAAAGAGATATGCGAATGTCATGGTGCGAAATGGCCGGAAAGTGATAAGGGAAGAAAGAAACGATGGTGAGGTGCGGTATGAATGGAATGTAAAGAACGCACGAGAGCCTACCTTGTGTCCACCGGTCACTTGAAGAACCCACCTCGACCGGATGGGGGTGAGGGGATGAATGTGGCGATGAATGGCTCGGGAACCCCCGGGTGCGCCAAAAACCCGTACTCACATAAGGTGAGCCCCTGAGGGGGCCAACAGGCAGACCCAGGCGAACGCGCAGTGGAGCTAAAACTTGACACTCAGTTAAAATGTGAAGCACCGTTAAGGGCACGTCACACTGCTGACACAGCGGAGCGGGATAACCACTGAGCAGGTAACTATGACTAAAACGACAATGTCCAATTCGTAAACGGGCTAAAAGTACCTCTTCCCGACGTAAAGAACGAGAAGAGGTACCCCAGATTAACGGGAGAGGCTTAACCTCCCGCAACTGGTTCCCCCGGAGGGCCGTCCACTCATCGCGCCAGCGCGAGAGGATGCGGCGACGTAAAATAACACACGAATCTGACGAGGGAACAACAGAGGTAAAAAATCTGGGTAATAAAATCGCCGATTTCGCAGCGGCGTCGGCAGACTCATTACCTGAGATGCCCACATGACCTGGAATCCACATGAAGGACACGCTGATGCCAGTGACATCAAGCGAGTGGAGCAGGTCATGTATGCGCTGTACAAGCGGGTGGTAATGGTACAGCGCAGTAATAGTCTGAAGGGCACTCAGAGAGTCCGTACAAATAAAACAGTGCTGTAAGGCGTGCCGCTGAATGTATAAAATAAATTGATAAATGCTAAAAAGTTCGGCGGTAAAATTGAACATTGTCCAGGTAAACAAAACTTAAAACTACAGTTACCAGAAACAAAGGCACATCCAACTCCAGCTTCAGTCTTAGATCCATCGGTAAAGATAAAATGGAAGTCTCCGAATTGAGCCCGTACTTCTAAAAAAGCCGATCTAAAGACTGAAGCAGGGGTCTCAGTCTTCGGCATCGACGTTAGCCCAAGGTGACAGTGGGCCTCAGCGCGAGACCATGGAGGAAAACGCGTTTCCCCCCGTGCAAGGGCCGGCGCTGTCGGAACGTCTAAATGCCGAAGGAGCTGTCGAAAGCGAACCCCTGGTGGGAGCAAAGCGGAGGAGCTAATAAAATAGTGACGATCAAGTGACTCCTCGAAAAATAACTCGAAGGACGGGTGGTCAGGCAAGCTTGAGAGTCGACAAGCATAGCTGCACAAGAGCATCTCACGCCTGAAGGACAGCGGAGGCTCTGCAGCTTCAGCATACAGGCTAAAAACAGGGCTGGTTGGAAAGGCCCCTGTAGCGACTCTTATGCCACGATGGTGAATGGCATTCAATCGACGTAACACAGATGGACGTGCCGACGAATAAACAATACACCCGTAATCAAGCTTGGATCGGACCAAAGAGCGATAAAGGCGAAGAAGGACGGTCCGATCAGCTCCCCAGGATGTGCCACTTAAAACACGTAAAATATTAAGAGAACGGTCACACTTTGCTTTTAAAAAGGAAACGTGCGAGGTCCAACACAACTTCCTGTCAAAAATCAACCCCAAAAATTTCGCCTCGTCTGCAAACGGAAGTATCCCTGGCCCAAGATGGAGAGAGGGCGGAGGGAAATACTTCCGGCGCCAAAAGTTGATGCAGACGGATTTCTCGGCGGAGAAACTAAAGCCGTTGGCGTTACTCCAGGCGTAGAGACGGTCGATACAGCTCTGGAGACGGCGCTCGAGTAGACAGGTCCGCCGTGAACTACAATAAATAGCGAAATCGTCAACAAAAAGTGACGATGAAATGCCAGGTGGAATACAATCAACAATGGGGTTGATAGCAATCGCAAAAAGTGTGACACTGAGTACAGAGCCCTGCGGTACTCCGTTCTCTTGAATAAAACGACGAGATAAAACCGAGCCCACACGTACACGAAAGGCGCTGTCCGTCATAAACTCCCGAAGAAATATGGGAAGACGACCGCGCATATTCCAATCGTGAAGTGTACGTAAAATGCCGCCCCTCCAACAAGTGTCATAAGCTTTCTCCAGGTCAAAAAATACAGCCACGGTTTGACACTTTCTCAGAAATCCATTCATAATATGCGTCGACAAGGACACCAGATGGTCGACGGTAGAGCGATAGCGACGAAACCCGCACTGAGCGTTCGCTAGAAGTTTCTGAGACTCAAGCCACCATGTCAACCGCCCGTTGATCATGCGCTCCATCACCTTGCAAATGCAACTGGTGAGAGAGATAGGGCGGTAGCTGGAAGGTAGTTGGCGATCCTTCCCAGGCTTAAGTATAGGGACAATGGTGGCTTCGCGCCAAACGGAAGGAAAAATGCCGTCTTGCCAAATACGGTTATAGACCTGTAAGAGAAATAGTTTACTGTCGGCTGAAAGGTTCTTTAACATCAGGACATGAATGCCGTCCGGCCCGGGAGCGGAGTGCCGAGAGCAATGAAGAGCGTGCTCCAGCTCCCTCATTGTGAATAGTTCGTTATAGCATTCATCATTAGCAGACCGAAAAGTATATGATGCGGAATCCTGCCGGTCTTTAATAGAGCGAAAGCCGGCGGAATAATGGTCTGAACTGGAAACCGCCTGAAAGGCAGAACCCAGAGTGTTAGCGATGGCAGCCGGATCCACTATGGTGGCATTAGAAACCTGAAGGCCAGAAACAGTACAATGTGACACTTTACCTGAGAAGCGACGAAGTTTATCCCAAACAACGGATGAAGGCGTAAAACGATTAAAAGACTCGACAAAACGAGCCCAAGATGCCTTCTTGCTATCCTGAATAATGCGACGAGCCCTGGCGCGCGATTGTTTAAAAGTCACCAAATTATCAAGTGTAGGGTGTCGCCGAAACACCCTAAGTGCAGTCCTACGGGCACGAACGGCGTCCCGACAATCCTCGTTCCACCACGGAACAGGTGGCCGCCGAGGTTGGGCGGATGAACGGGGTATTGCACGTTCGGCGGATGAGAAAATAATAGACGTAAGGTGCTGCACTAGTTGATTAATGTCGGAGAAGGGCTGGTCGTCAAAATGCACGAGGCTGGAATACAAGCTCCAGTCGGCTTTTGCGAATATCCAGGTAGGAACCCTGGAATGCTGTACGTGGTGGGACAGAAGAGAAACGATGCAGGGGAAATGGTCGCTGGAGTAGGTGTCAGCGACGACGTTCCACTGAAGGCGACGTGCAAGCTGGATTGAGCAAAGGGCAAGGTCCAGGTGAGAGAAAGTACCAGAAGAATCAGAAATAAAAGTAGGTGCACCTGTATTGAGGATGGAAAGATTGAACTGATAAAAAATGTCGGAAAGAAGAGTTCCCCTCGCACAAGCCCTTGGCGAACCCCATAGTGGGTGATGGGCATTAAAATCTCCCAACAGAAGAAATGGTGTTGGGAGAGCGGACAGGAGAGATCGAATGTCCGCGGGAGCGAGGGGAGACGATGGAGGTGTATACAAAGAACAAACAGAAAAGAAAAAACCGGGTAACTGCAGTCTAATGGTAACAGCTTGCAAGTCGGATGTAAGTGTGACAGGTGTAAAATGAACGTCGTTACGCACTAAGAACATGACACCTCCATGAGCAGGAGTACCCTCCTCCGGTTCAAGGTCGTAGCGAACCGGAGTATATCCTCGGAGATCAAAAGGATCGTGAGGGCGAAGCTTAGTCTCCTGCAAACATACGACCATAGGCGAATGGGAACGCAATAAAAGTTGCAGTTCCGCCCTATGCGATCGTACACCACGTACATTCCAGGTCAGGATAGCCATTAAGAATAAGGGGATAAACTTTCTATTTAGAAGGGCGGCATAAAATTACCTTTTGTTTAACCTTTGGGCTCGGGCTTTTGGTATGGAGTTGGTCAGACTCCATAGCTTCCTCGGAGGGAGGGCCCACGCGCTCAGTGCCAGAAACCGATTCAAGCGCCGTGAATCGGTTCTGGGTGGCGATGGGTGAAGGGTGCCGCTGAGCGCGGCTTGTCCCAGGACCATCCTGGGACAGCGACCTCCGAGGAGGAGAAGGTGAACTTTTGTTACCGCGCGCACGCGGAGGGTCTTTCAAAAAATCTTCCCTACGAAGTTTCTGCTTGGGCTTCTTTTCAACGGCTTGCGACTTCATTGACTTGGGACCAGGTTTATACGGCTTGGTAACTGTAGCCTTAATAGACGGCCGGATGGTAGTGGCGGTTAATCCAGTCAAGGTCCAGGTCTGAGTTTCGGCATCTACTCGTGGTACTGGCGAGGCAACAACAGAACTAAATGTGCCAGATCGCAGGAGTGAAGGTTGGCGCGCATGGTAACGCCTCCGGGCTTCAGCGAAGGAGAGTTTTTCCTTTACCCGGATCTCCTGGATCGCCTTCTCGTCCAAGTACCGCGGACAGTCGGCAAACGAAGCAGAATGAGACCCTTTACAATTAACGCAGACGGGGGCTGTTGAACAGGTACCTTCGTGTGAGGGCTGGCTACAGGTTGCACAGATGTTAACGGCACTCTTACATGAGACTTGCGTATGCCCAAAACGTTGGCATTTAAAACAACGCAGAGGTCTAGGAATATAAGGCCTCACAGAAATCCGTTCGTACCCTGCGGAAATGCTCGTGGGCAGATCGACGCCATCAAATGTAATAAACAGGGTACGAGTGGGTACCAATACGCCGTCGCGTTTGGCCTGCACTCGATGCACTGCAGTCACCTTTTGATCGGATAGATATTCTACGAGATCCTCGTCCGATATACCATCGAGGCTATGGGTGGTAACGACGCCCCGACAGGAGTTCAATGTGCGGTGCTTCTCAACACAGATGGGGTAACCGTGGAGAAGCGTAGCGCGCAACAAGGTCTTACTTTGCTCATCGGACTTAGTTTGTGCCAATAAGGAACCATTCCGTAGACGAGTGCATGATTGAACCGCACCAGCAATAGCATCTATGCCCTTCTGAATTATAAAAGGGTTCACCTTCTCAAAGTTTTGTCCTTCTTCTGTTCTCGAAATGACCAAGTAACAACCAGAAGACGGCGGTGCTACTTCTGTTACAATGACTTTTCGGCGCTTGTTGTTAATAATGGAGAAAGGGTGCTCCATAGCGAAAAATATCCTCCACCATTGCAACCGTCTCCGACCTCGGGCTCTGACTTCTCGGGCGTTACCCCGGCTTGGGTGAGTGGGCTATCTATACCAGACTCACCCCAGGGTCACACCTCCCAGAACATAGACAGAGGGACCCAATCGCCGTCAGAAGTCAGCAGCTCATGCAATGGCCCCCCCGCGGGACTGCAGTTGAACAGCGGATACGAACACAAACCCTACATGACGACCCCGGGTGGTGGGGATGACGCCATTACCCACTCACCCAGCTGCGCACGCGGTGCGCGGGTATCCGTCAGGCTGTGTCCACGGAGGATTGAAATAAAAAGATAAAAGAAACTAAAACTGTGTGGGCGTTTCGCACGCAAGGTAGGCCGGCGGGGAAGAAAAAGAGATATGCGAATGTCGTGGTGCGAAATGGCCGGAAAATGATAAGGGAAGAAAGAAACGATGGTGAGGTGCGGTATGAATGGAATGCAAAGAACGCACGAGAGCCTACCTTGGGTCCACCGGTCACTGGAAGAACCCACCTCGACCGGATGGTGGTGAGGGGATGAATATGGCGATGATTGGCTCGGGAACCCCCGGGTGCGCCAAAATCCCGTACTCACTTAAGGTGAGCCCCTGAGGGGTGGGTGGTGGGGATGACGCTATTACCCACTCACCCAGCTGCGCACCCAGTGCGCGGGTATCCGTCAGGCTGTGTCCACGGAGGATTTAAATAAAAAGATAAAAGAAACTAAAACTGTGTGGGCGTTTCGCACGCAAGGTAGGCCGGCGGGGAAGAAAAAGAGATATGCGAATGTCGTGGTACGAAATGGCCGGAAAGTGATTAGGGAAGAAAGAAACGATGGTGAGGTGCGGTATGAATGGAATGCAAAGAACGCACGAGAGCCTACCTTGGGTCCACCGGTCACTTGAAGAACCCACCTCGACCGGATGGGGGTGAGGGGATGAATGTGGCGATGATTGGCTCGGGAACCCCCGGGTGCGCCAAAAACCCATACTCACATAAGGTGAGCCCCTGAGGGGGCGACACTTTACCTGAGAAGCGACGAAGTTTATCCCAAACAACGGATGAGGGCGTAAAACGATTAAAAGACTCGACAAAACGAGCCCAAGATGCCTTCTTGCTATCCTGAATAATGCGACGAGCCCTGGCGCGCGATTGTTTAAAAGTCACCAAATTATCAAGTGTAGGGTGGCGCCGAAACACCCTAAGTTCAGTCCTACGGGCACGAACGACGTCCCGACAATCCTCGTTCCACCACGGAACAGGTGGCCGCCGAGGTAGGGAGGATGAACGGGGTATTGCGCGATCGGCGGCAGAGAAAATAATAGACGTAAGGTGCTGCACTAGTTGGTTAATGTCGGAGAAGGGCTGGTCGTCAAAATGCACGAGGCTGGAATACAAGCTCCAGTCGGCTTTTGCGAATATCCAGGTAGGTACTCTGGAATGCTGTACGTGGTGCGACAGAAGAGAAACGATGCAGGGGTAATGGTCGCTGGAGTAGGTGTCAGCGACGACGTTCCACTGAAGACGACATGCAAGCTGGAGTGAGCAAATGGAAGGGTCCAGGTGAGAGAATGTACCAGAAGAATCTGAAATAAAAGTAGGTGCACCTGTATTGAGGATGGAAAGATTTAACTGATAAAAAATGTCGGAAAGAAGAGTTCCTCTCGCACAAGCCCTTGGCGAACCCCACAGTGGGTGATGGGCATTAAAATCTCCCAACAGAAGAAATGGTGTTGGGAGAGCGGACAGGAGAGCTCGAATGTCCGCGGGAGCGAGACGAGACGATGGAGGGGATTACATAGAGCAAACAGAAAACATAAAGCCGGGTAAGTGAAGGCGAACGGCAACAGCTTGCAAGTCGGATGTAAGTGTGACGGGTTTAAAATGAACGTCGTTACGCACTAACAACATGACACCTCCATGAGCAGGAGTATCCTCCTCCGGTTCAAGGTCGTAGCGAACCGGAGTATATCCTCGGAGATCAAAAGGATCGTGAGGGCGAAGCTTAGTCTCCTGCAAACATACGACCATAGGCGAATGGGAACGCAATAAAAGTTGCAGTTCCGCCCTATGCGATCGTACACCACGTACATTCCAGGTCAGGATAGCCATTAAGAAAAAAGGGATAAACTGTCTACTTAGAAGGGCGGCTTAAAATTACCTTTTGTTTAACCTTGGGGCTCGGGCTTTTGGTATGGAGTTGGTCAGACTCCATAGCTTCCTCGGAGGGAGGGCCCACGCGCTCAGTGCCAGAAACCGATTCAAGCGCCGTGAATCGGTTCTGGGTGGCGATGGGTGAGGGGTGCCGCTGAGCGCGGCTTGTCCCAGGACCTTCCTGGGACAGCGACCTCCGAGGAGGAGAAGGTGAACTTTTGCTACCGCGCGCACGCGGAGGGTCTTTCAAGAAATCTTCCCTACGTAGTTTCTGCTTGGGCTTCTTTTCAGCGGCGTGCGACTTCATTGACTTTGGACCAGGTTTATAAGGCTTGGTAACAGTAGCTTTAATAGACGGCCGGATGGTAGTGGCGGTTAATCCAGTCAAGGTCCAGGTCTGAGTTTCGGCATCTACTCGTGGTACTGGCGAGGCAACAACAGAACTAAATGTGCCAGATCGCAGGAGGGAAGGTTGGCGCGCATGGTAACGCCTCCGGGCTTCAGCGAAGGAGAGTTTTTCCTTTACCCGGATCTCCTGGATCGCCTTCTCGTCCAAGTACCGCGGACAGTCGGCAAACGAAGCAGAATGACACCCTTTACAATTAACGCAGACGGGGGCTGTTGAACAGGTACCTTCGTGTGAGGGCTGGCTACATGTTGCACAGATGTTAACGGCACTCTTACATGAGACTTGCGTATGCCCAAAACGTTGGCATTTAAAACAACGCAGAGGTCTAGGAATATAAGGCCTCACAGAAATCCGTTCGTACCCTGCGGAAATGCTCGTGGGCAGATCGACGCCATCAAATGTAATAAACAGCGTACGAGTGGGTACCAATACGCCGTCGCGTTTGGCCTGCACTCGATGGACCGCTGTCACCTTCTGGTCTGCAAGATATTCTACCAGGTCCTCGTCCGATATATCATCGAGGCTATGGGTGGTAATAACGCCTCGACAGGAATTCAATGTGCGGTGCTTCTCGACACGGATAGGATAGCCGTGGAGAAGCGTAGCGCGCAACAAGGTCTTACTTTGCAGATCGGATTTCGTTTGGGCTAATAAGGAACCATTCCGTAGACGAGTGCAGGACTGAACCGCACCAGCAATTGCATCAATGCCCTTTTGAATGATGAAAGGGTTCACCTTCTCAAAGCTTTGTCCTTCTTCGGTTCGTGAAATGACCAAGTAACAACCAGTTGTCGGTGGTGTCACTTCTGTTACATAGACTTTTCGGCGCTTGTTAGTAGTAATGGAGGAAGGGTGCTCCATAGCGAAAGAAATCCTCCACCATTGCAACCGTCTCCGACCTCGGGCTCTGACTTCTCGGGCGTTACCCCGGCTTGGGTGAGTGGCCTATCTATACCAGACTCACCCCAGGGTCACACCTCCCAGAACATAGACAGAGGGACCCAATCGCCGTCAGAAGTCAGCAGCTCATGCAATGGCCCCCCCGCGGGACTGCAGTTGAACAGCGGATACGAACACATACCCTACATGACGACCCCGGGTGGTGGGGATGACGCCATTACCCACTCACCCAGCTGCGCACGCGGTGCGCGGGTATCCGTCAGGCTGTGTCCACGGAGGATTTAAATAAAAAGATAAAAGAAACTAAAACAGTGTGGGCGTTTCGCACGCAAGGTAGGCCGGCGGGGAAGAAAAAGAGATATGCGAATGTCATGGTGCGAAATGGCCGGAAAGTGATAAGGGAAGAAAGAAACGATGGTGAGGTGCGGTATGAATGGAATGTAAAGAACGCACGAGAGCCTACCTTGTGTCCACCGGTCACTTGAAGAACCCACCTCGACCGGATGGGGGTGAGGGGATGAATGTGGCGATGAATGGCTCGGGAACCCCCGGGTGCGCCAAAAACCCGTACTCACATAAGGTGAGCCCCTGAGGGGGCCAACAGGCAGACCCAGGCGAACGCGCAGTGGAGCTAAAACTTGACACTCAGTTAAAATGTGAAGCACCGTTAAGGGCACGTCACACTGCTGACACAGCGGAGCGGGATAACCACTGAGCAGGTAACTATGACTAAAACGACAATGTCCAATTCGTAAACGGGCTAAAAGTACCTCTTCCCGACGTAAAGAACGAGAAGAGGTACCCCAGATTAACGGGAGAGGCTTAACCTCCCGCAACTGGTTCCCCCGGAGGGCCGTCCACTCATCGCGCCAGCGCGAGAGGATGCGGCGACGTAAAATAACACACGAATCTGACGAGGGAACAACAGAGGTAAAAAATCTGGGTAATAAAATCGCCGATTTCGCAGCGGCGTCGGCAGACTCATTACCTGAGATGCCCACATGACCTGGAATCCACATGAAGGACACGCTGATGCCAGTGACATCAAGCGAGTGGAGCAGGTCATGTATGCGCTGTACAAGCGGGTGGTAATGGTACAGCGCAGTAATAGTCTGAAGGGCACTCAGAGAGTCCGTACAAATAAAACAGTGCTGTAAGGCGTGCCGCTGAATGTATAAAATAAATTGATAAATGCTAAAAAGTTCGGCGGTAAAATTGAACATTGTCCAGGTAAACAAAACTTAAAACTACAGTTACCAGAAACAAAGGCACATCCAACTCCAGCTTCAGTCTTAGATCCATCGGTAAAGATAAAATGGAAGTCTCCGAATTGAGCCCGTACTTCTAAAAAAGCCGATCTAAAGACTGAAGCAGGGGTCTCAGTCTTCGGCATCGACGTTAGCCCAAGGTGACAGTGGGCCTCAGCGCGAGACCATGGAGGAAAACGCGTTTCCCCCCGTGCAAGGGCCGGCGCTGTCGGAACGTCTAAATGCCGAAGGAGCTGTCGAAAGCGAACCCCTGGTGGGAGCAAAGCGGAGGAGCTAATAAAATAGTGACGATCAAGTGACTCCTCGAAAAATAACTCGAAGGACGGGTGGTCAGGCAAGCTTGAGAGTCGACAAGCATAGCTGCACAAGAGCATCTCACGCCTGAAGGACAGCGGAGGCTCTGCAGCTTCAGCATACAGGCTAAAAACAGGGCTGGTTGGAAAGGCCCCTGTAGCGACTCTTATGCCACGATGGTGAATGGCATTCAATCGACGTAACACAGATGGACGTGCCGACGAATAAACAATACACCCGTAATCAAGCTTGGATCGGACCAAAGAGCGATAAAGGCGAAGAAGGACGGTCCGATCAGCTCCCCAGGATGTGCCACTTAAAACACGTAAAATATTAAGAGAACGGTCACACTTTGCTTTTAAAAAGGAAACGTGCGAGGTCCAACACAACTTCCTGTCAAAAATCAACCCCAAAAATTTCGCCTCGTCTGCAAACGGAAGTATCCCTGGCCCAAGATGGAGAGAGGGCGGAGGGAAATACTTCCGGCGCCAAAAGTTGATGCAGACGGATTTCTCGGCGGAGAAACTAAAGCCGTTGGCGTTACTCCAGGCGTAGAGACGGTCGATACAGCTCTGGAGACGGCGCTCGAGTAGACAGGTCCGCCGTGAACTACAATAAATAGCGAAATCGTCAACAAAAAGTGACGATGAAATGCCAGGTGGAATACAATCAACAATGGGGTTGATAGCAATCGCAAAAAGTGTGACACTGAGTACAGAGCCCTGCGGTACTCCGTTCTCTTGAATAAAACGACGAGATAAAACCGAGCCCACACGTACACGAAAGGCGCTGTCCGTCATAAACTCCCGAAGAAATATGGGAAGACGACCGCGCATATTCCAATCGTGAAGTGTACGTAAAATGCCGCCCCTCCAACAAGTGTCATAAGCTTTCTCCAGGTCAAAAAATACAGCCACGGTTTGACACTTTCTCAGAAATCCATTCATAATATGCGTCGACAAGGACACCAGATGGTCGACGGTAGAGCGATAGCGACGAAACCCGCACTGAGCGTTCGCTAGAAGTTTCTGAGACTCAAGCCACCATGTCAACCGCCCGTTGATCATGCGCTCCATCACCTTGCAAATGCAACTGGTGAGAGAGATAGGGCGGTAGCTGGAAGGTAGTTGGCGATCCTTCCCAGGCTTAAGTATAGGGACAATGGTGGCTTCGCGCCAAACGGAAGGAAAAATGCCGTCTTGCCAAATACGGTTATAGACCTGTAAGAGAAATAGTTTACTGTCGGCTGAAAGGTTCTTTAACATCAGGACATGAATGCCGTCCGGCCCGGGAGCGGAGTGCCGAGAGCAATGAAGAGCGTGCTCCAGCTCCCTCATTGTGAATAGTTCGTTATAGCATTCATCATTAGCAGACCGAAAAGTATATGATGCGGAATCCTGCCGGTCTTTAATAGAGCGAAAGCCGGCGGAATAATGGTCTGAACTGGAAACCGCCTGAAAGGCAGAACCCAGAGTGTTAGCGATGGCAGCCGGATCCACTATGGTGGCATTAGAAACCTGAAGGCCAGAAACAGTACAATGTGACACTTTACCTGAGAAGCGACGAAGTTTATCCCAAACAACGGATGAAGGCGTAAAACGATTAAAAGACTCGACAAAACGAGCCCAAGATGCCTTCTTGCTATCCTGAATAATGCGACGAGCCCTGGCGCGCGATTGTTTAAAAGTCACCAAATTATCAAGTGTAGGGTGTCGCCGAAACACCCTAAGTGCAGTCCTACGGGCACGAACGGCGTCCCGACAATCCTCGTTCCACCACGGAACAGGTGGCCGCCGAGGTTGGGCGGATGAACGGGGTATTGCACGTTCGGCGGATGAGAAAATAATAGACGTAAGGTGCTGCACTAGTTGATTAATGTCGGAGAAGGGCTGGTCGTCAAAATGCACGAGGCTGGAATACAAGCTCCAGTCGGCTTTTGCGAATATCCAGGTAGGAACCCTGGAATGCTGTACGTGGTGGGACAGAAGAGAAACGATGCAGGGGAAATGGTCGCTGGAGTAGGTGTCAGCGACGACGTTCCACTGAAGGCGACGTGCAAGCTGGATTGAGCAAAGGGCAAGGTCCAGGTGAGAGAAAGTACCAGAAGAATCAGAAATAAAAGTAGGTGCACCTGTATTGAGGATGGAAAGATTGAACTGATAAAAAATGTCGGAAAGAAGAGTTCCCCTCGCACAAGCCCTTGGCGAACCCCATAGTGGGTGATGGGCATTAAAATCTCCCAACAGAAGAAATGGTGTTGGGAGAGCGGACAGGAGAGATCGAATGTCCGCGGGAGCGAGGGGAGACGATGGAGGTGTATACAAAGAACAAACAGAAAAGAAAAAACCGGGTAACTGCAGTCTAATGGTAACAGCTTGCAAGTCGGATGTAAGTGTGACAGGTGTAAAATGAACGTCGTTACGCACTAAGAACATGACACCTCCATGAGCAGGAGTACCCTCCTCCGGTTCAAGGTCGTAGCGAACCGGAGTATATCCTCGGAGATCAAAAGGATCGTGAGGGCGAAGCTTAGTCTCCTGCAAACATACGACCATAGGCGAATGGGAACGCAATAAAAGTTGCAGTTCCGCCCTATGCGATCGTACACCACGTACATTCCAGGTCAGGATAGCCATTAAGAATAAGGGGATAAACTTTCTATTTAGAAGGGCGGCATAAAATTACCTTTTGTTTAACCTTTGGGCTCGGGCTTTTGGTATGGAGTTGGTCAGACTCCATAGCTTCCTCGGAGGGAGGGCCCACGCGCTCAGTGCCAGAAACCGATTCAAGCGCCGTGAATCGGTTCTGGGTGGCGATGGGTGAAGGGTGCCGCTGAGCGCGGCTTGTCCCAGGACCATCCTGGGACAGCGACCTCCGAGGAGGAGAAGGTGAACTTTTGTTACCGCGCGCACGCGGAGGGTCTTTCAAAAAATCTTCCCTACGAAGTTTCTGCTTGGGCTTCTTTTCAACGGCTTGCGACTTCATTGACTTGGGACCAGGTTTATACGGCTTGGTAACTGTAGCCTTAATAGACGGCCGGATGGTAGTGGCGGTTAATCCAGTCAAGGTCCAGGTCTGAGTTTCGGCATCTACTCGTGGTACTGGCGAGGCAACAACAGAACTAAATGTGCCAGATCGCAGGAGTGAAGGTTGGCGCGCATGGTAACGCCTCCGGGCTTCAGCGAAGGAGAGTTTTTCCTTTACCCGGATCTCCTGGATCGCCTTCTCGTCCAAGTACCGCGGACAGTCGGCAAACGAAGCAGAATGAGACCCTTTACAATTAACGCAGACGGGGGCTGTTGAACAGGTACCTTCGTGTGAGGGCTGGCTACAGGTTGCACAGATGTTAACGGCACTCTTACATGAGACTTGCGTATGCCCAAAACGTTGGCATTTAAAACAACGCAGAGGTCTAGGAATATAAGGCCTCACAGAAATCCGTTCGTACCCTGCGGAAATGCTCGTGGGCAGATCGACGCCATCAAATGTAATAAACAGGGTACGAGTGGGTACCAATACGCCGTCGCGTTTGGCCTGCACTCGATGCACTGCAGTCACCTTTTGATCGGATAGATATTCTACGAGATCCTCGTCCGATATACCATCGAGGCTATGGGTGGTAACGACGCCCCGACAGGAGTTCAATGTGCGGTGCTTCTCAACACAGATGGGGTAACCGTGGAGAAGCGTAGCGCGCAACAAGGTCTTACTTTGCTCATCGGACTTAGTTTGTGCCAATAAGGAACCATTCCGTAGACGAGTGCATGATTGAACCGCACCAGCAATAGCATCTATGCCCTTCTGAATTATAAAAGGGTTCACCTTCTCAAAGTTTTGTCCTTCTTCTGTTCTCGAAATGACCAAGTAACAACCAGAAGACGGCGGTGCTACTTCTGTTACAATGACTTTTCGGCGCTTGTTGTTAATAATGGAGAAAGGGTGCTCCATAGCGAAAAATATCCTCCACCATTGCAACCGTCTCCGACCTCGGGCTCTGACTTCTCGGGCGTTACCCCGGCTTGGGTGAGTGGGCTATCTATACCAGACTCACCCCAGGGTCACACCTCCCAGAACATAGACAGAGGGACCCAATCGCCGTCAGAAGTCAGCAGCTCATGCAATGGCCCCCCCGCGGGACTGCAGTTGAACAGCGGATACGAACACAAACCCTACATGACGACCCCGGGTGGTGGGGATGACGCCATTACCCACTCACCCAGCTGCGCACGCGGTGCGCGGGTATCCGTCAGGCTGTGTCCACGGAGGATTGAAATAAAAAGATAAAAGAAACTAAAACTGTGTGGGCGTTTCGCACGCAAGGTAGGCCGGCGGGGAAGAAAAAGAGATATGCGAATGTCGTGGTGCGAAATGGCCGGAAAATGATAAGGGAAGAAAGAAACGATGGTGAGGTGCGGTATGAATGGAATGCAAAGAACGCACGAGAGCCTACCTTGGGTCCACCGGTCACTGGAAGAACCCACCTCGACCGGATGGTGGTGAGGGGATGAATATGGCGATGATTGGCTCGGGAACCCCCGGGTGCGCCAAAATCCCGTACTCACTTAAGGTGAGCCCCTGAGGGGTGGGTGGTGGGGATGACGCTATTACCCACTCACCCAGCTGCGCACCCAGTGCGCGGGTATCCGTCAGGCTGTGTCCACGGAGGATTTAAATAAAAAGATAAAAGAAACTAAAACTGTGTGGGCGTTTCGCACGCAAGGTAGGCCGGCGGGGAAGAAAAAGAGATATGCGAATGTCGTGGTACGAAATGGCCGGAAAGTGATTAGGGAAGAAAGAAACGATGGTGAGGTGCGGTATGAATGGAATGCAAAGAACGCACGAGAGCCTACCTTGGGTCCACCGGTCACTTGAAGAACCCACCTCGACCGGATGGGGGTGAGGGGATGAATGTGGCGATGATTGGCTCGGGAACCCCCGGGTGCGCCAAAAACCCATACTCACATAAGGTGAGCCCCTGAGGGGGCGACACTTTACCTGAGAAGCGACGAAGTTTATCCCAAACAACGGATGAGGGCGTAAAACGATTAAAAGACTCGACAAAACGAGCCCAAGATGCCTTCTTGCTATCCTGAATAATGCGACGAGCCCTGGCGCGCGATTGTTTAAAAGTCACCAAATTATCAAGTGTAGGGTGGCGCCGAAACACCCTAAGTTCAGTCCTACGGGCACGAACGACGTCCCGACAATCCTCGTTCCACCACGGAACAGGTGGCCGCCGAGGTAGGGAGGATGAACGGGGTATTGCGCGTTCGGCGGCAGAGAAAATAATAGACGTAAGGTGCTGCACTAGTTGGTTAATGTCGGAGAAGGGCTGGTCGTCAAAATGCACGAGGCTGGAATACAAGCTCCAGTCGGCTTTTGCGAATATCCAGGTAGGTACTCTGGAATGCTGTACGTGGTGCGACAGAAGAGAAACGATGCAGGGGTAATGGTCGCTGGAGTAGGTGTCAGCGACGACGTTCCACTGAAGACGACATGCAAGCTGGAGTGAGCAAATGGAAGGGTCCAGGTGAGAGAATGTACCAGAAGAATCTGAAATAAAAGTAGGTGCACCTGTATTGAGGATGGAAAGATTTAACTGATAAAAAATGTCGGAAAGAAGAGTTCCTCTCGCACAAGCCCTTGGCGAACCCCACAGTGGGTGATGGGCATTAAAATCTCCCAACAGAAGAAATGGTGTTGGGAGAGCGGACAGGAGAGCTCGAATGTCCGCGGGAGCGAGACGAGACGATGGAGGGGATTACATAGAGCAAACAGAAAACATAAAGCCGGGTAAGTGAAGGCGAACGGCAACAGCTTGCAAGTCGGATGTAAGTGTGACGGGTTTAAAATGAACGTCGTTACGCACTAACAACATGACACCTCCATGAGCAGGAGTATCCTCCTCCGGTTCAAGGTCGTAGCGAACCGGAGTATATCCTCGGAGATCAAAAGGATCGTGAGGGCGAAGCTTAGTCTCCTGCAAACATACGACCATAGGCGAATGGGAACGCAATAAAAGTTGCAGTTCCGCCCTATGCGATCGTACACCACGTACATTCCAGGTCAGGATAGCCATTAAGAAAAAAGGGATAAACTGTCTACTTAGAAGGGCGGCTTAAAATTACCTTTTGTTTAACCTTGGGGCTCGGGCTTTTGGTATGGAGTTGGTCAGACTCCATAGCTTCCTCGGAGGGAGGGCCCACGCGCTCAGTGCCAGAAACCGATTCAAACGCCGTGAATCGGTTCTGGGTGGCGATGGGTGAGGGGTGCCGCTGAGCGCGGCTTGTCCCAGGACCTTCCTGGGACAGCGACCTCGGAGGAGGAGAAGGTGAACTATTGTTACCGCGCGCACGCGGAGGGTCTTTCAAAAAATCTTCCCTACGTAGTTTCTGCTTTGGCTTCTTTTCAGCGGCTTGCGACTTCATTGATTTTGGACCAGGTTTATAGGGCTTGGTAACAGTAGCTTTAATGGACGGCCGGATGGTAGTGGCGGTTAATCCTGTCATGGTCCACGTCTGAGTTTCGGCATCTACTCGTGGTACTGGCGAGGCAACAACAGAACTAAATGTGCCAGATCGCAGGAGTGAAGGTTGGCGCGCATGGTAACGCCTCCGGGCTTCAGCGAAGGAGAGTTTTTCCTTTACCCGGATCTCCTGGATCGCCTTCTCGTCCAAGTACCGCGGACAGTCGGCAAACGAAGCAGAATGAGACCCTTTACAATTAACGCAGACGGGGGCTGTTGAACAGGTACCTTCGTGTGAGGGCTGGCTACATGTTGCACAGATGTTAACGGCACTCTTACAGGAGACTTGCGTATGCCCAAAACATTGGCATTTAAAACAACGCAGAGGTCTAGGAATATAAGGCCTCACAGAAATCCGTTCGTACCCTGCGGAAATGCTCGTGGGCAGATCGACGCCATCAAATGTAATAAACAGGGTACGAGTGGGTACCAATACGCCGTCACGTTTGGCCTGCACTCGATGGACCGCTGTCACCTTCTGGTCTGCAAGATATTCTACCAGGTCCTCGTCCGATATACCATCTAGGCTATGGGTGGTAATGACGCCTCGACAGGAATTCAATGTGCGGTGCTTCTCCACACGGATGGGATAGCCGTGGAGAAGCGTAGCGCGCAACAAGGTCTTACTTTGCTGATCGGATTTCGTTTGGGCTAATAAGGAACCATTCCGTAGACGAGTGCAGGAGTGAACCGCACCAGCAATAGCATCAATGCCCTTTTGAATGATGAAAGGGTTCACCTTCTCAAAACTTTGTCCTTCTTCGGTTCGTGTAATGACCAAGTAACAACCAGTTGTCGGGGTGTCACTTCTGTTACATAAAGTTTTCGGCGCTTGTTAGTATTAATGGAGGAAGGGTGCTCCATAGCGAAATAAATCCTCCACCATTGCAACCGTCTCCGACCTCGGGCTCTGACTTCTCGGGCGTTACCCCGGCTTGGGTGAGTGGCCTATCTATACTAGACTCACCCCAGGGTCACACCTCCCAGAACATAGACAGAGGGACCCAATCGCCGTCAGAAGTCAGCAGTTCATGCAATGGCCCCCCGGCGGGACTGCAGTTGAACAGCGGATACGAACACAAACCCTACATGACGACTCCGGGTGGTGGGGATGACGCCATTACCCACTCACCCAGCTGCGCACCTGGTGCGCGGGTATCCGTCAGGCTGTGTCCATGGAGGATTAAAAGAAAGATAAAAGAAACTAAAACTGTGTGGGCGTTTCGGATGCAAGGTAGGCGGGCGAGGAAGAAAAAGAGATGTGTAAATGAATGTACATGGTGCGAAATGTGCAGAAGTAAAAGCGAAGAAAGAAACGATGGCGAGGTGCGACATGATATGAAATGCACAGAACGCACGAGAGCCTACCTTGATTCCCCCGGTCACGAGAACGAACTCACCTCGACCGGACGGGGGTGGAAGGATGATGATGGTGATGATTGGCTCGGGTACCCCGGGTGCGCCTAACCCGTACCCACAAAAGGTGAGCCCCTGGGGGGTCAAGGTTGGAAGACAAGGTACAGGTTGGCAGATGATTACCAGATTCTTTAAGTAAGCAGACTTGTTAAAGGACAAAGTATTAATAATTCGGTTGGCTATAAACTGTGCAGGGTACACAGATTTCTATAAGGTGCCAAGACCAACTCTCCCAACTGTATCACAACACAAGTTATTTCTACAAAATGAACAGTTCAAAGTGTGTGTCATTAAGTGAACTTGTTATACTACCTTCCTCTTAGGGTCTTCTAACATAGATAATGCTAGAGTTTGTTTAGCAATATTACCCAGTTAGGGAGTTGCAATGATTATGGTCCTCCCTGCTACATACATATAGAGGGTTGTTCGCAATCTATGGTAACAAACTTAAGAACCCCTTACCTTATGAAAAATCACGCCTCCATCAGTAGTGATGTTCTATCTGGCAACCTTTAGCTTGAGCTATCAATCTGCAGCACAGCCTCCACTGGAGCAAACTGCTACAAAATACAGGGATGTCAAGTTTATTTCATTCCTCCTGGCAGCTTTCCAGAGACTATCCAAATTTCGCAGCCATCTGCTCCAAGGGCTCCTTTCAGTAACCCAAATGCACAAAACTCCATCAGTGATGCATCAGATGACTTACCATGAATGTTGCTGAAAATTATGGAATGTATTCCCACTTCTCTATGTCCTCCAAAAATTTGTAGGTTGAAGCAGACGTATGGCTTGATGCCTTATCCTGATGCAACCAGATTTTATTTACATCAGCATCATAGAGACCAGGGATTTCTGCATGGAAAATTGGTATCAGGATGTTAGTCTGATAATATGGAGAGTTAATTTTCACATTTTTATGTACATGACGAATGGTTAATTTGCCATTGTAACTGTATCTTGCTATTACCACGAAACCATTGGGGAAATCTTTGTTAGTTCCCTTATACCAACTTTCAATTTTTTTTCTCCCCTTATTCGGTAATATATAGCCCAGGGTTTGTTGCAGTCACTTAAAGAAGCATATTCCTTGTCTAAAAAGACAAAAAACATACACTTTTCACCAACTAGGTACTGTTCATACAGTTTTCTGCTGTTAGTGGCATGCTCTGCAATGTATTTATGCAACAACTTATACCCCTGGCTCTTATGCCAATTTTCTAGATTCAAATCCTGGTTGATTATGGTGTTCACAGTAGTAACAGAGATCCCTAATTACAGTGCAATGGCCCTCTGAATTGCAGGATTTGGTCCAGAGGCATGGGCCTTCACCTTCCAAATTATCTCCGGGGTGCGACTGGTGGCGGGTTGTAGATTTCCGTGTTTCTTGCTCTTTGGAATAAGTCCTGATGTGGCCTTACCTTTTCTGTTGAGTGCACGTGAGATCACTTTCTTGGATATGGTAAAACCACGCCTCTTGTACTTTTTAATAATCTTAGAATACAAGTATTTTGCATCGGAAAGGGCAATAATGTACCCTTATCAGATTGGTTCTATTTTTGATGCCATTTGATGCAGCAAGAACAAGAGCACGCAGCTGAGCAAACACAGTGATACACTCATACTGCTGAACTTTCATTCAGTTCCACATGTTTCAACACAGAGCTATTGTGCTCATCTGATATTGTTACCATAGGTCATGAACAACTCTCTGAAATATACTGGTGCAGTTTTTTGGGGGTAGTGGATCATCTAAGTAATAGAGATTCAGCAAGTGCATCAATACAATATATAGACATTAACATTACTGTAAAATTTATCAGAACATACATAAGTTGAACACCTTCCCCCTAGAAGTTCAATCTATACTTTAATTGAACCTGCTTAAAAAAAACTAAGAAGTAGCTCTTAAGCCGAATTTCATCAGCAGATACACTAATGTGTCATTTGTTAACACAGTCTTTAAATTTTAACGTAATGTTATGAAACTTGAATTTCACCAACCTTTTCGCACAGAATGCTTTTAAAATCTTAAAACAATGCAATTGAGAAGGTACTGCCTCTATCTTGTGACTTCTGAACATACTCCGATTAGGTTGAATGAATCATGGAACACAATAGGAGATAATCTTTATGGGGAGAGTGTGTACTCTTTAACTTCATTGTAGCTCTATGGTTATTTGTTTTCACTGATTTAACAGTGAAATCTTATTAAAGATACCTTCTCAAGAGATATCCACCCACTAAAACAGGCTACCATTAGTGTGACTTTTTAAAAATGCCATACCCTCCTGTGTTGAATCAAGCCATGCAGTATTGAGGTTAGAGTATCCAGTTCCATAATCAAAAGGTATCTTGATTCTGATTTCAAAACAGCAAGGTTAAACTTTACATGTACACAATTTATTGCAGCCAGAACCTCAGGAAAATTATACGCTTGGGAGAAATTAAGCGTAATCTCCATCAATTTATATACTGTGTACTTTTATATATTTTATGCAAATACTTGAGGAATCCTTATAATCTTGAGGATAGAGTAATTTTGGAAATTCCATCAATGTTACCAACAGTTAAATGAAAAGATCCAAAACAATAAAATCTGAATGTTACAAATGAGCACTGTTTCAAATCATATTATGTCCAAAAAACAAAATTCTGCAGAATAATGAAAAATGGATTACTCCTAATCGGGATAATTTTTCGCAAAGTGAAAAATATAAAGCTGTTATGCTCAAGGTGTACTTCTAGAATTTGAAAAAATGAAATTACCTTTCAATTCTGTTCTTCAAACTGAAAGGAAAATGTGTTGAACATAATATGTTTAGAACTAATAATTGTACTTATTTAAATCATTAATAACCCTTAATGAGGCATATACATGCAATAACCAATCATTATTGCTATTATTAAAGAAAAACGTTATCCTGTTCATACAAAATTACAATATTTTGATATACAGGTGTTTATAACTTCTTTGTGCTGTCATGTCTTTAATGAATGCATAAAAACATTATTATTGTTAAAACATTAAATTGTGAATACAAAAATAAATGTACACATTAAACAAATTTTGATGTAGGCCTACAGGGTATTCATAATATCTATCAAACTGGATTTAAGGTGCTTGAATGTTTTTCACACTTTTTTATATCCTCCTCCTTCTAAGCAGCCACAATTTACCATACTACTATCATCCTTATCGACAGTTCCCACAGCAACTGCATTGATAATGTTAGCATACAATTCTATACTTCTATGCTCCTCCAATCATCCCCAAACTGTTTGCTTAATAAATTATTTAGTCTTTCTTTTTTTTTCACTCACTTTTACTGAATGGTACAATGACGGATGATTCAGGAACAAGACTCATTCTTTTCCTCCTTTTTAGAATGGGAGTGAAAATCTTGGATGGCTCATCACAGAAATATTTTGGCTCCATTTTTGTACTAACTGCGACATTTTCATCTTTGACTGACTTCTGTAATATAATTTGCTCCATGTCATTGATACCATCCAGTTTTTTAAAATGTTCGCTGAGTGTTTCTTAGTTCCTCACACACCATTCCTCAACTAAAATCTGAATTGAACCTACAAATTTTTCTAAATACTATGGTAGTCTCTAGGTGTCAGAACCTTAGACTTCCTTCAAAGGTGTTTTTCCAAAACTCCAAAGGCTCTGCTAGTGGGGAGGAATGAATGGCTTCTTATCAGAAAAATCAGTGTTGTGATCTTTATCAGCAGAGGAGGTTTTCTAAGAAGAAAGAAAATCAAAGTATGTGCAACATGAGCATTCTTATTATGATGCCTGTATGATGATAATGATGTGGGGCTTAAGGGCGCTCAACTACTAAGGTTATTAGCGCCTTTACTATGTGCAAAATAGGAACGGTAAAAGCTAAAAAATTAAAAATCCATACACAAACAGCTTGGTCATAAACACTGAAAAACACAACAGACCAATTATTAAGATCAACACACTAAAACCATGATCAACAAGAGTATAAAACGTGTCAAGAACTGTAGAATGCGAAGGACACGAGCGCCAGATATCCATTGGGGAGGAGTGCCCCCATTAAAAGATAACGTAAAATCAAACAACTAAAAGGCGCTCAGCGCATCAAATGCGACGGCTAAAACCAATGTCAGTGATAAAACGTAAAACACATTCTGCAGCATGCGCGTCGTCTGCCAAAACGTTGGCTAGGCCAACAGGCAGACCAACACGAACGCGCAACGGAGCTAAAACTTAACACTCTGCTAAAATGTGACGCACCGTTAAGGGCGCATCACACCGCTCACAGAGTGGTGCGGGGTCACCACTGAGGAGGTATCTATGGCTAAAAAGACAATGTCCGATTCGTAGACGGGCTAAAAGTACCTCTTCCCGACGAGAAGAACGAGAAGAGGTACCCGAGACTAACGGAAGAGGTTTAACCTCCCGCAACTTGTTCCCCCTAAGAGCCGCCCACTCATCGCGCCAACGCGAGAGGAGACGGTAACGTAAAATAGCATAAAAATCCGAGGAAGGAACAACACAGGTAAAACATCTGGGTGATAAAATGGCCGATTTGGCAGCGGCGTCGGCAGACTCGTTGCCTGAGATGCCCACATGACCTGGAATCCACAGGATGATGATGATGATGATATGCGGTTTAAGGGCGCTAAACTGCTATGGTCATCAGCGCCCTTACAGTGTATAAAAGATAAGGTCAAAATATAAAACAGGTAAAAGAACCGCATATTTAAAAACGGGACCCAAACCCGCGATGATCAAAAAGCTAAAACTAACAATATAACAATAACAAATATAACAATAACAATAATAACAATAACAACAATAACAATAAAAACAATAATAACAATAACAACAATAATAAGAACAAGACAAAGATCTGAAAAACAACACACGAAAAGCATAAGCAGTAAAGGATTAAAACGTGTCAGGAACTGTAGAATGCGAGGGACATGAGCGCCATATGTCCACTGGGGATAAGAGTTCCCATAAAAAACCAACATGATAAAAGTACGAAGCTAACAGACGCTCAACGCATTAAATGCGCAGATTAAAATCACTGTCATGAATAAAACGTAAAACACATTCCACAGCATGCGTGTCGTCTGCCAAAACGTTGGCTAGGCCAACAGGCAGACCCACACGAGCACGCAATGCAGCTAAAACCTGACACTCTGTTAAAATGTGACGCACCGTTAAGGGCACGTCACACTGCCCACAGAGTGGCGCGGGGTCACCACTCAGCAAATACTTATGACTAAAAATGAAATGTCCGATACGAAGGCGTGTTAAAATTACCTCTTCCCGACGAGAAGCACGGGAAGAGGTAGCCCAGACTAACGGGAGAGGCTTAACCTCCCGCAACTTGTTCCCCCGGAGGGCCGTCCACTCATCGCTCCAAAGCGAGACGATGCGGCGACGTAAAACAATAAACAAATCTGACGAGGGAACAACAGAGGTAAAACGTCTGGGTGATAAAATCGCCGACTTGGCAGCGACATCGGCAGACTCATTACCTGAGATGCCCACATGACCTGGAATCCACAAGAAGGAGACGCTGATGCCAGAGACATCAAGCGAGTGGAGCAGGTCATGAATGCGCTGTACGAGCGGGTGGTAACTGTACAGCGAGCTAATACTTTGAAGAGCACTCAGGGAGTCGGAACAAATAAAACAGTGCCGTAAGTCGTGCCGCTGAATATATAAAAGAGACTGATAAATGCTAAAAAGTTCGGCGGTAAAAATCGAACATTGCTCTGGTAAACGAAAGGTAAAACTATTTCCACCACAAAAAAGGCACATCCTACTCCAGCATCAGTCTTAGATCCATCAGTAAAGATAAAAGGCAAGTCCCCGAATTGCGACTGAAGTTCTAAAAACGCTGATCTAAAGACTGAAGAAGGGGTCTCATTCTTCGGCATTGACGATAACCCAAGGTGGCAGAGGGCCTCAGCGCGCGACCATGGAGGAAAACGCGTTACCCCCCTTGGAAGGGCCGGCACTGGCGTAACGTCCAAATGCCGAAGGAGCAGTCGAAATCGAACCCCTGGAGGGAGCAATGCAGAGGAGCTAACTAAATATTGCCGGTCAAGTGAATCCTCGAAAAATGCCGCGAAAGACGGGTGGTCAGGTAAGCTTGAGAGTCGACAGGCATAGCTGCACAAGAGCATCTCACGCCTGGAGGACAGCGGAGGCTCTGCAGCTTCAGCATAAAGACTGGGCACGGGGCTAGTTGGAAAGGCCCCTGTAGCGACTCTAAGACCACGATGATGAATGAGATTCAAACGACGTAACGCAGATGGACGTGCCGACGAATAAACAAAACACCCGTAATCAAGTTTGGATCGGACCAAAGAGCGATAAAGGCGAAGAAGGACGGTCCGATCAGCTCCCCAGGATGTGCCACTTAAAACACGTAAAAGATTAAGAGAAAGGTCACACTTTGCTTTTAAAAAGGAAACGTGCGAGGTCCAACACAACTTCCTATCAAAAATCAACCCCAAAAATTTCGCCTCGTCTGCAAACGGAAGTACCCCTGGCCCAAGATGGAGAGAGGGCGGAGGGAAATACTTCCGGCGCAAGAAGTTGATGCAGACGGGTTTCTCGGCGGAGAAATTAAAGCCGTTGGCGTTACTCCAGGCGTAGAGACGGTCGATACAGCTCTGGAGACGACGTTCGAGTAGACAGGTCCGCCGTGAACTGCAATAAATAGCGAAATCGTCAACAAAAAGGGACGATGAAATGCCAGGTGGAATACAATCAACAATGGGGTTGATAGCAATCGCAAAAAGTGTGACACTGAGTACAGAGCCCTGCGGTATTCCGTTCTCTTGAATAAAACGACGAGATAAAACCGAGCCCACACGTACACGAAAGACGCGGTCCGTCATAAACTCCCGAAGAAATATGGGAAGACGACCGCGGATATTCCAATCGTGAAGTGTACGTAAAATGCCGCCCCTCCAACAAGTGTCATAAGCTTTCTCCAGGTCAAAAATACAGCCACGGTTTGACACTTTCTCAGAAATCCATTCATAATATGCGTCGACAAGGACACCAGATGGTCGACGGTAGAGCGATAGCGACGAAACCCGCACTGAGCGTTCGCTAGAAGTTTCTGAGACTCAAGCCACCATGTCAACCGCCCGTTGATCATGCGCTCCATCACCTTACAAATGCAACTGGTGAGGGAGATAGGGCGGTAGCTGGAAGGTAGTTGGCGATCCTTCCCAGGCTTAAGTATAGGGACAATGGTGGCTTCGCGCCAAACGGAAGGAAAAATGCCGTCTTGCCAAATACGGTTATAGACCTGTAAGAGAAATAGTTTACTGTCGGCTGAAAGGTTCTTTAACATCAGGACATGAATGCCGTCCGGCCCGGGAGCGGAGTGCCGAGAGCAATGAAGAGCGTGCTCCAGCTCCCTCATTGTGAATAGTTCGTTATAGCATTCATCATTAGCAGACCGAAAAGTATATGATGCGGAATCCTGCCGGTCTTTAATAGAGCGAAAGCCGGCGGAATAATGGTCTGAACTGGAAACCGCCTCAAAGGCAGAACCCAGAGTGTTAGCGATGGCAGCCGGATCCACTATGGTGGCATTAGAAACCTGAAGGCCAGAAACAGTACAATGTGACACTTTACCTGAGAAGCGACGAAGTTTATCCCAAACAACGGATGAAGGCGTAAAACGATTAAAAGACTCGACAAAACCAGCCCAAGATGCCTTCTTGCTATCCTGAATAATGCGACGAGCCCTGGCGCGCGATTGTTTAAAAGTCACCAAATTATCAAGTGTAGGGTGGCGCCGAAACACCCTAAGTGCAGTCCTACGGGCACGAATGGCATCCCGACAATCCTCGTTCCACCACGGAACAGGTGGCCGCCGAGGTTGGGAGGATGAACGGGGTATTGCGCGTTCGGCGGCAGAGAAAATAATAGACGTAAGGTGCTGCACAAGTTGGTTAATGTCGGAGAAGGGCTGGTCGTCAAAATGCACGAGGCTGGAATACAAGCTCCAGTCGGCTTTGGCGAATATCCAGGTAGGTACTCTGGAATGCTGTACGTGGTGCGACAGAAGAGAAACGATGCAGGGGTAATGGTGCTGGAGTAGGTGTCAGCGACGACGTTCCACTGAAGACGATGAGCAAGCTGGAGGGAGCAAATGGCAAGGTCCAGGTGAGAGAACGTACCAGAAGAATCAGAAAGAAAAGTAGGTGCACCTGTATTGAGGATGGAAAGATTAAACTGATAAAAAATGTCGGAAAGAAGAGTTCCCCTCGCACAAGCCCTTGGCGAACCCCACAGTGGGTGATGGGCATTAAAATCTCCCAACAGAAGAAATGGTGTTAAGAGAGCGGACAGGAGAGCTCGAATGTCCGCGGCAGCGAGGGGAGACGATGGAGGTGAATACACAGAGCAAACAGAAAACAAAAAGCCGGGTAAGTGAAGGCGAACGGCAACAGCTTGCAAGTCAGATGTAAGTGTGACAGGTTTAAAATGAACGTCGTTACGCACTAACAACATGACACCTCCATGAGCAGGAGCACCCTCCTCCGGTTCAAGGTCGTAGCGAACCGGAGTATATCCTCGGAGATCAAAAGGATCGTGAGGGCGAAGCTTAGTCTCCTGCAAACATACGACCATAGGCGAATGGGAACGCAATAAAAGTTGCAGTTCCGCCCTATGCGATCGTACACCACGTACATTCCAGGTCAGGATAGCCATTAAGAAAAAAAGGGGATAAACTGTCTATTTAGAAGGGCGGCTTAAAATTACCTTATGTTTAACCTTTGGGCTCGGGCTTTTTGTATGGAGTTGGTCAGGCTCCATAGCTTCCTCGGAGGAAGGGCCCACGCGCTCAGTGCCAGAAACCGATTCAAGCGCCGTGAATAGGTTCTGGGTGGCGATGGGTGAGGGGTGCCGCTGAGCGCGTCTTGTCCCAGGACATTCCTGGGACAGCGACCTCCGAGGAGGAGAAGGTGAACTTTTGTTACCGCGCGCACGCGGAGGGTCCTTCAAAAAATCTTCCCTACGTAGTTTCTGCTTGGGCTTCTTATCAGCGGCTTGCGACTTCATTGACTTTGGACCAGGTTTATAGGGCTTGGTAACAGTAGCTTTAATAGACGGCCGGATGGTAGTGGCGGTTAATCCAGTCAAGGTCCAGGTCTGAGTTTCGGCATCTACTCGTGGTACTGGCGAGGCAACAACAGAACTAAATGTGCCAGATCGCAGGAGTGAAGGTTGGCGCGCATGGAAACGCCTCCGGGCTTCAGCGAAGGACAGTTTTTCCTTTACCCGGATCTCCTGGATCGCCTTCTCGTCCAAATACCGCGGACAGTCGGCAAACGAAGCAGAATGTGACCCTTTACAATTAACGCAGACGGGGGCTGTTGAACAGGCACCTTCGTGTGAGATGATGATGATGATGATGATATGCGGTTTAAGGGCGCTAAACTGCTGCGGTCATCAGCGCCCTTACAATGAGTAAAATATAAGGTCACAATATAAAAGACAGGTAAAAAACGGCATAATTAAAAAACGGGACACAAACCCGCGATGTCAAAAAAGTTAAAAATAACAATAGAACAACAATAAGAATAATAACAATAACAATAAAAACAATAACAATAATAACAATAACAATAAAAACAATAATAACAATAACAAGAATAACAATAAAGATATCTAAAAACCAACACACTAAAATCATGGTCACTAAAAGAATAAAACGTGTCAAGAACTGCAGAATGCAAGGAACATGAGCGCCTTATATCAGGGGAGAAGGGCCCCGTTAAAACTAACAATATAAAAGCAAACAGCTAAAAGGCGCTCAGCGCATCAAATGCGACGGCTAAAACCAATGTCAGTGATAAAACGTAAAAGACATTCTACAGCATGCGCGTCGTCTGCCAACACGTTGGCTAGGCCAACAGGCAGACCCACGCGAACGCGCAGTGGAGCTAAAACTTGACACTCGGTTAAAATGTGACGGACCGTTAAGGGCACGTCACACTGACCACACAGAGGTGCGGGATCACCACTTAACAGGTATCTATGACTAAAAAGGCAATGTCCGATACGAAGGCGTGTTAAAAGTACCTCTTCCCGACGAGAAGCACGGGAAGAGGTAGCCCAGACTAGCGGAAGAGGTTTAACCTCCCGCAACTTGTTCCCCCGGAGGGCCGTCCACTCATCGCGCCAGCGCGAGAGGATGCGGCGACGTAAAATGACACACGAATCTGACGAGGGAACAACAGAAGTAAAAAATCTGGGTAATAAAATCGCCGATTTCGCAGCGGCGTCGGCCGACTCATTCCCTGAGATACCCACATGACCTGGAATCCACATAAAAGAGACGCTGATGCCAGAGGCACCCAGCGAATGGAGCAGGTCATGAATGCGCTGTACGAGGGGGTGGTAAGAGTACAGCGCGTTAATACTCTGAAGGGCACTCAGAGAGTCCGAACAAACAACACAACGCCGTAAAACATGCCGCTGAATGTATAAAACACATTGATAGATGCTAAAAAGTTCGGCGGTATAAATCGAACATTGCCCGGGTAAACGAAAAGTAAAACTATGCGCACCTAAAACAAAGGCACATCCTACTCCAACATCAGTCTTAGACCCATCAGTATAAATAAAATTACAGTCTCCGAATGTTGCCTGAAGTTCTAAAAATGCGGATCTAAGGACTGAAGCAGGGGTCTCATTCTTCGGCATCGACGTTAGCCCAAAGTGGATGTGGGCCTCAGCGCGCGACCATGGAGGAAAGCGCGTTTCCCCTCGGGTAAGGGCCGGCGCTGGCGTAACGTCCAAATGCCGAAGTAGCAGTCGAAATCGAACCCCTGGATGATGATGATGATGATATGCGGTTTAAGGGCGCTAAACTGCTAGGGTCATCAGCGCCCTTACAATGTGTAAAATATAAGGTCAAAATATAAAAGGTAAAAAAACCGCATAATTAAAAAACGGGGCAGGTGGATATGCGGTTTAAGGGCGCTAAACTGCTGAGGTCATCAGCGCCCTTACAAGGTATAAAATATAAGGTCAAAATATAAGTGACAGTTAAAAGAACCGCATAATTAAAAAACGGGACACAAACCCGCGATGTCAAAAAGTTAAAAATAACAATTATGAACAATAACAATAACGATAACAATAATAACAATAACAAAAAATAACAATAACAATAACAACAATTGTAACAATACAAATAACTGATAAAACCAACACACTAAAACATAGCCAATAAAAGATTAAAACGTGTCAAGAACTGTAGAATGTCAGGGACACGAGCGCCAATGTCCATTGGGGAGGAGATGCCCCATTAAAAAACAAGAGAAAAGTACATAGTCAAAAGACGCTCAGCGCATCAAATGCGTCTGGTAAATCCAATGTCATTGATAAAAAGTAAAAGACACTCTACAGCACGCGCGTCGTCTGCCAGAACGTTGGCTAGGCCAACAGGCAGACCAACACGGACGCGCAAAGGAGTTAAAACTTGACACTCTGCTAAAATGTGACGCACCGATAAGGGCGCACCACACTGCCCACAGAATGGTGCGGGGTCACCACTTAGCAAATACTTATGACTAAAAATGCAATGTCCGATACGAAGGCGTGTTAAAATTACCTCTTCCCGACGAGAAACACGGGAAGAGGTAGCCCAGACTAACGGGAGAGGCTTAACCTCCCGCAACTTGTTCCCCCGGAGGGCCGTCCACTCATCGCTCCAAAGCGAGAGGATGCGGCGACGTAAAACAATAAACAAATCTGACGAGGGAACAACAGAGGTAAAACGTCTGGGCGATAAAATCGCCGACTTGGCAGCGACATCGGCAGACTCATTACCTGAGATGCCCACATGACCTGGAATCCACAAGAAGGAGACGCTGATGCCGGTGACATCAAGCGAGTGGAGCAGGTCATGAATGCGCTGTGCGAGCGGGTGGTAACTGTACAGCGAGCTAATACTTTGAAGAGCACTCAGGGAGTCGGAACAAATAAAACAATGCCGTAAGTCGTGCCGCTGAATATATAAAAGAGACTGATAAATGCTAAAAAGTTCGGCGGTAAAAATCGAACATTGCTCTGGTAAACGAAAGGTAAAACTATTTCCACCACAAAAAAAGGCACATCCTACTCCAGCATCAGTCTTAGATCCATCAGTGAAGATAAAAGGCAAGTCCCCGAATTGCGACTGAAGTTCTAAAAACGCTGATCTAAAGACTGAAGAAGGGGTCTCATTCTTCGGCATTGACGATAACCCAAGGTGACAGAGGGCCTCAACGCGCGACCATGGAGGAAAACGCGTTTCCCCCCTTGGAAGGGCCGGCGCTGGCGTAACGTCCAAATGCCGAAGTAGCAGTCGAAATCGAACCCCTGGAGGGAGCAATGCAGAGGAGCTAACTAAATATTGCCGGTCAAGTGAATCCTCGAAAAATGCCGCGAAAGACGGGTGGTCAGGCAAGCTTGAGAGTCGACAGGCATAGCTGCACAAGAGCATCTCACGCCTGGAGGACAGCGGAGGCTCTGCAGCTTCAGCATAAAGACTGGGCACGGGGCTAGTTGGAAAGGCCCCTGTAGCGACTCTTATGCCACGATGGTGAATGGCATTCAATCGACGTAACACAGATGGACGTGCCGACGAATAAACAATACACCCGTAATCAAGTTTGGATCGGACCAAAGAGCGATATAGACGCAGAAGGGTGGTCCGATCAGCTCCCCAGGATGTGCCACTTAAAACACGTAAAAGATTCAGAGAACGGTCACACTTTGCTTTTAAAAAAGAAATGTGCGAGGTCCAACACAACTTTCTATCAAAGATCAACCCCAAGAATTTCGCCTCGTCTGCAAACGGAAGCATCCCTGGCCCTAGATGGAGAGAGGGCGGAGGGAAATACTTCCGGCGCCAGAAGTTGATGCAGACGGATTTCTCGGCGGAGAAATTAAAGCCGTTGGCGTTACTCCAGGCGTAGAGACGGTCGATACAGCTCTGGAGACGGCGTTCGAGTAGACAGGTCCGCCGTGAACTGCAATAAATAGCGAAATCGTCAACAAAAAGGGACGATGAAATGCCAGGAGGAATACAATCAACAATGGGGTTGATAGCAATTGCAAAAAGTGTGACACTGAGTACAGAGCCCTGCGGTACTCCGTTCTCTTGAATAAAACGAGATAAAACCGAGCCCACACGTACACGAAAGACGCGGTCCGTCATGAACTCCCGGAGAAATATGGGAAGACGACCGCAGATATTCCATGCGTGAAGTGTACGTAAAATGCCGCCCCTCCAACAAGTGTCATAAGCTTTCTCCAGGTCAAAAAATACAGCCACGGTTTGACACTTTCTCAGAAATCCATTCATAATATGCGTCGACAAGGACACCAGATGGTCGACGGTAGAGCGATAGCGACGAAACCCGCACTGAGCGTTCGCTAGAAGTTTCTGAGACTCAAGCCACCATGTCAACCGCCCGTTGATCATGCGCTCCATCACCTTGCAAATGCAACTGGTGAGGGAGATAGGGCGGTAGCTGGAAGGTAGTTGGCGATCCTTCCCAGGCTTAAGTATAGGGACAATGGTGGCTTCGCGCCAAACGGAAGGGAAAATGCCGTCTTGCCAAATACGGTTATAGACCTGTAAGAGAAATAGTTTACTGTCGGCTGAAAGGTTCTTTAACATCAGGACATGAATGCCGTCCGGCCCGGGAGCGGAGTGCCGAGAGCAATGAAGAGCGTGCTCCAGCTCCCTCATTGTGAATAGTTCGTTATAGCATTCAGCATTAGCAGACCGAAAAGTATATGATGCGGAATCCTGCCGGTCTTTAATAGAGCGAAAGCCGGCGGAATAATGGTCTGAACTGGAAACCGCCTCAAAGGCAGAACCCAGAGTGTTAGCGATGGCAGCCGGATCCACTATGGTGGCATTAGAAACCTGAAGGCCAGAAACAGTACAATGTGACACTTTACCTGAAAAGCGACGAAGTTTATCCCAAACAACGGATCCCCTCAGGGGCTCACCTTATGTGAGTACGGGTTTTTGGCGCACCCGGGGGTTCCCGAGCCACTCATCGCCACATTCATCCTCTCACCCCCATCCGGTCGAGGTGGGTTCTTCTCGTGACCGGTGGACCCAAGGTAGGCTCTCGTGCGTTCTTTGCATTCCATCCATACCGCACCTCACCATCGTTTCTTTCTTCCCTTATCACTTTCCGGCCATTTCGCACCACGACATTCGCATATCTCTCTTTTTCTTCCCCGCCGGCCTACCTTGCGTGCGAAACGCCCACACAGTTTTAGTTTCTTTTATCTTTTTATTTAAATCCTCCGTGGACACAGCCTGACGGATACCCGCGCACCGCGTGCGCAGCTGGGTGAGTGGGTAATGGCGTCATCCCCACCACCCGGGGTCGTCATGTAGGGTTGTTGTTCGTATCCGCTGTTCAACTGCAGTCCCGCGGGGGGGCCATTGCATGAGCTGCTGGCTTCCGACGGCGATTGGGTCCCTCTGTCTATGTTCTGGGAGGTGTGACCCTGGGGTGAGCTAGGTATAGATAGGCCACTCACCCAAGCCGGGGTAACGCCCGGGAAGTCAGAGCCCGAGGTCGGAGACGGTTGCAATGGTGGAGGATTTTTTTCGCTATGGAGCACCCTTTCTCCATTGTTAACAACAAGCGCCGCAAAGTTTTTGTAACAGAAGTAGCACCGCCAACAGCTGGTTGTTACTTAGTGATTACCCGTACAGAGGAGGGACAATCATTCGAGAAGGTGAACCCTTTTATTATCCAGAAGGGCATTGACTCAATTGCTGGTCCGGTTCTTTCCTGCACTCGTCTTCGTAATGGTTCGTTGCTAGTTCAAAGCAAATCCGAGGCACAAAGTAAGTCCTTGTTGAGCGCCACGCTTCTCCACGGTTATCCTATCCGTGTTGAGAAGCACCGCACCTTGAATTCTTGTAGAGGCGTTGTCACCACGCATAGCCTCGATGGTATCTCTGACGAAGACCTGGTGGAATATCTTGCAGACCAGAGGGTGACAGCGGTTCATCGAGTGCAGGCCAAACGCGACGGCGTGTTGGTACCCACTCGTACCCTGTTAATTACATTTGATGGCGTCGATCTGCCCACGAGCATTTCTGCAGGGTACGAACGGATTTCTGTGAGGCCTTATATTCCTAGACCTCTGCGTTGTTTTAAATGCCAACGTTTTGGGCATACGCAAGTCTCATGTAAGAGTGCCGTTAACATCTGTGCAACCTGTAGCCAGCCCTCACACGAAGGTACCTGTTCAACAGCCCCCGTCTGCGTTAATTGTAAAGGGTCTCATTCTGCTTCGTTTGCCGACTGTCCGCGGTACTTGGACGAGAAGGCGATCCAGGAGATCCGGGTAAAGGAAAAACTCTCCTTCGCTGAAGCCCGGAGGCGTTACCATGCGCGCCAACCTTCACTCCTGCGATCTGGCACATTTAGTTCTGTTGTTGCCTCGCCAGTACCACGCGTAGATGCCGAAACTCAGACCTGGACCTTGACTGGATTAACCGCCACTACCATCCGGCCGTCTATTAAGGCTACAGTTACCAAGCCGTATAAACCTGGTCCCAAGTCAATGAAGTCGCAAGCCGTTGAAAAGAAGCCCAAGCAGAAACTACGTGGGGAAGATTTTTTGAAAGACCCTCCGCGTGCGCGCGATAACAAAAGTTCACCTTCTCCTCCTCGGAGGTCGCTGTCCCAGGAAGGTCCTGGGACAAGCCGCGCTCAGCGGCACCCTTCACCCATCGCCACCCAGAACCGATTCACGGCGCTTGAATCGGTTTCTGGCACTGAGCGCGTGGGCCCTCCCTCCGAGGAAGCTATGGAGTCTGACCAACTCCATACAAAAAGCCCGAGCCCAAAGGTTAAACAAAAGGTAATTTTAAGCCGCCCTTCTAAGTAGACAGTTTATCCCTTTTATTCATGGCTATCCTGAGCTGGAATGTACGTGGTGTACGATCGCATAGGGCGGAACTGCAACTTTTATTGCGTTCCCATTCACCTATGGTCGTGTGTTTGCAGGAGACCAAGCTTCGCCCTCACGACCCTTTCGATCTCCGAGGGTACACTCCGGTTCGCTACGATCTTGAACCGGAGGAGGGTGCTCCTGCTCATGGAGGTGTCATGTTGTTGGTGCGTAATGACGTTCATTTTCATCCTATCACACTTACGTCCGACTTGCAAGCTGTTGCCATTAGACTGCAGTTACCCGGTTTTTTCTTTTCTGTTTGTTCTGTGTATACACCTCCATCGTCTCCCCTCGCTCCCGCGGACATTCGATCTCTCCTGTCCGCTCTCCCAACACCATTTCTTCTGTTGGGAGATTTTAATGCCCATCACCCACTATGGGGTTCGCCAAGGGCTTGTGCGAGGGGAACTCTTCTTTCCGACATTTTTTATCAGTTCAATCTTTCCATCCTCAATACAGGTGCACCTACTTTTATTTCTGATTCTTCTGGTACATTCTCTCACCTGGACCTTGCGATTTGCTCAATCCAGCTTGCACGTCGTCTTCAGTGGAACGTCGTCGCTGACACCTACTCCAGCGACCATTTCCCCTGCATCGTTTCTCTTCTGTCGCACCACGTACAGCATTCCAGAGTACCTACCTGGATATTCGCAAAAGCCGACTGGAGCTTGTATTCCAGCCTCGTGCATTTTGACGACCAGCCCTTCTCCGACATTAATCAACTAGTGCAGCACCTTACGTCTATTATTTTCTCAGCCGCCGAACGTGCAATACCCCGTTCATCCTCCCAACCTCGGCGGCCACCTGTTCCGTGGTGGAACGAGGATTGTCGGGACGCCGTTCGTGCCCGTAGGACTGCACTAAGGGTGTTTCGGCGCCACCCTACACTTGATAATTTGGTGACTTTTAAACAATCGCGCGCCAGGGCTCGTCGCATTATTCAGGATAGCAAGAAGGCATCTTGGGCTCGTTTTGTCGAGTCTTTTAATCGTTTTACGCCTTCATCCGTTGTTTGGGATAAACTTCGTCGCTTCTCAGGTAAAGTGTCACATTGTACTGTTTCTGGCCTTCAGGTTTCTAATGCCACCATAGTGGATCCGGCTGCCATCGCTAACACTCTGGGTTCTGCCTTTGAGGCGGTTTCCAGTTCAGACCATTATTCCGCCGGCTTTCGCTCTATTAAAGACCGGCAGGATTCTGCATCATTTACTTTTCGGTCTGCTAATGATGACTGCTATAACGAACTATTCACAATGAGGGAGCTGGAGCACGCTCTTCATTGCTCTCGGCACTCCGCTCCCGGGCCGGACGGCATTCATGTCCTGATGTTAAAGAACCTTTCAGCCGACAGTAAACTATTTCTCTTACAGGTCTATAACCGTATTTGGCAAGATGGCATTTTTCCTTCCGTTTGGCGCGAAGCCACCATTGTCCCTATACTTAAGCCTGGGAAGGATCGCCAACTACCTTCCAGCTACCGCCCTATCTCCCTCACCAGTTGCATTTGTAAGGTGATGGAGCGCATGATCAACGGGCGGTTGACATGGTGGCTTGAGTCTCAGAAACTTCTAGCGAACGCTCAGTGCGGGTTTCGTCGCTATCGCTCTACCGTCGACCATCTGGTGTCCTTGTCGACGCATATTATGAATGGATTTCTGAGAAAGTGTCAAACCGTGGCGGTATTTTTTGACCTGGAGAAAGCTTATGACACTTGTTGGAGGGGCGGCATTTTACGTACACTTCACGATTGGAATAACCGCGGTCGTCTTCCCATATTTCTTCGGGAGTTTTTGACGGACCGCGTCTTTCGTGTACGTGTGGGCTCGGTTTTATCTCGTCGTTTTATTCAAGAGAACGGAGTACCGCAGGGCTCTGTACTCAGTGTCACACTTTTTGCGATTGCTATCAACCCCATTGTTGATTGTATTCCACCTGGCATTTCATCGTCCCTTTTTGTTGACGATTTCGCTATTTATTGCAGTTCACGGCGGACCTGTCTACTCGAACGCCGTCTCCAGAGCTGTATCGACCGTCTCTACGCCTGGAGTAACGCCAACGGCTTTAATTTCTCCGCCGAGAAATCCGTCTGCATCAACTTCTGGCGCCGGAAGTATTTCCCTCCGCCCTCTCTCCATCTTGGGCCAGGCATACTTCCGTTTGCAGACGAGGCGAAATTTTTGGGGTTGATTTTTGACAGGAAGTTGTGTTGGACCTCGCACGTTTCCTTTTTAAAAGCAAAGTGTGACCGTTCTCTTAATATTTTACGTGTTTTAAGTGGCACATCCTGGGGAGCTGATCGGACCGTCCTTCTTCGCCTTTATCGCTCTTTGGTCCGATCCAAGCTTGATTACGGGTGTATTGTTTATTCGTCGGCACGTCCATCTGTGTTACGTCGATTGAATGCCATTCACCATCGTGGCATCAGAGTCGCTACAGGGGCCTTTCCAACTAGCCCTGTACCCAGTCTGTACGCAGAAGCTGCAGAGCCTCCGCTGTCCTTCAGGCGTGAGATGCTCTTGTGCAGCTATGCTTGTCGACTCTCAAGCTTGCCTAACCACCCGTCCTTCGAGTTATTTTTCGAGGAGTCACTTGATCGTCACTATTTTATTAGCTCCTCTGCCTTGCTCCCACCAGGGGTTCGCTTTCGACAGCTCCTTCGGCATTTAGACGTTCCGCCAGCGCCGGCCCTTCCACGGGGGGAAACGCGTTTTCCTCCATGGTCTCGCGCTGAGGCCCACTGTCACCTTGGGCTAACGTCGATGCCGAAGACTGAGACCCCTGCTTCAGTCTTTAGATCGGCTTTTTTAGAAGTACGGGCTCAATTCGGAGACTACTATTTTATCTATACCGATGGATCTAAGACTGAAGCTGGAGTTGGATGTGCCTTTGTGTCTGGTCACTGTAGTTTTAAGTTTCGTTTACCTGGACAATGTTCAATTTTTACTGCCGAACTTTTTAGCATTTATCAATCTATTTTATACATTCAGCGGCACGCCTTACAGCACTGTTTTATTTGTACGGACTCTCTGAGTGCCCTTCAGACTATTACTGCGCTGTACCATTACCACCCGCTTGTACAGCGCATACATGACCTGCTCCACTCGCTTGGTGTCACTGGCATCAGCGTGTCCTTCATGTGGATTCCAGGTCATGTGGGCATCTCAGGTAATGAGTCTGCCGACGCCGCTGCGAAATCGGCGATTTTATTACCCAGATTTTTTACCTCTGTTGTTCCCTCGTCAGATTCGTGTGTTATTTTACGTCGCCGCATCCTCTCGCGCTGGCGCGATGAGTGGACGGCCCTCCGGGGGAACAAGTTGCGGGAGGTTAAGCCTCTCCCGTTAATCTGGGGTACCTCTTCTCGTTCATCACGTCGGGAAGAGGTACTTTTAGCCCGTTTACGAATTGGACATTGTCGTTTTAGTCATAGTTACCTGCTCAGTGGTGATCCTGCTCCGCTGTGTCAGCAGTGTGACGTGCCCTTAACGGTGCGTCACATTTTAACTGAGTGTCAAGTTTTAGCTCCACTGCGCGTTCGCCTGGGTCTGCCTGTTGGCATAGCCAACGTTTTGGCAGACGACGCGCATGCTGTAGAATGTCTTTTACGTTTTATAAGTGACATTGATTTTAATCGTCGCATTTGATGCGCTGAGCGTCTTTTAGCTTTGTTATTTTCTTCTGTATGTTTTTATAGGGACTTACTCCCCAGTGACATGTGGCGCTCATGTCCCGCATTCTACAGTTCTTGACACGTTTTAATCTTTTATTGGCTATGCTTTTAGTGTGATGGTTTTTGAGATACATTTATTGTTATTATTGTTGTTATTGTTATTCTTGTTGTTATTGTTATTCTTGTTGTTATTTTTATTCTTGTTGTTATTGTTATTGTTATACTATTGTTAGTTTTAACTTTTTGGACATCGCGGGTTTGTGTCCCGTTTTTTAATTATGCGGTTTTTTTACCTTTTATACTTTGACCTTATATTTTACACATTGTAAGGGCGCTGATGACCCTAGCAGTTTAGCGCCCTTAAACCGCATATCATCATCATCACCCAAACAACGGATGAAGGCGTAAAACGATTAAAAGACTCGACAAAACGAGCCCAAGATGCCTTCTTGCTATCCTGAATAATGCGACGAGCCCTGGCGCGCGATTGTTTAAAAGTCACCAAACTATCAAGTGTAGGGTGGCGCCGAAACACCCTAAGTGCAGTCCTACGGGCACGAACGGCGTCCCGACAATCCTCGTTCCACCACGGAACAGGTGGCCGCCGAGGTTGGGAGGATGAACGGGGTATTGCACGTTCGGCGGCTGAGAAAATAATAGACGTAAGGTGCTGCACTAGTTGATTAATGTCGGAGAAGGGCTGGTCGTCAAAATGCACGAGGCTGGAATACAAGCTCCAGTCGGCGTTTGCGAATATCCAGGTAGGTACTCTGGAATGCTGTACGTGGTGCGACAGAAGAGAAACGATGCAGGGGAAATGGTCGCTGGAGTAGGTGTCAGCGACGACGTTCCACTGAAGGCGACGTGCAAGCTGGATTGAGCATATGGCAAGGTCCAGGTGAGAGAATGTACCGGAAGAATCAGAAATAAAAGTAGGTGCACCTGTATTGAGGATGGAAAGATTGAACTGATACAAAATGTCGGAAAGAAGAGTTCCCCTCGCACAAGCCCTTGGCGAACCCCATAGTGGGTGATGGGCATTAAAATCTCCCAACAGAAGAAATGGTGTTGGGAGAGCGGACAGGAGAGATCGAATGTCCGCGGGAGCGAGGGGAGACGATGGAGGTGTATACACAGAGCAAACAGAAAACAAAAAGCCGGGTAAGTGAAGGCGAACGGCAACAGCTTGCAAGTCAGATGTAAGTGTGACAGGTGTAAAATGAACGTCATTACGCACCAAAATCAGGACACCACCATGAGCAGGAGTACCCTCCTCCGGTTCAAGGTCGTAGCGAACCGGAGTATATCCTCGGAGATCAAAAGGATCGTGAGGGCGAAGCTTAGTCTCCTGCAAACATACGACCATAGGCGAATGGGAACGCAATAAAAGTTGCAGTTCCGCCCTATGCGATCGTACACTACGTACATTCCAGGTCAGGATAGCCATTAAGAATAAGGGGATAAACTGTCTATTTAGAAGGGCGGCTTAAAATTACCTTTTGTTTAACCTTTGGGCTCGGGCTTTTTGTACGGAGTTGGTCAGACTCCATAGCTTCCTCGGAGGGAGGGCCCACGCGCTCAGTGCCAGAAACCGATTCAAGCGCCGTGAAACGGTTCTGGGTGGCGATGGGTGAAGGGTGCCGCTGAGCGCGGCTTATCCCAGGACCATCCTGGGACAGCGACCTCCGAGGAGGAGAAGGTGAACCTTTGTTACCGCGCGCACGCGGAGGGTCTTTTAAAAAATCTTCCCTACGAAGTTTCTGCTTGGGCTTCTTTTCAACGGCTTGCGACTTCATTGACTTGGGACCAGGTTTATACGGCTTGGTAACTGTAGCCTTAATGGACGGCCGGATGGTAGTGGCGGTTAATCCAGTCAAGGTCCAGGTCTGAGTTTCGGCATCTACTCGTGGTACTGGCGAGGCAACAACAGAACTAAATGTGCCAGATCGCAGGAGTGAAGGTTGGCGCGCATGGTAACGCCTCCGGGCTTCAGCGAAGGAGAGTTTTTCCTTTACCCGGATCTCCTGGATCGCCTTCTCGTCCAAGTACCGCGGACAGTCGGCAAACGAAGCAGAATGAGACCCTTTACAATTAACGCAGACGGGGGCTGTTGAACAGGTACCTTCGTGTGAGGGCTGGCTACATGTTGCACAGATGTTAACGGCACTCTTACATGAGACTTGCGTATGCCCAAAACGTTGGCATTTAAAACAACGCAGAGGTCTAGGAATATAAGGCCTCACAGAAATGCGTTCGTACCCTGCGGAGATGCTCGTGGGCAGATCGACGCCATCAAATGTAATAAACAGGGTACGAGTGGGTACCAATACGCCGTCGCGTTTGGCCTGCACTCGATGGACCGCTGTCACCTTCTGGTCTGCAAGATATTCTACCAGGTCCTCGTCCGATATACCATCGAGGCTATGGGTGGTAATAACGCCTCGACAGGAATTCAATGTGCGGTGCTTCTCCACACGGATGGGATAGCCGTGGAGAAGCGTAGCGCGCAACAAGGTCTTACTTTGCTGATCGGATTTCGTTTGGGCTAATAAGGAACCATTCCGTAGACGAGTGCAGGACTGAACCGCACCAGCAATTGCATCAATGCCCTTTTGAATGATGAAAGGGTTCACCTTCTCAAAACTTTGTCCTTCTTCGGTTCGTGAAATGACCAAGTAACAACCAGTTGTCGGTGGTGTCACTTCTGTTACATAAACTTTTCGGCGCTTGTTAGTATTAATGGAGGAAGGGTGCTCCATAGCGAAATAAATCCTCCACCATTGCAACCGTCTCCGACCTCGGGCTCTGACTTCCCGGGCATTACCCCGGCTTGGGTGAGTGGCCTATCTATACCTAGCTCATCCCAGGGTCACACCTCCCAGAACATAGACAGAGGGACCCAATCGCCGTCGGAAGCCAGCAGCTCATGCAATGGCCCCCCCGCGGGACTGCAGTTGAACAGCGGATACGAACAACAACCCTACATGACGACCCCGGGTGGTGGGGATGACGCCATTACCCACTCACCCAGCTGCGCACGCGGTGCGCGGGTATCCGTCAGGCTGTGTCCACGGAGGATTTAAATAAAAAGATAAAAGAAACTAAAACTGTGTGGGCGTTTCGCACGCAAGGTAGGCCGGCGGGGAAGAAAAAGAGAGATATGCGAATGTCGTGGTGCGAAATGGCCGGAAAGTGACAAGAGAAGAAAGAAACGATGGTGAGGTGCGGTATGAATGGAATGTAACGAACGCACGAGAGCCTACCTTGTGTCCACCGGTCACTTGAAGAACCCACCTCGACCGGATTGGGGTGAGGGGATGAATATGGCGATGATTGGCTCGGGAACCCCCGGGTGCGCCAAAAACCCGTACTCACATAAGGTGAGCCCCTGAGGGGGGAACCCCTGGAGGGAGCAATGCAGAGGAGCTAACAAAATATTGGCGATCAAGCGAATCCTCGTAAAATACATCGAAGGACGGGTGGTTAGGCAAGCTTGAGAGTCGACAATCATAGCTGCACAAAACCATCTCACGCCGGAAGGACAGCGGAGGCTCTGCAGCTTCTGCGTACAGACTGGGTACAGGGCTAGTTGGAAAGGCCCCTGTAGCGACTCTTATGCCACGATGGTGAAGGGCATTCAATCGACGTAACACAGATGGACGTGCCGACGAATAAACAATACACCCGTAATCAAGCTTGGATCGGACCAAAGAGCGATAAAGGCGAAGGACGGTCCGATCAGCTCCCCAGGATGTGCCACTTAAAACACGTAAAAGATTAAGAGAACGGTCACACTTTGCTTTTAAAAAGGAAACGTGCGAGGTCCAACACAACTTCCTGTCAAAAATCAACCCCAAAAATTTCGCCTCGTCTGCAAACGGAAGTATCCCTGGCCCAAGATGGAGAGTGGGCGGAGGGAAATACTTCCGGCGACAAAAGGTGATGCAGACGGATTTCTCGGCGGAGAAATTAAAGCCGTTGGCGTTACTCCAGGCGTAGAGACGGTCGATACAGCTCTGGAGACGGCGTTCGAGTAGACAGGTCCGCCGTGAACTGCAATAAATAGCGAAATCGTCAACAAAAAGGGACGATGAAATGCCAGGTGGAATACAATGAACAATGGGGTTGGTAGCAATCGCAAAAAGTGTGACACTGAGTACAGAGCCCTGCGGTACTCCGTTCTCTTGAATAAAACGACGAGATAAAACCGAGCCCACACGTACACGAAAGACGCGGTCCGTCATAAACTCCCGAAGAAATATGGGAAGACGACCGCGGATATTCCAATCGTGAAGTGTACGTAAAATGCCGCCCCTCCAACAAGTGTCATAAGCTTTCTCCAGGTCAAAAAATACGGCCACGGTTTGACACTTTCTCAGAAATCCATTCATAATATGCGTCGACAAGGACACCAGATGGTCGACGGTAGAGCGATAGCGACGAAACCCGCACTGAGCGTTCGCTAGAAGTTTCTGAGACTCAAGCCACCATGTCAACCGCCCGTTGGTCATGCGCTCCATCACCTTACAAATGCAACTGGTGAGGGAGATAGGGCGGTAGCTGGAAGGTAGTTGGCGATCCTTCCCAGGCTTAAGTATAGGGACAATGGTGGCTTCGCTCCAAACGGAAGGAAAAAAGCCGTCTTGCCAAATACGGTTATAGACCTGTAAGAGAAATAGTTTACTGTCGGCTGAAAGGTTCTTTAACATCAGGACATGAATGCCGTCCGGCCCGGGTGTGATGATGATGATGATATGCGGTTTAAGGGCGCTAAACTGCTAGGGTCATCAGCGCCCTTACAATGTGTAAAATAGAAGGTCAAAATATAAAAGGTAAAAAAACCGCATAATTAAAAACGGGACACTAACCCGCGATGTCCAAAAAGTTAAAACTCACAATAGCATAACAATAACAATAACAACAAGAATAAAAATAACAACAAGAATAACAATAACAATAATAACAATAAATATATCTCAAAAACCAACACACTAAAAGCAAACCCAATAAAAGATTAAAACGTGTCAAGAACTGTAGAATGCGGGACATGAGCGCCATATGTCACTGGGGAGTAAGTCCCTATAAAAACATACAGAATAAAATAACAAAGCTAAAAGACGCTCAGCGCATCAAATGCGACGATTAAAATCAATGTCACTTATAAAACGTAAAAGACATTCTACAGCATGCGCGTCGTCTGCCAACACGTTGGCTAGGCCAACAGGCAGACCCACGCGAACGCGCAGTGGAGCTAAAACTTGACACTCAGTTAAAATGTGACGCACCGTTAAGGGCACGTCACACTGCTGACACAGCGGAGCGGGATCACCACTGAGCAGGTAACTATGACTAAAACGACAATGTCCAATTCGTAAACGGGCTAAAAGTACCTCTTCCCGACGTAAAGAACGAGAAGAGGTACCCCAGATTAACGGGAGAGGCTTAACCTCCCGCAACTTGTTCCCCCGGAGGGCCGTCCACTCATCGCGCCAGCGCGAGAGGATGCGGCGACGTAAAATAACACACGAATCTGACGAGGGAACAACAGAGGTAAAAAATCTGGGTAATAAAATCGCCGATTTCGCAGCGGCGTCGGCAGACTCATTACCTGAGATGCCCACATGACCTGGAATCCACATGAAGGACACGCTGATGCCAGTGACACCAAGCGAGTGGAGCAGGTCATGTATGCGCTGTACAAGCGGGTGGTAATGGTACAGCGCAGTAATAGTCTGAAGGGCACTCAGAGAGTCCGTACAAATAAAACAGTGCTGTAAGGCATGCCGCTGAATGTATAAAATAGATTGATAAATGCTAAAAAGTTCGGCGGTAAAAATTGAACATTGTCCAGGTAAACGAAACTTAAAACTACAGTGATCAGAAACAAAGGCACATCCAACTCCAGCTTCAGCCTTAGATCCATCGGTAAAGATAAAATGGAAGTCTCCGAATTGAGCCCGTACTTCTAAAAAAGCCGATCTAAAGACTGAAGCAGGGGTCTCAGTCTTCGGCATCGACGTTAGCCCAAGGTGACAGTGGGCCTCAGCGCGAGACCATGGAGGAAAACGTGTTTCCCCCCGTGGAAGGGCCGGCGCTGGCGGAACGTCTAAATGCCGAAGGAGCTGTCGAAAGCGAACCCCTGGCGGGAGCAAAGCAGAGGAGCTAATAAAATAGTGACGATCAAGTGACTCCTCGAAAAATAACTCGAAGGACGGGTGGTCAGGCAAGCTTGAGAGTCGACAAGCATAGCTGCACAAGAGCATCTCACGCCTGAAGGACAGCGGAGGCTCTGCAGCTTCAGCACACAGGCTAAAAACAGGGCTGGTTGGAAAGGCCCCTGTAGCGACTCTTATGCCACGATGGTGAATGGCATTCAATCGACGTAACACAGATGGACGTGCCGACGAATAAACAATACACCCGTAATCAAGCTTGGATCGGACCAAAGAGCGATAAAGGCGAAGAAGGACGGTCCGATCAGCTCCCCAGGATGTGCCACTTAAAACACGTAAAATATTAAGAGAACGGTCACACTTTGCTTTTAAAAAGGAAACGTGCGAGGTCCAACACAACTTCCTGTCAAAAATCAACCCCAAAAATTTCGCCTCGTCTGCAAACGGAAGTATCCCTGACCCAAGATGGAGAGAGGGCGGAGGGAAATACTTCCGGCGCCAAAAGTTGATGCAGACGGATTTCTCGGCGGAGAAATTAAAGCCGTTGGCGTTACTCCAGGCGTAGAGACGGTCGATACAGCTCTGGAGACGGCGTTCGAGTAGACAGGTCCGCCGTGAACTACAATAAATAGCGAAATCGTCAACAAAAAGGGACGATGAAATGCCAGGTGGAATACAATCAACAATGGGGTTGATAGCAATCGCAAAAAGTGTGACACTGAGTACAGAGCCCTGCGGTACTCCGTTCTCTTGAATAAAACGACGAGATAAAACCGAGCCCACACGTACACGAAAGACGCGGTCCGTCATAAACTCCCGAAGAAATATGGGAAGACGACCGCGGATATTCCAATCGTGAAGTGTACGTAAAATGCCGCCCCTCCAACAAGTGTCATAAGCTTTCTCCAGGTCAAAAAATACAGCCACGGTTTGACACTTTCTCAGAAATCCATTCATAATATGCGTCGACAAGGACACCAGATGGTCGACGGTAGAGCGATAGCGACGAAACCCGCACTGAGCGTTCGCTAGAAGTTTCTGAGACTCAAGCCACCATGTCAACCGCCCGTTGATCATGCGCTCCATCACCTTGCAAATGCAACTGGTGAGGGAGATAGGGCGGTAGCTGGAAGGTAGTTGGCGATCCTTTCCAGGCTTAAGTATAGGGACAATGGTGGCTTCGCGCCAAACGGAAGGAAAAATGCCGTTTTGCCAAATACGGTTATAGACCTGTAAGAGAAAGAGTTTACTGTCGGCTGAAAGGTTCTTTAACATCAGGACATGAATGCCGTCCGGCCCAGGAGCGGAGTGCCGAGAGCAATGAAGAGCGTGCTCCAGCTCCCTCATTGTGAATAGTTCGTTATAGCATTCATCATTAGCAGACCGAAAAGTATATGATGCGGAATCCTGCCGGTCCTTAATAGAACGATAGCCGGCGGAATAATGGTCTGAACTGGAAACCGCCTCAAAGGCAGAACCCAGAGTGTTAGCGATGGCAGCCGGATCCACTATGGTGGCATTAGAAACCTGAAGGCCAGAAACAGTACAATGTGACACTTTACCTGAGAAGCGACGAAGTTTATCCCAAACAACGGATGAAGGCGTAAAACGATTAAAAGACTCGACAAAACGAGCCCAAGATGCCTTCTTGCTATCCTGAATAATGCGACGAGCCCTGGCGCGCGATTGTTTAAAAGTCACCAAATTATCAAGTGTAGGGTGGCGCCGAAACACCCTAAGTGCAGTCCTACGGGCACGAACGGCGTCCCGACAATCCTCGTTCCACCACGGAACAGGTAGCCGCCGAGGTTGCGAGGATGAACGGGGTATTGCACGTTCGGCGGCTGAGAAAATAATAGACGTAAGGTGCTGCACTAGTTGATTAATGTCGGAGAAGGGCTGGTCGTCAAAATGCACGATGCTGGAATACAAGCTCCAGTCGGCTTTTGCGAATATCCAGGTAGGTACTCTGGCATGCTGTACGTGGTGCGACAGAAGAGAAACGATGCAGGGGAAATGGTCGCTGGAGTAGGTGTCAGCGACGACGTTCCACTGAAGACGACGTGCAAGCTGGATTGAGCATATGGCAAGGTCCAGGTGAGAGAATGTACCGGAAGAATCAGAAATAAAAGTAGGAGCACCTGTATTGAGGATGGAAAGATTGAACTGATAAAAAATGTCGGAAAGAAGAGTTCCCCTCGCACAAGCCCTTGGCGAACCCCATAGTGGGTGATGGGCATTAAAATCTCCCAACAGAAGAAATGGTGTTGGGAGAGCGGACAGGAGAGCTCGAATGTCCGCGGGAGCGAGGGGAGACGATGGAGGTGAATATACAGAGCAAACAGAAAACAAAAAGCCGGGTAAGTGAAGGCGAACGGCAACAGCTTGCAAGTCGGATGTAAGTGTGACAGGTGTAAAATGAACGTCGTTACGCACTAAGAACATGACACCTCCATGAGCAGGAGTACCCTCCTCCGGTTCAAGGTCGTAGCGAACCGGAGTATATCCTCGGAGATCAAAAGGATCGTGAGGGCGAAGCTTAGTCTCCTGCAAACATACGACCATAGGCGAATGGGAACGCAATAAAAGTTGCAGTTCCGCCCTATGCGATCGCAAACCACGTACATTCCAGGTCAGGATAGCCATGGAGAATAAGGGGATAAACTGTCTATTTAGAAGGGCGGCTTAAAATTACCTTTTGTTTAACCTTTGGGCTCGGGCTTTTTGTATGGAGTTGGTCAGACTCCATAGCTTCCTCGGAGGGAGGGCCCACGCGCTCAGTGCCAGAACCCGATTCAAGCGCCGTGAATCGGTTCTGGGTGGCGATGGGTGAAGGGTGCCGCTGAGCGCGGCTTGTCCCAGGACCATCCTGGGACAGCGACCTCCGAGGAGGAGAAGGTGAACCTTTGTTACCGCGCGCACGCGGAGGGTCTTTTAAAAAATTTTCCCTACGAAGTTTCTGCTTGGGCTTCTTTTCAACGGCTTGCGACTTCATTGACTTGGGACCAGGTTTATACGGCTTGGTAACTGTAGCCTTAATAGACGGCCGGATGGTAGTGGCGGTTAATCCAGTCAAGGTCCAGGTCTGAGTTTCGGCATCTACTCGTGGTACTGGCGAGGCAACAACAGAACTAAATGTGCCAGATCGCAGGAGTGAAGGTTGGCGCGCATGGAAACGCCTCCGGGCTTCAGCGAAGGAGAGTTTTTCCTTTACCCGGATCTCCTGGATCGCCTTCTCGTCCAAATACCGCGGACAGTCGGCAAACGAAGCAGAATGTGACCCTTTACAATTAACGCAGACGGGGGCTGTTGAACAGGTACCTTCGTGTGAGGGCTGGCTACATGTTGCACAGATGTTAACGGCACTCTTACAGGAGACTTGCGTATGCCCAAAACGTTGGCATTTAAAACAACGCAGAGGTCTAGGAATATAAGGCCTCACAGAAATCCGTTCGTACCCTGCGGAAATGCTCGTGGGCAGATCGACGCCATCAAATGTAATAAACAGGGTACGAGTGGGTACCATTACGCCGTCGCGTTTGGCCTGCACTCGATGGACCGCTGTCACCTTCTGGTCTGCAAGATATTCTACCAGGTCCTCGTCCGATATACCATCGAGGCTATGGGTGGTAATAACGCCTCGACAGGAGTTCAATGTGCGGTGCTTCTCCACACGGATGGGATAGCTGTGGAGAAGCGTAGCGCGCAACAAGGTCTTACTTTGCTGATCGGATTTCGTTTGGGCTAATAAGGAACCATTCCGTAGACGAGTGCAGGACTGAACCGCACCAGCAATTGCATCAATGCCCTTTTAATGATGAAAGGGTTCACCTTCTGAAAGCTTTGTCTTTCTTCGGTTCGTGAAATGACCAAGTAACAACCAGTTGTCGGTGGTGTCACTTCTGTTACATAAACTTTTCGGCGCTTGTTAGTATTAATGGAGGAAGGGTGCTCCATAGCGAAATAAATCCTCCACCATTGCAACCGTCGCCGACCTCGGGCTCTGACTTCTCGGGCGTTACCCCGGCTTGGGTGAGTGGCCTATCTATACCAGACTCACCCCAGGGTCACACCTCCCAGAACATAGACAGAGGGACCCAATCGCCGTCGGAAGCCAGCAGCTCATGCAATGGCCCCCCCGCGGGACTGCAGTTGAACAGCGGATACGAACAACAACCCTACATGACGACCCCGGGTGGTGGGGATGACGCCATTACCCACTCACCCAGCTGCGCACGCGGTGCGCGGGTATCCGTCAGGCCGTGTCCACGGAGGATTTAAATAAAAAGATAAAAGAAACTAAAACTGTGTGGGCGTTTCGCACGCAAGGTAGGCCGGCGGGGAAGAAAAAGAGTTATGCGAATGTCGTGGTGCGAAATGGCCGCAAAGTGATACGGGAAGAAAGAAACGATGGTGAGGTGCGGTATGAATGGACTGCAAAGAACGCACGAGAGCCTACCTTGGGTCCACCGGTCACTTGAAGAACCCACCTCGACCGGATGGGGGTGAGGGGATGAATATGGCGATGATTGGCTCGGGAACCCCCGGGTGCGCCAAAAACCCGTACTCACATAAGGTGAGCCCCTGAGGGGGTGAGGGAGATAGGGCGGTAGCTGGAAGGTAGTTGGCGATCCAGGCTTAAGTATAGGGACAATGGTGGCTTCACGCCAAACGGAAGGAAAAATGCCGTCTTGCCAAATACGGTTATAGACCTGTAAGAGAAATAGTTTACTGTCGGCTGAAAGGTTCTTTAACATCAGGACATGAATGCCGTCCGGCCCGGGAGCGGAGTGCCGAGAGCAATGAAGAGCATGCTCCAGCTCCCTCATTGTGAATAGTTCGTTATAGCATTCATCATTAACAGACCGAAAAGTATATGATGCGGAATCCTGCCGGTCTTTAATAGAGCGAAAGCCGGCGGAATAATGGTCTGAACTGGAAACCGCCTCAAAGGCAGAACCCAGAGTGTTAGCGATGGCAGCCGGATCCACTATGGTGGCATTAGAAACCTGAAGGCCAGAAACAGTACAATGTGACACTTTACCTGAGAAGCGACGAAGTTTATCCCAAACAACGGATGAAGGCGTAAAACGATTAAAAGACTCGACAAAACGAGCCCAAGATGCCTTCTTGCTATCCTGAATAATGCGACGAGCCCTGGCGCGCGATTGTTTAAAAGTCACCAAATTATCAAGTGTAGGGTGGCGCCGAAACACCCTAAGTGCAGTCCTACGGGCACGAACGGCGTCCCGACAATCCTCGTTCCACCACGGAACAGGTGGCCGCCGAGGTTGGGAGGATGAACAGGGTATTGCGCGTTCGGCGGCAGAGAAAATAACAGACGTAAGGTGCTGCATTAGTTGGTGAATGTCGGAGAAGGGCTGGTCGTCAAAATGCACGAGGCTGGAATACAAGCTCCAGTCGGCTTTTGCGAATATCCAGGTAGGTACTCTGGCATGCTGTACGTGGTGCGACAGAAGAGAAACGATGCAGGGGAAATGGTCGCTGGAGTAGGTGTCAGCGACGACGTTCCACTGAAGACGACGTGCAAGCTGGATTGAGCATATGGCAAGGTCCAGGTGAGAGAATGTACCGGAAGAATCAGAAATAAAAGTAGGAGCACCTGTATTGAGGATGGAAAGATTGAACTGATAAAAAATGTCGGAAAGAAGAGTTCCCCTCGCACAAGCCCTTGGCGAACCCCATAGTGGGTGATGGGCATTAAAATCTCCCAACAGAAGAAATGGTGTTGGGAGAGCGGACAGGAGAGCTCGAATGTCCGCGGGAGCGAGGGGAGACGATGGAGGTGAATATACAGAGCAAACAGAAAACAAAAAGCCGGGTAAGTGAAGGCGAACGGCAACAGCTTGCAAGTCGGATGTAAGTGTGACAGGTGTAAAATGAACGTCGTTACGCACTAAGAACATGACACCTCCATGAGCAGGAGTACCCTCCTCCGGTTCAAGGTCGTAGCGAACCGGAGTATATCCTCGGAGATCAAAAGGATCGTGAGGGCGAAGCTTAGTCTCCTGCAAACATACGACCATAGGCGAATGGGAACGCAATAAAAGTTGCAGTTCCGCCCTATGCGATCGCAAACCACGTACATTCCAGGTCAGGATAGCCATGGAGAATAAGGGGATAAACTGTCTATTTAGAAGGGCGGCTTAAAATTACCTTTTGTTTAACCTTTGGGCTCGGGCTTTTTGTATGGAGTTGGTCAGACTCCATAGCTTCCTCGGAGGGAGGGCCCACGCGCTCAGTGCCAGAACCCGATTCAAGCGCCGTGAATCGGTTCTGGGTGGCGATGGGTGAAGGGTGCCGCTGAGCGCGGCTTGTCCCAGGACCATCCTGGGACAGCGACCTCCGAGGAGGAGAAGGTGAACCTTTGTTACCGCGCGCACGCGGAGGGTCTTTTAAAAAATTTTCTCTACGAAGTTTCTGCTTGGGCTTCTTTTCAACGGCTTGCGACTTCATTGACTTGGGACCAGGTTTATACGGCTTGGTAACTGTAGCCTTAATAGACGGCCGGATGGTAGTGGCGGTTAATCCAGTCAAGGTCCAGGTCTGAGTTTCGGCATCTACTCGTGGTACTGGCGAGGCAACAACAGAACTAAATGTGCCAGATCGCAGGAGTGAAGGTTGGCGCGCATGGAAACGCCTCCGGGCTTCAGCGAAGGAGAGTTTTTCCTTTACCCGGATCTCCTGGATCGCCTTCTCGTCCAAATACCGCGGACAGTCGGCAAACGAAGCAGAATGTGACCCTTTACAATTAACGCAGACGGGGGCTGTTGAACAGGTACCTTCGTGTGAGGGCTGGCTACATGTTGCACAGATGTTAACGGCACTCTTACAGGAGACTTGCGTATGCCCAAAACGTTGGCATTTAAAACAACGCAGAGGTCTAGGAATATAAGGCCTCACAGAAATCCGTTCGTACCCTGCGGAAATGCTCGTGGGCAGATCGACGCCATCAAATGTAATAAACAGGGTACGAGTGGGTACCATTACGCCGTCGCGTTTGGCCTGCACTCGATGGACCGCTGTCACCTTCTGGTCTGCAAGATATTCTACCAGGTCCTCGTCCGATATACCATCGAGGCTATGGGTGGTAATAACGCCTCGACAGGAGTTCAATGTGCGGTGCTTCTCCACACGGATGGGATAGCTGTGGAGAAGCGTAGCGCGCAACAAGGTCTTACTTTGCTGATCGGATTTCGTTTGGGCTAATAAGGAACCATTCCGTAGACGAGTGCAGGACTGAACCGCACCAGCAATTGCATCAATGCCCTTTTGAATGATGAAAGGGTTCACCTTCTCAAAGCTTTGTCCTTCTTCGGTTCGTGAAATGACCAAGTAACAACCAGTTGTCGGTGGTGTCACTTCTGTTACATAAACTTTTCGGCGCTTGTTAGTATTAATGGAGGAAGGGTGCTCCATAGCGAAATAAATCCTCCACCATTGCAACCGTCTCCGACCTCGGGCTCTGACTTCTCGGGCGTTACCCCGGCTTGGGTGAGTGGCCTATCTATACCAGACTCACCCCAGGGTCACACCTCCCAGAACATAGACAGAGGGACCCAATCGCCGTCGGAAGCCAGCAGCTCATGCAATGGCCCCCCCGCGGGACTGCAGTTGAACAGCGGATACGAACAACAACCCTACATGACGACCCCGGGTGGTGGGGATGACGCCATTACCCACTCACCCAGCTGCGCACGCGGTGCGCGGGTATCCGTCAGGCCGTGTCCACGGAGGATTTAAATAAAAAGATAAAAGAAACTAAAACTGTGTGGGCGTTTCGCACGCAAGGTAGGCCGGCGGGGAAGAAAAAGAGTTATGCGAATGTCGTGGTGCGAAATGGCCGCAAAGTGATACGGGAAGAAAGAAACGATGGTGAGGTGCGGTATGAATGGACTGCAAAGAACGCACGAGAGCCTACCTTGGGTCCACCGGTCACTTGAAGAACCCACCTCGACCGGATGGGGGTGAGGGGATGAAAATGGCGATGATTGGCTCGGGAACCCCCGGGTGCGCCAAAAACCCGTACTCACATAAGGTGAGCCCCTGAGGGGGTGAGGGAGATAGGGCGGTAGCTGGAAGGTAGTTGGCGATCCAGGCTTAAGTATAGGGACAATGGTGGCTTCACGCCAAACGGAAGGAAAAATGCCGTCTTGCCAAATACGGTTATAGACCTGTAAGAGAAATAGTTTACTGTCGGCTGAAAGGTTCTTTAACATCAGGACATGAATGCCGTCCGGCCCGGGAGCGGAGTGCCGAGAGCAATGAAGAGCATGCTCCAGCTCCCTCATTGTGAATAGTTCGTTATAGCATTCATCATTAACAGACCGAAAAGTATATGATGCGGAATCCTGCCGGTCTTTAATAGAGCGAAAGCCGGCGGAATAATGGTCTGAACTGGAAACCGCCTCAAAGGCAGAACCCAGAGTGTTAGCGATGGCAGCCGGATCCACTATGGTGGCATTAGAAACCTGAAGGCCAGAAACAGTACAATGTGACACTTTACCTGAGAAGCGACGAAGTTTATCCCAAACAACGGATGAAGGCGTAAAACGATTAAAAGACTCGACAAAACGAGCCCAAGATGCCTTCTTGCTATCCTGAATAATGCGACGAGCCCTGGCGCGCGATTGTTTAAAAGTCACCAAATTATCAAGTGTAGGGTGGCGCCGAAACACCCTAAGTGCAGTCCTACGGGCACGAACGGCGTCCCGACAATCCTCGTTCCACCACGGAACAGGTGGCCGCCGAGGTTGGGAGGATGAACGGGGTATTGCGCGTTCGGCGGCAGAGAAAATAACAGACGTAAGGTGCTGCATTAGTTGGTGAATGTCGGAGAAGGGCTGGTCGTCAAAATGCACGAGGCTGGAATACAAGCTCCAGTCGGCTTTTGCGAATATCCAGGTAGGTACTTTGGAATGCTGTACGTGGTGCGACAGAAGAGAAACGATGCAGGGGTAATGGTCGCTGGAGTAGGTGTCAGCGACGACGTTCCACTGAAGACGACGTGCAAGCTGGAGTGAGCAAATTGCAAGGTCCAGGTGAGAGAATGTACCAGAAGAATCAGAAATAAAAGTAGGTGCACCTGTATTGAGGATGGAAAGATTGAACTGATAAAAAATGTCGGAAAGAAGAGTTCCCCTCGCACAAGCCCTTGGCGAACCCCATAGTGGGTGATGGGCATTAAAATCTCCCAACAGAAGAAATGGTGTTGGGAGAGCGGACAGGAGAGATCGAATGTCCGCGGGAGCGAGGGGAGACGATGGAGGTGTATACACAGAGCAAACAGAAAACAAAAAGCCGGGTAAGTGAAGGCGAACGGCAACAGCTTGCAAGTCAGATGTAAGTGTGACAGGTGTAAAATGAACGTCATTACGCACCAAAATCATGACACCACCATGAGCAGGAGTACCCTCCTCCGGTTCAAGGTCGTAGCGAACCGGAGTATATCCTCGGAGATCAAAAGGATCGTGAGGGCGAATGATGATGATGATGATGATGATATGCGGTTTAAGGGCGCTAAACTGCTACGGTCATCAGCGCCCTTACAATGTATAAAAGATAAGGTCACAATATAAAACAAGTAAAAAACCGCATAGTTAAAAACGGGACACAAACCCGCGATGTTCAAAAAGCTAAAACTAACAACAGAACAATAACAAAATAACAATAACAACAATAACTATAACAATAACAACAATAATAACAAGAACAACAAGAATAACAATAACAATACAAAGTTCTGAAAAATCAACACACTAAAAGCAAGGGCAAGAAACGATTAAAACGTGTCAGGAACTGTAGAATGCGAGGGACATGAGCGCCAAATGTCCACTGGGGATAAGAGTTCCCATAAAAACAGACAGAATAAAAGTACTAAGCCAACAGGCGCCCAACGCATTAAATGCGCAGATTAAAATCACTGTCATGAATAAAACGTAAAACACATTCTACAGCACGCGTGTCGTCTGCCAAAACGTTGGCTAGGCCAACAGGCAGACCCACACGAGCACGCAATGCAGCTAAAACCTGACACTCTGTTAAAATGTGACGCACCGTTAAGGGCACGACACACTGCCCACAGAGTGGTGCGGGGTCACCACTGAGCAAATACCTATGACTAAAAACACAATGTCCAATCCGTAGACGAGCTAAAATTACCTCTTCCCGACGACAAGAACGAGAAGAGGTATCCCAGATCAACGGGAAAGGCTTAACTTCCCGCAATTTGTTCCCCCGGAGGGCCGTCCACTCATCGCGCCAGCGCGAGAGGATGCGGCGACGTAAAATAATACACGAATCAGACGAGGGAACAACAGAAGTAAAAAATCTGGGTAATAAAATCGCCGATTTCGCAGCGGCGTCGGCAGACTCATTCCCTGAGATGCCCACATGACCTGGAATCCACATGAAGGACACGCTGATGCCAGAGACACCAAGCGAGTGGAGCAGGTCATGTATGCGCTGTACAAGCGGGTGGTAATGGTACAGCGCAGTAATAGTCTGAAGGGCACTCAGAGAGTCCGTACAAATAAAACAGTGCTGTAAGGCGTGCCGCTGAATGTATAAAATAGATTGATAAATGCTAAAAAGTTCGGCGGTAAAAATTGAACATTGTGCAGGTAAACGAAACTTAAAACTACAGTGACCAGAAACAAAGGCACATCCAACTCCAGCTTCAGTCTTAGATCCATCGGTAAAGATAAAATGGAAGTCCCCGAATTGAGCCCGTACTTCTAAAAAAGCCGATCTAAAGACTGAAGCAGGGGTCTCAGTCTTCGACATTGACGTTAGCCCAAGGTGACAGTGGGCCTCAGCGCGGGACCATGGAGGAAAACGCGTTTCCCCCCGTGGAAGGGCCGGCGCTGGCGTAACGTCCAAATGCCGAAGTAGCAGTCGAAATCGAACCCCTGGAGGGAGCAATGCAGAGGAGCGAACTAAATATTGCCGGTCAAGCGAATCCTCGTAAAATACATCGAAGGACGGGTGGTTAGGCAAGCTTGAGAGTCGACAAGCATAGCTGCACAAGAGCATCTCACGCCTGAAGGACAGCGGAGGCTCTGCAGCTTCTGCGTACAGACTGGGTACAGGGCTAGTTGGAAAGGCCCCTGTAGCGACTCTTATGCCACGATGGTGAATGGCATTCAATCGACGTAACACAGATGGACGTGCCGACGAATAAACAATACACCCGTAATCAAGCTTGGATCGGACCAAAGAGCGATAAAGGCGAAGAAGGACGGTCCGATCAGCTCCCCAGGATGTGCCACTTAAAACACGTAAAAGATTAAGAGAACGGTCACACTTTGCTTTTAAAAAGGAAACGTGCGAGGTCCAACACAACTTCCTGTCAAAAATCAACCCCAAAAATTTCGCCTCGTCTGCAAACGGAAGTATCCCTGGCCCAAGATGGAGAGTGGGCGGAGGGAAATACTTCCGGCGCCAAAAGTTGATGCAGACGGATTTCTCGGCGGAGAAATTAAAGCCGTTGGCGTTACTCCAGGCGTAGAGACGGTCGATACAGCTCTGGAGACGGCGTTCGAGTAGACAGGTCCGCCGTGAACTGCAATAAATAGCGAAATCGTCAACAAAAAGGGACGATGAAATGCCAGGTGGAATACAATCAACAATGGGGTTGATAGCAATCGCAAAAAGTGTGACACTGAGTACAGAGCCCTGCGGTACTCCGTTCTCTTGAATAAAACGACGAGATAAAACCGAGCCCACACGTACACGAAAGACGCGGTCCGTCATAAACTCCCGAAGAAATATGGGAAGACGACCGCGGATATTCCAATCGTGAAGTGTACGTAAAATGCCGCCCCTCCAACAAGTGTCATAAGCTTTCTCCAGGTCAAAAAATACTGCCACGGTTTGACACTTTCTCAGAAATCCATTCATAATATGCGTCGACAAGGACACCAGATGGTCGACGGTAGAGCGATAGCGACGAAACCCGCACTGAGCGTTCGCTAGAAGTTTCTGAGACTCAAGCCACCATGTCAACCGCCCGTTGATCATGCGCTCCATCACCTTGCAAATGCAACTGGTGAGGGAGATAGGGCGGTAGCTGGAAGGTAGTTGGCGATCCTTCCCAGGCTTAAGTATAGGGACAATGGTGGCTTCGCGCCAAACGGAAGGAAAAATGCCGTCCTGCCAAATACGGTTATAGACCTGTAAGAGAAAGAGTTTACTGTCGGCTGAAAGGTTCTTTAACATCAGGACATGAATGCCGTCCGGCCCAGGAGCGGAGTGCCGAGAGCAATGAAGAGCATGCTCCAGCTCCCTCATTGTGAAAAGTTCATTATAACACTCAATATTAGCAGATCGAAAATTAAAGGTGTCGGAATCCAGCCGGTCTTTGATAGAGCGAAAGCCGGCGGAATAATGGTCCGAATTGGATACCGCCTCAAAGGCAGCACCCAGAGTGTTAGCGATGGCAGCCGGATCCACTATGGTGGCATTAGAAACCTGTAGGCCAGAAACAGTACAATGCGACACTTTACCTGAGAAGCGACGAAGTTTATCCCAAACAACAGATGAAGGCGTAAAGCGATTAAAAGACTCGACAAAACGAGCCCACGACGCCTTCTTGCTATCCTGAATAGTGCGACGAGCCCTGGCGCGCGATTGTTTAAAAGTCACCAAATTAGCAAGTGTAGGGTGGCGCCGAAACACCCTAAGTGCAGCCCTACGAGCACGAACGGCGTCCCGACAATCCTCGTTCCACCACGGAACAGGTGGCCGCCGAGGTTGGGAGGATGAACGGGGTATTGCGCGTTCGGCGGCAGAGAAAATAATAGACGTAAGGTGCTGCACTAGTTGGTTAATGTCGGAGAAGGGCTGGTCGTCAAAATGCACGAGGCTGGAATACAAGTTCCAGTCGGCTTTTGCGAATATCCAGGTAGGTACTCTGGAATGCTGTACGTGGTGCGACAGAAGAGAAACGATGCAGGGGTAATGGTCGCTGGAGTAGGTGTCAGCGACGACGTTCCACTGGAGACGATGTGCAAGCTGGAGTGAGCAAATGGAAAGGTCCAGGTGAGAAAATGTACCAGAAGAATCAGAAATAAAAGTAGGTGCACCTGTATTGAGGATGGAAAGATTTAACTGATAAAAAATGTCGGAAAGAAGAGTTCCCCTCGCACAAGCCCTTGGCGAACCCCATAGTGGGTGATGGGCATTAAAATCTCCCAACAGAAGAAATGGTGTTGGGAGAGCGGACAGGAGAGATCGAATGTCCGCGGGAGCGAGGGGAGACGATGGAGGTGTATACACAGAACAAACAGAAAAGAAAAAACCGGGTAACTGCAGTCTAATGGCAACAGCTTGCAAGTCGGACGTAAGTGTGATAGTTTGAAAATGAACGTCATTACGCACCAACAACATAACACCTCCATGAGCAGGAGCACCCTCCTCCGGTTCAAGATCGTAGCGAACCGGAGTGTACCCTCGGAGATCGAAAGGGTCGTGAGGGCGAAGCTTGGTCTCCTGCAAACACACGACCATAGGTGAATGGGAACGCAATAAAAGTTGCAGTTCCGCCCTATGCGATCGTACACCACGTACATTCCAGCTCAGGATAGCCATGAATAAAAGGGATAAACTGTCTACTTAGAAGGGCGGCTTAAAATTACCTTTTGTTTAACCTTTGGGCTCGGGCTTTTTGTATGGAGTTGGTCAGACTCCATAGCTTCCTCGGAGGGAGGGCCCACGCGCTCAGTGCCAGAAACCGATTCAAGCGCCGTGAATCGGTTCTGGGTGGCGATGGGTGAGGGGTGCCGCTGAGCGCGGCTTGTCCCAGGACCTTCCTGGGACAGCGACCTCCGAGGAGGAGAAGGTGAACTTTTGCTACCGCGCGCACGCGGAGGGTCTTTCAAGAAATCTTCCCTACGTAGTTTCTGCTTGGGCTTCTTTTCAGCGGCTTGCGACTTCATTGACTTTGGACCAGGTTTATAAGGCTTGGTAACAGTAGCTTTAATAGACGGCCGGATGGTAGTGGCGGTTAATCCAGTCAAGGTCCAGGTCTGAGTTTCGGCATCTACTCGTGGTACTGGCGAGGCAACAACAGAACTAAATGTGCCAGATCGCAGGAGGGAAGGTTGGCGCGCATGGTAACGCCTCCGGGCTTCAGCGAAGGAGAGTTTTTCCTTTACCCGGATCTCCTGGATCGCCTTCTCGTCCAAGTACCGCGGACAGTCGGCAAACGAAGCAGAATGAGACCCTTTGCAATTAACGCAGACGGGGGTTGTTGAACAGGTACCTTCGTGTGAGGGCTGGCTACATGTTGCACAGATGTTAACGGCACTCTTACATGAGACTTGCGTATGCCCAAAACGTTGGCATTTAAAACAACGCAGAGGTCTAGGAATATAAGGCCTCACAGAAATCCGTTCGTACCCTGCGGAAATGCTCGTGGGCAGATCGACGCCATCAAATGTAATAAACAGGGTACGAGTGGGTACCAATACGCCGTCGCGTTTGGCCTGCACTCGATGAACCGCTGTCACCCTCTGGTCTGCAAGATATTCCACCAGGTCTTCGTCAGAGATACCATCGAGGCTATGCGTGGTGACAACGCCTCTACAAGAATTCAAGGTGCGGTGCTTCTCAACACGGATAGGATAACCGTGGAGAAGCGTGGAGCTCAACAAGGACTTACTTTGTGCCTCGGATTTGCTTTGAACTAGCAACGAACCATTACGAAGCCGAGTGCAGGAAAGAACCGGACCAGCAATTGAGTCAATGCCCTTCTGGATAATAAAAGGGTTCACCTTCTCGAATGATTGTCCCTCCTCGGTACGGGTAATCACTAAGTAACAACCAGCTGTTGGCGGTGCTACTTCTGTTACTAAAGTTTTACGGCGCTTGTTGTTAATAATGGAGAAAGGGTGCTCCATAGCGAAAAAAATCCTCCACCATTGCAACCGTCTCCGACCTCGGGCTCTGACTTCCCGGGCGTTACCCCGGCTTGGGTGAGTGGCCTATCTATACCTAGCTCACCCCAGGGTCACACCTCCCAGAACATAGACAGAGGGACCCAATCGCCGTCGGAAGCCAGCAGCTCATGCAATGGCCCCCCCGCGGGACTGCAGTTGAACAGCGGATACGAACAACAACCCTACATGACGACCCCGGGTGGTGGGGATGACGCCATTACCCACTCACCCAGCTGCGCACACGGTGCGCGGGTATCCGTCAGGCTGTGTCCACGGAGGATTTAAATAAAAAGATAAAAGAAACTAAAACTGTGTGGGCGTTTCGCACGCAAGGTAGGCCGGCGGGGAAGAAAAAGAGAGATATGCGAATGTCGTGGTGCGAAATGGCCGGAAAGTGATAAGGGAAGAAAGAAACGATGGTGAGGTGCAGTATGGATGGAATGCAAAGAACGCACGAGAGCCTACCTTGGGTCCACCGGTCACTTGAAGAACCCACCTCGACCGGATGGGGGTGAGGGGATGAAGGTGGCGATGAGTGGCTCGGGAACCCCCGGGTGCGCCAAAAACCCGTACTCACATAAGGTGAGCCCCTGAGGGGTGAGGGCGAAGCTTAGTCTCCTGCAAACATACGACCATAGGTGAATGGGAACGCAATAAAAGCTGCAGTTCCGCCCTATGCGATCGTACACCACGTACATTCCAGGTCAGGATAGCCATTAAAAATAAGGGGATAAACTGTCTATTTAGAAGGGCGGCTTAAAATTACCTTTTGTTTAACCTTTGGGCTCGGGCTTTTTGTATGGAGTTGGTCAGACTCCATAGCTTCCTCGGAGGGAGGGCCCACGCGCTCAGTGCCAGAAACCGATTCAAGCGCCGTGAATCGGTTCTGGGTGGCGATGGGTGAAGGGTGCCGCTGAGCGCGGCTTGTCCCAGGACCTTCCTGGGACAGCGACCTCCGAGGAGGAGAAGGTGAACTTTTCTTACCGCGCGCACGCGGAGGGTCTTTCAAAAAATCTTCCCTACGTAGTTTCTGCTTGGGCTTCTTTTGAACGGCTTGCGACTTCATTGACTTGGGACCAGGTTTATACGGCTTGGTAACTGTAGCCTTAATAGACGGCCGGTTGGTAGTGGCGGTTAATCCAGTCAAGGTCCAGGTCTGAGTTTCGGCATCTACGCGTGGTACTGGCGAGGCAACAACAGAACTAAATGTGCCAGATCGCAGGAGTGAAGGTTGGCGCGCATGGTAACGCCTCCGGGCTTCAGCGAAGGAGAGTTTTTCCTTTACCCGGATCTCCTGGATCGCCTTCTCGTCCAAGTACCGCGGACAGTCGGCAAACGAAGCAGAATGAGACCCTTTACAATTAACGCAGACGGGGGCTGTTGAACAGGTACCTTCGTGTGAGGGCTGGCTACAGGTTGCACAGATGTTAACGGCACTCTTACATGAGACTTGCGTATGCCCAAAACGTTGGCATTTAAAACAACGCAGAGGTCTAGGAATATAAGGCCTCACAGAAATCCGTTCGTACCCTGCGGAAATGCTCGTGGGCAGATCGACGCCATCAAATGTAATAAACAGGGTACGAGTGGGTACCAACACGCCGTCGCGTTTGGCCTGCACTCGATGAACCGCTGTCACCCTCTGGTCTGCAAGATATTCCACCAGGTCTTCGTCAGAGATACCATCGAGGCTATGCGTGGTGACAACGCCTCTACAAGAATTCAAGGTGCGGTGCTTCTCAACACGGATAGGATAACCGTGGAGAAGCGTGGCGCTCAACAAGGACTTACTTTGTGCCTCGGATTTGCTTTGAACTAGCAACGAACCATTACGAAGCCGAGTGCAGGAAAGAACCGGACCAGCAATTGAGTCAATGCCCTTCTGGATAATAAAAGGGTTCACCTTCTCGAATGATTGTCCCTCCTCTGTACGGGTAATCACTAAGTAACAACCAGCTGTTGGCGGTGCTACTTCTGTTACTAAAACTTTGCGGCGCTTGTTGTTAACAATGGAGAAAGGGTGCTCCATAGCGAAAAAAATCCTCCACCATTGCAACCGTCTCCGACCTCGGGCTCTGACTTCCCGGGCGTTACCCCGGCTTGGGTGAGTGGCCTATCTATACCTAGCTCACCCCAGGGTCACACCTCCCAGAACATAGACAGAGGGACCCAATCGCCGTCGGAAGCCAGCAGCTCATGCAATGGCCCCCCCGCGGGACTGCAGTTGAACAGCGGATACGAACAACAACCCTACATGACGACCCCGGGTGGTGGGGATGACGCCATTACCCACTCACCCAGCTGCGCACGCGGTGCGCGGGTATCCGTCAGGCTGTGTCCACGGAGGATTTAAATAAAAAGATAAAAGAAACTAAAACTGTGTGGGCGTTTCGCACGCAAGGTAGGCCGGCGGGGAAGAGAAAGAGAGATATGCGAATGTCGTGGTGCGAAATGGCCGGAAAGTGACAAGAGAAGAAAGAAACGATGGTGAGGTGCGGTATGAATGGAATGTAACGAACGCACGAGAGCCTACCTTGTGTCCACCGGTCACTTGAAGAACCCACCTCGACCGGATGGGGGTGAGGGGATGAATGTGGCGATGACTGGCTCGGGAACCCCCGGGTGCGCCAAAAACCCGTACTCACATAAGGTGAGCCCCTGAGGGGGATGATGATGAGATGCGGTTTAAGGGCGCTAAACTGCTGTCATCAGCGCCCTTACAATGTATAAAATAGAAAGTCAAAAATATAAAAGAACCGCATAATTAAAAAACGGGACACAAACCCGCGATGTCCAAAAATTTAAAACAACAATAATACAACAATGCCAAAAACTAACACACTAAAAGCATAGGCAATAAAAGATTCAAACGTGTCACGGACTGTAGAATGCGAGGGACATGAGCGTCTTTTGTCCTCTGGGGATTAGAATCCCCATAAAAACAGACAGAATAAAATGACTAAGCTAAAAGACGCTCAACGCATTAAATGCGCAGATTAAAATCACTGTCATGAATAAACCGTAAAACATATTCTACATCACGCGTGTCGTCTGCCAAAACGTTGGCTAGGCCAAAAGGCAGACCCACACGAGCACGCAATGCAGCTAAAACCTGACACTCTGTTAAAATGTGACGCACTGTTAAGGGCGCATCATACTGCCCACAGAGTGGTGCGGGGTCACCACTGAGCAAATACCTATGTCTAAAAACACAATGTCCAATCCGTAAACGAGCTAAAATTACCTCTTCCCGACGACACGAACGAGAAGAGGTACCCCAGATCAACGGGAAAGGCTTAACCTCCCGCAACTTGTTCCTCCGGAGGGTCGTCCACTCATCGCGCCAGCGCGAGAGGATGCGGCGACGTAAAATAACACGAATCTGACGAGGGAACAACAGAGGTAAAAAATCTGGGTAATAAAATCCCCGATTTGGCAACGGCGTCGGCAGACTCATTACCTGAGATGCGCACATGACCTGGGATCCACATGAACGAGATGCTGGTGCCAGAGACCCCAAGCGAGTGGAGCAGGTCATGAGTGCGCTGTACGAGTGGGTGGTAATCGTACAGCGCATTAATACTCTGAAGGGCACTCAGAGAGTCCGTACAAATAAAACAGTGCCGTAAGTCGTGCCGCTGAATGTATAAAACAGATTGATAAATGCTAAAATGTTCGGCGGTAAACATTGAACATTGTCCAGGTAAACGAAACGTAAAACTATTTCCACCACAAAAAAGGCACATCCTACTCCAGCATCAGTCTTAGATCCATCAGTAAAGATAAAATCAAAGTCCCCAAATTGCGACTGAAGTTCTAAAAACGCTGATCTAAAGACTGAAGAAGGCGTCTCACTCTTCGGCATCGACGATAACCCAAGGTGACAGAGGGCCTCAGCGCGCAACCATGGAGGAAAACGCGTTTCCCCCCTTGAAAGGGTCGGCGCTGGCGTAACGTCCAAATACCGAAGAAGCTGACGAAATCGAACACCTGGATGGAGCAAAGAAGAGGAGCTAACTAAATATTGCCGGTCAAGTGAATCCTCGTAAAATGCCGCGAAGGACGGGTGGTCAGGCAAGCTGGAGAGTCGACAGGCATAGCTACACAGGAGCAGCTCACGCCTGAAGGACAGCGGAAGCTCTGCAGCCTCAGGGTAAAGACTGGGCACGGGGCTAGTTGGAAAGGGCCCTGTAGCGACTCTAATACCACGATGATGAATGGGATTCAAACGACGTAACGCAGATGGACGTGCCAATGAAAAGACAATAAACCCGTAATCAAGTTTGGATCGGACCAAAGAGCGATAAAGACGCAGAAGGACGGTCCGATCAGCTCCCCAGGATGTGCCACTTAAAACACGTAAAATATTAAGAGAACGGTCTCACTTTGCTTTTAAAAAGGATACGTGAGAAGTCCAGCTCAACTTTCAATCAAATATCAACCCCAAAAATTTCACCTCGTCTGCAAACGGAAGCACCTCCGGCCCAAGATGGAGAGAGGGCGGAGGGAAATATTTCCGGCGCCAGAAGTTGATGATGATGATGATATGCGGTTTAAGGGCGCTAAACTGCTGAGGTCATCAGCGCCCTTACAATGTATAAAATATAAGGTCAAAATATAAAAGACAGGTAAAAGAACCGCATAATTAAAAAACGGGACACAAACCCGCGATGTCAAAAAGCTAAAAATAACAATGATATAACAATAACAATAACGATAACAATAATAATAATAACAAAAAATAACAATAACAACAATAATAACAATAACAACAATAATAACAATACAAATATCTGAAAAACCAACACACTAAAAGCATAGGCAATAAAAGATTAAAACGTGTCAAGAACTGTAGAATGTCAGGGACACGAGCGCCAATGTCCATTGGGGAGGATGATGATGATGATGATATGCGGCTTAAGGGCGCTAAACTGCTGAGGTCATCAGCGCCCTTACAAGGTATAAAATATAAAGTCAAAAAATAAAAGACAGGTAAAAAACCGCATAATTAAAAAACGGGACACACACCCGCGATGTCAAAAAAGTTAAAAATAACAATAGAATAACAATAACAATAATAACAATAACAACAATAGTAACAATAACAATAAATATGTCGCAAAAACCAACACACTACAAACATAGCCAATAAAAGATTAAAACGTGTCAAGGACTGTAGAATGCGAGGGACATGAGCGCCATACGTCACTGGGGAGTAAGTCCCTATTAAAACATACAGAATAAAATAACAAAGCTAAAAGACGCTCAGCGCATCAAATGCGACGATTAAAACCAATGTCACTTATAAAACGTAAAAGACATTCTACAGCATGCGCGTCGTCTGCCAAAACGTTGGCTATGCCAACAGGCAGACCCAGGCGAACGCGCAGTGGAGCTAAAACTTGACACTCAGTTAAAATGTGACGCACCGTTAAGGGCACGTCACACTGCTGACACAGCGGAGCGGGATCACCACTGAGCAGGTAACTATGAGTAAAACGACAATGTCCAATTCGTAAACGGGCTAAAAGTACCTCTTCCCGACGTGAAGAACGAGAAGAGGTACCCCAGATTAACGGGAGCGGCTTAACCTCCCGCAACTTGTTCCCCCGGAGGGCCGTCCACTCATCGCCCCAGCGCGAGAGGATGCAGCGACGTAAAATAACACACGAATCTGACGAGGGAACAACAGAGGTAAAAAATCTGGGTAATAAAATCGCCGATTTCGCAGCGGCGTCGGCAGACACATTACCTGAGATGCCCACATGACCTGGAATCCACATGAAGGACACGCTGATGCCAGTGACACCAAGCGAGTGGAGCAGGTCATGTATGCGCTGTACAAGCGGGTGGTAATGGTACAGCGCAGTAATAGTCTGAAGGGCACTCAGAGAGTCCGTACAAATAAAACAGTGCTGTAAGGCGTGCCGCTGAATGTATAAAATAGATTGATAAATGCTAAAAAGTTCGGCAGTAAAAATTGAACATTGTCCAGGTAAACGAAACTTAAAACTACAGTGACCAGACACAAAGGCACATCCAACTCCAGCTTCAGTCTTAGATCCATCGGTGAAGATAAAATAGTAGTCTCCGAATTGAGCCCGTACTTCTAAAAAAGCCGATCTAAAGACTGAAGCAGGGGTCTCAGTCTTCGGCATCGACGTTAGCCCAAGGTGACAGTGGGCCTCAGCGCGAGACCATGGAGGAAAACGCGTTTCCCCCCGTGCAAGGGCCGGCGCTGGCGGAACGTCTAAATGCCGAAGGAGCTGTCGAAAGCGAACCCCTGGTGGGAGCAAAGCAGAGGAGCTAATAAAATAGTGACGATCAAGTGACTCCTCGAAAAATAACTCGAAGGACGGGTGGTTAGGCAAGCTTGAGAGTCGACAAGCATAGCTGCACAAGAGCATCTCACGCCTGAAGGACAGCGGAGGCTCTGCAGCTTCTGCGTACAGACTGGGTACAGGGCTAGTTGGAAAGGCCCCTGTAGCGACTCTGATGCCACGATGGTGAATGGCATTCAATCGACGTAACACAGATGGACGTGCCGACGAATAAACAATACACCCGTAATCAAGCTTGGATCGGACCAAAGAGCGATAAAGGCGAAGAAGGACGGTCCGATCAGCTCCCCAGGATGTGCCACTTAAAACACGTAAAATATTAAGAGAACGGTCACACTTTGCTTTTAAAAAGGAAACGTGCGAGGTCCAACACAACTTCCTGTCAAAAATCAACCCCAAAAATTTCGCCTCGTCTGCAAACGGAAGTATCCCTGGCCCAAGATGGAGAGAGGGCGGAGGGAAATACTTCCGGCGCCAGAAGTTGATGCAGACGGATTTCTCGGCGGAGAAATTAAAGCCGTTGGCGTTACTCCAGGCGTAGAGACGGTCGATACAGCTCTGGAGACGGCGTTCGAGTAAACAGGTCCGCCGTGAACTGCAATAAATAGCGAAATCGTCAACAAAAAGGGACGATGAAATGCCAGGTGGAATACAATCAACAATGGGGTTGATAGCAATCGCAAAAAGTGTGACACTGAGTACAGAGCCCTGCGGTACTCCGTTCTCTTGAATAAAACGACGAGATAAAACCGAGCCCACACGTACACGAAAGACGCGGTCCGTCATAAACTCCCGAAGAAATATGGGAAGACGACTGCGGATATTCCAATCGTGAAGTGTACGTAAAATGCCGCCCCTCCAACAAGTGTCATAAGCTTTCTCCAGGTCAAAAAATACAGCCACGGTTTGACACTTTCTCAGAAATCCATTCATAATATGCGTCGACAAGGACACCAGATGGTCGACGGTAGAGCGATAGCGACGAAACCCGCACTGAGCGTTCGCTAGAAGTTTCTGAGACTCAAGCCACCATGTCAACCGCCCGTTGATCATGCGCTCCATCACCTTACAAATGCAACTGGTGAGGGAGATAGGGCGGTAGCTGGAAGGTAGTTGGCGATCCTTCCCAGGCTTAAGTATAGGGACAATGGTGGCTTCGCGCCAAACGGAAGGAAAAATGCCGTCTTGCCAAATACGGTTATAGACCTGTAAGAGAATTAGTTTACTGTCGGCTGAAAGGTTCTTTAACATCAGGACATGAATGCCGTCCGGCCCGGGAGCGGAGTGCCGAGAGCAATGAAGAGCGTGCTCCAGCTCCCTCATTGTGAATAGTTCGTTATAGCATTCATCATTAGCAGACCGAAAAGTATATGATGCGGAATCCAGCCGGTCTTTAATAGAGCGAAAGCCGGCGGAATAATGGTCTGAACTGGAAACCGCCTCAAAGGCAGCACCCTGAGTGTTAGCGATGGCAGCAGGATCCACTATGGTGCCAGTAGAAACCTGAAGGCCAGAAACAGTACAATGTGACACTTTACCTGAGAAGCGACGAAGTTTATCCCAAACAACGGATGAAGGCGTAAAACGATTAAAAGACTCGACAAAACGAGCCCAAGATGCCTTCTTGCTATCCTGAATAATGCGACGAGCCCTGGCGCGCAATTGTTTAGTCAACAAATTATCAAGTGTAGGGTGTCGCCGAAACACCCTAAGTGCAGTCCTACGGGCACGAACGGCGTCCCGACAATCCTCGTTCCACCACGGAACAGGCGATCACCGAGGTTGAGAGGATGAACGGGGAATTGCGCCTTCGGCGGCAGAGAAAATCGTAGACGTAAGGCGCTGCACTAGTTGGTTAATGTCGGCGAAGGGCTGATCGTAAAAATGCACGAGGCTGGAATACAAGCTCCAGTCGGCTTTTGTGAATATCCAGGTAGGTACTCTGGAATGCCGTACATGGTGTGACAGAAGAGAAACGATGCAGGGGTAATGGTGCTGGAGTAGGTGTCAGCGACGACGTTCCACTGAAGACGATGAGCAAGCTGGAGGGAGCAAATGGCAAGGTCCAGATGAGAGAATGTACCAGAAGAATCAGGAATAAAAGTAGGTGCACCTGTATTGAGGATGGAAAGATTGAACTGATAAAAAATGTCGGAAAGAAGAGTTCCCCTTGCACAAGCCCTTGGCGAACCCCATAGTGGGTGATGGGCATTAAAATCTCCCAACAGAAGAAATGGTGTTGGGAGAGCGGAAGGAGAGCTCGAATGTCCGCGGGAGCGAGGGGAGACGATGGAGGTGAATACACAGAGCAAACAGAAAACAAAAAGCCGGGTAAGTGAAGGCGAGCGGCAACAGCTTGCAAGTCGGATGTAAGTGTGACAGGTGTAAAATGAACGTCGTTACGCACTAACAACATGACACCTCCATGAGCAGGAGTACCCTCCTCCGGTTCAAGGTCGTAGCGAACCGGAGTATATCCTCGGAGATCAAAAGGAGCGTTAGCGCGAAGCTTAGTCTCCTGCAAACAAACGACCATAGGCGAATGGGAACGCAATAAAAGTTGCAGTTCCGCCCTATGCGATCGTACACCACGTACATTCCAGGTCAGGATAGCCATTAAGAATAAGGGGATAAACTCTCTATTTAGAAGGGCGGCTTAAAATTACCTTTTGTTTAACCTTTGGGCTCGGGCTTTTTGTATGGAGTTGGTCAGACTGCATAGCTTCCTCGGAGGGGGAGCCCACGCGCTCAGTGACAGAAACCGATTCAAGCGCCGTGAATCGGTTCTGGGTGGCGATGGGTGAGGGGTGCCGCTGAGCGCGGCTTGTCCCAGCACCTTCCTGGGACAGCGACCTCCGAGGAGGAGAAGGTGAACTTTTGTTATCGCGCGCACGCGGAGGGTCTTTCAAAAAATCTTCCCTACGAAGTTTCTGCTTGGGTTTCTTTTCAGCGGCTTGCGACTTCATTGACTTTGGACCAGGTTTATAGGGCTTGGTAACAGCAGCTTTAATGGACGGCCGGATGGTAGTGGCGGTTAATCCAGTCATGGTCCAGGTCTAAGTTTCGGCATCTACTCGTGGTACTGGCGAGGCAACAACAGAACTAAATGTGCCAGATCGCAGGAGTGAAGGTTGGTGCGCATGGTAACTCCTCCGGGCTTCAGGGAAGGAGAGTTTTTCCTTTACCCGGATCTCCTGGATCGCCTTCTCGTCCAAGTACCGCGGACAGTCGGCAAACGAAGCAGAATGAGACCCTTTACAATTAACGCAGACGGGGGCTGTTGAACAGGTACCTTCGCGTGAGGGCTGGCTACATGTTGCACAGATGTTAACGGCACTCTTACATGAGACTTGCGTATGCCTAAAACGTTGGCATTTAAAACAACGCAGAGGTCTAGGAATATAAGGCCTCACAGAAATCCTTTCGTACCCTGCGGAAATGCTCGTGGGCAGATCGACGCCATCAAATGTTAGAAACAGGGTACGAGTGGGTACCAATACGCCGTCGCGTTTGGCCTGCACTCGATGCACTGCAGTCACCTTTTGATCGGATAGATATTCTACTAGATCCTCGTCCGATATACCATCGAGGCTATGGGTGGTAACGACGCCCCGACAGGAATTCAATGTGCGGTGGTTCTCGACACGGATGGGATAACCGTGGGGAAGCGTAGCGCGCAAGAAGGTCTTACTTTTCTGATCGGACTTAGTTTGTGCCAATAAGGAACCATTCCGTAGACGAGTGCAGGATTGACACGCACCAGCAATAGCATCAATGCCCTTTTGAATGATGAAAGGGTTCACCTTCTCAAAACTTTGTCCTTCTTCGGTTCTTGAAATGACCAAGTAACAACCAGTTGTCGGTGGTGTCACTTCTGTTACATAAACTTTTCGGCGCTTGTTGGTATTAATGGAGGAAGGGTGCTCCATAGCGAAATAAATCCTCCACCATTGCAACCGTCTCCGACCTCGGGCTCTGACTTCCCGGGCGTTACCCCGGCTTGGGTGAGTGGCCTATCTATACCAGACTCACCCCAGGGTCACACCTCCTAGAACATAGACAGAGGGATCCAATCGCCGTCGGAAGTCAGCAGCTCATGCAATGGCCCCCCCGCGGGACTGCAGTTGAACAGCGGATACGAACACAAACCCTACATGACGACCCCGGGTGGTGGGGATGACGCCATTACCCACTCACCCAGCTGCGCACCCAGTGCGCGGGTATCCGTCAGGCTGTGTCCACGGAGGATTAAAAGAAAGATAAAAGAAACTAAAACTGTGTGGGCCTTTCCTACGCAAGGTAGGCCGGCCAGGAAGAAAAAGAGATGCGTAAATGAATGGACGTGGTGCGAAATGCGCAGAAGTAAAAGAGAAGAAAGAAACGATGGTTAGGTGCGGTATGAATGGAATGCAAAGGACGCACGAGATCCTACCTTGTGTCCACCGGTCACGAGAAGAACCCAGCTCGACCGGATGGGGGTGAGGGGATGAATGTGGCGATGATTGGCTCGGGAACCCCGGTTGCGCCTAACCCGTACTCACAAAAGGGGAGACCCTGGGGGGTTGCTGATCGGACTTAGTTTGTGCCAATAAGGAACCATTCCGTGGACGAGTGCAGGACTGAACCGCACCAGCAATTGCATCAATGCCCTTCTAAATTATAAAAGGGTTCACCTTCTCAAAGCTTTGTCCTTCTGTTCTTGAAATTACAAAGTAACAACCACATGTCGGCGGCGTTACTTCCGTTACAATAACTTTACGGCGCTTGTTGGAAATAATGGAGAATGGGGGCTCCATAGCGAAATAAATCCTATACCATTGCAACCGTCTCCGACCTCGGGCTCTGACTTCCCGGGCTTTACCCCAGCTTGGGTGAGTGGCCTATCTATACCAGACTCAGTCCAGGGTCACACCTCCCAGAACATAGACAGAGGGGCCCAAACGCCGTCAGAAGTCAGCAGCTCATGCAATGGCCCCCCGCGGGACTGCAGTTGAACAGCGGATAGGAACACAAACCCTACATGACGACCCCGGGTGGTGGGGATGACGCCATTACCCACTCACCCAGCTGCGCACCTAGTGCGCGGGTTTCCTTCAGGCTGTGTCCACGGAGGATTAAAAGAAAAGATAAACAAAATAAAACTGTGTGGGCGTTTCGCACGCAAGGTAGGCCGGCGAGGAAGAAAAAGAGATGTGCGAATGTCGTGGTGCGAAATGGCCGGAAAGTGACAAGGGAAGAAAGAAACGATGGCGAGGCGCGGTATGAATGTAATGCAAAGAACGCAGGAGAGCCTACCTTGTGTTTCCCCCGGTCACGAGAACGAACCCACCTCGACCGGATGAGGTTGGAAGGATGATGATGGCGATGATTGGCTCGGGAACCCCCGGGTATGCCAAACCCGTACTCACATATGGTGAGCCCCTGGGGGGACTCAACAAGGAGAGAACCGGTTCTGAGACGCGTACAGGACTTAACAGGACCGGCTATGTTGTCAAGACCAGAATTAATCACAAACGGGTTAACCTTCAGAAAGGACTGAGCCTCTTCCAACCGAGTAATTAGCAGGTAACGCGCGGATGACACTGCATGTACCTCTTTATCTTCTTGAACCTGTCGTCTTCGTTTCGGATTTAGGTTTGCCATGAAAAGGTAAGGTAAGTTTCATCCCCCAGTGCTCCCGACCTACCACAGAGCCCAACAAGGGGTCATCCCACTGGGATAACAGGGCTACACAGGGGATATAGAGGGCGCACCGTCCCACTCACCCTGGAGTTGAGTTAAATACCTAGTCCTGGCCGATTGGCTAGGGGTGGGTTAGTCCCTAGCCGCCCGTTTAGTTGAAGCAGAAACCAAAGCGGCGTATTAGAAATGTGCATATTCCCCCAAAAATGTAAAAAGAAGAAACCAGGCTCAGACACGCATCCCTCAACCATCCAGGATAGTCCTTTTCACCGACACGGGTCTCCACGCACGGCCGACACGTGGGTGGGCGTTTTGGCTGACTTCCTCACCACAAGGAGGAGCCCACACCGAGGAAGTCAGGGTGGCTCGGGACCCCGGGCACGCCAAAACCCGTACCTGCAAAGCAGGCCCCTGGGGAGTCAGTTCAGCTACTCATCATTCCTTCCAGTAAAGTGGGTGTTATGTAACTATTTCCCTTAATTTATTTGTAACGATGTTGATAGATTTTGCATGTAATCAGTAGTACTTTCTTTCTGCATGCAAGTAATGTGGTTTTATTTTTTAGCAATGAAAGTGAAATTAGCTCTATTTAGGGCATATTTGGAATGCAATTTGTTTGTTTACAGTTACATACGATGTTATCACTCGTCCAATCTGAGATAAAAACAAACAAAGTGTCAGGCCAAAATTTCAAATGTATAGACAAAAGCTTAACTTTGTTTATATAAATTTATGGCTATTTTAAAAATGGTACATGGTAGACAATTTGGTTTTCAGATTCAGTGTTGTGAAAACCTTAAGAATGACTCTTTATTTTCCCCAAGAGGATTTTGGTGCTGACCTGTGTAACTGGTTCAGTGAGAAGTGTAGAGGTATGAGGAATTTGATAGGAATCTCATGATATGATTATGTGAGAGGTTTAGGTTGTTATTTGGACATAAGAAATAAGAGAGTGGGAGATATAGAGCTTTAGAAATTTAACAAAAATTCTATTAAGATGCGGAACAAAAAGTTTGGAAAATGATTAATCAGTGTGCATACCTTTCGTATGAAAAGTCTTAAAGGGTTCATTTCAAAGTGTACTTTGCTCTGAAGGTGACTTCATCTCCTAAAACCTGACAAAGTTATCTTCCCTCACTGACAAAGAGAGCCACAGAACTGATTCATGTGATACAATAATGGCGCAATGAGTGCTTATTTGAAAGGACAGACACTCATATCTTCAACTGTACAGTAGGAGAAATTACTCTTTATTTTTTGTTCTTTAGAAAATATTTCATTTGAGGTGATGCATAACTGTGCTATTTGTATTGTCTGTTCAGAGTTTTTTGAGACAGCGGTAGGTGCAGGTAAAAAACCGATTAGTTGGGCAAGGTTGGGTTTGTGTGGGGACCCTTTGTTATTGTTATTGCCTTGAAATTCCTTATCTCCCATTTCCACTGTCTCAAAAACCTCTGAACAGACAATATATGGAGGGATAAAGGATGAAAATATAAATGTAGAGACTGAGATGTTCCATACACTATGATATACCTTAGGCAACACTTCCAGTGCGATATATGTCAATATAAGCAAGCCCCTATACTCCAGATAACATGAAAAAACTGCTGTCACTCTATATTTTTAGTTTAATTTCTGCAAATTCCTTGCTTTTTTATTTTACTGAAGGAAGGACCTATTTCCGCTGTAAATGCAATAATTTGGCCATTTTATGTGGCTAGGAGCTATAAAAGGGTATTCTTCCCTTTAAAACAGACAACAGCATGTACATTTGCTCTTTACTAAGTTGAAAAAAGTTAGTAATTTAAATAGCCAAATATGGGAACTCTTACAAGATGAGATTACTAGATTCTTTTACTGTAGCAACAGCGATCCAAAATATGAAACATTATACAAAAATCTAGGTCATCAATTTACAACCAACAGGAACGAAACTCAAAGATGTGTAATTACACTTTAGATTTTCTTAATTATTCCATCACTTAAGTGAATAGCAGTATAAATGAAGGACTGCTTCATTGATAATAGACCATTTATAATGCCTAGGTTTGCATTCATACTTAATCTCATTGTTTATAGTACTTGGCTGTAACTCAGTATGAATTTTATGTCTTACACCACTACTAGAGTGCTCTGGTAACACATGAAACCCAGAATGCTCTAACCAGTTTTTTGGGGTCTGCCATCATTAAGGCCATAGTGAACTCTCAATTTTGTTTGATTTGACTTTCTGCCAGAATACTTAGGATTTGTACCAGTTGGTGACATTGCTGGTGGTTGTTCTCGAAGATTCTAGAGGTATATAACAGTGCTGTCTGACTATACCAAGTGAGGATGGTGGCCATGCTGTTATGACTAATCCTATTACAGTGGAGCACCTGTTATCGAAGTTTGTCTTGAGGAACTATAGTACCCTTCTTTTATGAGTCACCGACTCGTATTGAAGAATCATCCCATTCTCAAAATGTAGGTCATTTTCGGGTTTTACAGTTACAGAAGGTTAAACTGTACAACTGGTAATCCCAATAAATTTTATACAAAACTTTAAAAAGAAAATGTATATTTCTATACAAATACAACTAACATTGTGTGTATAAATTAAATCAAGATTCAAATAATTAAATACTTACAAATTTAAAATCTCAAAAATAAAACAATGATTAAAGCCATGGGCAAAAACAAAACCAAGAATACACAAAATAAAAAACTACTTTAAACACTAATATCCTGCCATCAATGAGTTAAGAGAAAGGGAGAGAGACGACGGGGGGCATCTTTGATGGAAAATCACTATGTAAATGCATTTTGTTCCTCTCATAATTGAATGAAAATGCGCTGTTGATAATCCGCAGGCATATGCAATTTCAAAATGCTGGGTACTGACATACTTTGCATTCAACGTTATGGGTCAGCCTAATATACAGTTTGGGTAACCATGGTTGGTGTTGGCAGCCCTGCTTCATACCAGCTAGGACACCAAATATGGCATTAAGGAATTACTTTTTCTGGAGTTATCTTAAGAGACTCTTTACAAGACCCCAGTCAATACTCTCATGGACTGATTGCTATTTTTGTCACCACCAAAAAATGTATGCAAATCTCCTGGGATGCTAGAGTGTGTGTGCAACAGTTCATGACACACCACTCTATAGTTTGTTGTGATTATGGCATGCATTTTGAACAGTTGCTTTAAAGAAACAGTTCTGTACAGCATAGTAGCAACAGGTATTGAATTGTAATGTAACCGAAATATACACTTTTTCTGAGAGTTGATGCATTACTTGTGTAATCTATATTGCAATCCTTAGTTATTTATTCCTGTTCAAATGATATTACACCAGTCAGAAGGTAAAGAGTAGTTAGTTTATTTGTAATATAAAATCCCTGTTATGTTCGAAGGAGCATTACATGCGTAGCACATCAAATCTGAATTACTTGATAATGAGCCACCAGAGACCACAAGTTTCACATGCCAAAACACTTAGCATGCTCCCTGAAGAACAGAGAAGTTAAAATACCACATTTTTTTCAAAATGCATGCATGCACACTTACTGTGCAGTCCACAAAGTATGGAAAATGTGAGAGGATGCTGAAAGTATTTAATGCTTACTGTTAGGCATGCATCATTATGGCTTAAACGCACTTTGATTCATTCACTACTTCCTCTAAGTTGACTAGTATGTTGTTTTGCAGTTTGTCCATGTTTGGGGATATTATTTATTGTTCCTATTTTAATGACTCCTAAAAGGAAATTGCAGATCAGACTGAGGTAAGCAGAAACCTCTACTAATTATTTTAATCAAACACACCTGTAGTTGCACATACTTAAGTATGAGCAGTATGAAGCCTGGTTCATCCTGCTGAAACACATCATATATTCTTTATCACTTAATTCAGAAAAAACTATAAAAGATCATGGTTCTGTTTTGGTAATCAAGAGTTTCATGACTAAAAATTGGACCAATTATTCGTCTTGCACTTCAGAGAGCACGTAACTTGACCCTAGTGTCATTCATGGGAGTTTAAAGTACAAGACAAATTTTCTCCACTGCCAATACTAATTATTTTAACTGCTGCCTTTGTTATTCTAGACTAACCATGCCTTATAGTAAAGTACACTAATTATAGTTTTAAGCAACTCTCATGCACAGACTGGAATAAAATGGTTGATGTCCCAATGTTCTGAACAACATGCATTAATATCCTAATCAGCAGATACACATGTCCTCGACTGTTGATATGTGTAGTTGTAAGCTGCCAATTATGGACTTGGTCCATGTATAGGGGAAAACATAGTGATGAGCAAATGACTTGTATACCAATGCATAAAACCAACTGTAAATCTAAATGAGCTCCAATAATATGTGCTTTCACAAATCAAACTGCACAGAACCTATAATCTTACAAGGTATTCTAAGTCAGGTGCTTGATCTCTCTTTACAAATTTGAACTTGGCGTGGTGTTTTGCATTTATAAATCAATTATATCATTTCAAATATGATTTACAAGTATAGTTCTTCCCAAGAATTTCAGTCGTAAGGCTTTTCACCCTTATGAACAGTCAAATTGTGCCATTTCAAATGTGATTCATCAACAAAGTTTTTGTCACAAAGTTCACATTTATGCGACCTCTTGGCCTCATGAGTCAAATAATGTCTTTTTAAGTGTGATGTCTCAGTAAAGCTCCTGTCACAAATGCTGCATTTATGTGGCTTCTTGCCCTCATGAATCAAATAATGAATTTTTAAATATGATTTCTGAGTGAAGCTCTTTTCGCATACCTTACACTTATATGGCTTTTTACCTTCATGAATCATATAATGTGTTTTCAAGTGTGATAAATCTACAAAACTTTTGTCACAAATCTCACACTTCAGTGGACTTTTGCCACTGTGACTAAGATTATGAAGTATTAAGTGTGTTTTCCTTAAGAAGGTCTTTTCACAAATTTTACACTTATATTGACTTTCACTGTCATGAATCAAAACGTGTTTTTTTAAGTGTGACTTCTGAGTGAAGCTTTTCCCACAAATTTCACACTTGTGTGGTCTGTTGCCCTCATGAGTTAGGTTATGCATATTCAAATATGATAAATGTACAAAGCTTTTGTCACAAATTTTACATTTATGTGGTTTTTCACTCTCATGTGTCAAATAATGTTTTTTCAAGTGTGAACCCCAAGAAAAACTCTTTTCACAAATTTTACATTTATATGGACTTCGTCCCTCATGAACTAAAATGTGCATTTTCAAATGTGACATTCGAGTGAAACTCTTTCCACAAATCTCACAAGTGTGTGGTCTTTTTCCCTCATGCATCAAGTTATGTGTTTTCAAGTGCGACATCCGAGTAAAGCTCTTGTCACAGTTCTCGCAACTATATGGTCTTACTCCGTCATGAATTAATCGGTGTCTCTTTAAACCTGACAAGAGTATAAAGCTTTTCCCACAAATTTCACATTTGTGGGGTGTGTTCCCCTCATGACTCAAAATATGCAGCTTCAAGTATGATCCTGAAGTAAAACTTTTCCCACAATGTACACATGTATGTGACTGTTTCAACAAATAGGTATGTTTTTCCTGGTTGGTGCTACTGGTAGATTCACAATCCGGTCCTTCCTGACTGTATTGTAAGCATTCTTTTTCTTCTACATCCATTCTGGTAAGAAAACTGTAGGCGAGTCTGCTACCATTGCCTAGCTCTTCTTCTGATTGTAATCTGAAAAATTTGCAAGGAAATTATAAAAGAAAATGCCCAGAAGAACTGGAAAATATACATCATTGGTACAAAAATGGGCAACTATATACGAGAGAGAGAGAGAGCGGGAGAGGGAGGGAGATATTTGTATCTTGCAAGTGTTCAACTAACTGTGGTTTTCACTACAAAGATGCATCAATTTCTCAATGCAATTTTTGTTTTATTTGAAAATACATTTTCTCAAAAAATGAATTGGACCCAGGGATACCAAATAAGGAGCTCAGAAGTTTACTATGCATTAGATGATGATGATGAGATGCGGTTTAAGGGCGCTAAACTGCTAAGGTCATCAGCGCCCTTACAATGTATAAAATAGAAAGTCAAAAATATAAAAGAACCGCATAATTAAAAAACGGGACACAAACCCGCGATGTCCAAAAATTTAAAACAACAATAATACAACAATGCCAAAAACTAACACACTAAAAGCATAGGCAATAAAAGATTCAAACGTGTCAAGGACTGTAGAATGCGAGGGACATGAGCGTCTTTTGTCCTCTGGGGATTAGAATCCCCATAAAAACAGACAGAATAAAATGACTAAGCTAAAAGACGCTCAACGCATTAAATGCGCAGATTAAAATCACTGTCATGAATAAACCGTAAAATACATTCTACATCACGCGTGTCGTCTCCAAAACGTTGGCTAGGCCAAAAGGCAGACCCACACGAGCACGCAATGCAGCTAAAACCTGACACTCTGTTAAAATGTGACGCACTGTTAAGGGCGCATCATACTGCCCACAGAGTGGTGCGGGGTCACCACTGAGCAAATACCTATGACTAAAAACACAATGTCCAATCCGTAAACGAGCTAAAATTACCTCTTCCCGACGACACGAACGAGAAGAGGTACCCCAGATCAACGGGAAAGGCTTAACCTCCCGCAACTTGTTCCTCCGGAGGGTCGTCCACTCATCGCGCCAGCGCGAGAGGATGCGGCGACGTAAAATAACACGAATCTGACGAGGGAACAACAGAGGTAAAAAATCTGGGTAATAAAATTTCCGATTTGGCAACGGCGTCGGCAGACTCATTACCTGAGATGCGCACATGACCTGGGATCCACATGAAGGAGATGCTGGTGCCAGAGACACCAAGCGAGTGGAGCAGGTCATGAATGCGCTGTACGAGTGGGTGGTAATGGTACAGCGCATTAATACTCTGAAGGGCACTCAGAGAGTCCGTACAAATAAAACAGTGCCGTAGGTCGTGCCGCTGAATGTATAAAACAGATTGATAAATGCTAAAATGTTCGGCGGTAAACATTGAACATTGTCCAGGTAAACGAAACGTAAAACTATTTCCACCACAAAAAAGGCACATCCTACTCCAGCATCAGTCTTAGATCCATCAGTAAAGATAAAATCAAAGTCCCCAAATTGCGACTGAAGTTCTAAAAACGCTGATCTAAAGACTGAAGAAGGCGTCTCACTCTTCGGCATCGACGATAACCCAAGGTGACAGAGGGCCTCAGCGCGCAACCATGGAGGAAAACGCGTTTCCCCCCTTGAAAGGGTCGGCGCTGGCGTATCGTCCAAATACCGAAGAAGCTGACGAAATCGAACACCTGGATGGAGCAAAGAAGAGGAGCTAACTAAATATTGCCGGTCAAGTGAATCCTCGTAAAATGCCGCGAAGGACGGGTGGTCAGGCAAGCTGGAGAGTCGCCAGGCATAGCTACACAGGAGCAGCTCACGCCTGAAGGACAGCGGAAGCTCTGCAGCCTCAGGGTAAAGACTGGGCACGGGGCTAGTTGGAAAGGGCCCTGTAGCGACTCTAATACCACGATGATGAATGGGATTCAAACGCCGTAACGCAGATGGACGTGCCAATGAAAAGACAATAAACCCGTAATCAAGTTTGGATCGGACCAAAGAGCGATAAAGACGCAGAAGGACGGTCCGATCAGCTCCCCAGGATGTGCCACTTAAAACACGTAAAATATTAAGAGAACGGTCTCACTTTGCTTTTAAAAAGGATACGTGAGAAGTCCAGCTCAACTTTCGATCAAATATCAACCCCAAAAATTTCACCTCGTCTGCAAACGGAAGCACCTCCGGCCCAAGATGGAGAGAGGGCGGAGGGAAATATTTCCGGCGCCAGAAGTTGATGATGATGATGATATGCGGTTTAAGGGCGCTAAACTGCTGAGGTCATCAGCGCCCTTACAATGTATAAAATATAAGGTCAAAATATAAAAGACAGGTAAAAGAACCGCATAATTAAAAAACGGGACACAAACCCGCGATGTCAAAAAGCTAAAAATAACAATGATATAACAATAACAATAACGATAATCTAAGACCACGATGATGAATGGGATTCAAACGACGTAACACAGATGGACGTTCCGACGAATAAACAAAACACCCGTAATCAAGTTTGGATCGGACCAAAGAGCGATAAAGGCGAAGAAGGACGGTCCGATCAGCTCCCCAGGATGTGCCACTTAAAACACGTAAAAGATTAAGAGAACGGTCACACCTTGCTTTTAAAAAGGAAACGTGCGAGGTCCAACACAACTTCCTATCAAAAATCAAACCCAAAAATTTCGCCTCGTCTGCAAACGGAAGTATCCCTGGCCCAAGATGGAGAGAGGGCGGAGGGAAATACTTCCGGCGCCAGAAGTTGATGCAGACGGATTTCTCGGCGGAGAAATTAAAGCCGTTGGCGTTACTCCAGGCGTAGAGACGGTCGATACAGCTCTGGAGACGGCGTTCGAGTAGACAGGTCCGCCGTGAACTGCAATAAATAGCGAAATCGTCAACAAAAAGGGACGATGAAATGTCAGGTGGAATACAATCAACAATGGGGTTGATAGCAATCGCAAAAAGTGTGACACTGAGTACAGAGCCCTGCGGTACTCCGTTCTCTTGAATAAAACGACGAGATAAAACCGAGCCCACACGTACACGAAAGACGCGGTCCGTCATAAACTCCCGAAGAAATATGGGAATGATGATGATGATATGCGGTTTAAGGGCGCTAAACTGCTACGGTCATCAGCGCCCTTACAATGTATAAAAGATAAGTTCAAAATATAAAACAGGTAAAAAACCGCATAGTTAAAAACGGGACACAAACCCGCGATGTTCAAAAGGCTAAAACTAACAACAGAACAATAACAAAATAACAATAACAACAATAACAATAACAATAACAACAATAACAAGAACAAGAATAACAATAACAACAATATAAAGTTCTGAAAATCAACACACTAAAAGCAAGGGCAATAAAAGATTAAAACGTGTCAGGAACTGTAGAATGCGAGGGACATGAGCGCCATATGTCCACTGGGGATAAGAGTTCCCATAAAAACAGACAGAATAAAAGTACTAAGCCAAAAGACGCCCAACGCATTAAATGCGCAGATTAAAATCACTGTCATGAATAAAACGTAAAACACATTCTACAGCACGCGTGTCGTCTGCCAAAACGTTGGCTAGGCCAACAGGCAGACCCACACGAGCACGCAATGCAGCTAAGACCTGACACTCTGTTAAAATGTGACGCACCGTTAAGGGCACGACACACTGCCCACAGAGTGGTGCGGGGTCACCACTGAGCAAATACCTATGACTAAAAACACAATGTCCAATCCGTAGACGAGCTAAAATTACCTCTTCCCGACGACAAGAACGAGAAGAGGTATCCCAGATCAACGGGAAAGGCTTAACTTCCCGCAACTTGTTCCCCCGGAGGGCCGTCCACTCATCGCGCCAGCGCGAGAGGATGCGGCGACGTAAAATAATACACGAATCAGACGAGGGAACAACAGAAGTAAAAAATCTGGGTAATAAAATCGCCGATTTCGCAGCGGCGTCGGCAGACTCATTACCTGAGATGCCCACATGACCTGGAATCCACATGAAGGACACGCTGATGCCAGAGACACCAAGCGAGTGGAGCAGGTCATGTATGCGCTGTACGAGTGGGTGGTAATGGTACAGCGCATGAATAGCCTGAAGGGCACTCAGAGAGTCCGTACAAATAAAACAGTGCCGTAAGTCGAGCCGCTGAATGTATAAAACAGATTGATAAATGCTAAAAAGTTCGGCGGTAAAAATTGAACATTGTCGAGGTAAACGAAAAGTAAAACGCTGAACACCAAAAACAAAGGCACATCCTACTCCAACATCAGTCTTAGACCCATCACTATATATAAAATGACAGTCCCCGAACTGCGCTTGTAGTTCTAAAAAGGCGGATCTAAGAACAGAAGCAGGGGTCGCATTTTTCGGCATCGACGTTAGCCCAAGGTGGATGTGGGCCTCAGCGCGCGACCATGGAGGAAAGCGCGTTTCCCCTCGGGTAAGGGCCGGCGCTGGCGTAACGTCCAAATGCCGAAGTAGCAGTCGAAATCGAACCCCTGGAGGGAGCAATGCAGAGGAGCTAACTAAATATTGCCGGTCAAGCGAATCCTCGTAAAATACATCGAAGGACGGGTGGTTAGGCAAGCTTGAGAGTCGACAAGCATAGCTGCACAAAAGCATCTCACGCCGGAAGGACAGCGGAGGCTCTGCAGCTTCTGCGTACAGACTGGGTACAGGGCTAGTTGGAAAGGCCCCTGTAGCGACTCTTATGCCACGATGGTGAATGGCATTCAATCGACGTAACACAGATGGACGTGCCGACGAATAAACAATACACCCGTAATCAAGCTTGGATCCGACCAAAGAGCGATAAAGACGAAGAAGGACGGTCCGATCAGCTCCCCAGGATGTGCCACTTAAAACACGTAAAATAGTAAGAGAACGGTCACACTTTGCCTTTAAAAAGGAAACGTGCGAGGTCCAACACAACTTCCTATCAAAAATCAACCCCAAAAATTTCGCCTCGTCTGCAAACGGAAGTATCCCTGGCCCAAGATGGAGAGAGGGCGGAGGGAAATACTTCCGGCGCCAGAAGTTGATGCAGACGGATTTCTCGGCGGAGAAATTAAAGCCGTTGGCGTTACTCCAGGCGTAGAGACGGTCGATACAGCTCTGGAGACGGCGTTCGAGTAGACAGGTCCGCCGTGAACTGCAATAAATAGCGAAATCGTCAACAAAAAGGGACAAGGAAATGCCAGGTGGAATACAATCAACAATGGGGTTGATAGCAATCGCAAAAAGTGTGACACTGAGTACAGAGCCCTGCGGTACTCCGTTCTCTTGAATAAAACGACGAGATAAAACCGAGCCCACACGTACACGAAAGACGCGGTCCGTCATAAACTCCCGAAGAAATATGGGAAGACGACCGCGGATATTCCAATCGTGAAGTGTACGTAAAATGCCGCCCCTCCAACAAGTGTCATAAGCTTTCTGCAGGTCAAAAAATACAGCCACGGTTTGACACTTTCTCAGAAATCCATTCATAATATGCGTCGACAAGGACACCAGATGGTCGACGGTAGAGCGATAGCGACGAAACCCGCACTGAGCGTTCGCTAGAAGTTTCTGAGACTCAAGCCACCATGTCAACCGCCCGTTGATCATGCGCTCCATCACCTTACAAATGCAACTGGTGAGGGAGATAGGGCGGTAGCTGGAAGGTAGTTGGCTATCCTTCCCAGGCTTAAGTATAGGGACAATGGTGGCTTCGCGCCAAACGGAAGGAAAAATGCCGTCTTGCCAAATACGGTTATAGACCTGTAAGAGAAAGAGTTTACTGTCGGCTGAAAGGTTCTTTAACATCAGGACATGAATGCCGTCCGGCCCGGGAGCGGAGTGCCGAGAGCAATGAAGAACATGCTCCAGCTCCCTCATTGTGAATAGTTCGTTATAGCATTCATCATTAACAGACCGAAAAGTATATGATGCGGAATCCTGCCGGTCTTTAATAGAGCGAAAGCCGGCGGAATAATGGTCTGAACTGGAAACCGCCTCAAAGGCAGAACCCAGAGTGTTAGCGATGGCAGCCGGATCCACTATGGTGGCATTAGAAACCTGAAGGCCAGAAACAGTACAATGTGACACTTTACCTGAGAAGCGACGAAGTTTATCCCAAACAACGGATGAAGGCGTAAAACGATTAAAAGACTCGACAAAACGAGCCCAAGATGCCTTCTTGCTATCCTGAATAATGCGACGAGCCCTGGCGCGCGATTGTTTAAAAGTCACCAAATTATCAAGTGTAGGGTGGCGCCGAAACACCCTAAGTGCAGTCCTACGGGCACGAACGGCGTCCCGACAATCCTCGTTCCACCACGGAACAGGTGGCCGCCGAGGTTGGGAGGATGAACGGGGTATTGCGCGTTCGGCGGCAGAGAAAATAACAGACGTAAGGTGCTGCACTAGTTGGTGAATGTCGGAGAAGGGCTGGTCGTCAAAATGCACGAGGCTGGAATACAAGCTCCAGTCGGCTTTTGCGAATATCCAGGTAGGTACTCTGGAATGCTGTACGTGGTGCGACAGAAGAGAAACGATGCAGGGGAAATGGTCGCTGGAGTAGGTGTCAGCGACGACGTTCCACTGAAGACGACGTGCAAGCTGGAGTGAGCAAATTGCAAGGTCCAGGTGAGAGAATGTACCAGAAGAATCAGAAATAAAAGTAGGTGCACCTGTATTGAGGATGGAAAGATTGAACTGATAAAAAATGTCGGAAAGAAGAGTTCCCCTCGCACAAGCCCTTGGCGAACCCCATAGTGGGTGATGGGCATTAAAATCTCCCAACAGAAGAAATGGTGTTGGGAGAGCGGACAGGAGAGATCGAATGTCCGCGGGAGCGAGGGGAGACGATGGAGGTGTATACACAGAGCAAACAGAAAACAAAAAGCCGGGTAAGTGAAGGCGAACGGCAACAGCTTGCAAGTCAGATGTAAGTGTGACAGGTGTAAAATGAACGTCATTACGCACCAAAATCATGACACCACCATGAGCAGGAGTACCCTCCTCCGGTTCAAGGTCGTAGCGAACCGGAGTATATCCTCGGAGATCAAAAGGATCGTGAGGGCGAAGTTTAGTCTCCTGCAAACATACGACCATAGGTGAATGGGAACGCAATAAAAGCTGCAGTTCCGCCCTATGCGATCGTACACCACGTACATTCCAGCTCAGGATAGCCATGAATAAAAGGGATAAACTGTCTACTTAGAAGGGCGGCTTAAAATTACCTTTTGTTTAACCTTTGGGCTCGGGCTTTTTGTATGGAGTTGGTCAGACTCCATAGCTTCCTCGGAGGGAGGGCCCACGCGCTCAGTGCCAGAAACCGATTCAAGCGCCGTGAATCGGTTCTGGGTGGCGATGGGTGAGGGGTGCCGCTGAGCGCGGCTTGTCCCAGGACCTTCCTGGGACAGCGACCTCCGAGGAGGAGAAGGTGAACTTTTGCTACCGCGCGCACGCGGAGGGTCTTTCAAGAAATCCTCCCTACGTAGTTTCTGCTTGGGCTTCTTTTCAGCGGCTTGCGACTTCATTGACTTTGGACCAGGTTTATAAGGCTTGGTAACAGTAGCTTTAATAGACGGCCGGATGGTAGTGGCGGTTAATCCAGTCAAGGTCCAGGTCTGAGTTTCGGCATCTACTCGTGGTACTGGCGAGGCAACAACAGAACTAAATGTGCCAGATCGCAGGAGTGAAGGTTGGCGCGCATGGTAACGCCTCCGGGCTTCAGCGAAGGAGAGTTTTTCCTTTACCCGGATCTCCTGGATCGCCTTCTCGTCCAAGTACCGCGGACAGTCGGCAAACGAAGCAGAATGAGACCCTTTGCAATTAACGCAGACGGGGGCTGTTGAACAGGTACCTTCGTGTGAGGGCTGGCTACATGTTGCACAGATGTTAACGGCACTCTTACATGAGACTTGCGTATGCCCAAAACGTTGGCATTTAAAACAACGCAGAGGTCTAGGAATATAAGGCCTCACAGAAATCCGTTCGTACCCTGCGGAAATGCTCGTGGGCAGATCGACGCCATCAAATGTAATAAACAGGGTACGAGTGGGTACCAATACGCCGTCGCGTTTGGCCTGCACTCGATGGACCGCTGTCACCTTCTGGTCTGCAAGATATTCTACCAGGTCCTCGTCCGATATACCATCGAGGCTATGGGTGGAATAACGCCTCGACAGGAATTCAATGTGCGGTGCTTCTCGACACGGATAGGATAGCCGTGGAGAAGCGTAGCGCGCAACAAGGTCTTACTTTGCAGATCGGATTTCGTTTGGGCTAATAAGGAACCATTCCGTAGACGAGTGCAGGACTGAACCGCACCAGCAATTGCATCAATGCCCTTTTGAATGATGAAAGGGTTCACCTTCTCAAAGCTTTGTCCTTCTTCGGTTCGTGAAATGACCAAGTAACAACCAGTTGTCGGTGGTGTCACTTCTGTTACATAGACTTTTCGGCGCTTGTTAGTAGTAATGGAGGAAGGGTGCTCCATAGCGAAATAAATCCTCCACCATTGCAACCGTCTCCGACCTCGGGCTCTGACTTCTCGGGCGTTACCCCGGCTTGGGTGAGTGGCCTATCTATACCAGACTCACCCCAGGGTCACACCTCCCAGAACATAGACAGAGGGACCCAATCGCCGTCAGAAGTCAGCAGCTCATGCAATGGCCCCCCCGCGGGACTGCAGTTGAACAGCGGATACGAACACAAACCCTACATGACGACCCCGGGTGGTGGGGATGACGCCATTACCCACTCACCCAGCTGCGCACGCGGTGCGCGGGTATCCGTCAGGCTGTGTCCACGGAGGATTTAAATAAAAAGATAAAAGAAACTAAAACTGTGTGGGCGTTTCGCACGCAAGGTAGGCCGGCCGGGAAGAAAAAGAGAGATATGCGAATGTCGTGGTGCGAAATGGCCGGAAAGTGATAAGGGAAGAAAGAAACGATGGTGAGGTGCGGTATGGTTGGAATGCAAAGAACGCACGAGAGCCTACCTTGGGTCCACCGGTCACTTGAAGAACCCACCTCGACCGGATGGGGGTGAGGGGATGAATATGGCGATGATTGGCTCGGGAACCCCCGGGTGCGCCAAAAACCCGTACTCACATAAGGTGAGCCCCTGAGGGGGAAATATGGGAAGACGACCGCGGATATTCCAATCGTGAAGTGTACGTAAAATGCCGCCCCTCCAACAAGTGTCATAAGCTTTCTCCAGGTCAAAAAATACAGCCACGGTTTGACACTTTCTCAGAAATCCATTCATAATATGCGTCGACAAGGACACCAGATGGTCGACGGTAGAGCGATAGCGACGAAACCCGCACTGAGCGTTCGCTAGAAGTTTCTGAGACTCAAGCCACCATGTCAACCGCCCGTTGTGATGATGATGATGATATGCGGCTTAAGGGCGCTAAACTGCTGAGGTCATCAGCGCCCTTACAAGGTATAAAATATAAAGTCAAAAAATAAAAGACAGGTAAAAAACCGCATAATTAAAAAACGGGACACAAACCCGCGATGTCAAAAAGCTAAAACTAACAATATAACAATAACAAATATAACAATAACAATAATAACAATAACGACAATAACAATAAAAACAATAATAACAATAACAACAATAATAATAACAAGACAAAGATCTGAAAAACAACACACTAAAAGCATAGGCAGTAAAGGATTAAAACGTGTCAGGAACTGTAGAATGCGAGGGACATGAGCGTCATATGTCCACTGGGGATAAGAGTTCCCATAAAAAACCGACAGGATAAAAGTACGAAGCTAACAGACGCTCAACGCATTAAATGCGCAGATTAAAATCACTGTCATGAATAAAACGTAAAACACATTCCACAGCATGCGTGTCGTCTGCCAAAACGTTGGCTAGGCCAACAGGCAGACCCACACGAGCACGCAATGCAGCTAAAACCTGACACTCTGTTAAAATGTGACGCACCGTTAAGGGCACGTCACACTGCCCACAGAGTGGCGCGGGGTCACCACTCAGCAAATACTTATGACTAAAAATGCAATGTCCGATACGAAGGCGTGTTAAAATTACCTCTTCCCGACGAGAAGCACGGGAAGAGGTAGCCCAGACTAACGGGAGAGGCTTAACCTCCCGCAACTTGTTCCCCCGGAGGGCCGTCAACTCATCGCTCCAAAGCGAGAGGATGCGGCGACGTAAAACAATAAACAAATCTGACGAGGGAACAACAGAGGTAAAACGTCTGGGTGATAAAGTCGCCGACTTGGCAGCGACATCGGCAGACTCATTACCTGAGATGCCCACATGACCTGGAATCCACAAGAAGGAGACGCTGATGCCAGAGACATCAAGCGAGTGGAGCAGGTCATGAATGCGCTGTACGAGCGGGTGGTAACTGTACAGCGAGCTAATACTTTGATGAGCACTCAGGGAGTCGGAACAAATAAAACAGTGCCGTATGTCGTGCCGCTGAATATATAAAAGAGACTGATAAATGCTAAAAAGTTCGGCGGTAAAAATCGAACATTGCTCTAATAAACGAAAGGTAAAACTATTTCCACCACAAAAAAGGCACATCCTACTCCAGCATCAGTCTTAGATCCATCAGTAAAGATAAAAGGCAAGTCCCGAATTGCGACTGAAGTTCTAAAAACGCTGATCTAAAGACTGAAGAAGGGGTCTCATTCTTCGGCATTGACGATAACCCAAGGTGACAGAGGGCCTCAGCGCGCGACCATGGAGGAAAACGCGTTTCCCCCCTTGGAAGGGCCGGCGCTGGCGTAACATCCAAATACCGAAGGAGCAGTCGAAATCGAACCCCTGGAGGGAGCAATGCAGAGGAGCTAACTAAATATTGCCGGTCAAGTGAATCCTCGAAAAATGCCGCGAAAGACGGGTGGTCAGGTAAGCTTGAGAGTCGACAGGCATAGCTGCACAAGAGCATCTCACGCCTGGAGGACAGCGGAGGCTCTGCAGCTTCAGCATAAAGACTGGGCACGGGGCTAGTTGGAAAGGCCCCTGTAGCGACTCTAAGACCACGATGATGAATGGGATTCAAACGACGCAACACAGATAGACGTGCCGACGAATAAACAAAACACCCGTAATCAAGTTTGGATCGGACCAAAGAGCGATAAAGGCGAAGAAGGACGGTCCGATCAGCTCCCCAGGATGTGCCACTTAAAACACGTAAAAGATTAAGAGAACGGTCACACTTTGCTTTTAAAAAGGAAACGTGCGAGGTCCAACACAACTTCCTATCAAAAATCAACCCCAAAAATTTCGCCTCGTCTGCAAACGGAAGTATCCCTGGCCCAAGATGGAGAGAGGGCGGAGGGAAATACTTCCGGCGCCAAAAGTTGATGCAGACGGATTTCTCGGCGGAGAAATTAAAGCCGTTGGCGTTACTCCAGGCGTAGAGACGGCCGATACAGCTCTGGAGACGGCGTTCGAGTAGACAGGTCCGCCGTGAACTGCAATAAATAGCGAAATCGGCAACAAAAAGGGACGATGAAATGCCAGGTGGAATACAATCAACAATGGGGTTGATAGCAATCGCAAAAAGTGTGACACTGAGTACAGAGCCCTGCGGTACTCCGTTCTCTTGAATAAAACGACGAGATAAAACCGAGCCCACACGTACACGAAAGACGCGGTCGGTCATGATTTCCCGAAGAAATATGGGAAGACGACCGCGGATATTCCATGCACGAAGTGTACGTAAAATGCCGCCCCTCCAACAAGTGTCATAAGCTTTCTCCAGGTCAAAAAACACAGCCACGGTTTGACACTTTCTCAGAAATCCATTCAGAATATGCGTCGAAAGGGACACCAGATGGTCGACGGCAGAGCGACAGCGACGAAATCAGCACTGAGCGTTTGCTAGAAGTTTCTGAGACTCAAGCCACCATATCAACTGCCCGGTGATCATGCGCTCCATCAGCTTGCAAATGAAACTGATGAGGGAGATAGGGCGGTAGCTGGAAGGAAGTTGGAGATCCTTCCCAGGCTTAAGTATAGGGACAATGGTTGCTTCGCGCCAAACGGAAGGAAAAAAGCCGTCTTGACAAATACGGTTATAGACCTGTAAGAGAAAGAGTTTACTGTCGGCTGAAAGGTGCTTTAACATCAGGACATGAATGCCATCCGGGCCAGGAGCGGAGTGCCTAGAGCAGTGAAGAGCGTGCTCCAGCTCCCTCATTGTAAAAAGTTCGTTATAACATTCACTGTCAGCAGACCGAAAATTATATGGTGCAGAATCCAGCTGGTCTTTAATAGAGCGAAAGCCGAAGGAGTAATGGTCTGAACTGGAAACCGCCTCAAAGGCAGCACCCAGAGTGTTAGCGATGGCAGCCGGATCCACTATGGTGGCATTAGAAACCTGAAGGCCAGAAACAGTACAATGCGACACATTACCTGAGAAGCGACGAAGTTTATCCCAAACAAGGGATGAAGGAGTAAAGGATTAAGAGACTCGACAAAACGAGGCAACGACGCCTTCTTGCTATCCTGAATAATGCGACGAGCCCTGGCGCGCAATTGTTTAGTCAACAAATTATCAAGTGTAGGGTGTCGCCGAAACACCCTAAGTGCAGTCCTACGGGCACGAACGGCGTCCCGACAATCCTCGTTCCACCACGGAACAGGCGATCACCGAGGTTGAGAGGATGAACGGGGAATTGCGCCTTCGGCGGCAGAGAAAATCGTAGACGTAAGGCGCTGCACTAGTTGGTTAATGTCGGCGAAGGGCTGATCGTAAAAATGCACGAGGCTGGAATACAAGCTCCAGTCGGCTTTTGTGAATATCCAGGTAGGTACTCTGGAATGCCGTACATGGTGTGACAGAAGAGAAACGATGCAGGGGTAATGGTGCTGGAGTAGGTGTCAGCGACGACGTTCCACTGAAGACGATGAGCAAGCTGGAGGGAGCAAATGGCAAGGTCCAGATGAGAGAATGTACCAGAAGAATCAGGAATAAAAGTAGGTGCACCTGTATTGAGGATGGAAAGATTGAACTGATAAAAAATGTCGGAAAGAAGAGTTCCCCTTGCACAAGCCCTTGGCGAACCCCATAGTGGGTGATGGGCATTAAAATCTCCCAACAGAAGAAATGGTGTTGGGAGAGCGGAAGGAGAGCTCGAATGTCCGCGGGAGCGAGGGGAGACGATGGAGGTGAATACACAGAGCAAACAGAAAACAAAAAGCCGGGTAAGTGAAGGCGAGCGGCAACAGCTTGCAAGTCGGATGTAAGTGTGACAGGTGTAAAATGAACGTCGTTACGCACTAACAACATGACACCTCCATGAGCAGGAGTACCCTCCTCCGGTTCAAGGTCGTAGCGAACCGGAGTATATCCTCGGAGATCAAAAGGATCGTTAGCGCGAAGCTTAGTCTCCTGCAAACAAACGACCATTGGCGAATGGGAACGCAATAAAAGTTGCAGTTCCGCCCTATGCGATCGTACACCACGTACATTCCAGATCAGGATAGCCATGAATAAAAGGGATAAACGGTCTACTTAGAAGGGCGGCTTAAAAGAATCTTTTGCTTAACCTTTGGGCTCGGGCTTTTTGTATGGAGTTGGTCAGACTGCATAGCTTCCTCGGAGGGAGAGCCCACGCGCTCAGTGACAGAAACCGATTCAAGCGCCGTGAATCGGTTCTGGGTGGCGATGGGTGAGGGGTGCCGCTGAGCGCGGCTTGTCCCAGCACCTTCCTGGGACAGCGACCTCCGAGGAGGAGAAGGTGAACTTTTGTTATCGCGCGCACGCGGAGGGTCTTTCAGAAAATCTTCCCAACGAAGTTTCTGCTTGGGTTTCTTTTCAGCGGCTTGCGACTTCATTGACTTTGGACCAGGTTTATAGGGCTTGGTAACAGCAGCTTTAATGGACGGCCAGATGGTAGTGGCGGTTAATCCAGTCATGGTCCAGGTCTAAGTTTCGGCATCTACTCGTGGTACTGGCGAGGCAACAACAGAACTAAATGTGCCAGATCGCAGGAGTGAAGGTTGGTGCGCATGGTAACGCCTCCGGGCTTCAGGGAAGGTGAGTTTTTCCTTTACCCGGATCTCCTGGATCGCCTTCTCGTCCAAGTACCGCGGACAGTCGGCAAACGAAGCAGAATGAGACCCTTTACAATTAACGCAGACGGGGGCTGTTGAACAGGTACCTTCGCGTGAGGGCTGGCTACATGTTGCACAGATGTTAACGGCACTCTTACATGAGACTTGCGTATGCCCAAAACGTTGGCATTTAAAACAATGCAGAGATCTAGGAATATAAGGCCTCACAGAAATCCTTTCGTACCCTGCGAAAATGCTCGTGGGCAGATCGACGCCATCAAATGTTAGAAACAGGGTACGAGTGGGTACCAATACGCCGTCGCGTTTGGCCTGCACTCGATGCACTGCAGTCACCTTTTGATCGGATAGATATTCTACTAGATCCTCGTCCGATATACCATCGAGGCTATGGGTGGTAACGACGCCCCGACAGGAATTCAATGTGCGGTGCTTCTCGACACGGATGGGATAACCGTGGAGAAGCGTAGCGCGCAACAAGGTCTTACTTTGCTGATCGGACTTAGTTTGTGCCAATAAGGAACCATTCCGTAAACGAGTGCAAGATTGAAACGCACCAGCAAAAGCATCAATGCCCTTTTGAATGATGAAAGGGTTCACCTTCTCAAAACTTTGTCCTTCTTCGGTTCTTGAAATGACCAAGTAACAACCAGTTGTCGGTGGTGTCACTTCTGTTACATAAACTTTTCGGCGCTTGTTGGTATTAATGGAGGAAGGGTGCTCCATAGCGAAATAAATCCTCCACCATTGCAACCGTCTCCGACCTCGGGCTCTGACTTCCCGGGCGTTACCCCGGCTTAGGTGAGTGGCCTATCTATACCAGACTCACCCCAGGGTCACACCTCCTAGAACATAGACAGAGGGATCCAATCGCCGTCGGAAGTCAGCAGCTCATGCAATGGCCCCCCCGCGGGACTGCAGTTGAACAGCGGATACGAACACAAACCCTACATGACGACCCCGGGTGGTGGGGATGACGCCATTACCCACTCACCCAGCTGCGCACCCAGTGCGCGGGTATCCGTCAGGCTGTGTCCACGGAGGATTAAAAGAAAGATAAAAGAAACTAAAACTGTGTGGGCGTTTCGCACGCAAGGTAGGCCGGCCAGGAAGAGTGAGTGAGTGAGTGGGGTTTAAGGGCCCGTCGACAACTAGGTCATTAGGGCCCGAGGTCAAAACTTAAAACCGCTAAAGCCTAAAAGGCATAATGGAATCTAAAACACTATAAAATATAAAAGAGATAAAAGCAATTTACACCTGCGCATAAAAGCCAATAGTTAAAACAAACCGAAGTGCCTGATCGACAGCCACTGGGTCGTCGCCTAAAACAACACGCAGGGTATGGCGTAGACCATAGGAGAGGCGCTCACGGGCGAATCGCGGACATTCGAGTAAAACATGTAGGACGGACAGGCGAACGTTGCAAGTCGGACAAATTGGGGCCGGATCTCCGCGCAAAAGATATCCATGAGTGGCGCGAGTATGACCCAGGCGTAGACGAGTCAGAACAACTTCTGATCGCCGGGATTCTCTGCAAGAAGTGGGCCAGGGGTGGACGGTGTCCCTAATAGTTCGCAGTTGTGTGCCACTCAACGCCACCCATGACTCCTGCCAGGTCAGGAACATATGACGCCTGAAGTAACGCTGAACATCCCGGTAAGGCACAGTCGCTGTAGAAAACTCCGACAAATGGCAGGCGGACTTTGCAGCCGCATCCGCTTCCTCATTGCCGGCAATGCCCACATGGCCGGGGGTCCATGTAAAAACGAGATGATATCCTCGGTAAAGCAGCTGGGAGACGATGTTCTGAATTTTTACGACTAAGGTGGAGGAGCCGAGAAACTGTTGTAAGGCTTGAAGGGCGCTTAAAGAGTCGGAGCAGATAAGATAAAATCCTGGAGATAAAGTGGAGATAAAAAGCAAGAAATAAAAGATGGCAAAGAGCTCGGCGGTAAAAACGGAACTGACGTCCAAGAGGCGATACGAGTGAGCCGTGGCGTTAACGACGAAAGCGCAACCTGTAGCACCACCCACCTGGGAACCATCAGTAAAAACCGGAGTGTAGTTCCGGAAACTCCCCAAAAGCTCGTTAAAAAGTCGACGGAACACCAACGGTGGGGTGGAGCGGCGAGCGTTGTCCGATAGGGCTAGGTCAAACCGGGCGCGCTGGAGTTGCCACGGTGGACAACGTCCAAAGGAGAACCGCGTTACAGCAGGCAGTCGGAGGTCACGTGCAACAAGAAGGTCGCGAAACCGAATACCGCTGGGGCGGGAAGAGCTACTATTCCGCACATAACGGACAGCGAGAGCCGGGTGTAAAACAGAGTTAAAACAAGGGTGACCTGGGTGAGCCGCCAACCTTGCAATATAAGAACAGAGTAAAAACGAGCGCCGAATAGACAACGGGGGTTCGCCAGAATCAGCGTATAAACAGTCCACACGACTAGTGCGGAAAGCCCCAGTTGCAACACGGATACCAGTATGATGGACAGTGTCCAAGAGGCGGAGTTTAGAAGCGGACGCGGCGCCGTAGATAAAACTGCCATAATCCAATTTAGACCGAACCAAGGAGCGGTAGAGTCGCAACATCACGGTGCGATCACCGCCCCAAGAAGCTCCAGATAAAAGCCTCAGTACCCGAAGAGAGCGATCGCACGAAGCACGAAGATGGCGAATATGGCACTCCCAGGTAAGTTTGCGGTCGAGATAAAGACCCAGGAACTTGAGGTGCGGTACAAAGGGCAAGGGTGTGCCGAGCAAGTGAAGGTCAGGAGGGGGATGTATACCACGAAGGCGATAAAAGTGAAGGCACTTCGTTTTCGAAGCGGAGAAACGAAAGCCGTTGCGTAGCGCCCAGGTTGCAAGAGATGTTATGGCCAGCTGTAGTTGACGCTCGATGTGATCCACACTATAAGAACGATAATATATAGCAAAGTCGTCAACATACAGAGACATCGGAAGATCGCTACGAACAACGCTAGAGATGCCGTTAATGGATACCGCAAAGAGAGTGACGCTAAGAATCGACCCCTGTGGTACACCGTTCTCCTGGATACGCTCCTGAGATAGCGTGTTTCCAATGCGGACACGAAAACACCGAAGCTGTAAAAAGTTTGAAAGAAAGGCAGCTAAATGGCCGCGCAAACCATAACCATGGAGCGTACGAAGAATACCGTAGCACCAAGCAGTGTCATACGCCTTCTGCAGGTCAAAGAAGACACCCACGACATGCTGCTTCAGGAGAAAAGCGTCTTGCACATAAGCTTCCAGCCGAGCCAGGTTGTCCTCACTAGAGCGATGGCGACGAAAGCCACACTGCACATTGCAGAGGAAATTATTGCGCTCTAGCCACCACGTCAACCGAACGTTAATCATTCTTTCAAAGGTCTTACACACAACACTGGTCAGACAAATAGGCCGGTAGCTAGACGGAAGGGACAGATCGTCACCGGGTCGCGGGATAGGAATGACAATACCCGTCCGCCACGAGCACGGAAACTCCTGTCTACGCCACATGCGGTTGAAGATCGCAAGTAAGAATGAAATCGCCTCAGGCGGAAGATGAAGTAGCATTTGTCGGTGGATGTCATCAGGACCAGGGGAAGAATCCCTGTCGAGAGACAGAGAATGCACCAGCTCGGCAACGGTAAAAGGTGCGTTGTAGGACTCACTACAATCGCTGTTAAAATCAAGGACCAACCGCTCCGCAGATGTCTTAATGGGTAAAAACGAGCTGTCATAACTAGCCGTCTGACTAAAAGTAGCAAATGAGCTGGCAAGAGCTTCGGCTATAGCGGGTTCGCTGGTAAGAGTGGAGCCGTGTACGGCAAGACCGGGAATGAGCACCCTGCGACACCGGCCATACATACGCCGAACTGCAGACCACACCTGTTGCGCAGAACTGCGATGGGAAAGAGAAGAGACATAGGTCTCCCAAGACTTTCGTTTGGCATTTCGAAGTACAAAACGTGCCCGAGCCCGAGAACGTTTAAAAGCAACGAAATTCCCCTCAGTAGGATGTAAATGAAAGACACGCAGGGCACGTCTGCGTGCCTTAAGGGCCAAACGGCATTCTGTGGTCCACCAAGGGACAGGAACGCGACGTGGGGCGCAAGAACCACGAGGAATGCTGGAATTCGCTGCGAGTAAAAGAGAACAAGTAAAATACTCCACCATGTCATCTATAGTGGCAAAAGCAGTAGCGGTGAGATGAATCAGGGAACGAAACCTCTCCCAATCAGCCTTAGAAATAATCCAGGGAGGATGTCGTGGAGGTAGAGGATAGTGGCCGGATAAACGAATGGTAATGGGGTAATGATCACTGCCATAAAGGTCAGAAAGCACCGACCAATCAATGAGGGGAAGTAATGCCGAGCTGCAGAAAGAAAGATCTAAGACTGAGTGGGTGCCATAGGCAGAGGATAAGAAGGTAGGGACACCAGTATTTAAAAGAAATAAGCCGGACATGTCACAAACGTCTGCAATAAGGCAGCCACGAGCGTCATCAATATCGGAACCCCAGAGAGAATGCTTGGCGTTGAAATCACCAACGAAAAGTAGCGGTGGGGTTAGCTGTGACAAAAGAGCCCGTAGTTCGTGCGCTTGAACTACACTGAGCGGCGGCAGATACACATTGCAGACAGAGAAACAGACGCCCTCCGATCGGACCCTCACAGCCACAGCCGACAATGGTGTGCGAAGCGGTATGTTGGTAGCACAAATAGTATGCGCCACCAAAATAGCAACCCCACCGCTGGCACGCTGTCCAACTACAGAGTCATGTCTAAAGCAGGAAAAGCTCCGAAGATGCAAAGCGTGAGGAGGCTGCAGATGGGTTTCCTGTAAACAAACGATTGAGGGAGAACGTTGGGAAATTAAACATTGTAAGTCCGGAAGGCGTGCCCGAAACCCATTAACGTTCCAGTGGAGTATCTCCATTCAAAAAAGGCTAAGATGACCGCTTGAGTTTCTTCCGCATCTTAACAGATTTCGGACCAACGACAGTAAAAGCCGCATCCTCTGGCGAACCCTCCGATGCCCGGGAACCAGAAGAGCCTCTGCGGCTCGTGGAACGGGACCTGGACTTCGCAGAGGAAGTGCGACTACTCGGTCTATAGTGAGGCCGAGAACGAACACCCTCAGTAGAAGTCGCTGAAGGGTGAGCATTGGTAGACGGCTTGCAGGCTGGCGGCGACACGGCTGAAGATGAAGATTGTACAGCACTGTCAACTCGAGACGATGGAGAAGTATTCGCAGGAGGCTCGGTTTGTGTCGAAGCATGGGCAACGGACGTGAGAGGCGAGCAAACAGTGGCAACAGGAGTGCGGCGGACGGTGGATGAATAACCAGAGGTGTTTGCAGGTTGAAGTTGCGCAAAGCGCCGCCGTGCTTCAGGAAAGGTGAGGCGTTCCTTAACGCGCAACTCCTGTATACACTTTTCGTCCAAAAAACGAGAACACTGTCGTGAGCTAGACGGATGACATCCTCCACAGTTAACACAACGAGGGTCACGAACACATGCTGCGCCGTCATGGGCAGGTAGGCCACATCGCTCACAGAGAGCTGGATGGGCACACGAGCGGGTAGTATGGCCGAAGCTTTGGCACCGAAAACAGCGCATGGGGTTCGGAATATAAGGGCGCACGGAGGCACGTTCGTAGCCACAAAAAATGAACTCCGGCAATACAGTACCTTTGAAAGTTAGAAACACAGTACGTAGAGGGTATTCCTGACCGTCCTGTTTGCGAGAAAGCCGGTACGCCTGACAGACACGTTGATCGGAGAGACAAGACACTATGTCATCGTTGGAGAGATCATCGAGACTGGAGGTGGTGACAACCCCCCGAACAGAGTTTAAGGACTTATGTGGGACTACCCGGACAGGATAGGAGCCCAGCAAACTCGTTTTCAACAGTTTCTGGGACTGCTCGGCGTTGGCGGTTTCGATCAATAACGTACCGTCTCGTAGTCGCGTCGCGTTTTTCACCTGGCCACAGATCCGATCCACCTCACGCTTTATGTAAAAAGGGCTAAGGTCCTTGAACGATTTTCCATCACTTGCTAAAGTCATAACTAAAAATATGTCAGTGAAAGGGGTTTTGCGCGGATACATGATGAATAGACCCCCATCCGGAACCGTCGGCGTCAGCCTGCCATCCGGGGGTTAAAGAAAAAAAGACACCATATCTCCACGGTCTGCGCCGTCGTGGGAACCCTCCCAAGACCGATCTCAAGGCGTACTTCAGAAGGGCTACACCCCAAACTCCACTGCTAGTCCATATGTGTAAGCCGTTCACCACACACACCCCGGCTTTAAGCCCCTACCATGGGTATAACCGCCCATGGCTCCCCACTCTAGGCCGCGCTGCGAGCAAGACACAGACACGGATTCAGGGGACTTGTGGTTGATTACACCGAGGCTCCGTCAGCGGTAACACGTCCGGCCCGTGATACTAATCCAACGACACACGGTCGTTGGAGAATTAACACAAGCCGGGCCCCCAGAGAGCTACGTGGGTGTACATGACGGCGTGGACGGGCTCCGCACCTAAGGTTACACACAGGGGCAGTGCGAGGGGTCCGCCCGACCTTCGCGTCTGAGACCTCCGTAGAGCACACATGTCGGAAGCCGCCGCGGGAACCGTGGGAAAGAACCACGGAGACAGAAAAGATCCCTGTTGGTGAGACAGGAGTTAATAAGACTAAAACGTAAAACTAGAAATCAGAATCAGCCTAGAAGAGGAAGAGGATCGTGAACAAATGAATAAAAAATTCACGTGGCACAGTAGATGAGAATGGATGGGGTGAAATGTTGGCGAGTGGCTCGGGACCCCGGGCGCGCCTAACCCGTACTCACACGAGGTGAGCCCCTGGGGGGGGGGCCAGGAAGAAAAAGAGATGCGTAAATGAATGGACGTGGTGCGAAATGCGCAGAAGTAAAAGAGAAGAAAGAAACGATGGTTAGGTGCGGTATGAATGGAATGCAAAGGACGCACGAGATCCTACCTTGTGTCCACCGGTCACGAGAAGAACCCACCTCGACCGGATGGGGGTGAGGGGATGAATGTGGCGATGATTGGCTCGGGAACCCCGGTTGCGCCTAACCCGTACTCACAAAAGGGGAGACCCTGGGGGGTTGCTGATCGGACTTAGTTTGTGCCAATAAGGAACCATTCCGTGGACGAGTGCAGGACTGAACCGCACCAGCAATTGCATCAATGCCCTTCTAAATTATAAAAGGGTTCACCTTCTCAAAGCTTTGTCCTTCTGTTCTTGAAATTACAAAGTAACAACCACATGTCGGCGGCGTTACTTCCGTTACAATAACTTTACGGCGCTTGTTGGAAATAATGGAGAATGGGGGCTCCATAGCGAAATAAATCCTCCACCATTGCAACCGTCTCCGACCTCGGGCTCTGACTTCCCGGGCTTTACCCCGGCTTGGGTGAGTGGCCTATCTATACCAGACTCAGTCCAGGGTCACACCTCCCAGAACATAGACAGAGGGGCCCAAACGCCGTCAGAAGTCAGCAGCTCATGCAATGGCCCCCCGCGGGACTGCAGTTGAACAGCGGATAGGAACACAAACCCTACATGACGACCCCGGGTGGTGGGGATGACGCCATTACCCACTCACCCAGCTGCGCACCTAGTGCGCGGGTTTCCTTCAGGCTGTGTCCACGGAGGATTAAAAGAAAAGATAAACAAAATAAAACTGTGTGGGCGTTTCGCACGCAAGGTAGGCCGGCGAGGAAGAAAAAGAGATGTGCGAATGTCGTGGTGCGAAATGGCCGGAAAGTGACAAGGGAAGAAAGAAACGATGGCGAGGCGCGGTATGAATGTAATGCAAAGAACGCACGAGAGCCTACCTTGTGTTTCCCCCGGTCACGAGAACGAACCCACCTCGACCGGATGAGGTTGGAAGGATGATGATGGCGATGATTGGCTCGGGAACCCACGGGTATGCCAAATCCGTACTCGTGATGATGATATGCGGCTTAAGGGCGCTAAACTGCTGAGGTCATCAGCGCCCTTACAAGGTATAAAATATAAAGTCAAAAAATAAAAGACAGGTAAAAAACCGCATAATTAAAAAACGGGACACACACCCGCGATGTCAAAAAAGTTAAAAATAACAATAGAATAACAATAACAATAACAATAAAAACAATAACAATAATAACAATAACAACAATAGTAACAATAACAATAAATATGTCGCAAAAACCAACACACTACAAACATAGCCAATAAAAGATTAAAACGTGTCAAGGACTGTAGAATGCGCGGGACATGAGCGCCATACGTCACTGGGGAGTAAGTCCCTATTAAAACATACAGAATAAAATAACAAAGCTAAAAGACGCTCAGCGCATCAAATGCGACGATTAAAACCAATGTCACTTATAAAACCTAAAAGACATTCTACAGCATGCGCGTCGTCTGCCAAAACGTTGGCTATGCCAACAGGAAGACCCAGGCGAACGCGCAGTGGAGCTAAAACTTGACACTCAGTTAAAATGTGACGCACCGTTAAGGGCACGTCACACTGCTGACACAGCGGAGCGGGATCACCACTGAGCAGGTAACTATGAGTAAAACGACAATGTCCAATTCGTAAACGGGCTAAAAGTACCTCTTCCCGACGTGAAGAACGAGAAGAGGTACCCCAGATTAACGGGAGCGGCTTAACCTCCCGCAACTTGTTCCCCCGGAGGGCCGTCCACTCATCGCGCCAGCGCGAGAGGATGCAGCGACGTAAAATAACACACGAATCTGACGAGGGAACAACAGAGGTAAAAAATCTGGGTAATAAAATCGCCGATTTCGCAGCGGCGTCGGCAGACTCATTACCTGAGATGCCCACATGACCTGGAATCCACATGAAGGACACGCTGATGCCAGTGACACCAAGCGAGTGGAGCAGGTCATGTATGCGCTGTACAAGCGGGTGGTAATGGTACAGCGCAGTAATAGTCTGAAGGGCACTCAGAGAGTCCGTACAAATAAAACAGTGCTGTAAGGCGTGCCGCTGAATGTATAAAATAGATTGATAAATGCTAAAAAGTTCCGCAGTAAAAATTGAACATTGTCCAGGTAAACGAAACTTAAAACTACAGTGACCAGACACAAAGGCACATCCAACTCCAGCTTCAGTCTTAGATCCATCGGTGAAGATAAAATAGTAGTCTCCGAATTGAGCCCGTACTTCTAAAAAAGCCGATCTAAAGACTGAAGCAGGGGTCTCAGTCTTCGGCATCGACATTAGCCCAAGGTGACAGTGGGCCTCAGCGCGAGACCATGGAGGAAAACGCGTTTCCCCCCGTGGAAGGGCCGGCGCTGGCGGAACGTCTAAATGCCGAAGGAGCTGTCGAAAGCGAACCCCTGGTGGGAGCAAGGCAGAGGAGCTAATAAAATAGTGACGATCAAGTGACTCCTCGAAAAATAACTCGAAGGACGGGTGGTTAGGCAAGCTTGAGAGTCGACAAGCATAGCTGCACAAGAGCATCTCACGCCTGAAGGACAGCGGAGGCTCTGCAGCTTCTGCGTACAGACTGGGTACAGGGCTAGTTGGAAAGGCCCCTGTAGCGACTCTGATGCCACGATGGTGAATGGCATTCAATCGACGTAACACAGATGGACGTGCCGACGAATAAACAATACACCCGTAATCAAGCTTGGATCGGACCAAAGAGCGATAAAGGCGAAGAAGGACGGTCCGATCAGCTCCCCAGGATGTGCCACTTAAAACACGTAAAATATTAAGAGAACGGTCACACTTTGCTTTTAAAAAGGAAACGTGCGAGGTCCAACACAACTTCCTGTCAAAAATCAACCCCAAAAATTTCGCCTCGTCTGCAAACGGAAGTATCCCTGGCCCAAGATGGAGAGAGGGCGGAGGGAAATACTTCCGGCGCCAGAAGTTGATGCAGACGGATTTCTCGGCGGAGAAATTAAAGCCGTTGGCGTTACTCCAGGCGTAGAGACGGTCGATACAGCTCTGGAGACGGCGTTCGAGTAGACAGGTCCGCCGTGAACTGCAATAAATAGCGAAATCGTCAACAAAAAGGGACGATGAAATGCCAGGTGGAATACAATCAACAATGGGGTTGATAGCAATCGCAAAAAGTGTGACACTGAGTACAGAGCCCTGCGGTACTCCGTTCTCTTGAATAAAACGACGAGATAAAACCGAGCCCACACGTACACAAAAGACGCGGTCCGTCATAAACTCCCGAAGAAATATGGGAAGACGACCGCGGATATTCCAATCGTGAAGTGTACGTAAAATGCCGCCCCTCCAACAAGTGTCATAAGCTTTCTCCAGGTCAAAAAATACAGCCACGGTTTGACACTTTCTCAGAAATCCATTCATAATATGCGTCGACAAGGACACCAGATGGTCGACGGTAGAGCGATAGCGACGAAACCCGCACTGAGCGTTCGCTAGAAGTTTCTGAGACTCAAGCCACCATGTTAACCGCCCGTTGATCATGCGCTCCATCACCTTACAAATGCAACTGGTGAGGGAGATAGGGCGGTAGCTGGAAGGTAGTTGGCGATCCTTCCCAGGCTTAAGTATAGGGACAATGGTGGCTTCGCGCCAAACGGAAGGAAAAATGCCGTCTTGCCAAATACGGTTATAGACCTGTAAGAGAAATAGTTTACTGTCGGCTGAAAGGTTCTTTAACATCAGGACATGAATGCCGTCCGGCCCGGGAGCGGAGTGCCGAGAGCAATGAAGAGCGTGCTCCAGCTCCCTCATTGTGAATAGTTCGTTATAGCATTCATCATTAGCAGACCGAAAAGTATATGATGCGGAATCCAGCCGGTCTTTAATAGAGCGAAAGCCGGCGGAATAATGGTCTGAACTGGAAACCGCCTCAAAGGCAGCACCCAGAGTGTTAGCGATGGCAGCCGGATCCACTATGGTGGCAGTAGAAACCTGAAGGCCAGAAACAGTACAATGTGACACTTTACCTGAGAAGCGACGAAGTTTATCCCAAACAACGGATGAAGGCGTAAAACGATTAAAACACTCGACAAAACGAGCCCAAGATGCCTTCTTGCTATCCTGAATAATGCGACGAGCCCTGGCGCGCGATTGTTTAAAAGTCACCAAATTATCAAGTGTAGGGTGGCGCCGAAACACCCTTAGTGCAGTCCTACGGGCACGAACGGCGTCCCGACAATCCTCGTTCCACCACGGAACAGGTGGCCGCCGAGGTTGGGAGGATGAACGGGGTATTGCGCGTTCGGCGGCAGAGAAAATAATAGACGTAAGGTGCTGCACTAGTTGGTTAATGTCGGAGAAGGGCTGGTCGTCAAAATGCACGAGGCTGGAATACAAGCTCCAGTCGGCTTTTGCGAATATCCAGGTAGGTACTCTGGAATGCTGTACGTGGTGCGACAGAAGAGAAACGATGCAGGGGTAATGGTCGCTGGAGTAGGTGTCAGCGACGACGTTCCACTGGAGACGATGTGCAAGCTGGAGTGAGCAAATGGAAAGGTCCAGGTGAGAAAATGTACCAGAAGAATCAGAAATAAAAGTAGGTGCACCTGTATTGAGGATGGAAAGATTGAACTGATAAAAAATGTCGGAAAGAAGAGTTCCCCTCGCACAAGCCCTTGGCGAACCCCATAGTGGGTGATGGGCATTAAAATCTCCCAACAGAAGAAATGGTGTTGGGAGAGCGGACAGGAGAGATCGAATGTCCGCGGGAGCGAGGGGAGACGATGGAGGTGTATACACAGAACAAACAGAAAAGAAAAAACCGGGTAACTGCAGTCTAATGGCAACAGCTTGCAAGTCGGACGTAAGTGTGATAGTTTGAAAATGAACGTCATTACGCACCAAAATCATGACACCACCATGAGCAGGAGTACCCTCCTCCGGTTCAAGGTCGTAGCGAACCGGAGTATATCCTCGGAGATCAAAAGGATCGTGAGGGCGAAGCTTAGTCTCCTGCAAACATACGACCATAGGCGAATGGGAACGCAATAAAAGTTGCAGTTCCGCCCTATGCGATCGTACACCACGTACATTCCAGGTCAGGATAGCCATTAAGAATAAGGGAATAAACTGTCTATTTAGAAGGGCGGCTTAAAATTACCTTTTGTTTAACCTTTGGGCTCGGGCTTTTTGTATGGAGTTGGTCAGACTCCATAGCTTCCTCGGAGGGAGGGCCCACGCGCTCAGTGCCAGAAACCGATTCAAGCGCCGTGAATCGGTTCTGGGTGGCGATGGGTGAAGGGTGCCGCTGAGCGCGGCTTGTCCCAGGACCATCCTGGGACAGCGACCTCCGAGGAGGAGAAGGTGAACCTTTGTTACCGCGCGCACGCGGAGGGTCTTTTAAAAAATCTTCCCTACGAAGTTTCTGCTTGGGCTTCTTTTCAACGGCTTGCGACTTCATTGACTTGGGACCAGGTTTATACGGCTTGGTAACTGTAGCCTTAATAGACGGCCGGATGGTAGTGGCGGTTAATCCAGTCAAGGTCCAGGTCTGAGTTTCGGCATCTACTCGTGGTACTGGCGAGGCAACAACAGAACTAAATGTGCCAGATCGCAGGAGTGAAGGTTGGCGCGCATGGAAACGCCTCCGGGCTTCAGCGAAGGAGAGTTTTTCCTTTACCCGGATCTCCTGGATCGCCTTCTCGTCCAAATACCGCGGACAGTCGGCAAACGAAGCAGAATGTGACCCTTTACAATTAACGCAGACGGGGGCTGTTGAACAGGTACCTTCGTGTGAGGGCTGGCTACATGTTGCACAGATGTTAACGGCACTCTTACAGGAGACTTGCGTATGCCCAAAACGTTGGCATTTAAAACAACGCAGAGGTCTAGGAATATAAGGCCTCACAGAAATCCGTTCGTACCCTGCGGAAATGCTCGTGGGCAGATCGACGCCATCAAAAGTAATAAACAGGGTACGAGTGGGTACCAATACGCCGTCGCGTTTGGCCTGCACTCGATGGACCGCTGTCACCTTCTGGTCTGCAAGATATTCTACCAGGTCCTCGTCCGATATACCATCTAGGCTATGGGTGGTAATAACGCCTCGACAGGAGTTCAATGTGCGGTGCTTCTCCACACGGATGGGATAGCCGTGGAGAAGCGTAGCGCGCAACAAGGTCTTACTTTGCTGATCGGATTTCGTTTGGGCTAATAAGGAACCATTCCGTAGACGAGTGCAGGACTGAACCGCACCAGCAATAGCATCAATGCCCTTTTGAATGATGAAAGGGTTCACCTTCTCAAAGCTTTGTCCTTCTTCGGTTCGTGAAATGACCAAGTAACAACCAGTTGTCGGTGGTGTCACTTCTGTTACTAAAACTTTTCGGCGCTTGTTAGTATTAATGGAGGAAGGGTGCTCCATAGCGAAAAAAATCCTCCACCATTGCAACCGTCTCCGACCTCGGGCTCTGACTTCTCGGGCGTTACCCCGGCTTGGGTGAGTGGCCTATCTATACCAGACTCACCCCAGGGTCACACCTCCCAGAACATAGACAGAGGGACCCAATCGCCGTCAGAAGTCAGCAGCTCATGCAATGGCCCCCCGCGGGACTGCAGTTGAACAGCGGATACGAACACAAACCCTACATGACGACCCCGGGTGGTGGGGATGACGCCATTACCCACTCACCCAGCTGCGCACGCGGTGCGCGGGTATCCGTCAGGCCGTGTCCACGGAGGATTTAAATAAAAAGATAAAAGAAACTAAAACTGTGTGGGCGTTTCGCACGCAAGGTAGGCCGGCGGGGAAGAAAAAGAGTTATGCGAATGTCGTGGTGCGAAATGGCCGGAAAGTGATAAGGGAAGAAAGAAACGAAGGTGAGGTGCGGTATGAATGGAATGTAAAGAACGCACGAGAGCCTACCTTGGGTCCACCGGTCACTTGAAGAACCCACCGCGACCGGATGGGGGTGAGGGGATGAATGTGGCGATGATTGGCTCGGGAACCCCCGGGTGCGCCAAAAACCCGTACTCACAAAAGGTGAGCCCCTGAGGGGAAACCCGTACTCACATAAGGTGAGCCCCTGGGGGGACTCAACAAGGAGAGAACCGGTTCTGAGGCGCGTACAGGACTTAACAGGACCGGCTATGTTGTCAAGACCAGAATTAATCACAAACGGGTTAACCTTCAGAAAGGACTGAGCCTCTTCCAACCGAGTAATTAGCAGGTAACGCGCGGATGACACTGCATGTACCTCTTTATCTTCTTGAACCTGTCGTCTTCGTTTCGGATTTAGGTTTGCCATGAAAAGGTAAGGTAAGTTTCATCCCCCAGTGCTCCCGACCTACCACAGAGCCCAACAAGGGGTCATCCCACTGGGATAACAGGGCTACACAGGGGATATAGAGGGCGCACCGTCCCACTCACCCTGGAGTTGAGTTAAATACCTAGTCCTGGCCGATTGGCTAGGGGTGGGTTAGTCCCTAGCCGCCCGTTTAGTTGAAGCAGAAACCAAAGCGGCGTATTAGAAATGTGCATATTCCCCCAAAAATGTAAAAAGAAGAAACCAGGCTCAGACACGCATCCCTCAACCATCCAGGATAGTCCTTTTCACCGACACGGGTCTCCACGCACGGCCGACACGTGGGTGGGCGTTTTGGCTGACTTCCTCACCACAAGGAGGAGCCCACACCGAAGAAGTCAGGGTGGCTCGGGACCCCGGGCACGCCAAAACCCGTATCTGCAAAGCAGGCCCCTGGGGAGTCAGTTCAGCTACTCATCATTCCTTCCAGTAAAGTGGGTGTTATGTAACTATTTCCCTTAATTTATTTGTAACGATGTTGATAGATTTTGCATGTAATCAGTAGTACTTTCTTTCTGCATGCAAGTAATGTGGTTTTATTTTTTAGCAATGAAAGTGAAATTAGCTCTATTTAGGGCATATTTGGAATGCAATTTGTTTGTTTACAGTTACATACGATGTTATCACTCGTCCAATCTGAGATAAAAACAAACAAAGTGTCAGGCCAAAATTTCAAATGTATAGACAAAAGCTTAACTTTGTTTATATAAATTTATGGCTATTTTAAAAATGGTACATGGTAGACAATTTGGTTTTCAGATTCAGTGTTGTGAAAACCTTAAGAATGACTCTTTATTTTCCCCAAGAGGATTTTGGTGCTGACCTGTGTAACTGGTTCAATGAGAAGTGTAGAGGTATGAGGAATTTGATAGGAATCTCATGATATGATTATGTGAGAGGTTTAGGTTGTTATTTGGACATAAGAAATAAGAGAGTGGGAGATATAGAGCTTTAGAAATTTAACAAAAATTCTATTAAGATGCGGAACAAAAAGTTTGGAAAATGATTAATCAGTGTGCATACCTTTCGTATGAAAAGTCTTAAAGGGTTCATTTCAAAGTGTACTTTGCTCTGAAGGTGACTTCATCTCCTAAAACCTGACAAAGTTATCTTCCCTCACTGACAAAGAGAGCCACAGAACTGATTCATGTGATACAATAATGGCGCAATGAGTGCTTATTTGAAAGGACAGACACTCATATCTTCAACTGTACAGTAGGAGAAATTACTCTTTATTTTTTGTTCTTTAGAAAATATTTCATTTGAGGTGATGCATAACTGTGCTATTTGTATTGTCTGTTCAGAGTTTTTTGAGACAGCGGTAGGTGCAGGTAGAAAACCGATTAGTTGGGCAAGGTTGGGTTTGTGTGGGGACCCTTTGTTATTGTTATTGCCTTGAAATTCCTTATCTCCCATTTCCACTGTCTCAAAAACCTCTGAACAGACAATATATGGAGGGATAAAGGATGAAAATATAAATGTAGAGACTGAGATGTTCCATACACTATGATATACCTTAGGCAACACTTCCAGTGCGATATATGTCAATATAAGCAAGCCCCTATACTCCAGATAACATGAAAAAACTGCTGTCACTCTATATTTTTAGTTTAATTTCTGCAAATTCCTTGCTTTTTTATTTTACTGAAGGAAGGACCTACTTCCGCTGTAAATGCAATAATTTGGCCATTTTATGTGGCTAGGAGCTATAAAAGGGTATTCTTCCCTTTAAAACAGACAACAGCATGTACATTTGCTCTTTACTAAGTTGAAAAAAGTTAGTAATTTAAATAGCCAAATATGGGAACTCTTACAAGATGAGATTACTAGATTCTTTTACTGTAGCAACAGCGATCCAAAATATGAAACATTATACAAAAATCTAGGTCATCAATTTACAACCAACAGGAACGAAACTCAAAGATGTGTAATTACACTTTAGATTTTCTTAATTATTCCATCACTTAAGTGAATAGCAGTATAAATGAAGGACTGCTTCATTGATAATAGACCATTTATAATGCCTAGGTTTGCATTCATACTTAATCTCATTGTTTATAGTACTTGGCTGTAACTCAGTTTGAATTTTATGTCTTACACCACTACTAGAGTGCTCTGGTAACACATGAAACCCAGAATGCTCTAACCAGTTTTTTGGGGTCTGCCATCATTAAGGCCATAGTGAACTCTCAATTTTGTTTGATTTGACTTTCTGCCAGAATACTTAGGATTTCTACCAGTTGGTGACATTGCTGGTGGTTGTTCTCGAAGATTCTAGAGGTATATAACAGTGCTGTCTGACTATACCAAGTGAGGATGGTGGCCATGCTGTTATGACTAATCCTATTACAGTGGAGCACATGTTATCGAAGTTTGTCTTGAGGAACTATAGTACCCTTCTTTTATGAGTCACCGACTCGTATTGAAGAATCATCCCATTCTCAAAATGTAGGTCATTTTCGGGTTTTACAGTTACAGAAGGTTAAACTGTACAACTGGTAATCCCAATAAATTTTATACAAAACTTTAAAAAGAAAATGTATATTTCTATACAAATACAACTAACATTGTGTGTATAAATTAAATCAAGATTCAAATAATTAAATACTTACAAATTTAAAATCTCAAAAATAAAACAATGATTAAAGCCATGGGCAAAAACAAAACCAAGAATACACAAAATAAAAAACTACTTTAAACACTAATATCCTGCCATCAATGAGTTAAGAGAAAGGGAGAGAGACGACGGGGGGCATCTTTGATGGAAAATCACTATGTAAATGCATTTTGTTCCTCTCATAATTGAATGAAAATGCGCTGTTGATAATCCGCAGGCATATGCAATTTCAAAATGCTGGGTACTGACATACTTTGCATTCAACGTTATGGGTCAGCCTAATATACAGTTTGGGTAACCATGGTTGGTGTTGGCAGCCCTGCTTCATACCAGCTAGGACACCAAATATGGCATTAAGGAATTACTTTTTCTGGAGTTATCTTAAGAGACTCTTTACAAGACCCCAGTCAATACTCTCATGGACTGATTGCTATTTTTGTCACCACCAAAAAATGTATGCAAATCTCCTGGGATGCTAGAGTGTGTGTGCAACAGTTCATGACACACCACTCTATAGTTTGTTGTGATTATGGCATGCATTTTGAACAGTTGCTTTAAAGAAACAGTTCTGTACAGCATAGTAGCAACAGGTATTGAATTGTAATGTAACCGAAATATACACTTTTTCTGAGAGTTGATGCATTACTTGTGTAATCTATATTGCAATCCTTAGTTATTTATTCCTGTTCAAATGATATTACACCAGTCAGAAGGTAAAGAGTAGTTAGTTTATTTGTAATATAAAATCCCTGTTATGTTCGAAGGAGCATTACATGCGTAGCACATCAAATCTGAATTACTTGATAATGAGCCACCAGAGACCACAAGTTTCACATGCCAAAACACTTAGCATGCTCCCTGAAGAACAGAGAAGTTAAAATACCACATTTTTTTCAAAATGCATGCATGCACACTTACTGTGCAGTCCACAAAGTATGGAAAATGTGAGAGGATGCTGAAAGTATTTAATGCTTACTGTTAGGCATGCATCATTATGGCTTAAACGCACTTTGATTCATTCACTACTTCCTCTAAGTTGACTAGTATGTTGTTTTGCAGTTTGTCCATGTTTGGGGATATTATTTATTGTTCCTATTTTAATGACTCCTAAAAGGAAATTGCAGATCAGACTGAGGTAACCAGAAACCTCTACTAATTACCTTAATCAATCACACCTGTAGTTGCACATACTTAAGAGAGAGAGAGAGAAGTGGGAGGATAAAGGGCGCAAAACCAGAAAGGTCATTAGCGCCCACCACAGATAAAATACAGGTTAGTGAGCAGTTAAAAAGCCAAACAGACAATAGGGCCGAGAAGGAAAGACATAAAAGCTATAAAATGTCAGGTTAAAAGTCCACGAAAAAGAATAAAAGAGTCAGTGTCAGAGACTGTAGAACGAGAGGCTTAAAACAAGGCAGCTAAAAAAAAAGAAAGAAAAAAAAAAGGTCTATAACACTAAAAACCAGAAAGAACGAACGCAGAGTGGTCAAACGCTGTCCTGGAAGCTGCTGCGCCGAATGAAAGTTAAAACACGTTCCACAGCCAACATGTTGTCCGCTAAAATGTCGGGCAACGCTACGTCCATCTGCAGAGCAGTACGAAGAGTAGCGAAATACTGACACTGCTCTAAAACATGCCGCACCGTCAACGGCGCACCGCAACGATTACAAACGGGAGCGGGCTCACGGCGCAACAAGTGACAGTGGCTAAAACGACAGTGCCCGATTCGAAGTCTACATAAAATAACCTCCTCCCGACGGGAGGATCGGGAAGAAGTAGCCCAGGCCGAGGGTAAAGGCTTTATCTCCCGCAATTTGCTAGCCTGGACAGAGGACCAGGCAGAAAACCATAGAGAGAGAATAGACTTCTTTAAATAGTGACTAAAATCGTCCGCAGGAACGGAGGAGCTAAAACAAGAACGAGAGAAAATAGCGCTCTTGGCAGCAGCATCTGCACCTTCATTACCAGGAATGCCAACGTGTCCAGGAACCCAGACAAAAAATAGGCTGACTCCATCAGAGTTAAGCCGGTGGGAACAATCCTGGAGACGCTGCACGATAGGATGGCGTACGTACAGCGCACGAAGGCTAGCAAGGGCGCTTAAAGAGTCCGTGCATATAACACAATTCTGCAGACCACGTTGACGGATAAAAGACAGAGCTTGTTCCAGAGCAATAAGTTCAGCAGTAAAAATCGAGCACTGGTCAGAGACACGAAACATAAAACGTTCTACACCAAAAAAAAGGCACATCCAACTCCACGGTCATCCTTTGAGCCGTCGGTATAAATAAAACAATGGCTGCCAAATTGAGACTGAACTTCGGCAAAAGCCGAACGGATGACCGGAGCGGGGGTCGTGGACTTAGGCATGGACGTCAAATCAAGGTAGCAAGATACTCCAGAATGCAGCCAAGGGGGGAACTGTGTGTGACGTCGTGGAAGTAGAGTGGGCAATGTGATATTTAAATTCCGAAGTATCCGGCGGAAACGTACCCCTGGCGGGAGCAAGGCCATGGGTCGAGACGCATAATGACAATCCAGCGAGTCCTCAAAGAAAGACGAATAAGTGGGGTGTTGAGGCATACAGGACAACCAGCAAGCATAGCTGCAAAGAAGAACGTCACGACGATAAGAGAGCGGAGCTTCTGCAGCTTCTGCACAAAGACTCAAAACAGGGCTAGTACGAAAAGCACCAGTTGAGAGACGAAGGCCCTGGTGGTGGACTGGATTCAAGCGACTCAGGATGGAAGGTCGCGCAGCAGAATACACAATACACCCATAGTCAAGCTTAGAGCGAACCAATGATCGATAAAGTCGCAAAAGGACCGTGCGATCTGCACCCCAGGATGTGCCACTTAAAACACGTAAAATACAAAGAGAACGTTCACACCTTGCTTTCAAATAGCTGATATGCGACGACCAACACAACTTCCTATCCAAGATTAACCCGAGGAATTTCGTTTCGTCCGAAAATGGGAGGAGTGCCGCACCGAGTCGGAGACAAGGTGGAGGGAACTCTTTACGGCGCCAGAAGTTAATGCAGACTGTCTTCTCTGGAGAAAATTGAAACCCGTTTGCAACGCTCCAGGAGTGAAGGGAGTTAAGACATTGCTGCAGTCGGCGTTCCAAAAGACAGGTGCGACGAGAAGTTGCGAAGATGGCGAAATCGTCAACAAAAAGCGATGAGGAAATTCCAGCTGGAACACAGTCAGCAATGGGGTTAATCGCTATAGCAAACAGTGTGACGCTGAGTACCGAGCCTTGAGGTACTCCGTTCTCTTGGATAAAAAGTGAAGATAAAATCGATCCCACGCGCACACGAAATATCCGGTCCCTCATAAACTCACAAATAAAGGCAGGGAGACGACCACGGAAACCCCACAGATGGAGTATACGAAGAATGCCAGTCCTCCAACATGTGTCATAAGCCTTCTCCAAGTCAAAAAATACTGCCACAGTCTGGCACCCTCTCAGGAAGCCGTCCAGAATGGAGGTCGAAAGATGGACAAGATGATCCACAGGAGAACTGTGTCGGCGAAAACCACATTGTACATTCGCTATAAGGTTCCGAGACTCAAGGCACCAGACCAAACGCCCGTTGATCATGCGTTCCATAACCTTGCAAATGCAACTGGTTAAGGAAATCGGGCGATAGCTAGATGGTAGGTGGCGATCCTTTCCGGGTTTCAAAACTGGAACGATGGTGGCTGCTCGCCAACCTGTAGGAAGAGTACTAGTTTCCCAGATGCGGTTGTAAATCTGAAGGAGAAAGCGCAGTCCAGCAGAGGAGAGATTTTGAAGGAACACCACGTGAATAGAATCAGGCCCAGGTGCGGTAGGCTTAGAAGATGCTAGGGCATGCTCTAGCTCGCGGAAGGTAAATGGGCGATTATATACCTCCTGGTTGCTGGAGTGAAAAGAGAGTGCATGGGCCTCCACCGCGGCCTTGTGTGGAAGAAAACCCGGGTCATAACGGGCAGAGCTGGAAATGCGTTCAAAGTTCTTGCCGAGGGTGTCGGCAATAGCAGGTGGTTCGCAAATAGTACTAGAGCCTACCCGAAGACCGGGAATAGAAGAAGAACGGGTCTTGCCGGCCACACGCCTAAGTTTGTCCCAGACAACCGATGTAGGTGTAGAGCTATTGAAACCGGCTACATAGCGCTCCCAGGAGGCTTTCTTGCTGATGCGAATTACTCTGCGAGCCTTAGCGCGTAATTCCTTATAACGGACCAGATTAGCAAGAGTAGGGTGCCGCCGAAATACCCTAAGAGCACCGCGTCGTGCACGAACGGCGTCCCGACATTCCGCGTTCCACCAAGGGACCGGTAAACGCCTGGGATGTGAAGACGTGCGGGGAATGGAACGTTCGGCAGCGGCGAAAATGATAGTACGCAGGTGTTCCACCATGAGATCCACAGAGGAAAAAGCGCAGTGAGAAAACCGCGCTAGACGGGAAAAAAGGGTCCAGTCAGCTTTGCGGAACTGCCATTTAGGAAGGACAGGTGAATCGACAGAAGAAGACAGGAGAGTAATTACGCACGGAAAGTGATCGCTAGAATGTGTATCAGCTATGACATACCATTCCATACGATGAGCAAGCTGCGCAGAGCAAAGACACAAATCCAGATGGGAAAATGTGCCGGTTGAATCGGAGAGAAAAGTGGGTTCGCCGGTATTCAGAACAGAAAGGCAGTGCTGATAAGGAAGTGCAGCCAAAAGTTCGCCCCTCGCGCACGCCCTAGGAGAACCCCAAAGAGGGTGGTGTGCATTGAAATCCCCCAAGAGTAAATAAGGGGCAGGGAGCTGTAAAATCAGGCGGTCTAGGGCATCCTGTGCAAGAGGAGAAGGAGGAACATAGAGGCTACAGATACAGAAGTTAAAACCAGGAAGAGAAAGGAGGATCCCAACAGCTTGCAGAGGTGTGGCAAGCGGAACCCGATTATAAAACACATCATCGCGAACAAGTACTGTAACACCACCGTGTACAGGAGAACCATCCGCTTGAGCAAGATCGAAGCGCTCCGGAGTATACCTACGAATGGCAAAGGTATCCTGAGGTCGAAGTTTTGTCTCCTGTAGACAGACGACTAGGGGGTAGTGAGTGTGCAGTAGCATGTCCAACTCCGCTCGGTGTGCACGGAGACCACGGATATTCCACTGAAGGATGTGATTAAGAGCCATAAATATCAAGATAGGCAAGAAGTGCGTGCGGGTAAGGCTATTTAATAGCCGCAGTGGATCGGCTTAGTTTCACCTTTTTCTTCCGGGTAGGACTGCGCCCCGGCCGAGAATGCGCAGGCCTCTCGAATCCCTCCGTGCCACCATCGCTGCTAACTGAATCTGAGCAGGTGGTGTGAGTCCTGGAGCGAGAACGGGAGCGACCCGTGGGACGACGAACAGGTGATTTGCGACTGGTGTGGTCAAGAGAGGTGGAACCTGCGGTCGAAGCTGATGGGGCGGAAGCATCTTTTGTGCGAACAGGAACCGGCGAGGGAAGTACCAGATCCGAAGGTTTATCAGTTTGGACCCCAATGGAAACCTGCGAGGGCGAGCCGGGACAGGTCTGCACAACGGCATCCTGTTTCCGGACACCGAGGCGGACGGCAGCTGAATACCTCATGGTGGATGTAGGGTGTAGTTCGTGATAGCGCTTCCTCGCTTCTGGAAAGGTCAGGTGTTCCTTCACTCGAATCTCCTGTATGGTCTTTTCCTCCACAAAGCGTGGGCATTCCCTAGAGTTCGACGGGTGTGCACCCCCACAGTTTACACAGGCGGGGTCCGTAGCACACATGGAATCATCGTGACTGTCGCTTCCACAACGAGGACAAACTGGTGAGCCAGTGCAACGTTGTTGTGTATGACCGAATTTCTGGCAGCGATAACGCATGGGGTTAGGTACATAGGGACGAATAGCTGCGCGCTCATAGCCGCACAAGATGAACTGCGGTAGCACGGTTCTTTCAAAGGTAAGAAAGACCGTGCGCAGCGGAAACGGTTGATTGTCCCTCCTCCCGATTAGCCTGTATGCCGCAATAACACCTTGGTCGGAGAGACAGTTGACGATGTCTTCATTAGAAAGTCCGACCAAACATGAAGTCGTAACCACACCACGACAGCTGTTAAGGGTTTTGTGTTTGTCCACAGTCACTGGGTAGGAACCTAGTAGACTGGCCTTTAGCAGTTTAGCGGCCTGGGCGTCTTGTGCAATTTCAATCAGTAAGCTTCCATCCCTACACCGTGTAGCATTCTTCACAGGACCACAGATTCTATCAACCTCCCGCTGAATGTAAAACGGGCTGAGGTGCTTCATATCTTTGCTGTCGCTCTTTAGCCGCATAACGAAAAAACGAGGTGTTGGAATAGTGGAGCGCAGAGGAGCCATAATGGAAAGGTCCCCCTTCCGGAACCGTCGGCGTCAGCCTGCCATCCGGGGGATGTAGAAGAAAAGACACCTGAATCTTCCGGTCTGTGCCGGCCTGGAGCACCCGCTCCAGGCCTGATCTCAGAGAATACCTCAGAAAAGTTACCCTCCGACCGTCACTACTTACCGGTTTACGACACGTTCACCATAGGCAGGCCCGACTTTACGCCCCTACCACTGGAATAATCGCCAGTGGCCCCCCACTTTAGGCCACGCTGCCTCAACAGAGTCAACGTGGATTCAGGGGACTTGTGGTAGATTACATCGGGCCCCAGACAGCGGTAACACGTCGGGCCCCCCCGGACAACCCAGCCACTCGCGGTCGCCGAACTGTCCGAGGGGCACCCGGCCCCAATGGGGCTACGTGAATGTACGTGACAATGGAACGGCTCCGCACCTAGTGTCGCAGGAAAGGGGTAGTGAGGAGGGTTCACTCAACCTTCACGCTTGAGACCTCCGGAGAGCACACAAGTTGAAAGCTGCGCTGAAACCGTGGGACAGCAACCACGGAAATAGAAAAGATCCCTGTTGGTGAGACAGGAGTAAATAAACCTAAGATGCCTAAACCTAGTATAAGGAATAATTCTAGAAGAGGAAGAGTAAAGTAAAGAAACAACGTGGCTAGTCCAGATAAGGGTGAGGGGATGAATATGACGATGATTGGCTCGGGAACCCCCAGGTGCACATACTTAAGTATGAGCAGTATGAAGCCTGGTTCATCTTGCTGAAACACATCATATATTCTTTATCACTTAATTCAGAAAAAACTATTAAAGATCATGGTTCTGTTTTGGTAATCAAGAGTTTCATGACTAAAAATTGGACCAATTATTCGTCTTGCACTTCAGAGAGCACGTAACTTGACCCTAGTGTCATTCATGGGAGTTTAAAGTACAAGACAAATTTTCTCCACCGCCAATACTAATTATTTTAACTGCTGCCTTTGTTATTCTAGACTAACCATGCCTTATAGTAAAGTACACTAATTATAGTTTTAAGCAACTCTCATGTACAGACTGGAATAAAATGGTTGATGTCCCAATGTTCTGAACAACATGCATTAATATCCTAATCAGCAGATACACATGTCCTCGACTGTTGATATGTGTAGTTGTAAGCTGCCAATTATGGACTTGGTCCATGTATAGGGGAAAACATAGTGATGAGCAAATGACTTGTATACCAATGCATAAAACCAACTGTAAATCTAAATGAGCTCCAATAATATGTGCTTTCACAAATCAAACTGCACAGAACCTATAATCTTACAAGGTATTTTAAGTCAGGTGCTTGATCTCTCTTTACAAATTTGAACGTGGCGTGGTGTTTTGCATTTATAAATCAATTATATCATTTCAAATATGATTTACAAGTATAGTTCTTCCCAAGAATTTCAGTCGTAAGGCTTTTCACCCTTATGAACAGTCAAATTATGCCATTTCAAATGTGATTCATCAACAAAGTTTTTGTCACAAAGTTCACATTTATGCGACCTCTTGGCCTCATGAGTCAAATAATGTCTTTTTAAGTGTGATGTCTCAGTAAAGCTCCTGTCACAAATGCTGCATTTATGTGGCTTCTTGCCCTCATGAATCAAATTATGAATTTTTAAATATGATTTCTGAGTGAAGCTCTTTTCGCAGACCTTACACTTATATGGCTTTTTACCTTCATGAATCATATAATGTGTTTTCAAGTGTGATAAATCTACAAAACTTTTGTCACAAATCTCACACTTCAGTGGACTTTTGCCACTGTGACTAAGATTATGAAGTATTAAGTGTGTTTTCCTTAAGAAGGTCTTTTCACAAATTTTACACTTATATTGACTTTCACTGTCATGAATCAAAACGTGTTTTTTTAAGTGTGACTTCTGAGTGAAGCTTTTCTCACAAATTTCACACTTGTGTGGTCTGTTGCCCTCATGAGTTAGGTTATGCATATTCAAATATGATAAGTGTACAAAGCTTTTGTCACAAATTTTACATTTATGTGGTTTTTCACTCTCATGTGTCAAATAATGTTTTTTCAAGTGTGAACCCCAAGAAAAACTCTTTTCACAAATTTTACATTTATATGGACTTCGTCCCTCATGAACTAAAATGTGCATTTTCAAATGTGACATTCGAGTGAAACTCTTTCCACAAATCTCACAAGTGTGTGGTCTTTTTCCCTCATGCATCAAGTTATGTGTTTTCAAGTGCGACATCCGAGTAAAGCTCTTGTCACAGTTCTCGCAACTATATGGTCTTACTCCGTCATGAATTAATCGGTGTCTCTTTAAACCTGACAAGAGTATAAAGCTTTTCCCACAAATTTCACATTTGTGGGGTGTGTTCCCCTCATGACTCAAAATATGCAGCTTCAAGTATGATCCTGAAGTAAAACTTTTCCCACAATGTACACATGTATGTGACTGTTTCAACAAATAGGTATGTTTTTCCTGGTTGGTGCTACTGGTAGATTCACAATCCGGTCCTTCCTGACTGTATTGTAAGCATTCTTTTTTTTCTACATCCATTCTGGTAAGAAAACTGTAGGAGAGTCTGCTACCATTGCCTAGCTCTTCTTCTGATTGTAATCTGAAAAAGTTGTAAAGAAATTATAAAAGAAAATGCCCAGAAGAACTGGAAAATATACATCATTGGTACAAAAATGGGCAACTATATACGAGAGAGAGAGCGGGAGAGGGAGGGAGATATTTGTATCTTGGAAGTGTTCAACTAACTGTGGTTTTCACTACAAAGATGCATCAATTTCTCACTGCAATTTTTGTTTTATTTGAAAATACATTTTCTCAAAAAATTAATTGGACCCAGGGATAACAAATAAGGAGCTCAGAAGTTTACTATGCATTAGATGATGATGAGATGCGGTTTAAGGGCGCTAAACTGCTAAGGTCATCAGCGCCCTTATAATGTATAAAATAGAAAGTCAAAAATATAAAAGAACCGCATAATTAAAAAACGGGACACAAACCCGCGATGTCCAAAAATTTAAAACAACAATAATACAACAATGCCAAACATTAACACACTAAAAGCATAGGCAATATAAGATTCAAACGTGTCAAGGACTGTAGAATGCAAGGGACATGAGCGCCCTTTGTCCTCTGGGGATTAGGGTCCCCATAAAAACAGACAGAATAAAATGACTAAGCTAAAAGACGCTCAACGCATTAAATGCGCAGATTAAAATCACTGTCATGAATGAAACGTAAAACACATTCTACATCACGCGTGTCTGATGATGATGATGAGATGCGGTTTAAGGGCCCTAAACTACTAAGGTCATCAGCGCACTTACAATGTATAAAATATAAGGTCAAAAGGATAAAATAACCGCATAATTAAAAAACGGGACAGAAACCCGCGATGTCCAAAAAAGGTAAACATAACAATAATATAAAAATAACAATAATGATAACAATAACAACAATAATAACAATAACAACAATAATAACAATACAAATATCTGAAAAAAGAACACACTAAATGCATAGCCAATAAAAGATTAAAACGTGTCAAGAACTGTAGAATGCGAGGGACATGAGCGCCATATGTCCACTGGGGAGTAACTCCCTAGTAAAACATACAGAATAAAATAACAAAGCTAAAAGACGCTCAGCGCATCAAATGCGACGATTAAAACCAATGTCACTTATAAAACGGAAAAGACATTCTACAGCATGCGCGTCGTCTGCCAAAACGTTGGCTATGCCAATAGGCAGACCCACGCGAACGCGCAAGGGAGCTAAAACTTAACACTCAGTTAAAATGTGACGCACCGTTAAGGGCAAGTCACACTGCTGACACAGGGGAGCGGGATCACCACTGAGCAGGTAACTATGACTAAAACGGCAATGTCCAATTCGTAAACGGGCTAAAAGTACCTCTTCCCGACGTGAAGAACGAGAAGAGGTACCCCAGATTAACGGGAGAGGCTTAACCTCCCGCAACTTGTTCCCCCAGAGGGCCGTGCACTCATCGCGACAGCGCGAGAGGATGCGGCGACGAAAAATAACACACGAATCTGACGAGGGAACAACAGAAGTAAAAAATCTGGGTAATAAAATCGCAGATTTCGCAGCGGCGTCGGCAGACTCATTACCTGAGATGCCCACATGACCTGGAATCCACATGAAGGACACGCTGATGCCAGAGGCACCAAGCGAGTGGAGCAGGTCATGTATGCGCTGTACGAGCGGGTGGTAATGGTACAGCGCAGTAATAGTCTGAAGGGCACTCAAAGAATCCGTACAAATAAAACAGTGCCGTAAGGCGTGCCGCTGAATGTATAAAACAGATTGATAAATGCTAAAAAGTTCGGCGGTAAAATTTGAACATTGTCCAGGTAAACGAAACTTAAAACTACAGTGACCAAAAACAAAAGCACATCCAACTCGAGCTTCAGTATTAGATCCATCGGTAAAGATAAAATGGAAGTCCCCGAATTGAGCCCGTACTTCTAAAAAAGCCGATCTAAAGACTGAAGCAGGGGTCTCAGTCTTCGGCATCGACGTTAGCCCAAGGTGACAGTGGGCCTCAACGCGGGAAAATGGAGGAAAACGCGTTTCCCCCGTGGAAGGGCCGGCACTGGCGGAACGTCTAAATGCCGAAGGAGCTGTCGAAAGCGAACCCCTGGTGGGAGCAAAGCAGAGGAGCTAATGAAATAGTGACGATCAAGTGACCACTCGAAAAATAACTCGAAGGACGAGTGGTCAGGCAAGCTTGAGAGTCGACAGGCATAGCTGCACAAGAGCATCTCACGCCTGAAGGACAGCGGAGGCTCTGCAGCTTCAGCATACAGGCTAAGAACAGGGCTGGTTGGAAAGGCCCCTGTAGCGACTCTTATGCCACGATGGTGAATGGCATTCAATCGACGTAACACAGATGGACGTGCCGACGAATAAACAATACACCCGTAATCAAGCTTGGATCGGACCAAAGAGCGATAAAGGCGAAGAAGGACGGTCCGATCAGCTCCCCAGGATGTGCCACTTAAAACACGTAAAATATTAAGAGAACGGCCACACTTTGCTTTTAAAAAGGAAACGTGCGAGGTCCAAATAACTTCCTATCAAAAATCAACCCCAAAAATTTCGCCTCGTCTGCAAACGGAAGTATCCCTGGCCCAAGATGGAGAGAGGGCGAGGGAAAGCCTTCCGGCGCCAGAAGTTGATGCAGACGGATTTCTCGGCGGAGAAATTAAAGCCGTTGGCGTTACTCCAGGCGTAGAGACGGTCGATACAGCTCTGGAGACGGCGTTCGAGTAGACAGGTCCACCGTGAACTGCAATAAATAGCAAAATCGTCAACAAAAAGGGACGATGACATTCCAGGTGGAATACAATCAACAATGGGGTTGATAGCAATCGCAAAAAGTGTGACACTGAGTACCGAGCCCTGCGGTACTCCGTTCTCTTGAATAAAACGACTAGATAAAACCGAGCCCACACGTACACGAAACACGCGGTCCGTCATAAACTCCCGAAGAAATAAGGGAAGACGACCTCGGATATTCCATGCGTAAAGTGTACCTAAAGTACCGCCCCTCCAACAAGTGTCATAAGCTTTCTCCAGGTCAAAAAACACAGCCACGGTTTGATACTTTCTCAGAAATCCATTCAGAATATGCGTTGAAAGGAACACCAGATGGTCGACGGCAGAGCGACAGCGACGAAATCCGCACTGAGCGTTTGCTAGAAGTTTCTGAGACTCAAGCCACCATGTCAACCGCCCGTTGATCATGCGCTCCATCACCTTGCAAATGAAACTGGTGAGGGAGATAGGGCGGTAGCTGGAAGGAAGTTGGCGATCCTTCCCAGGCTTAAGTATAGGGACAATGGTGGCTTCGCGCCAAACGGAAGGAAAAAAGCCGTCTTGCCAAATACGGTTATAGACCTGTAAGAGAAAGAGTTTACTGTCGGCTGAAAGGTGCTTTAACATCAGGACATGAATGCCATCCGGGCCAGGAGCGGAGTGCCTAGAGCAGTGAAGACCGTGCTCCAGCTCCCTCATTGTAAAAAGTTCGTTATAACATTCACTGTCAGCAGACCTAAAATTATATGGTGCAGAATCCAGCCGGTCTTTAATAGAGCGAAAGCCGGCGGAGTAATGGTCTGAACTGGAAACCGCCTCAAAGGCAGCACCCAGAGTGTTAGCGATGGCAGCCGGATCCACTATGGTGGCATTAGAAACCTGAAGGCCAGAAACAGTACAATGCGACACATTACCTGAGAAGCGACGAAGTTTATCCCAAACAACGGATGAATGATGATGATGATGATGATGATATGCGGTTTAAGGGCGCTAAACTGCTGAGGTCATCAGCGCCCTTACAGTGTATAAAATATAAGGTCAAAATATAAAAGACGGGTAAAAGAACCGCATAATTAAAAAACGGGACACAAACCCGCGATGTCAAAAAGCTAAAAATAACAATGATAGAACAATAACAATAACGATAATAATAACAAAAACAAAAAAATAACAATAACAACAATAATAACAATAACAACAATAATAACAATACAAATATCTGAAAAACCAACTAACTAAAAGCATAGTCAATAAAAGATTAAAACGTGTCAAGAACTGTAGAATGTCAGGGACACGAGCGCCAATGTCCATTGGGGAGGAGATGCCCCAATAAAAAACAAGAGAAAAGTACATAGTCAAAAGACGCTCAACGTATCAAATGCGTCTGGTAAATCCAATGTCATTGATAAAACGTAAAAGACACTCTACAGCACGCGCGTCGTCTGCCAGAACGTTGGCTAGGCCAACAGGCAGACCAAAACGGACGCGCAAAGGAGCTAAAACTTGACAGTCTGCTATAATGTGACGCACCGTTAAGGGCGCACCACACTGCCCACAGAGTGGTGCGGGGTCACCACTCAGCAAATACTTATGACTAAAAATGCAATGTCCGATACGAAGGCGTGTTAAAATTACCTCTTCCCGACGAGAAGCACGGGAAGAGGTAGCCCAGACTAACGGGAGAGGCTTAACCTCCCGCAACTTGTTCCCCCGGAGGGCCGTCCACTCATCGCTCCAAAGCGAGAGGATGCGGCGACGTAAAACAATAAACAAATCTGACGAGGGAACAACAGAGGTAAAACGTCTGGGTGATAAAATCGCCGACTTGGCAGCGACATCGGCACTCATTACCTGAGATGCCCACATGACCTGGAATCCACAAGAAGGAGACGCTGATGCCAGAGACATCAAGCGAGTGGAGCAGCTCATGAATGCGCTGTACGAGCGGGTGGTAACTGTAAAGCGAACTAATACTTTGAAGAGCACTCAGGGAGTCGGAACAAATAAAACAGTGCCGTAAGTCGTGCCGCTGAATATATAAAAGAGACTGATAAATGCTAAAAAGTTCGGCTGTAAAATCGAACAATGCTCTGGTAAACGAAAGGTAAAACTATTTCCACCACAAAAAAGGCACATCCTACTCCAGCATCAGTCTTAGATACATCAGTCCCCGAATTGCGACTGAAGTTCTAAAAACGCTGATCTAAAGACTGAAGAAGGGGTCTCATTCTTCGGCATTGACGATAACCCAAGGTGACAGAGGGCCTCAGCGCGCGACCATGGAGGAAAACGCGTTTCCCCCCTTGGAAGGGCCGGCGCTGGAATAACGTCCAAATGCCGAAGGAGCAGTCGAAATCGAACCCCTGGAGGGAGCAATGCAGAGGAGCTAACTAAATATTGCCGGTCAAGGGAATCCTTGAAAAATGCCGCGAAAGACGGGTGGTCAGGCAAGCTTGAGAGTCGACAGGCATAGCTGCACAAGAGCAACTCACGCCTGGAGGACAGCGGAGGCTCTGCAGCTTCAGCATAAAGACTGGGCACGGGGCTAGTTGGATGATGATGATGATGATGATGATAATATGCGGTTTAAGGGCGCCAAACTGCTTTGGTCATCAGCGCCCTTACAGTGTATAAAAGATAAGGTCAAAATATAAAACAGGTAAAAGAACCGCATATTTAAAAACGGGACCTAAACCCGCGATGATCAAAAAGCTAAAACTAACAATATAACAATAACAAATAAAACAATAACAATAATAACATAACAACAATAACAATAATAACAATAACAACAATTATTAAGAACAAGACAAAGATCTGAAAAACAACACACTAAAAGCATAGGCAGTAAAGGATTAAAACGTGTCAGGAACTGTAGAATGCGAGGGACATGAGCGCCATATGTCCACTGGGGATAATGATGATGATGATGATGAGATGCGGTTTAAGGGCGCTAAACTACTAAGGTCATCAGCGCCCTTACAATGTATAAAAGATAAAGTCAAAAGGATAAAATAACCGCATAATTAAAAAACGGGACAGAAACCCGCGATGTCTAAAAAGGCTAAAATAACAATAATATAACAATAACAATAATAATAACAACAATAACAACAATAATAACAATAACAACAATAAAAACAATAACAACAATAGCAATAACAACAAAATAACAATACAAATATCTAAAAAACCAACACACTAAAATCATGGTCACTAACAGAATAAAACGTGTCAAGAACTGTAGAATGTAAGGAACATGAGCGCCTTATGTCTGGGGAGAAGGGCCCCATTAAAACTAACAATATAAAATCAAACAGCTAAAAGGCGCTCAGCGCATCAAATGCGTGGTGATGATGATGATGATGATGATATGCGGTTTAAGGGCGCTAAACTGCTACGGTCATCAGCGCCCTTACAATGTATAAAAGATAAGGTCAAAATATAAAACAGGTAAAAAACCGCATAGTTAAAAACGGGACACAAACCCGCGATGTTCAAAAGGCTAAAACTAACAACAGAACAATAACAAAATAACAATAACAACAATAACAATAACAATAACAACAATAACAAGAACAACAAGAATAACAATAACAACAATATAAAGTTCTGAAAAATCAACACACTAAAAGCAAGGGCAATAAAAGATTAAAACGTGTCAGGAACTGTAGAATGCGAGGGACATGAGCGCCATATGTCCACTGGGGATAAGAGTTCCCATAAAAACAGACAGAATAAAAGTACTAAGCCAACAGACGCCCAACGCATTAAATGCGCAGATTAAAATCACTGTCATGAATAAAACGTAAAACACATTCTACAGCACGCGTGTCGTCTGCCAAAACGTTGGCTAGGCCAACAGGCAGACCCACACGAGCACGCAATGCAGCTAAGACCTGACACTCTGTTAAAATGTGACGCACCGTTAAGGGCACGACACACTGCCCACAGAGTGGTGCGGGGTCACCACTGAGCAAATACCTATGACTAAAAACACAATGTCCAATCCGTAGACGAGCTAAAATTACCTCTTCCCGACGACAAGAACGAGAAGAGGTATCCCAGATCAACGGGAAAGGCTTAACTTCCCGCAACTTGTTCCCCCGGAGGGCCTTCCACTCATCGCGCCAGCGCGAGAGGATGCGGCGACGTAAAATAATACACGAATCAGACGAGGGAACAACAGAAGTAAAAAATCTGGGTAATAAAATCGCCGATTTCGCAGCGGCGTCGGCAGACTCATTACCTGAGATGCCCACATGACCTGGAATCCACATGAAGGACACGCTGATGCCAGAGACACCAAGCGAGTGGAGCAGGTCATGTATGCGCTGTACGAGTGGGTGGTAATGGTACAGCGCATGAATAGCCTGAAGGGCACTCAGAGAGTCCGTACAAATAAAACAGTGCCGTAAGTCGAGCCGCTGAATGTATAAAACAGATTGATAAATGCTAAAAAGTTCGGCGGTAAAAATTGAACATTGTCGAGGTAAACGAAAAGTAAAACTGTACACCAAAAACAAAGGCACATCCTACTCCAACATCAGTCTTAGACCCATCAGTATATATAAAATGACAGTCCCAGAACTGCGCTTGTAGTTCTAAAAAGGCGGATCTAAGAATAGAAGCAGGGGTCGCATTTTTCGGCATCGACGTTAGCCCAAGGTGGATGTGGGCCTCAGCGCGCGACCATGGAGGAAAGCGCGTTTCCCCTCGGGTAAGGGCCGGCGCTGGCGTAACGTCCAAATGCCGAAGTAGCAGTCGAAATCGAACCCCTGGAGGGAGCAATGCAGAGGAGCTAACTAAATATTGCCGGTCAAGCGAATCCTCGTAAAATACATCGAAGGACGGGTGGTTAGGCAAGCTTGAGAGTCGACAAGCATAGCTGCACAAAAGCATCTCACGCCGGAAGGACAGCGGAGGCTCTGCAGCTTCTGCGTACAGACTGGGTACAGGGCTAGTTGGAAAGGCCCCTGTAGCGACTCTTATGCCACGATGGTGAATGGCATTCAATCGACGTAACACAGATGGACGTGCCGACGAATAAACAATACACCCGTAATCAAGCTTGGATCGGACCAAAGAGCGATAAAGACGAAGAAGGACGGTCCGATCAGCTCCCCAGGATGTGCCACTTAAAACACGTAAAATATTAAGAGAACGGTCACACTTTGCCTTTAAAAAGGAAACGTGCGAGGTCCAACACAACTTCCTATCAAAAATCAACCCCAAAAATTTCGCCTCGTCTGCAAACGGAAGTATCCCTGGCCCAAGATGGAGAGAGGGCGGAGGGAAATACTTCCGGCGCCAGAAGTTGATGCAGACGGATTTCTCGGCGGAGAAATTAAAGCCGTTGGCGTTACTCCAGGCGTAGAGACGGTCGATACAGCTCTGGAGACGGCGTTCGAGTAGACAGGTCCGCCGTGAACTGCAATAAATAGCGAAATCGTCAACAAAAAGGGACGAGGAAATGCCAGGTGGAATACAATCAACAATGGGGTTGATAGCAATCGCAAAAAGTGTGACACTGAGTACAGAGCCCTGCGGTACTCCGTTCTCTTGAATAAAACGACGAGATAAAACCGAGCCCACACGTACACGAAAGACGCGGTCCGTCATAAACTCCCGAAGAAATATGGGAAGACGACCGCGGATATTCCAATCGTGAAGTGTACGTAAAATGCCGCCCCTCCAACAAGTGTCATAAGCTTTCTCCAGGTCAAAAAATACAGCCACGGTTTGACACTTTCTCAGAAATCCATTCATAATATGCGTCGACAAGGACACCAGATGGTCGACGGTAGAGCGATAGCGACGAAACCCGCACTGAGCGTTCGCTAGAAGTTTCTGAGACTCAAGCCACCATGTCAACCGCCCGTTGATCATGCGCTCCATCACCTTACAAATGCAACTGGTGAGGGAGATAGGGCGGTAGCTGGAAGGTAGTTGGCGATCCTTCCCAGGCTTAAGTATAGGGACAATGGTGGCTTCGCGCCAAACGGAAGGAAAAATGCCGTCTTGCCAAATACGGTTATAGACCTGTAAGAGAAATTGTTTACTGTCGGCTGAAAGGTTCTTTAACATCAGGACATGAATGCCGTCCGGCCCGGGAGCGGAGTGCCGAGAGCAATGAAGAGCATGCTCCAGCTCCCTCAATGTGAATAGTTCGTTATAGCATTCATCATTAACAGACCGAAAAGTATATGATGCGGAATCCTGCCGGTCTTTAATAGAGCGAAAGCCGGCGGAATAATGGTCTGAACTGGAAACCGCCTCAAAGGCAGAACCCAGAGTGTTAGCGATGGCAGCCGGATCCACTATGGTGGCATTAGAAACCTGAAGGCCAGAAACAGTACAATGTGACACTTTACCTGAGAAGCGACGAAGTTTATCCCAAACAACGGATGAAGGCGTAAAACGATTAAAAGACTCGACAAAACGAGCCCAAGATGCCTTCTTGCTATCCTGAATAATGCGACGAGCCCTGGCGCGCGATTGTTTAAAAGTCACCAAATTATCAAGTGTAGGGTGGCGCCGAAACACCCTAAGTGCAGTCCTACGGGCACGAACGGCGTCCCGACAATCCTCGTTCCACCACGGAACAGGTGGCCGCCGAGGTTGGGAGGATGAACGGGGTATTGCGCGTTCGGCGGCAGAGAAAATAACAGACGTAAGGTGCTGCACTAGTTGGTGAATGTCGGAGAAGGGCTGGACGTCAAAATGCACGAGGCTGGAATACAAGCTCCAGTCGGCTTTTGCGAATCTCCAGGTAGGTACTCTGGAATGCTGTACGTGGTGCGACAGAAGAGAAACGATGCAGGGGTAATGGTCGCTGGAGTAGGTGTCAGCGACGACGTTCCACTGAAGACGACGTGCAAGCTGGAGTGAGCAAATTGCACGGTCCAGGTGAGAAAATGTACCAGAAGAATCAGAAATAAAAGTAGGTGCACCTGTATTGAGGATGGAAAGATTGAACTGATAAAAAATGTCGGAAAGAAGAGTTCCCCTCGCACAAGCCCTTGGCGAACCCCATAGTGGGTGATGGGCATTAAAATCTCCCAACAGAAGAAATGGTGTTGGGAGAGCGGACAGGAGAGATCGAATGTCCGCGGGAGCGAGGGGAGACGATGGAGGTGTATACACAGAGCAAACAGAAAACAAAAAGCCGGGTAAGTGAAGGCGAACGGCAACAGCTTGCAAGTCAGATGTAAGTGTGACAGGTGTAAAATGAACGTCATTACGCACCAAAATCATGACACCACCATGAGCAGGAGTACCCTCCTCCGGTTCAAGGTCGTAGCGAACCGGAGTATATCCTCGGAGATCAAAAGGATCGTGAGGGCGAAGCTTAGTCTCCTGCAAACATACGACCATAGGTGAATGGGAACGCAATAAAAGCTGCAGTTCCGCCCTATGCGATCGTACACCACGTACATTCCAGGTCAGGATAGCCATTAAAAATAAGGGGATAAACTGTCTATTTAGAAGGGCGGCTTAAAATTACCTTTTGTTTAACCTTTGGGCTCGGGCTTTTTGTATGGAGTTGGTCAGACTCCATAGCTTCCTCGGAGGGAGGGCCCACGCGCTCAGTGCCAGAAACCGATTCAAGCGCCGTGAATCGGTTCTGGGTGGCGATGGGTGAAGGGTGCCGCTGAGCGCGGCTTGTCCCAGGACCTTCCTGGGACAGCGACCTCCGAGGAGGAGAAGGTGAACTTTTCTTACCGCGCGCACGCGGAGGGTCTTTCAAAAAATCTTCCCTACGTAGTTTCTGCTTGGGCTTCTTTTCAACGGCTTGCGACTTCATTGACTTGGGACCAGGTTTATACGGCTTGGTAACTGTAGCCTTAATAGACGGCCGGATGGTAGTGGCGGTTAATCCAGTCAAGGTCCAGGTCTGAGTTTCGGCATCTACGCGTGGTACTGGCGAGGCAACAACAGAACTAAATGTGCCAGATCGCAGGAGTGAAGGTTGGCGCGCATGGTAACGCCTCCGGGCTTCAAGGAAGGAGAGTTTTTCCTTTACCCGGATCTCCTGGATCGCCTTCTCGTCCAAGTACCGCGGACAGTCGGCAAACGAAGCAGAATGAGACCCTTTACAATTAACGCAGACGGGGGCTGTTGAACAGGTACCTTCGTGTGAGGGCTGGCTACAGGTTGCACAGATGTTAACGGCACTCTTACATGAGACTTGCGTATGCCCAAAACGTTGGCATTTAAAACAACGCAGAGGTCTAGGAACATAAGGCCTCACAGAAATCCGTTCGTACCCTGCGGAAATGCTCGTGGGCAGATCGACGCCATCAAATGTTAGAAACAGGGTACGAGTGGGTACCAACACGCCGTCGCGTTTGGCCTGCACTCGATGAACCGCTGTCACCCTCTGGTCTGCAAGATATTCCACCAGGTCTTCGTCAGAGATACCATCGAGGCTATGCGTGGTGACAACGCCTCTACAAGAATTCAAGGTGCGGTGCTTCTCAACACGGATAGGATAACCGTGGAGAAGCGTGGCGCTCAACAAGGACTTACTTTGTGCCTCGGATTTGCTTTGAACTAGCAACGAACCATTACGAAGACGAGTGCAGGAAAGAACCGGACCAGCAATTGAGTCAATGCCCTTCTGGATAATAAAAGGGTTCACCTTCTCGAATGATTGTCCCTCCTCTGTACGGGTAATCACTAAGTAACAACCAGCTGTTGGCGGTGCTACTTCTGTTACAAAAACTTTGCGGCGCTTGTTGTTAACAATGGAGAAAGGGTGCTCCATAGCGAAAAAAATCCTCCACCATTGCAACCGTCTCCGACCTCGGGCTCTGACTTCCCGGGCGTTACCCCGGCTTGGGTGAGTGGCCTATCTATACCTAGCTCACCCCAGGGTCACACCTCCCAGAACATAGACAGAGGGACCCAATCGCCGTCGGAAGCCAGCAGCTCATGCAATGGCCCCCCCGCGGGACTGCAGTTGAACAGCGGATACGAACAACAACCCTACATGACGACCCCGGGTGGTGGGGATGACGCCATTACCCACTCACCCAGCTGCGCACGCGGTGCGCGGGTATCCGTCAGGCTGTGTCCACGGAGGATTTAAATAAAAAGATAAAAGAAACTAAAACTGTGTGGGCGTTTCGCACGCAAGGTAGGCCGGCGGGGAAGAAAAAGAGAGATATGCGAATGTCGTGGTGCGAAATGGCCGGAAAGTGATAAGGGAAGAAAGAAACGATGGCGAGGTGCGGTATGAATGGAATGTAAAGAACGCACGAGAGCCTACCTTGGGTCCACCGGTCACTTGAAGAACCCACCGCGACCGGATGGGTGTGAGGGGATGAATGTGGCGATGAATGGCTCGGGAACCCCCGGGTGCGCCAAAAACCCGTACTCACATAAGGTGAGCCCCTGAGGGTGCATCAAATGCGACGGCTAAAACCAATGTCAGTGATAAAACGTAAAAGACATTCTACAGCATGTGCGTCGTCTGCCAACACGTTGGCTAGGCCAACAGGCAGACCCACGCGAACGCGCAGTGGGGCTAAAACTTGACACTCGGTTAAAATGTGACGGACCGTTAAGGGCACGTCACACTGACCACACAGAGGTGCGGGATCACCACTTAACAGGTATCTATGACTAAAAAGGCAATGTCCGATACGAAGGCGTGTTAAAAGTACCTCTTCCCGACGAGAAGCACGGGAAGAGGTAGCCCAGACTAGCGGAAGAGGTTTAACCTCCCGCAACTTGTTCCCCCGGAGGGCCGTCCACTCATCGCGCCAGCGCGAGAGGATGCGGCGACGTAAAATAACACACGAATCTGACGAGGGAACAACAGAAGTAAAAAATCTGGGTAATAAAATCGCCGATTTCGCAGCGGCGTCGGCCGACTCATTCCCTGAGATACCCACATGACCTGGAATCCACATAAAAGAGACGCTGATGCCAGAGGCACCTAGCGAATGGAGCAGGTCATGAATGCGCTGTACGAGGGGGTGGTAAGAGTACAGCGCGTTAATACTCTGAAGGGCACTCAGAGAGTCCGAACAAACAACACAACGCCGTAAGACATGCCGCTGAATGTATAAAACACATTGATAGATAATAAAAAGTTCGGCGGTATAAATCGAACATTGCCCGGGTAAACGAAAAGTAAAACTATGCGCACCTAAAACAAAGGCACATCCTGCTCCAACATCAGTCTTAGACCCATCAGTATAAATAAAATTACAGTCCCCGAATGTTGCCTGAAGTTCTAAAAATGCGGATCTAAGGACTGAAGCAGGGGTCTCATTCTTCGGCATCGACGTCAGCCCAAGGTGGATGTGGGCCTCAGCGCGCGACCATGGAGGAAAGCGCGTTTCCCCTCGGGTAAGGGCCGGCGCTGGCGTAACGTCCAAATGCCGAAGTAGCAGTCGAAATCGAACCCCTGGAGGGAGCAATGCAGAGGAGCTAACAAAATATTGGCGATCAAGCGAATCCTCGTAAAATACATCGAAGGAGGGGTGGTTAGGCAAGCTTGAGAGTCGACAAGCATAGCTGCACAAAAGCATCTCACGCCGGAAGGACAGCGGAGGCTCTGCAGCTTCTGCGTACAGACTGGGTACAGGGCTAGTTGGAAAGGCCCCTGTAGCGACTCTTATGCCACGATGGTGAATGGCATTCAATCGACGTAACACAGATGGACGTGCCGACGAATAAACAATACACCCGTAATCAAGCTTGGATCGGACCAAAGAGCGATAAAGACGAAGAAGGACGGTCGGATCAGCTCCCCAGGATGTGCCACTTAAAACACGTAAAAGATTAAGAGAACGGTCACACTTTGCTTTTAAAAAGGAAACGTGCGAGGTCCAACACAACTTCCTGTCAAAAATCAACCCCAAAAATTTCGCCTCGTCTGCAAACGGAAGTATCCCTGGCCCAAGATGTAGAGTGGGCGGAGGGAAATACTTCCGGCGCCAAAAGTTGATGCAGACGGATTTCTCGGCGGAGAAATTAAAGCCGTTGGCGTTACTCCAGGCGTAGAGACGGTCGATACAGCTCTGGAGACGGCGTTCGAGTAGACAGGTCCGCCGTGAACTGCAATAAATAGCGAAATCGTCAACAAAAAGGGACGATGAAATGCCAGGTGGAATACAATCAACAATGGGGTTGATAGCAATCGCAAAAAGTGTGACACTGAGTACAGAGCCCTGCGGTACTCCGTTCTCTTGAATAAAACGACGAGATAAAACCGAGCCCACACGTACACGAAAGACGCGGTCCGTCATAAACTCCCGAAGAAATATGGGAAGACGACCGCGGATATTCCAATCGTGAAGTGTACGTAAAATGCCGCCCCTCCAACAAGTGTCATAAGCTTTCTCCAGGTCAAAAAATACAGCCACGGTTTGACACTTTCTCAGAAATCCATTCATAATATGCGTCGACAAGGACACCAGATGGTCGACGGTAGAGCGATAGCGACGAAACCCGCACTGAGCGTTCGCTAGAAGTTTCTGAGACTCAAGCCACCATGTCAACCGCCCGTTGATCATGCGCTCCATCACCTTGCAAATGCAACTGGTGAGGGAGATAGGGCGGTAGCTGGAAGGTAGTTGGCGATCCTTCCCAGGCTTAAGTATAGGGACAATGGTGGCTTCGCGCCAAACGGAAGGAAAAATGCCGTCTTGCCAAATACGGTTATAGACCTGTAAGAGAAATAGTTTACTGTCGGCTGAAAGGTTCTTTAACATCAGGACATGAATGCCGTCCGGCCCGGGAGCGGAGTGCCGAGAGCAATGAAGAGCGTGCTCCAGCTCCCTCATTGTGAATAGTTCGTTATAGCATTCATCATTAACAGACCGAAAGGTATATGATGCGGAATCCTGCCGGTCTTTAATAGAGCGAAAGCCGGCGGAATAATGGTCTGAACTGGAAACCGCCTCAAAGGCAGAACCCAGAGTGTTAGCGATGGCAGCCGGATCCACTATGGTGGCATTAGAAACCTGAAGGCCAGAAACAGTACAATGTGACACTTTACCTGAGAAGCGACGAAGTTTATCCCAAACAACGGATGAAGCCGTAAAACGATTAAAAGACTCGACAAAACGAGCCCAAGATGCCTTCTTGCTATCCTGAATAATGCGACGAGCCCTGGCGCGCGATTGTTTAAAAGTCACCAAATTATCAAGTGTAGGGTGTCGCCGAAACACCCTAAGTGCAGTCCTACGGGCACGAACGGCGTCCCGACAATCCTCGTTCCACCACGGAACAGGTGGCCGCCGAGGTTGGGAGGATGAACGGGGTATTGCGCGTTCGGCGGCAGAGAAAATAACAGACGTAAGGTGCTGCACTAGTTGGTTAATGTCGGAGAAGGGCTGGTCGTCAAAATGCACGAGGCTGGAATACAAGCTCCAGTCGGCTTTTGCGAATATCCAGGTAGATACTCTGGAATGCTGTACGTGGTGCGACAGAAGAGAAACGATGCAGGGGTAATGGTCGCTGGAGTAGGTGTCAGCGACGACGTTCCACTGAAGACGACGTGCAAGCTGGAGTGAGCAAATTGCAAGGTCCAGGTGAGAAAATGTACCAGAAGAATCAGAAATAAAAGTAGGTGCACCTGTATTGAGGATGGAAATATTGAACTGATAAAAAATGACGGAAAGAAGAGTTCCCCTCCCACAAGCCCTTGGCGAACCCCATAGTGGGTGATGGGCATTAAAATCTCCCAACAGAAGAAATGGTGTTGGGAGAGCGGACAGGAGAGATCGAATGTCCGCGGGAGCGAGGGGAGAAGATGGAGGTGTATACACAGAGCAAACAGAAAACAAAAAGCCGGGTAAGTGAAGGCGAACGGCAACAGCTTGCAAGTCAGATGTAAGTGTGACAGGTGTAAAATGAACGTCATTACGCACCAAAATCAGGACACCACCATGAGCAGGAGTACCCTCCTCCGGTTCAAGGTCGTAGCGAACCGGAGTATATCCTCGGAGATCAAAAGGATCGTGAGGGCGAAGCTTAGTCTCCTGCAAACATACGACCATAGGTGAATGGGAACGCAATAAAAGCTGCAGTTCCGCCCTATGCGATCGTACACCACGTACATTCCAGGTCAGGATAGCCATTAAAAAGAAGGGGATAAACTGACTATTTAGAAGGGCGGCTTAAAATTACCTTTTGTTTAACCTTTGGGCTCGGGCTTTTTGTATGGAGTTGGTCAGACTCCATAGCTTCCTCGGAGGGAGGGCCCACGCGCTCAGTGCCAGAAACCGATTCAAGCGCCGTGAATCGGTTCTGGGTGGCGATGGGTGAAGGGTGCCGCTGAGCGCGGCTTGTCCCAGGACCTTCCTGGGACAGCGACCTCCGAGGAGGAGAAGGTGAACTTTTGTTACCGCGCGCACGCGGAGGGTCTTTCAAAAAATCTTCCCTACGTAGTTTCTGCTTGGGCTTCTTTTCAACGGCTTGCGACTTCATTGACTTGGCACCAGGTTTATACGGCTTGGTAGCTGTAGCCTTAATAGACGGCCGGATGGTAGTGGCGGTTAATCCAGTCAAGGTCCAGGTCTGAGTTTCGGCATCTACTCGTGGTACTGGCGAGGCAACAACAGAACTAAATGTGCCAGATCGCAGGAGTGAAGGTTGGCGTGCATGGTAACGCCTCCGGGCTTCAGCGAAGGAGAGTTTTTCCTTTACCCGGATCTCCTGGATCGCCTTCTCGTCCAAGTACCGCGGACAGTCGGCAAACGAAGCAGAATGAGACCCTTTACAATTAACGCAGACGGGGGCTGTTGAACAGGTACCTTCGTGTGAGGGCTGGCTACAGGTTGCACAGATGTTAACGGCACTCTTACATGAGACTTGCGTATGCCCAAAACGTTGGCATTTAAAACAACGCAGAGGTCTAGGAATATAAGGCCTCACAGAAATACGTTCGTACCCTGCGGAAATGCTCGTGGGCAGATCGACGCCATCAAATGTAATAAACAGGGTACGAGTGGGTACCAACACGCCGTCGCGTTTGGCCTGCACTCGATGAACCGCTGTCACCCTCTGGTCTGCAAGATATTCCACCAGGTCTTCGTCAGAGATACCATCGAGGCTATGCGTGGTGACAACGCCTCTACAAGAATTCAAGGTGCGGTGCTTCTCAACACGGATAGGATAACCGTGGAGAAGCGTGGCGCTTAACAAGGACTTACTTTGTGCCTCGGATTTGCTTTGAACTAGCAACGAACCATTACGAAGCCGAGTGCAGGAAAGAACCGGACCAGCAATTGAGTCAATGCCCTTCTGGATAATAAAAGGGTTCACCTTCTCGAATGATTGTCCCTCCTCTGTACGGGTAATCACTAAGTAACAACCAGCTGTTGGCGGTGCTACTTCTGTTACTAAAACTTTGCGGCGCTTGTTGTTAACAATGGAGAAAGGGTGCTCCATAGCGAAAAAAATCCTCCACCATTGCAACCGTCTCCGACCTCGGGCTCTGACTTCCCGGGCGTAACCCCGGCTTGGGTGAGTGGCCTATCTATACCTAGCTCACCCCAGGGTCACACCTCCCAGAACATAGACAGAGGGACCCAATCGCCGTCGGAAGCCAGCAGCTCATGCAATGGCCCCCCCGCGGGACTGCAGTTGAACAGCAGATACGAACAACAACCCTACATGACGACCCCGGGTGGTGGGGATGACGCCATTACCCACTCACCCAGCTGCGCACGCGGTGCGCGGGTGTGATGATATGCGGTTTAAGGGCGCTAAACTGCTAGGGTCATCAGCGCCCTTACAATGTGTAAAATATAAGGTCAAAGTATAAAAGGTAAAAAAACCGCATAATTAAAAAACGGGACACAAACCCGCGATGTCCAAAAAGTTAAAACTAACAATAGTATAACAATAACAATAACAACAAGAATAAAAATAACAACAAGAATAACAATAACAACAAGAATAACAATAACAACAATAATAACAATAAATATATCTCAAAAACCAACACACTAAAAGCATAGCCAATAAAAGATTAAAACGTGTCAAGAACTGTAGAATGCGGGACATGAGCGCCACATGTCACTGGGGAGTAAGTCCCTATAAAAACATACAGAAGAAAATAACAAAGCTAAAAGACGCTCAGCGCATCAAATGCGACGATTAAAATCAATGTCACTTATAAAACGTAAAAGACATTCTACAGCATGCGCGTCGTCTGCCAAAACGTTGGCTATGCCAACAGGCAGACCCAGGCGAACGCGCAGTGGAGCTAAAACTTGACACTCAGTTAAAATGTGACGCACCGTTAAGGGCACGTCACACTGCTGACACAGCGGAGCGGGATCACCACTGAGCAGGTAACTGTGACTAAAACGACAATGTCCAATTCGTAAACGGGCTAAAAGTACCTCTTCCCGACGTGAAGAACGAGAAGAGGTACCCCAGATTAACGGGAGAGGCTTAACCTCCCGCAACTTGTTCCCCCGGAGGGCCGTCCACTCATCGCGCCAGCGCGAGAGGATGCGGCGACGTAAAATAACACACGAATCTGACGAGGGAACAACAGAGGTAAAAAATCTGGGTAATAAAATCGCCGATTTCGCAGCGGCGTCGGCAGACTCATTACCTGAGATGCCCACATGACCTGGAATCCACATGAAGGACACGCTGATGCCAGTGACACCAAGCGAGTGGAGCAGGTCATGTATGCGCTGTACAAGCGGGTGGTAATGGTACAGCGCAGTAATAGTCTGAAGGGCACTCAGAGAGTCCGTACAAATAAAACAGTGCTGTAAGGCGTGCCGCTGAATGTATAAAATAGACTGATAAATGCTAAAAAGTTCGGCAGTAAAAATTGAACATTGTCCAGGTAAACGAAACTTAAAACTACAGTGACCAGACACAAAGGCACATCCAACTCCAGCTTCAGTCTTAGATCCATCGGTATAGATAAAATAGTAGTCTCCGAATTGAGCCCGTACTTCTAAAAAAGCCGATCTAAAGACTGAAGCAGGGGTCTCAGTCTTCGGCATCGACGTTAGCCCAAGGTGACAGTGGGCCTCAGCGCGAGACCATGGAGGAAAACGCGTTTCCCCCCGTGGAAGGGCCGGCGCTGGCGGAACGTCTAAATGCCGAAGGAGCTGTCGAAAGCGAACCCCTGGTGGGAGCAAGGCAGAGGAGCTAATAAAATAGTGACGATCAAGTGACTCCTCGAAAAATAACTCGAAGGACGGGTGGTTAGGCAAGCTTGAGAGTCGACAAGCATAGCTGCACAAGAGCATCTCACGCCTGAAGGACAGCGGAGGCTCTGCAGCTTCTGCGTACAGACTGGGTACAGGGCTAGTTGGAAAGGCCCCTGTAGCGACTCTGATGCCACGATGGTGAATGGCATTCAATCGACGTAACACAGATGGACGTGCCGACGAATAAACAATACACCCGTAATCAAGCTTGGATCGGACCAAAGAGCGATAAAGGCGAAGAAGGACGGTCCGATCAGCTCCCCAGGATGTGCCACTTAAAACACGTAAAATATTAAGAGAACGGTCACACTTTGCTTTTAAAAAGGAAACGTGCGAGGTCCAACACAACTTCCTGTCAAAAATCAACCCCAAAAATTTCGCCTCGTCTGCAAACGGAAGTATCCCTGGCCCAAGATGGAGAGAGGGCGGAGGGAAATACTTCCGGCGCCAGAAGTTGATGCAGACGGATTTCTCGGCGGAGAAATTAAAGCCGTTGGCGTTACTCCAGGCGTAGAGACGGTCGATGCAGCTCTGGAGACGGCGTTCGAGTAGACAGGTCCGCCGTGAACTGCAATAAATAGCGAAATCGTCAACAAAAAGGGACGATGAAATGCCAGGTGGAATACAATCAACAATGGGGTTGATAGCAATCGCAAAAAGTGTGACACTGAGTACAGAGCCCTGCGGTACTCCGTTCTCTTGAATAAAACGACGAGATAAAACCGAGCCCACACGTACACGAAAGACGCGGTCCGTCATAAACTCCCGAAGAAATATGGGAAGACGACCGCGGATATTCCAATCGTGAAGTGTACGTAAAATGCCGCCCCTCCAACAAGTGTCATAAGCTTTCTCCAGGTCAAAAAATACCGCCACGGTTTGAAACTTTCTCAGAAATCCATTCATAATATGCGTCGACAAGGACACCAGATGGTCGACGGTAGAGCGATAGCGACGAAACCCGCACTGAGCGTTCGCTAGAAGTTTCTGAGACTCAAGCCACCATGTCAACCGCCCGTTGATCATGCGCTCCATCACCTTACAAATGCAACTGGTGAGGGAGATAGGGCGGTAGCTGGAAGGTAGTTGGCGATCCTTCCCAGGCTTAAGTATAGGGACAATGGTGGCTTCGCGCCAAACGGAAGGAAAAATGCCGTCTTGCCAAATACGGTTATAGACCTGTAAGAGAAATAGTTTACTGTCGGCTGAAAGGTTCTTTAACATCAGGACATGAATGCCGTCCGGCCCGGGAGCGGAGTGCCGAGAGCAATGAAGAGCGTGCTCCAGCTCCCGCATTGTGAATAGTTCGTTATAGCATTCAGCATTAGCAGTCCGAAAAGTATATGATGCGGAATCCTGCCGGTCTTTAATAGAGCGAAAGCCGGCGGAATAATGGTCTGAACTGGAAACCGCCTCAAAGGCAGAACCCAGAGTGTTAGCGATGGCAGCCGGATCCACTATGGTGGCATTAGAAACCTGAAGGCCAGAAACAGTACAATGTGACACTTTACCTGAGAAGCGACGAAGTTTATCCCAAACAACGGATGAAGGCGTAAAACGATTAAAAGACTCGACAAAACGAGCCCAAGATGCCTTCTTGCTATCCTGAATAATGCGACGAGCCCTGGCGCACGATTGTTTAAAAGTCACCAAATTATCAAGTGTAGGGTGGCGCCGAAACACCCTAAGTGCAGTCCTACGGGCACGAACGGCGTCCCGACAATCCTCGTTCCACCACGGAACAGGTGGCCGCCGAGGTTGGGAGGATGAACGGGGTATTGCACGTTCGGCGGCTGAGAAAATAATAGACGTAAGGTGCTGCACTAGTTGATTAATGTCGGAGAAGGGCTGGTCGTCAAAATGCACGATGCTGGAATACAAGCTCCAGTCGGCTTTTGCGAATATCCAGGTAGGTACTCTGGAATGCTGTACGTGGTGCGACAGAAGAGAAACGATGCAAGGGAAATGGTCGCTGGAGTAGGTGTCAGCGACGACGTTCCACTGAAGACGACGTGCAAGCTGGATTGAGCATATGGCAAGGTCCAGGTGAGAGAATGTACCGGAAGAATCAGAAATAAAAGTAGGTGCACCTGTATTGAGGATGGAAAGATTGAACTGATAAAAAATGTCGGAAAGAAGAGTTCCCCTCGCACAAGCCCTTGGCGAACCCCATAGTGGGTGATGGGCATTAAAATCTCCCAACAGAAGAAATGGTGTTGGGAGAGCGGACAGGAGAGATCGAATGTCCGCGGGAACGAGGGGAGACGATGGAGGTGTATACACAGAACAAACAGAAAAGAAAAAACCGGGTAACTGCAGTCTAATGGCAACAGCTTGCAAGTCGGACGTAAGTGTGATAGGATGAAAATGAACGTCATTACGCACCAACAACATGACACCTCCATGAGCAGGAGCACCCTCCTCCGGTTCAAGATCGTAGCGAACCGGAGTGTACCCTCGGAGATCGAAAGGGTCGTGAGGGCGAAGCTTGGTCTCCTGCAAACACACGACCATAGGTGAATGGGAACGCAATAAAAGTTGCAGTTCCGCCCCATGCGATCGTACACCACGTACATTCCAGGTCAGGATAGCCATTAAGAATACGGGGATAAACTGTCTATTTAGAAGGGCGGCTTAAAATTACCTTTTGTTTAACCTTTGGGCTCGGGCTTTTTGTATGGAGTTGGTCAGACTCCATAGCTTCCTCGGAGGGAGGGCCCACGCGCTCAGTGCCAGAAACCGATTCAAGCGCCGTGAATCGGTTCTGGGTGGCGATGGGTGAAGTGTGCCGCTGAGCTGGGCTTGTCCCAGGACCATCCTGGGACATCGAGCTCCGAGGAGGAGAAGGTGAACGTTTGTTACCGCGCGCACGCGGAGGGTCTTTCAAAAAATCTTCCCTACGAAGTTTCTGCTTGGGCTTCTTTTCAACAGCTTGCGACTTCATTGACTTGGGACCAGGTTTATACGGCTTGGTAACTGTAGCCTTAATAGACGGCCGGATGGTAGTGGCGGTTAATCCAGTCAAGGTCCAGGTCTGAGTTTCGGCATCCACTCGTGGTACTGGCGAGGCAACAACAGAACTAAATGTGCCAGATCGCAGGAGTGAAGGTTGGCGCGCATGGTAACGCCTCCGGGCTTCAGCGAAGGAGAGTTTTTCCTTTACCCGGATCTCCTGGATCGCCTTCTCGTCCAAGTACCGCGGACAGTCGGCAAACGAAGCAGAATGAGACCCTTTACAATTAACGCAGACGGGGGCTGTTGAAGAGGTACCTTCGTGTGAGGGCTGGCTACAGGTTGCACAGATGTTAACGGCACTCTTACATGAGACTTGCGTATGCCCAAAACGTTGGCATTTAAAACAACGCAGAGGTCTAGGAATATAAGGCCTCACAGAAATCCGTTCGTACCCTGCGGAAATGCTCGTGGGCAGATCGACGCCATCAAATGTAATAAACAGGGTACGAGTGGGTACCAATACGCCGTCGCGTTTGGCCTGCACTCGATGCACTGCAGTCAACTTTTGATCGGATAGATATTCTACGAGATCCTCGTCCGATATACCATCGAGGCTATGGGTGGTAACGACGCCCCGACAGGAGTTCAATGTGCGGTGCTTCTCAACACGGATGGGGTAACCGTGGAGAAGCGTAGCGCGCAACAAGGTCTTACTTTGCTGATCGGACTTAGTTTGTGCCAATAAGGAACCATTCCGTAGACGAGTGCATGATTGAACCGCACCAGCAATAGCATCTATTCCCTTCTGAATGATAAAAGGGTTCACCTTCTCAAAATTTTGTCCTTCTTCTGTTCTTGAAATGACTAAGTAACAACCAGATGTCGGCGGTGCTACTTCTGTTACAATAGTTTTTCGGCGCTTGTTTGTATTAATGGAGAAAGGGTGCTCCATAGCGAAAAGAAATCCTCCACCATTGCAACCGTCTCCGACCTCGGGCTCTGACTTCCCGGGCGTTACCCCGGCTTGGGTGAGTGGCCTATCTATACCGATCTCACCCCAGGGTCACACCTCCCAGAACATTGACAGAGGGACCCAATCGCCGTCGGAAGCCAGCAGCTCATGCAATGGCCCCCCGCGGGACTGCAGTTGAACAGCGGATACGAACACATACCCTACATGACGACCCCGGGTGGTGGGGATGACGCCATTACCCACTCACCCAGCTGCGCACCAGTGCGCGGGTATCCGTCAGGCTGTGTCCACGGAGGATTTAAATAAAAAGATAAAAGAAACTAAAACTGTGTGGGCGTTTCGCACGCAAGGTAGGCCGGCGGGGAAGAAAAAGAGAGATATGCGAATGTCGTGGTGCGAAATGGCCGGAAAGTGACAAGAGAAGAAAGAAACGATGGTGAGGTGCGGTATGAATGGAATGTAACCAACGCACGAGAGCCTACCTTGCGTCCACCGGTCACTTGAAGAACCCACCTCGACCGGATGGGGGTGAGGGGATGAATGTGGCGATGACTGGCTCGGGAACCCCCGGGTGCGCCAAAAACCCGTACTCACATAAGGTGAGCCCCTGAGGGGGAAACAGGGTACGAGTGGGTACCAATACGCCGTCGCGTTTGGCCTGCACTCGATGAACCGCTGTCACCTTCTGGTCTGCAAGATATTCGACCAGGTCCTCGTCCGATATGCCATCGAGGCTATGCGTGGTGACAACGCCTCGACAAGAATTCAAGGTGCGGTGCTTCTCAACACGGATAGGATAACCATGGAGAAGCGTGGCGCTCAACAAGGACTTACTTTGTGCCTCGTATTTACTTTGCACTAACAACGAACCATTACGAAGCCGAGTGCAGGAAAGAACCGGACCAGCAATTGAGTCAATGCCCTTCTGGATGATAAAAGGGTTCACCTTCTCGAATGATTGTCCTTCCTCTGTACGGGTAATCACTATGTAACAACCAGCTGTTGGCGGTGCTACTTCTGTTACTAAAACTTTTCGGCGCTTGTTGTTTATAATGGAGAAAGGGTGCTCCATAGCGAAAAAAATCCTCCACCATTGCAACCGTCTCCGACCTCGGGCTCTGACCTCTCGGGCGTTACCCCGGCTTGGGTGAGTGGCCTATCTATACCAGACTCACCCCAGGGTCACACCTCCCAGAACATAGACAGAGGGACCCAATCGCTGTCAGAAGTCAGCAGCTCATGCAATGGCCACCCCGCGGGACTGCAGTTGAACAGCGGATACGAACACAAACCCTACATGACGAACCCGGGTGGTGGGGATGACGCCATTACCCACTCACCCAGCTGCGCACGCGGAGCGCGGGTAACCGTCAGGCAGTGTCCACGGAGGATTTAAATAAAAGGATAAAAGAAACTAAAACAGTGTGGGCGTTTCGCACGCAAGGTAGGCCGGCGGGGAAGAAAAAGAGATATGCGAATGTCGTGGTGCGAAATGGTCGGAAAGTGTTAAGGGAAGAAAGAAACGATATTGAGGTGCGGTATGGATGGAATGCAAAGAACGCACGAGAGCCTACCTTGTGTTCACCGGTCACTTGAAGAACCCACCTCGACCGGATGGGGGTGAGGGGTTGATGATGATGATGATGATATGCGGCTTAAGGGCGCTAAACTGCTGAGGTCATCAGCGCCCTTACAAGGTATAAAATATAAAGTCAAAAAATAAAAGATAGGTAAAAAACCGCATAATTAAAAAACGGGACACAAACCCGCGATGTCAAAAAGCTAAAACTAACAATATAACAATAACAAATATAACAATAACAATAATAACAATAACAACAATAACAATAAAAACAATAATAACAATAACAGCAATAATAACAAGACAAAGATCTGAAAAAACAACACACTAAAAGCATAGGCAGTAAAGGAGTAAAACGTGTCAGGAACTGTAGAATGCGAGGTACATGAGCGCCATATGTCCACTGGGGATAAGAGTTCCCATAAAAACCGACAGGATAAAAGTACGAAGCTAACAGACGCTCAACGCATTAAATGCGCAGATTAAAATCACTGTTATGAATAAAACGTAAAACACATTCCACAGCATGCGTGTCGTCTGCCAAAACGTTGGCTAGGCCAACAGGCAGACCCACACGAGCACGCAATGCAGCTAAAACCTGACACTCTGTTAAAATGTGACGCACCGTTAAGGGCACGTCACACTGCCCACAGAGTGGCGCGGGGTCACCACTCAGCAAATACTTATGACTAAAAATGCAATGTCCGATACGAAGGCGTGTTAAAATTACCTCTTCCCGACGAGAAGCACGGGAAGATGTAGCCCAGACTAACGGGAGAGGCTTAACCTCCCGCAACTTGTTCCCCCGGAGGGCCGTCCACTCATCGCTCCAAAGCGAGAGGATGCGGCGACGTAAAACAATAAACAAATCTGACGAGGGAACAACAGAGGTAAAACGTCTGGGTGATAAAATCGCCGACTTGGCAGCGACATCGGCAGACTCATTACCTGAGATGCCCACATGACCTGGAATCCACAAGAAGGAGACGCTGATACCAGAGACATCAAGCGAGTGGAGCAGGTCATGAATGCGCTGTACGAGCGGGTGGTAACTGTACAGCGAGCTAATACTTTGAAGAGCACTCAGGGAGTCGGAACAAATAAAACAGTGCCGTAAGTCGTGCCGCTGAATATATAAAAGAGACTGATAAATGCTAAAAAGTTCGGCGGTAAAAATCGAACATTGCTCTGGTAAACGAAAGGTAAAACTATTTCCACCACAAAAAAAGGCACATCCTACTCCAGCATCAGTCTTAGATCCATCAGTAAAGATAAAAGGCAAGTCCCCGAATTGCGACTGAAGTTCTAAAAACGCTGATCTAAAGACTGAAGAAGGGGTCTCATTCTTCGGCATTGACGATAACCCAAGGTGACAGTGGGCCTCAGCGCGCGACCATGGAGGAAAACGCGTTTCCCCCCTTGGAAGGGCCGGCGCTGGCGTAACGTCCAAATGCCGAAGGAGCAGTCGAAATCGAACCCCTGGAGGGAGCAATGCAGAGGAGCTAACTAAATATTGCCGGTCAAGTGAATCCTCGAAAAATGCCGCGAAAGACGGGTGGTCAGGTAAGCTTGAGAGTCGACAGGCATAGCTGCACAAGAGCATCTCACGCCTGGAGGACAGCGGAGGCTCTGCAGCTTCAGCATAAAGACTGGGCACGGGGCTAGTTGGAAAGGCCCCTGTAGCGACTCTAAGACCACGATGATGAATGGGATTCAAACGACGTAACACAGATGGACGTGCCGACGAATAAACAAAACACCCGTAATCAAGTTTGGATCGGACCAAAGAGCGATAAAGGCGAAGAAGGACGGTCCGATCAGCTCCCCAGGATGTGCCACTTAAAACACGTAAAAGATTAAGAGAACGGTCACACTTTGCTTTTAAAAAGGAAACGTGCGAGGTCCAACACAACTTCCTATCAAAAATCAACCCCAAAAATTTCGCCTCGTCTGCAAACGGAAGTATCCCTGGCCCAAGACGGAGAGAGGGGGGAGGAAAATACTTCCGGCGCCAGAAGTTGATGCAGACGGATTTCTCGGCGGAGAATTTAAAGCCGTTGGCGTTACTCCAGGCGTAGAGACGGTCGATACAGCTCTGGAGACGGCGTTCGAGTAGACAGGTCCGCCGTGAACTGCAATAAATAGCGAAATCGTCAACAAAAAGGGACGATGAAATGCCAGGTGGAATACAATCAACAATGGGGTTGATAGCAATCGCAAAAAGTGTGACACTGAGTACAGAGCCCTGCGGTACTCCGTTCTCTTGAATAAAACGACGAGATAAAACCGAGCCCACACGTACACGAAAGACGCGGTCCGTCATAAACTCCCGAAGAAATATGGGAAGACGACCGCGGATATTCCAATCGTGAAGTGTACGTAAAATGCCGCCCCTCCAACAAGTGTCAGAAGCTTTCTCCAGGTCAAAAAATACAGCCACGGTTTGACACTTTCTCAGAAACCCATTCATAATATGCGTCGACAAGGACACCAGATGCCCCTCAGGGGCTCACCTTATGTGAGTACGGGTTTTTGGCGCACCCGGGGGTTCCCGAGCCAATCATCGCCATATTCATCCCCTCACCCCCATCCGGTCGAGGTGGGTTCTTCAAGTGACCGGTGGACCCAAGGTAGGCTCTCGTGCGTTCTTTACATTTCATTCATACCGCACCTCACCATCGTTTCTTTCTTCCCTTATCACTTTCCGGCCATTTCGCACCACGACATTCGCATATCTCTTTTTCTTCCTCGCCGGCCTACCTTGCGTGCGAAACGCCCACACAGTTTTAGTTTCTTTTATCTTTTTATTTAAATCCTCCGTGGACACAGCCTGACGGATACCCGCGCACCGCGTGCGCAGCTGGGTGAGTGGGTAATGGCGTCATCCCCACCACCCGGGGTCGTCATGTAGGGTATGTGTTCGTATCCGCTGTTCAACTGCAGTCCCGCGGGGGGGCCATTGCATGAGCTGCTGACTTCTGACGGCGATTGGGTCCCTCTGTCTATGTTCTGGGAGGTGTGACCCTGGGGTGAGTCTGGTATAGATAGGCCACTCACCCAAGCCGGGGTAACGCCCGAGAAGTCAGAGCCCGAGGTCGGAGACGGTTGCAATGGTGGAGGATTTATTTCGCTATGGAGCACCCTTCCTCCATTACTACTAACAAGCGCCGAAAAGTCTATGTAACAGAAGTGACACCACCGACAACTGGTTGTTACTTGGTCATTTCACGAACCGAAGAAGGACAAAGCTTTGAGAAGGTGAACCCTTTCATCATTCAAAAGGGCATTGATGCAATTGCTGGTGCGGTTCAGTCCTGCACTCGTCTACGGAATGGTTCCTTATTAGCCCAAACGAAATCCGATCTGCAAAGTAAGACCTTGTTGCGCGCTACGCTTCTCCACGGCTATCCTATCCGTGTCGAGAAGCACCGCACATTGAATTCCTGTCGAGGCGTTATTACCACCCATAGCCTCGATGGTATATCGGACGAGGACCTGGTAGAATATCTTGCAGACCAGAAGGTGACAGCGGTCCATCGAGTGCAGGCCAAACGCGACGGCGTATTGGTACCCACTCGTACCCTGTTTATAACATTTGATGGCGTCGATCTGCCCACGAGCATTTCCGCAGGGTACGAACGGATTTCTGTGAGGCCTTATATTCCTAGACCTCTGCGTTGTTTTAAATGCCAACGTTTTGGGCATACGCAAGTCTCATGTAAGAGTGCCGTTAACATCTGTGCAACATGTAGCCAGCCCTCACACGAAGGTACCTGTTCAACAGCCCCCGTCTGCGTTAATTGCAAAGGGTCTCATTCTGCTTCGTTTGCCGACTGTCCGCGGTACTTGGACGAGAAGGCGATCCAGGAGATCCGGGTAAAGGAAAAACTCTCCTTCGCTGAAGCCCGGAGGCGTTACCATGCGCGCCAACCTTCACTCCTGCGATCTGGCACGTTTAGTTCTGTTGTTGCCTCGCCAGTACCACGAGTAGATGCCGAAACTCAGACCTGGACCTTGACTGGATTAACCGCCACTACCATCCGGCCGTCTATTAAAGCTACTGTTACCAAGCCTTATAAACCTGGTCCAAAGTCAATGAAGTCGCAAGCCGCTGAAAAGAAGCCCAAGCAGAAACTACGTAGGGAAGATTTCTTGAAAGACCCTCCGCGTGCGCGCGGTAGCAAAAGTTCACCTTCTCCTCCTCGGAGGTCGCTGTCCCAGGAAGGTCCTGGGACAAGCCGCGCTCAGCGGCACCCCTCACCCATCGCCACCCAGAACCGATTCACGGCGCTTGAATCGGTTTCTGGCACTGAGCGCGTGGGCCCTCCCTCCGAGGAAGCTATGGAGTCTGACCAACTCCATACAAAAAGCCCGAGCCCAAAGGTTAAACAAAAGGTAATTTTAAGCCGCCTTTCTAAGTAGACAGTTTATCCCTTTTATTCATGGCTATCCTGAGCTGGAATGTACGTGGTGTACGATCGCATAGGGCGGAACTGCAACTTTTATTGCGTTCCCATTCACCTATGGTCGTGTGTTTGCAGGAGACCAAGCTTCGCCCTCACGACCCTTTCGATCTCCGAGGGTACACTCCGGTTCGCTACGATCTTGAACCGGAGGAGGGTGCTCCTGCTCATGGAGGTGTCATGTTGTTGGTGCGTAATGACGTTCATTTTCATCCTATCACACTTACGTCCGACTTGCAAGCTGTTGCCATTAGACTGCAGTTACCCGGTTTTTTCTTTTCTGTTTGTTCTGTGTATACACCTCCATCGTCTCCCCTCGCTCCCGCGGACATTCGAGCTCTCCTGTCCGCTCTCCCAACACCATTTCTTCTGTTGGGAGATTTTAATGCCCATCACCCACTATGGGGTTCGCCAAGGGCTTGTGCGAGGGGAACTCTTCTTTCCGACATTTTTTATCAGTTCAATCTTTCCATCCTCAATACAGGTGCACCTACTTTTATTTCTGATTTTTCTGGTACATTTTCTCACCTGGACCTTGCAATTTGCTCACTCCAGCTTGCACGTCGTCTTCAGTGGAACGTCGTCGCTGACACTTACTCCAGCGACCATTACCCCTGCATCGTTTCTCTTCTGTCGCACCACGTACAGCATTCCAGAGTACCTACCTGGATATTCGCAAAAGCCGACTGGAGCTTGTATTCCAGCCTCGTGCATTTTGACGATCAGCCCTTCTCCGACATTCACCACCTAGTGCAGCACCTTACGTCTGTTATTTTCTCTGCCGCCGAACGCGCAATACCCCGTTCATCCTCCCAACCTCGGCGGCCACCTGTTCCGTGGTGGAACGAGGATTGTCGGGACGCCGTTCGTGCCCGTAGGACTGCACTTAGGGTGTTTCGGCGCCACCCTACACTTGATAATTTGGTGACTTTTAAACAATCGCGCGCCAGGGCTCGTCGCATTATTCAGGATAGCAAGAAGGCATCTTGGGCTCGTTTTGTCGAGTCTTTTAATCGCTTTACGCCTTCATCCGTTGTTTGGGATAAACTTCGTCGCTTCTCAGGTAAAGTGTCACATTGTACTGTTTCTGGCCTTCAGGTTTCTAATGCCACCATAGTGGATCCGGCTGCCATCGCTAACACTCTGGGTGCTGCCTTTGAGGCGGTATCCCATTCAGACCATTATTCCGCCGGCTTTCGCTCTATTAAAGACCGGCAGGATTCCGCATCATATACTTTTCGGTCTGCTAATGATGAATGCTATAACGAACTATTCACAATGAGGGAGCTGGAGCACGCTCTTCATTGCTCTCGGCACTCCGCTCCCGGGCCGGACGGCATTCATGTCCTGATGTTAAAGAACCTTTCAGCCGACAGTAAACTATTTCTCTTACAGGTCTATAACCGTATTTGGCAAGACGGCATTTTTCCTTCCGTTTGGCGCGAAGCCACCATTGTCCCTATTCTTAAGCCTGGGAAGGATCGCCAACTACCTTCCAGCTACCGCCCTATCTCCCTCACCAGTTGCATTTGCAAGGTGATGGAGCGCATGATCAACGGGCGGTTGACATGGTGGCTTGAGTCTCAGAAACTTCTAGCGAACGCTCAGTGCGCGTTTCGTCGTTATCGCTCTACCGTCGACCATCTGGTGTCCTTGTCGACGCATATTATGAATGGATTTCTGAGAAAGTGTCAAACCGTGGCTGTATTTTTTGACCTGGAGAAAGCTTATGACACTTGTTGGAGGGGCGGCATTTTACGTACACTTCACGATTGGAATATCCGCGGTCGTCTTCCCATATTTCTTCGGGAGTTTATGACGGACCGCGTCTTTCGTGTACGTGTGGGCTCGGTTTTATCTCGTCGTTTTATTCAAGAGAACGGAGTACCGCAGGGCTCTGTACTCAGTGTCACACTTTTTGCGATTGCTATCAACCCCATTGTTCATTGTATTCCACCTGGCATTTCATCGTCCCTTTTTGTTGACGATTTCGCTATTTATTGTAGTTCACGGCGGACCTGTCTCCTCGAACGCCGTCTCCAGAGCTGTATCGACCGTCTCTACGCCTGGAGTAACGCCAACGGCTTTAATTTCTCCGCCGAGAAATCCGTCTGCATCAACTTTTGGCGCCGGAAGTATTTCCCTCCACCCTCACTCCATCTTGGGCCTGGGATACTTCCGTTTGCAGACGAGGCGAAATTTTTGGGGTTGATTTTTGACAGGAAGTTGTGTTGGACCTCGCACGTTTCCTTTTTAAAAGCAAAGTGTGACCGTTCTCTTAATATTTTACGTGTTTTAAGTGGCACATCCTGGGGAGCTGATCGGACCGTCCTTCTTCGCCTTTATCGCTCTTTGGTCCGATCCAAGCTTGATTACGGGTGTATTGTTTATTCGTCGGCACGTCCATCTGTGTTACGTCGATTGAATGCCATTCACCATCGTGGCATAAGAGTCGCTACAGGGGCCTTTCCAACTAGCCCTGTACCCAGTCTGTACGCAGAAGCTGCAGAGCCTCCGCTGTCCTTCAGGCGTGAGATGCTCTTGTGCAGCTATGCTTGTCGACTCTCAAGCTTGCCTAACCACCCGTCCTTCGATGTATTTTACGAAGATTCGCTTGACCGGCAATATTTAGTTAGCTCCTCTGCATTGCTCCCTCCAGGGGTTCGATTTCGACTGCTACTTCGGCATTTGGACGTTCCGCCAGCGCCGGCCCTTCCACGGGGAGAAACGCGTTTTCCTCCATGGTCCCGCGCTGAGGCCCACTGTCACCTTGGGCTAACGTCAATGCCGAAGGCTGAGACCCCTGCTTCAGTCTTTAGATCGGCTTTTTTAGAAGTACGGGCTCAATTCGGGGACTTCCATTTTATCTTTACCGATGGATCTAAGACTGAAGCTGGAGTTGGATGTGCCTTTGTTTCTGGTCACTGTAGTTTTAAGTTTCGTTTACCTGCACAATGTTCAATTTTTACCGCCGAACTTTTTAGCATTTATCAATCTATTTTATACATTCAGCGGCACGCCTTACAGCACTGTTTTATTTGTACGGACTCTCTGAGTGCCCTTCAGACTATTACTGCGCTGTACCATTACCACCCGCTTGTACAGCGCATACATGACCTGCTCCACTCGCTTGGTGTCTCTGGCATCAGCGTGTCCTTCATGTGGATTCCAGGTCATGTGGGCATCTCAGGGAATGAGTCTGCCGACGCCGCTGCGAAATCGGCGATTTTATTACCCAGATTTTTTACCTCTGTTGTTCCCTCGTCAGATTCGTGTGCTATTTTACGTCGCCGCATCCTCTCGCGCTGGCGCGATGAGTGGACGGCCCTCCGGGGGAACAAGTTGCGGGAGGTTAAGCCTCTCCCGTTAATCTGGGGTACCTCTTCTCGTTCTTGTCGTCGGGAAGAGGTAATTTTAGCTCGTCTACGGATTGGACATTGTGTTTTTAGTCATAGGTATTTGCTCAGTGGTGACCCCGCACCACTCTGTGGGCAGTGTGACGTGCCCTTATCGGTGCGTCACATTTTAACAGAGTGTCAGGTTTTAGCTGCATTGCGTGCTCGTGTGGGTCTGCCTGTTGGCCTAGCCAACGTTTTGGCAGACGACACGCGTGCTGTAGAATGTGTTTTACGTTTTATTCATGACAGTGCTTTTAATCTGCGCATTTAATGCGTTGGGCGTCTGTTGGCTTAGTACTTTTATTCTGTCTGTTTTATGGGAACTCTTATCCCCAGTGGACATATGACGCTCATGTCCCTCGCGTTCTACAGTTCCTGACACGTTTTAATCTTTTATAGCCCTTGCTTTTAGTGTGTTGGTTTTTCAGACCTTTGTATTGTTGTTATTGTTATTCTTGTTATTATTGTTGTTCTTGTTATTGTTATTGTTATTATTGTTATTGTTATTGTTATTATTGTTGTTATTGTTATTTTGTTATTGTTCTGTTGTTGGTTTTAGCTATTTGAACATCGCGGGTTTGTGTCCCGTTTTTAACTATGCGGTTCTTTTACCTGTTTTATATTTTGACATTATCTTTTATACATTGTAAGGGCGCTGATGACCGTAGCAGTTTAGCGCCCTTAAACCGCATATCTTACCTCTTACCTGACACCAGATGGTCGACGGTAGAGCGATAGCGACGAAACCCGCACTGAGCGTTCGCTAGAAGTTTCTGAGACTCAAGCCACCATGTCAACCGCCCGTTGATCATGCGCTCCATCACCTTGCAAATGCAACTGGTGAGGGAGATAGGGCGGTAGCTGGAAGGTAGTTGGCGATCCTTCCCAGGCTTAAGTATAGGGACAATGGTGGCTTCGCGCCAAACGGAAGGGAAAATGCCGTCTTGCCAAATACGGTTATAGACCTGTAAGAGAAATAGTTTACTGTCGGCTGAAAGGTTCTTTAACATCAGGACATGAATGCCGTCCGGCCCGGGAGCGGAGTGCCGAGAGCAATGAAGAGCGTGCTCCAGCTCCCTCATTGTGAATAGTTCATTATAGCATTCAGCATTAGCAGACCGAAAAGTATATGATGCGGAATCCTGCCGGTCTTTAATAGAGCGAAAGCCGGCGGAATAATGGTCTGAACTGGAAACCGCCTCAAAGGCAGAACCCAGAGTGTTAGCGATGGCAGCCGGATCCACTATGGTGGCATTAGAAACCTGAAGGCCAGAAACAGTACAATGTGACACTTTACCTGAGAAGCGACGAAGTTTATCCCAAACAACGGATGAAGGCGTAAAACGATTAAAAGACTCGACAAAACGAGCCCAAGATGCCTTCTTGCTATCCTGAATAATGCGACGAGCCCTGGCGCGCGATTGTTTAAAAGTCACCAAATTATCAAGTGTAGGGTGTCGCCGAAACACCCTAAGTGCAGTCCTACGGGCACGAACGGCGTCCCGACAATCCTCGTGCCACCACGGAACAGGTGGCCGCCGAGGTTGGGAGGATGAACTGGGTATTGCACGTTCGGCGGCTGAGAAAATAATAGACGTAAGGTGCTGCACTAGTTGATTAATGTCGGAAAAGGGTTGGTCGTCAAAATGCACGAGGCTGGAATACAAGCACCAGTCGGCTTTTGCGAATATCCAGGTAGGTACTCTGGAATGCTGTACGTGGTGCGACAGAAGAGAAACGATGCAGGGGAAATGGTCGCTGGAGTAGGTGTCAGCGACGACGTTCCACTGAAGACGACGTGCAAGCTGGATTGAGCATATGGCAAGGTCCAGGTGAGAGAATGTACCGGAAGAATCAGAAATAAAAGTAGGTGCACCTGTATTGAGGATGGAAAGATTGAACTGATAAAAAATGTCGGAAAGAAGAGTTCCCCTCGCACAAGCCCTTGGCGAACCCCATAGTGGGTGATGGGCATTAAAATCTCCCAACAGAAGAAATGGTGTTGGGAGAGCGGACAGGAGAGATCGAATGTCCGCGGGAGCGAGGGGAGACGATGGAGGTGTATACACAGAACAAACAGAAAAGAAAAAACCGGGTAACTGCAGTCTAATGGCAACAGCTTGCAAGTCGGACGTAAGTGTGATAGGATGAAAATGAACGTCATTACGCACCAACAACATGACACCTCCATGAGCAGGAGCACCCTCCTCCGGTTCAAGATCGTAGCGAACCGGAGTGTACCCTCGGAGATCGAAAGGGTCGTGAGGGCGAAGCTTGGTCTCCTGCAAACACACGACCATAGGTGAATGGGAACGGAATAAAAGTTGCAGTTCCGCCCTATGCGATCGTACACCACGTACATTCCAGCTCAGGATAGCCATGAATAAAAGGGATAAACTGTCTACTTAGAAGGGCGGCTTAAAATTACCTTTTGTTTAACCTTTGGGCTCGGGCTTTTTGTATGGAGTTGGTCAGACTCCATAGCTTCCTCGGAGGGAGGGCCCACGCGCTCAGTGCCAGAAACCGATTCAAGCGCCGTGAATCGGTTCTGGGTGGCGATGGGTGAGGGGTGCCGCTGAGCGCGGCTTGTCCCAGGACCTTCCTGGGACAGCGACCTCCGAGGAGGAGAAGGTGAACTTTTGCTACCGCGCGCACGCGGAGGGTCTTTCAAGAAATCTTCCCTACGTAGTTTCTGCTTGGGCTTCTTTTCAGCGGCTTGCGACTTCATTGACTTTGGACCAGGTTTATAAGGCTTGGTAACAGTAGCTTTAATAGACGGCCGGATGGTAGTGGCGGTTAATCCAGTCAAGGTCCAGGTCTGAGTTTCGGCATCTACTCGTGGTACTGGCGAGGCAACAACAGAACTAAATGTGCCAGATCACAGGAGGGAAGGTTGGCGCGCATGGTAACGCCTCCGGGCTTCAGCGAAGGAGAGTTTTTCCTTTACCCGGATCTCCTGGATCGCCTTCTCGTCCAAGTACCGCGGACAGTCGGCAAACGAAGCAGAATGAGACCCTTTGCAATTAACGCAGACGGGGGCTGTTGAACAGGTACCTTCGTGTGAGGGCTGGCTACATGTTGCACAGATGTTAACGGCACTCTTACATGAGACTTGCGTATGCCCAAAACGTTGGCATTTAAAACAACGCAGAGGTCTAGGAATATAAGGCCTCACAGAAATCCGTTCGTACCCTGCGGAAATGCTCGTGGGCAGATCGACGCCATCAAATGTAATAAACAGGGTACGAGTGGGTACCAATACGCCGTCGCGTTTGGCCTGCACTCGATGGACCGCTGTCACCTTCTGGTCTGCAAGATATTCTACCAGGTCCTCGTCCGATATACCATCGAGGCTATGGGTGGTAATAACGCCTCGACAGGAATTCAATGTGCGGTGCTTCTCGACACGGATAGGATAGCCGTGGAGAAGCGTAGCGCGCAACAAGGTCTTACTTTGCAGATCGGATTTCGTTTGGGCTAATAAGGAACCATTCCGTAGACGAGTGCAGGACTGAACCGCACCAGCAATTGCATCAATGCCCTTTTGAATGATGAAAGGGTTCACCTTCTCAAAGCTTTGTCCTTCTTCGGTTCGTGAAATGACCAAGTAACAACCAGTTGTCGGTGGTGTCACTTCTGTTACATAGACTTTTCGGCGCTTGTTAGTAGTAATGGAGGAAGGGTGCTCCATAGCGAAAGAAATCCTCCACCATTGCAACCGTCTCCGACCTCGGGCTCTGACTTCTCGGGCGTTACCCCGGCTTGGGTGAGTGGCCTATCTATACCAGACTCACCCCAGGGTCACACCTCCCAGAACATAGACAGAGGGACCCAATCGCCGTCAGAAGTCAGCAGCTCATGCAATGGCCCCCCCGCGGGACTGCAGTTGAACAGCGGATACGAACACATACCCTACATGACGACCCCGGGTGGTGGGGATGACGCCATTACCCACTCACCCAGCTGCGCACGCGGTGCGCGGGTATCCGTCAGGCTGTGTCCACGGAGGATTTAAATAAAAAGATAAAAGAAACTAAAACTGTGTGGGCGTTTCGCACGCAAGGTAGGCCGGCGGGGAAGAAAAAGAGAGATATGCGAATGTCGTGGTGCGAAATGGCCGGAAAGTGATAAGGGAAGAAAGAAACGATGGTGAGGTGCGGTATGAATGGAATGAAAAGAACGCACGAGAGCCTACCTTGGGTCCACCGGTCACGAGAAGAACCCAAGTCGACCGGATGGGGGTGAGGGGATGAAGGTGGCGATGATTGGCTCGGGAATCCCCGGGTGCGCCAAAAACCCGTACTCACATAAGGTGAGCCCCTGAGGGGGGGGTGAGGGGATGAATGTGGCGATGATTGGCTCGGGAAGCCTCGGGTGCGCCAAAAATCCGTACTCACATAAGGTGAGCCCCTTGAGGGGGGGGGCGAAGAGGTAAAAGAGATGTGTAAATGAATGGGCGTGGGGCGAAATGTGCATAAATAGAAGAAAAGAAAGAAACGATGGCGAGGGGCGACAAGGAATGAAATGCACAGAACGCACGAGAACCTACCTTGAGAACCTCGGTCACGAGAACGAACCCACCTCGACCGGACGGGGATGAATGGGTGAAAATGGCTATGAATGGCTCGGGTACCCCGGTTGCGCCTAACCCGTACTCACATAAGGTGAGCCCCTGGGGGGTGCCTGGTGGGGACCAATGCCAAAGTCTTCCTAACAGAAAACGATATTTCTCATTAAAGTGTCAAACGTTCAGTTACCACAATCTTCTAATAAGAGCTATTGTTGCAAGGTGCCCAGGTTCAGCGCACAACCGCACTATATTGAGAAACTGTAGCCTAAGAGAAAAGATTTTAAATAGAGAAATACAACATGGGTATTTATTAGGAGACAGTGGCTATACATGCAAGTCATATTTAATAACTTCAAAATCCCCAAACTCCATCAGAACAGCATTTTAATAGAGCACATTTAAGAACGAGAAACACAGTGGAGAGGCAGTACGGAGTGTGGAAAAGAAGGTTTCCATTGCTATTGCTGGGATTAAGACGTGACTTGCAAAATGCCAATGGTTATCATCATTGCCATTGCAGTGCTGCACACATTGCCACAAGTTTCAGCTTCGAGGAACCTCCCGATGACCCTGAAATTCAAAGGCTTTTGGATCATATGTACAGAGTCAGGGGGACAGATATTGACAATGATACTGTGCCACCTGCACATTTAATGCATCGCAATGATACATTACCAGGAAGAGCAGTATGACAGTCAATATTAAATCAAAACTTCCATTAAGGTAAGAACATTTATTTATACAAAACTGTATGGGTTTCCCTTTTTTACATGTCTTTCAAGTTGTTTATTATTTTTCCAAAATTTAAGTTTTTCGTTTATTTCTAACAATTTAGAACCTTTAATTTGCATTTCTGTTTTATGCTCTTTCTGGATCAGCTCCAACGCCTCTGAAGTACTTCTATCCTCTTCTCACAAGCATCTCCTATGAGTGAAATTGCCGATTTCTGTTTGGGTGTCATCCTACAATGCTCCCATCTCTTTGGGGTCGATGAGCATGCCTGCTTCAGTTTTATCTGCTGGCGCGGAAGGCAATGGCAGTGTGGAAGTTGCTGTGGTTCCAATGCCTGTTTATAGAAAGAAGTCATTTAATTCACATTTATGTGTGTGCATGAGAGGGATTTTATTAATTGTAACACAGTGTTTTTAAATCTGTATATAGGAAAAGGTCAGTTAATTTACATTTGTGTGTGTGTCTGTGTGTGTGAGAGAGAGAGAGAGCGAGAGCGAGCGAGATTTCATTAATAATTTGTGATGTAGTGTTTTTAAATCTGTATATCGACTTACTTCTAAAACCTGTAAGTCTGATTTTGGTCCATTTTGGGATTTTGTGTATTTAATTAGATTTTATTTATGCTCTATTGTCATTTAAAGCTTTGTAAGTCTGAACACTATATTAAGGAAGATGCTTAATAAAACGTAAACCTCGTATTTTTCCAATTCTCTAAGTGTTACTTAAAAAACTCATAAGTCTCCATTTTATCTTGGAAGGAGGACTTACGAGGCTTTATGATGATGATGAGATGCGGTTAAAGGAAGCTAAACTGCTAAGGTCATCAGCGCCCTTACAATGTATAAAATATAAAGTCAAAAATATAGAAGACGGGTAAAAAAACCGCATAATTAATAAACGGGACACAAACCCGCGATGTCCAAAAAGCTAAAAACAACAATACACCAATCCCAAAAACCAACACACTAAAAGCATAGGCAATAAAAGAGTAAAACGTGTCAAGCACTGTAGAATGCGAGGGACATGAGCGCTATATGTCCACTGGGGAGTAGAGTCCCCATTAAAATAGACAGAATAAAATTACAAAGCTAAAGGACGCTCAACGCATCAAATACGCAGATTAAAAACATTGTCACGAATAAAACGTAAAACACATTCTACAGCACGCGCATCGTCTGCCAAAACGTTGGCTAGGCCAAAAACAGACCAACACGAACGCGCAACGGAGATAAAAATTGACACATTTAAAATGTGACGCGCCGTTAAGGGCGCATCACACTGCTCACACAGTGGTGCGGGGTCACCACTGAGCAGGTATCTATGACTAAAAAGACAATGTCCGATTCGTAAACGAGCTAAAAGTACCTCTTCCCGACGACACGAACGAGAAGAGGTACCCCAGACTAACGGGAGAGGTTTAAGCTCCCGCAATTTGTTCCCCCGGAGGGCCGTCCACTCATCGCGCCAAAGCGAGAGGATGCGGCGACACAAAATAACACACGAATCTGACGAGGGAACAACAGAGGTAAAATCTGGGTAATAAAATCGCCGATTTGGCAGCGGCGTCGGCTGACTCGTTCCCTGAGATGCCCACATGACCTGGAATCCACATGAAGGAGACGCTGATGCCAGAGGCACCAAGCGAGTGGATCAGATCATGTATGCGCTGTACGAGGGGGTGGTAATTGTACAGTGCTCGAATACCTTGAAGAGCACTCAGGGAGTCTGAACAAATAAAACAGTGCCGTAAGTCGTTCCTCTGGATGTATAAAAATGACTGATAAATACTAAAAAGTTCGGCGATAAAAATCGAAATTGCCCTGGTATACGAAATGTAAAACTACGATTACCATCAACAAAGGCACACCCTACTCCAACATCAGTCTTAGACACATCAGTATGTATAGAACGAAAATCTCCGAAATACGCCTGAGGTTCTAAAAAAGCCGATCTAAGAACTGAAGAAGTAGCCTCATTCTTCGACATTGACGTCAACCCAAGGTGACACTGGGGCTCAGCGCGCAACCATGGAGGAAAGCGCGTTTCCCCCTTGGGAAGGGCCGGCGCTGGCGTAAAGTCCAAATGCTGAAGAAGCTTTCGAAATACAACCCCTGGAGTGAGCAAGGCAGAGGACCTAACGAAATATTGCCGATCAACCGAATCTTCCCAAAATTCCTCGAAAGACGGGTGGTCAGGCAACCTTGAGTCGACAGGCATAGCTGCACAAAAGCATCTCAAGCCGGAAGGACAGCGGAGACTCTGCAGCTTCAGCATACAGACTGGGTACAGGGCTGGTTGGAAAGGTCCCCGTAGCGACTCTTATGCCACGATGGTGAATGGCATTCAATCTTACGTAAAACAGATGGACGCGCCGACGAATACACAATGCACTCGTAATCAACCTTGGATCGGACCAAAGAGCGACAAAGATGTAGGACGGTCCAATCAGCTCCCCAGAATGTGCCACTTAAAACACGTAAAAGATTAAGAGAACGGTCACACGTTGCTTTTAGAAACGTAATGCGCGAAATCCAGCTCAGCTTCCTATCAAAGATCAAACCCAAAAATTTCGCCTCGTCTGCAAACGGAAGTAACCCTGTCCCAAGATGGAGAGAGGGCGGAGGGAAATACTTCCGGCGCCATAAGTTGATGCAGACGGATTTCTCGGCGGAGAAATTAAAGCCGTTGGCGTTACTCCAGGCGTAGAGACGGTCGATACAGCTCTGGAGACGGCGTTCGAGTAGACAGGTCCGCCGTGAACTGCAATAAATGGCAAAATCGTCAAAAAAGGGACGATGAAATGCCAGGTGGAATACAATCATTAATGGGGTTGATAGCAACTGCAAAAATTGTGACACTAAGTACCGAGCCCTGCGGTACTCCGTTCTCTTGAATAAAACGACTAGATAAAACCGAGCCCACACGTACACGAAAGACGCAGTCCGTCATAAACTCCCGAATGATGATGATGATATGCGGTTTAAGGGCGCTAAACTGCTAAGGTCATCAGCGCCCTTACAATGTATAAAATATAAAAGACAGGTAAAAGAACCGCATAATTAAAAAAACGGGACACAAAACCCGCGATGTCTAAAAAGCTAAAAATAACAATATAACAATAACAATAATAACAACAACAATAATAACAATAACAACGATAAATACAATACAAATATCTGAAAACCCAACACACTAAAAGCATAGGCAATAAAAGATTAAAACGTGTCAAGAACTGTAGAATGCGAGGGACATGAGCGCCATATGTCCACCGGGTGTGATGATGATGATGAGATGCGGTTTAAGGGCGCTAAACTACTAAGGTCATCAGCGCCCTTACAATGTATAAAATATAAAGTCAAAAGGATAAAATAACCGCATAATTAAAAAACGGGACAGAAACCCGCGATGTCCAAAAAAGGCTAAAAATAACAATAATATAACAATAACAATAAGAATAACAATAACAACAATAATAACAATAACAATAATAACAATACAAATATCTGAAAAACCAACACACTAAAATCATGGTCACTAAAAGAATAAAACGTGTCAAGAACTGTAGAATGCAAGGAACATGTGCGCCTTATGTCTGGGGAGAAGGGCCCCATTAAAACTAACAATATAAAATCAAACAGCTAAAAGGCGCTCAGCGCATCAAATGCGACGGCTAAAACCAATGTCAGTGATAAAACGTAAAAGACATTCTACAGCATGCGCGTCGTCTGCCAACACGTTGGCTAGGCCAACAGGCAGACCCACGCGAACGCGCAGTGGGGCTAAAACTTGACACTCGGTTAAAATGTGACGGACCGTTAAGGGCACGTCACACTGACCACACAGAGGTGCGGGATCACCACTTAACAGGTATCTATGACTAAAAAGGCAATGTCCGATACGAAGGCGTGTTAAAAGTACCTCTTCCCGACGAGAAGCACGGGAAGAGGTAGCCCAGACTAGCGGAAGAGGTTTAACCTCCCGCAGCTTGTTCCCCCGGAGGGCCGTCCACTCATCGCGCCAGCGCGAGAGGATGCGGCGACGTAAAATAACACACGAATCTGACGAGGGAACAACAGAAGTAAAAAATCTGGGTAATAAAATCGCCGATTTCGCAGCGGCGTCGGCAGACTCATTCCCTGAGATACCCACATGACCTGGAATCAACATAAAAGAGACGCTGATGCCAGAGGCACCAAGCGAATGGAGCAGGTCATGAATGCGCTGTACGAGGGGGTGGTAAGTGTACAGCGCGTTAATACTCTGAAGGGCACTCAGAGAGTCCGAACAAACAACACAACGCCGTAAGACTTGCCGCTGAATGTATAAAACACATTGATAGATACTAAAAAGTTCGGCGGTATAAATCGAACATTGCCCAGGAAAACGAAAAGTAAAACTATGCGCACCTAAAACAAAGGCACATCCTACTCCAACATCAGTCATAGACCCATCAGTATAAATAAAATGACAGTCTCCGAATGTTGCCTGAAGTGCTAAAAATGCGGATCTAAGGACTGAAGCAGGGGTCTCATTCTTCGGCATCGACGTTAGCCCAAGGTGGATGTGGGCCTCAGCGCGCGACCATGGAGGAAAACGCGTTTCCCCTCGGGTAAGGGCCGGCGCTGGCGTAACGTCCAAATGCCAAAGTAGCAGTCGAAATCGAACCCCTGGAGGGAGCAATGCAGAGGAGCTAACGAAATATTGGCGATCAAGCGAATCCTCGTAAAATACATCGAAGGACGGGTGGTTAGGCAAGCTTGAGAGTCGACAAGCATAGCTGCACAAAAGCATCTCACGCCGGAAGGACAGCGGAGGCTCTGCAGCTTCTGCGTACAGACTGGGTACAGGGCTAGTTGGAAAGGCCCCTGTAGCGACTCTTATGCCACGATGGTGAATGGCATTCAAGCGACGTAACACAGATGGACGTGCCGACGAATAAACAATACACCCGTAATCAAGCTTGGATCGGACCAAAGGGCGATAAAGGCGAAGAAGGACGGTCCGATCAGCTCCCCAGGATGTGCCACTTAAAACACGTAAAATATTAAGAGAACGGTCACACTTTGCTTTTAAAAAGGAAACGTGCGAGGTCCAACACAACTTCCTGTCAAAAATCAACCCCAAAAATTTCGCCTCGTCTGCAAACGGAAGTATCCCTGGCCCAAGATGGAGAGAGGGCGGAGGGAAATACTTCCGGCGCCAAAAATTGATGCAGACGGATTTCTCGGCGGAGAAATTAAAGCCGTTAGCGTTACTCCAGGCGTAGAGACGGTCGATACAGCTCTGGAGACGGCGTTCGAAGAGACAGGTCCGCCGTGAACTACAATAAATAGCGAAATCGTCAACAAAAAGGGACGATGAAATGCCAGGTGGAATACAATCAACAATGGGGTTGATAGCAATCGCAAAAAGTGTGACACTGAGTACAGAGCCCTGCGGTACTCCGTTCTCTTGAATAAAACGACGAGATAAAACCGAGCCCACACGTACACGAAAGACGCGGTCCGTCATAAACTCCCGAAGAAATATGGGAAGACGACCGCGGATATTCCAATCGTGAAGTGTACGTAAAAGGCCGCCCCTCCAACAAGTGTCATAAGCTTTCTCCAGCTCAAAAAATACAGCCACGGTTTGACACTTTCTCAGAAATCCATTCATAATATGCGTCGACAAGGACACCAGATGGTCGACGGTAGAGCGATAGCGACGAAACCCGCACTGAGCGTTCGCTAGAAGTTTCTGAGACTCAAGCCACCATGTCAACCGCCCGTTGATCATGCGCTCCATCACCTTGCAAATGCAACTGGTGAGGGAGATAGGGCGGTAACTGGAAGGTAGTTGGCGATCCTTCCCAGGCTTAAGTATAGGGACAATGGTGGCTTCGCGCCAAACGGAAGGAAAAATGCCGTCTTGCCAAATACGGTTATAGACCTGTAAGAGAAATAGTTTACTGTCGGCTGAAAGGTTCTTTAACATCAGGACATGAATGCCGTCCGGCCCAGGAGCGGAGTGCCGAGAGCAATGAAGAGCGTGCTCCAGCTCCCTCATTGTGAATAGTTCGTTATAGCATTCATCATTAGCAGACCGAAAAGTATATGATGCGGAATCCAGCCGGTCTTTAATAGAGCGAAAGCCGGCGGAATAATGGTCTGCACTGGAAACCGCTTCAAAGGCAGCACCCAGAGTGTTAGCGATGGCAGCCGGATCCACTATGGTGGCATTAGAAACCTGAAGGCCAGAAACAGTACAATGTGACACTTTACCTGAGAAGCGACGAAGTTTATCCCAAACAACGGATGAAGGCGTAAAACGATTAAAAGACTCGACAAAACGAGCCCAAGATGCCTTCTTGCTATCCTGAATAATGCGACGAGCCCAGGCGCGCGATTGTTTAAAAGTCACCAAATTATCAAGTGTAGGGTGTCGCCGAAACACCCTAAGTGCAGTCCTACGGAAACGAACGGCGTCCCGACAATCCTCGTTGCACCACGGAACAGGTGGCCGCCGAGGGTGGGAGGAGGAACAGGGTATTGCGCGTTCGGCGGCAGAGAAAATAATAGACGTAAGGTGCTGCACAAGTTGGTTAATGTCGGAGAAGGACTGGTCGTCAATGATGATGATGATATGCGGTTTAAGGGCGCTAAACTGCTATGGTCATCAGCGCCCTTACAGTGTATAAAAGATAAGGTCAAAATATAAAACAGGTAAAAGAACCGCATATTTAAAAACGGGACCCAAACCCGCGATGATCAAAAAGCTAAAACTAACAATATAACAATAACAAATATAACAACAATAATAACAATAACAATAACAATAAAAACAATAATAACAATAACAACAATAATAAGAACAAGACAAAGATCTGAAAAACAACACACTAAAAGCATAGGCAGTAAAGGATTAAAACGTGTCAGGAACTGTAGAATGCGAGGGACATGAGCGCCATATGTCCACTGGGTATAAGAGTTCCCATAAAAAACCGACAGGATAAAAGTACGAAGCTAACAGACGCCCAACGCATTAAATGCGCAGATTAAAATCACTGTCATGAATAAAACGTAAAACACATTCCACAGCATGCGTGTCGTCTGCCACAACGTTGGCTAGGCCAACAGGCAGACCCAAACGAGCACGCAATGCAGCTAAAACCTGACACTCTGTTAAAATGTGACGCACCGTTAAGGGCACGTCACACTGCCCACAGAGTGGCGCGGGGTCACCACTCAGCAAATACTTATGACTAAAAATGCAATGTCCGATACGAAGGCGTGTTAAAATTACCTCTTCCCGACGAGAAGCACGGGAAGAGGTAGCCCAGACTAACGGGAGAGGCTTAACCTCCCGCAACTTGTTCCCCCGGAGGGCCGTCCACTCATCGCTCCAAAGCGAGAGGATGCGGCGACGTAAAACAATAAACAAATCTGACGAGGGAACAACAGAGGTAAAACGTCTGGGTGATAAAATCGCCGACTTGGCAGCGACATCGGCACACTCATTACCTGAGATGCCCACATGACCTGGAATCCACAAGAAGGAGACGCTGATGCCAGAGACATCAAGCGAGTGGAGCAGGTCATGAATGCGCTGTACGAGCGGGTGGTAACTGTACAGCGAGCTAATACTTTGAAGAGCACTCAGGGAGTCGGAACAAATAAAACAGTGCCGTAAGTCGTCCCGCTGAATATATAAAAGAGACTGATAAATGCTAAAAAGTTCGGCGGTAAAAATCGAACATTGCTCTGGTAAACGAAAAGTAAAACTATTTCCACCACAAAAAAAGGCACATCCTACTCCAGCATCAGTCTTAGATCCATCAGTAAAGATAAAAGGCAAGTCCCCGAATTGCGACTGAAGTTCTAAAAACGCTGATCTAAAGACTGAAGAAGGGGTCTCATTCTTCGGCATTGACGATAACCCAAGGTGACAGAGGGCCTCAGCGCGCGACCATGGAGGAAAACGCGTTTCCCCCCTTGGAAGGGCCGGCGCTGGCGTAACGTCCAAATGCCGAAGTAGCAGTCGAAATCGAACCCCTGGAGGGAGCAATGCAGAGGAGCTAACTAAATATTGCCGGTCAAGTGAATCCTCGAAAAATGCCGCGAAAGAGGGGTGGTCAGGCAAGCTTGAGAGTCGACAGGCATAGCTGCACAAGAGCATCTCACGCCTGGAGGACAGCGGAGGCTCTGCAGCTTCAGCATAAAGACTGGGCACGGGGCTAGTTGGAAAGGCCCCTGTAGCGACTCTAAGATGATGAGATGCGGTTTAAGGGCGCTAAACTACTAAGGAAGGAATGTTGGTTTACGGCGCTCAACTGCCAGGGTTATAAGCGCCGTTCTAAAACAGGAAGGTAAAAACCAAAGGTAGACACAAAAGTTAAAAAGCAGAGTAAAAGCGGAGGATAGGAATCAGAAGAGAAGCAAAGGAAAAGTCAAAGGTAAATAGACATAAAGAGGAGAATAAATATTAAACATTAAGCACCGAGCGGTGAAGCTTCTCGGGTAGAAACATTAAAAACGCAAGGGTAAGGCAGCCTCGGATAAAAACTTAAAAAGCCTATCAACCGCGTGAGGAGTGTCCGCCAAGACCTCCGCAAGACTCGCCGGCAGCTGCAAAGCATTCCGAAGACGCGCCAGGGAGGCGCACTCCAACAACAGGTGGCGGACCGATAGACGTCCGCCGCACGCGGAACAAAGCGGAGCAGAGTCACCGCTAAAAAGATAGGCGTGGGTAAAATTGCAGTGGCCAATGCGTAAACGGGCTAAAAGAACTTCCTCACGGCGAGAAAAACGACTAGAAGTAACCCAGGGAACAGGAAGGTCCTTCACTACCCGAAGCTTGTTGCCGCGGAGAGCCAACCACTTCTCGCGCCAGCACGAGAGGACCGCTCTCCGCAAAACAAGCCGAAGGTCCTCCGACGTTACCCGAGGGATGACAACATCGGGTTGGACTGTCGCCGCCTTAGCCGCCAAATCCGCCAGTTCATTTCCAGCCAAGCCGACGTGACCAGGTAGCCAAGCACACTTCACGAAAACACCAGAAGCGTATAAAACATGAAGGGCATCCTGCATTTGCTGTACAAGAGGATGGTAATTGTACAGCTCGCGTATACTCTGGAGTGCGCTAAGGCAATCACATAAAATAAGGCTGTTTCCCAAGTGGTGGCGGCGCACGTATAAAACGGCACGATATATGGCATACAGTTCAGCACAATAAACGGAAGTGCCACCAGGAAGACCGAAGGTATGAGTTCCGGGCCCATGAACGTAAGCGCAACCAACACCGTTGGGAGCACTTAGATCCATCGGTGTAAATAAAAATCCAGCCATGGTAGCCGGACAGAAATTCTAAAAAACAAGCCCGTATACTGGACATAGGGAGCGTAGACCTCCGGTAAGCCGCCATTCCAAGATCAATGTGAGACGTCACACGAAGCCAAGGAGGAAACACCCTCTCCCCGGTAGGGAACATGCTGGGCAGTTCAATACCGTGCTGCCGAAGAAGCTCCCGGAAGCGAACACCTGAGGGCCTGGGATATACGGAGCGGCCCCAATAACGTTCGTCCAGCGCGGTGTGGAAAAAGGAAGCGAACGTTGGATGGGTTGGCATGCAGCGAAGCGCACAGCCATAATTGCCGAGGAGAAAAGCACGCCGATAACACAAAGGAGGTTCTGCCGACTCGGCGTAAAGGCTGAGAACTGGGCTAGTTGGAAACGCACCAAGAGCTAAGCGAATGCCACGATTGTGGACGGCGTCTAATGCCCTCAGCACAGATGGAGGGGCGGAGGAATAGACGACGCACCCATAATCTAACTTGGATCGGACTAGCGCGCGATACAGACGCAGCAAAACCGCCCGATCCGCTCCCCAACACGTACCATTTAACACCCGCAAGAGGCTTAGAGAACGATCACATCGAGCTTTCAATCGTGCAATATGTGATGACCAGCTAAGCTTCCTGTCAAACGTCAACCCCAAGAAACGCGCCTCGCCGGCAAAGGGCAGAAAGTCTGGACCGAAACGGAGAGAAGGTGGAAATCGTTCCCTACGGCGCCAGAAGTTAACGCAGGTGGTTTTCTCAGTGGAGAAACGAAAGCCAGTTCTAGAACTCCAAGAGTGAAGGTTGTCCAAACAGTGCTGCAGGCGGCGTTCCAAAAACGACGTACGCTGAGAGGTACAGTACACGGCGAAATCGTCCACAAATAAACAGGACGACACCCCTGGTGGAACACATTCGCAGATAGAATTAATCGCTACAGCGAAAAGTGTAACGCTTAGTACGGAGCCCTGAGGCACGCCGTTCTCTTGGATAAAAAGGTTCGAAAAAACCGAGCTGACTCGTACTCGGAAAACGCGGTCCGCCAGAAACTCCTGAAGGAACAGCGGCAAGCGTCCACGAAGGTTCCAGGCGTGTAGGGAACGCATAATCCCCGCCCGCCAACAGGTATCAAAAGCCTTCTCAAGGTCAAAGAAAATCGCAACGGTTTGACAGTTCCGCAGAAACCCGTTCATGATCTGCGTCGAGAGCGACACAAGGTGGTCTAGAGTTGAACGGCGTCGTCGAAAATCGCATTGGGTGTTGGAGAGAAGGTTCCGAGTCTCCAACCACCATACCAACCGCCCATTGATCATGCGTTCCAACACCTTGCAAACGCAACTGGTGAGGGAAATGGGACGGTAACTGGAAGGAAGGTGACGGTCCTTTCCAGGTTTCAAAATGGGAATGATGATGGCCTCTCGCCACTTATCTGGAAATGTGGAAGCAACCCAGACGCGATTATAGAGTTCGAGCAGGAAGGTCTTACCCGCAGGAGGGAGGTGTGTTAACATTTGAACGTGGACGCCATCGGACCCTGGCGCTGATAGGCGCGAAGTCGAAAGCGCGTAGTCCAACTCCGCCATGGTGAAAAGGCGATTATAATCCTCAAGATTGCCAGAACGAAACGAGCAGCGCTGTGATTCTACGCGATCCTTGACAATAAGGAACTCGGGCGAATAAGAATCGGAGCTTGATACCTGTGCGAAAGCGTTGCCCAAAGTATTAGCCACGTCGAATGGAGCAACAACAGCTCCTACAGATGTGTGAAGACCAGCAATGGGCAAATGGGTCGATTTACCGGCTACACGCCTGAACTTATCCCAGACGATAGAGGAAGGCGTGCGGTGGTTAAAGGAAGAGACAAAGCGACTCCAGGACGTCTTTTTGCTATCCCGAATAATTTGCCTACACCGAGAACGCAGTTTCTTGTACTGGATCAGGTTCTCCAGGGTAGGGCGACGCTGGAAAAGCCGAAGAGAACGCCTGCGAGCACGAATGGCCGTTCGACATTCATCCGTCCACCAAGGGATCGGAAATCGCCGAGGGTGGGCGGCCGACCGAGGAATAGAGTGCGCAGCAGCAGAAAGAATAGTCTCTGTGAGATGTTGAACGAAAAAATCCACAGAGTCCTGCTCAGTATACGTGAACATAGCCAACTGGGAGAAAAGGCTCCAATTGGCTCGGTCGAAGCGCCAGGTAGGCAAACGGGTGGAACACACAGCAGGAGTTAAGAGACTACGAAGACAAGGGAAGTGGTCACTAGAGTGCAAATCAGAGATGACATTCCAGCGAAAGGAAACTGCTAACCGTGGCGAACAAACCGCAATGTCAAGATGTGAACGAGTGTGGAAGGCGTCAGAAAGAAAGGTAGGCTCCCCGGTGTTCAGAAGAGCGAGGTTAAAGCTATCGATAAAGTCGGCGATTAAGGTGCCTCTCGCACTAGCCCGAGATGAACCCCAAAGAGGGTGATGGGCATTGACATCTCCCACCAACACAAAAGGTGTGGGAAGCTGGGAAATGAGGTCGGCTAAATCTGTTGCCGAGATGTCGGCAGATGGCGGAAGATAAAGCGTACAGATGGTAAATCGGAGGGACGGCAGGTGAATCCGGACAGCAACCGACTGGATATCAGATTGAAGGGGCACAGAGTCCACGAAAAGGTCATCTCTAATAAGCAGCATGGTGCCCCCGTGCGCAGGAACACCATCTTCTGGTGGAAGATCACAACGCGCTGAGCGATACCGTGCAAGTTGAAAGGCGTCTTGCGGACGGAGCTTAGTCTCCTGCAAACAAAGAACCATGGGCTCGTACTCGTTGAGCAAAAGTTCAAGCTCCGGTCGACGGGATCGAATACCTCGTATGTTCCAGTGTAGGATAGCTATTGTAATTAAAAGGAGGGTCGTAAGCGGAAGAGGCGACTATGACGAGAGCGGTGGACGAATTAAGCGACCCTTTTTCTTAGGTTGCGAACCAGCACCTTTAGGGGATGTTTTATCCTGCCGCTTCTTCATAGGCGGTCTGGCAGCGGCGGAGGAATCCTGCTCCATCTCCTCCACGGGGGAGGACCCCTTTCCAATAGAGAATTTCGGTTCGAGAACCTCGAACCGATTGGAAGTAGAGACCAGCGAAGATGTAGAGCGCCGATCGGAGTCCGTCCCAGAAGAAGCCGCAGAAGAGGATCTATGAGAAGAGCATCGCGGACTATTCTTCCCCTTCGACGTTCCCGGAACAGATGGAGGGGTGTCCTTCAGGAAGTCGGATCTGGTGTAGTGGGTCTTGAACTTCACCGGCAAAGCAGTGCTGGTAACGGCCTTTCCAGCCTTAGAGGAGGAAGGCGCCGCCTGAGAATGCGATCGCACAGGAGGAAGTTGAGCAGGTACAGTCTTGGCAGATGTCGACGCGGGTGGCGAAGTCGGGGGCTTTGGAAGCGAGCGGGCGACAAGTATCTTATCGGAAATGGTGGCTCCGTTCAAATCGCTGGTCTGTGTGGCGATTTCCCGACTCGGTGCCGGTTTAGCTGCAACGGAGCTATACGTACCGGACCGCGGGACAGACGGTTGGCGGAAGCGCAGGAGCTTCCGGGCTTCTGAGAAGGACACCTTCTCCCTAACCCGGATCTCCTGGATCTCGCGTTCCTCTACAAAACGGGGGCAATCGCGGGAACTCGATGGATGTTCACCGCCGCAGTTAACACATGTCGGAGTGGATGTACATTCCCCATCATGGGAGATGTCACCACAGTTAACGCAGGTAGAGTTGCCATTACAAAAGTCGCTGGTGTGTCCAAAGCGCTGACACTTGTAGCATCGCAGCGGGTTAGGGATATACGGCCTGACTACAATGACCTCATACCCTGCCTTAATTCTTTGAGGGAGATCTACCCGATCAAAGGTAAGGAACAGGGTACGAGTCGGCACGAATTCACCTCTGTCCTTCCGCTGAACGCGATATACCGCCGTAACACCTTGATCAGAGAGGTTGTCCAGAATCTCCTCATTAGACATGCCGTCCAACGCACGGGTGTTCACCACGCCGCGCGAGGAGTTGAGAGTTCTGTGCGGCTCGACACGAATAGGATAGCTGGCTAGCAGTTTGGCTTTAAGGAGTTTCGATACCTGAGAAGCTGAAAGTGCTTCAATCAGGAGCGTGCCATTACGAGAGCGCACACAGGATTTAACAGGACCAGCAATGCTGTCCAAACCCTTCTGAATCAGAAATGGATTCACCGTGGTAAACTTCTGCCCTTCCTCAGTTCTCGAAATCACCAAGTAGCGAGGACCACTGGACTCGACTACTTCTTTTCCCTTCACAGGTTGCTTTAGGGTATTGGGTGTGTTGACCATAAAAGATAGTAAAGAATTCATCCCGCAGTGCTCCCCACCCACCACGGAGCCCAACAAGGGGTCATCCCACTGGGATGACAGGGCTACACACGGGATATAGCGGGCACGCCGTCCCACTCACCCTGGAGTTCAGTACAAAACCTAGTCCCGGCCGATTGGCTAGGGGTGGGTTAGTCCCTAGCCGCCCGTTTAGGTGAAGCAAAAACCAAAGTGGTGTATTGGTATAGCGCATCCTCCCTGAAAACTGTAAAACACAACCAACCAGGCTCAGATACGCCTCCCTCAACCACCAGGATATTTCTTTCCACCGACACGGGTCTCCACGCACGGCCTACACGTGGGTGGGCGCTTTGACTGACTCCCTCACCACTTGGAGGGGCCCACACCGAGGGAGTCAGGGTGGCTCGGGACCCCGGGTGCGCCAAAAACCCGTACCTGCAAAGCAGGCCCCTGGGGGGGCTAAACTACTAAGGTCATCAGCGCCCTTACAATGTATAAAAGATAAAGTCAAAAGGATAAAATAACCGCATAATTAAAAAACGGGACAGAAACCCGCGATGTCTAAAAAGGGTAAAAGAACAATAATACAACAATAACAATAATAATAACAACAATAACAACAATAATAACAATAACAACAATAAAAACAATAACAACAATATCAATAACAACAAAATAACAATACAAATATCTAAAAAAACCAACACACTAAAATCATGGTCACTAACAGAATAAAACGTGTCAAGAACTGTAGAATGTAAGGAACATGAGCGCCTTATGTCTGGGGAGAAGGGCCCCATTAAAACTAACAATATAAAATCAAACAGCTAAAAGGCGCTCAGCGCATCAAATGCGACGGTTAAAACCAATGTCAGTGATAAAACGTAAAAGACATTCTACAGCATGCGCGTCGTCTGCCAACACGTTGGCTAGGCCAACAGGCAGACCCACGCGAACGCGCAGTGGGGCTAAAACTTGACACTCGGTTAAAATGTGACGGACCGTTAAGGGCACGTCACACTGACCACACAGAGGTGCGGGATCACCACTTAACAGGTATCTATGACTAAAAAGGCAATGTCCGATACGAAGGCGTGTTAAAAGTACCTCTTCCCGACGAGAAGCACGGGAAGAGGTAGCCCAGACTAGCGGAAGAGGTTTAACCTCCCGCAACTTGTTCCCCCGGAGGGCCGTCCACTCATCGCGCCTGCGCGAGAGGATGCGGCGACGTAAAATAACACACGAATCTGACGAGGGAACAACAGAAGTAAAAAATCTGGGTAATAAAATCGCCGATTTCGCAGCGGCGTCGGCCGACTCATTCCCTGAGATACCCACATGACCTGGAATCCACATAAAAGAGACGCTGATGCCAGAGGCACCTAGCGAATGGAGCAGGTCATGAATGCGCTGTACGAGGGGGCGGTAAGAGTACAGCGCGTTAATACTCTGAAGGGCACTCAGAGAGTCCGAACAAACAACACAACGCCGTAAGACATGCCGCTGAATGTATAAAACACATTGATAGATACTAAAAAGTTCGGCGGTATAAATCGAACATTGCCCGGGTAAACGAAAAGTAAAACTATGCGCACCTAAAACAAAGGCACATCCTGCTCCAACATCAGTCTTAGACCCATCAGTATAAATAAAATTACAGTCCCCGAATGTTGCCTGAAGTTCTAAAAATGCGGATCTAAGGACTGAAGCAGGGGTCTCATTCTTCGGCATCGACGTCAGCCCAAGGTGGATGTGGGCCTCAGCGCGCGACCATGGAGGAAAACGCGTTTCCCCTCGGGTAAGGGCCGGCGCTGGCGTAACGTCCAAATGCCAAAGTAGCAGTCGAAATCGAACCCCTGGGGGGAGCAATGCAGAGGAGCGAACGAAATATTGTCGATCTAGCGAATCCTCGTAAAATACATGGAAGGACGGGTGGTTAGGCAAGCTTGAGAGCCGACAAGCATAGCTACATAAGAGCATCTCACGCCTGAAAGACAGCGGAGGCTCTGCAGCCTCAGCGTAAAGACTGGGCACGGGGCTAGTTGGAAAGGCCCCTGTAGCGACTCTAAGACCACGATGATGAATGGGATTCAAACGACGTAACACAGATGGACGTGCCGACGAATAAACTATACACCCGTAATCAAGTTTGGATCGGACCAAAGAGCGATAAAGGCGAAGAAGGACGGTCCGATCAGCTCCCCAGGATGTGCCACTTAAAACACGTAAAATATTAAGAGAACGGTCACACTTTGCTTTTAAAAAGGAAACGTGCGAGGTCCAACACAACTTCCTGTCAAAAATCAACCCCAAAAATTTCGCCTCGTCTGCAAACGGAAGTATCCCTGGCCCAAGATGGAGAAAGGGCGGAGGGAAATACTTCCGGCGCCAGAAGTTGATGCAGACGGATTTCTCGGCGGAGAAATTAAAGCCGTTGGCGTTACTCCAGGCGTAGAGACGGTCGATACAGCTCTGGAGACGGCGTTCGAGTAGACAGGTCCGCCGTGAACTGCAATAAATAGCGAAATCGTCAACAAAAAGGGACGATGAAATGCCAGGTGGAATACAATCAACAATGGGGTTGATAGCAATCGCAAAAAGTGTGACACTGAGTACAGAGCCCTGCGGTACTCCGTTCTCTTGAATAAAACGACGAGATAAAACCGAGCCCACACGTACACGAAAGACGCGGTCCGTCATAAACTCCCGAAGAAATATGGGAAGACGACCGCGGATATTCCAATCGTGAAGTGTACGTAAAATGCCGCCCCTCCAACAAGTGTCATAAGCTTTCTCCAGGTCAAAAAATACAGCCACGGTTTGACACTTTCTCAGAAATCCATTCATAATATGCGTCGACAAGGACACCAGATGGTCGACGGTAGAGCGATAGCGACGAAACCCGCACTGAGCGTTCGCTAGAAGTTTCTGAGACTCAAGCCACCATGTCAACCGCCCGTTGATCATGCGCTCCATCACCTTGCAAATGCAACTGGTGAGAGAGATAGGGCGGTAGCTGGAAGGTAGTTGGCGATCCTTCCCAGGCTTAAGTATTGGGACAATGGTGGCTTCGCGCCAAACGGAAGGAAAAATGCCGTCTTGCCAAATACGGTTATAGACCTGTAAGAGAAATAGTTTACTGTCGGCTGAAAGGTTCTTTAACATCAGGACATGAATGCCGTCCGGCCCGGGAGCGGAGTGCCGAGAGCAATGAAGAGCGTGCTCCAGCTCCCTCATTGTGAATAATTCGTTATAGCATTCATCATTAGCAGACCGAAAAGTATAGGATGCGGAATCCTGCCGGTCTTTAATAGAGCGAAAGCCGGCGGAATAATGGTCTGAACTGGAAACCGCCTCAAAGGCAGAACCCAGAGTGTTAGCGATGGCAGCCGGATCCACTATGGTGGCATTAGAAACCTGAAGGCCAGAAACAGTACAATGTGACACTTTACCTGAGAAGCGACGAAGTTTATCCCAAACAACGGATGAAGGCGTAAAACGATTAAAAGACTCGACAAAACGAGCCCAAGATGCCTTCTTGCTATCCTGAATAATGCGACGAGCCCTGGCGCGCGATTGTTTAAAAGTCACCAAATTATCAAGTGTAGGGTGGCGCCGAAACACCCTAAGTGCAGTCCTACGGGCACGAACGGCGTCCCGACAATCCTCGTTCCACCACGGAACAGGTGGCCGCCGAGGTTGGGAGGATGAACGGGGTATTGCACGTTCAGCGGCTGAGAAAATAATAGACGTAAGGTGCTGCACTAGTTGATTAATGTCGGAGAAGGGCTGGTCGTCAAAATGCACGAGGCTGGAATACAAGCTCCAGTCGCCTTTTGCGAATATCCAGGTAGGTACTCTGGAATGCTGTACGTGGTGCGACAGAAGAGAAACGATGCAGGGGAAATGGTCGCTGGAGTAGGTGTCAGCGACGACGTTCCACTGAAGGCGACGTGCAAGCTGGATTGAGCAAAGAGCAAGGTCCAGGTGAGAGAAAGTACCAGAAGAGTCAGAAATAAAAGTAGGTGCACCTGTATTGAGGATGGAAAGATTGAACTCATAAAAAATGTCGGAAAGAAGAGTTCCCCTCGCACAAGCCCTTGGCGAACCCCATAGTGGGTGATGGGCATTAAAATCTCCCAACAGAAGAAATGGTGTTGGGAGAGCGGACAGGAGAGCTCGAATGTCCGCGGGAGCGAGGGGAGACGATGGAGGTGAATATACAGAGCAAACAGAAAACAAAAAGCCGGGTAAGTGAAGGCGAACGGCAACAGCTTGCAAGTCGGATGTAAGTGTGACAGGTGTAAAATGAACGTCGATACGCACTAAGAACATGACACCTCCATGAGCAGGAGTACCCTCCTCCGGTTCAAGGTCGTAGCGAACCGGAGTATATCCTCGGAGATCAAAAGGATCGTGAGGGCGAAGCTTAGTCTCCTGCAAACATACGACCATAGGCGAATGGAAACGCAATAAAAGTTGCAGTTCCGCCCTATGCGATCGTATACCACGTACATTCCAGGTCAGGATAGCCATTAAGAATAAGGGGATAAACTGTCTATTTAGAAGGGCGGCTTAAAATTACCTTTTGTTTAACCTTTGGGCTCGGGCTTTTTGTATGGAGTTGGTCAGACTCCATAGCTTCCTCGGAGGGTGGGCCCACGCGCTCAGTGCCAGAAACCGATTCAAGCGCCGTGAATCGGTTCTGGGTGGCGATGGGTGAAGGGTGCCGCTGAGCGCGGCTTGTCCCAGGACCATCCTGGGACAGCGACCTCCGAGGAGGAGAAGGTGAACTCTTTTTACCGCGCGCACGCGGAGGGTCTTTCAAAAAATCTTCCCTACGAAGTTTCTGCTTGGGCTTCTTTTCAACGGCTTGCGACTTCATGGACTTGGGACCAGGTTTATACGGCTTGGTAACTGTAGCCTTAATAGACGGCCGGATGGTAGTGGCGGTTAATCCAGTCAAGGTCCAGGTCTGAGTTTCGGCATCTACTCGTGGTACTGGCGAGGCAACAACAGAACTAAATGTGCCAGATCGCAGGAGTGAAGGTTGGCGCGCATGGAAACGCCTCCGGGCTTCAGCGAAGGAGAGTTTTTCCTTTACCCGGATCTCCTGGATCGCCTTCTCGTCCAAATACCGCGGACAGTCGGCAAACGAAGCAGAATGTGACCCTTTACAATTAACGCAGACGGGGGCTGTTGAACAGGTACCTTCGTGTGAGGGCTGGCTACATGTTGCACAGATGTTAACGGCACTCTTACAGGAGACTTGCGTATGCCCAAAACGTTGGCATTTAAAACAACGCAGAGGTCTAGGAATATAAGGCCTCACAGAAATCCGTTCGTACCCTGCGGAAATGCTCGTGGGCAGATCGACGCTATCAAATGTAATAAACAGGGTACGAGTGGGTACCAACACGCCGTCGCGTTTGGCCTGCACTCGATGAACCGCTGTCACCCTCTGGTCTGCAAGATATTCCACCAGGTCTTCGTCAGAGATACCATCGAGGCTATGCGTGGTGACAACGCCTCTACAAGAATTCAAGGTGCGGTGCTTCTCAACACGGATAGGATAACCGTGGAGAAGCGTGGCGCTCAACAAGGACTTACTTTGTGCCTCGGATTTGCTTTGAACCAATAACGAACCATTACGAAGCCGAGTGCAGGAAAGAACCGGACCAGCAATTGAGTCAATGCCCTTCTGGATGATAAAAGGGTTCACCTTCTCGAATGATTGTCCTTCCTCTGTTCGGGTAATCACTAAGTAACAACCAGCTGTTGGCGGTGCTACTTCTGTTACTAAAGTTTTACGGCGCTTGTTGTTAATAATGGAGAAAGGGTGCTCCATAGCGAAAAAAAAATCCTCCACCATTGCAACCGTCTCCGACCTCGGGCTCTGACTTCTCGGGCGTTACCCCGGCTTGGGTGAGTGGCCTATCTATACCAGACTCACCCCAGGGTCACACCTCCCAGAACATAGACAGAGGGACCCAATCGCCGTCAGAAGTCAGCAGCTCATGCAATGGCCCCCCCGCGGGACTGCAGTTGAACAGCGGATACGAACAACAACCCTACATGACGACCCCGGGTGGTGGGGATGACGCCATTACCCACTCACCCAGCTGCGCACGCGGTGCGCGGGTATCCGTCAGGCTGTGTCCACGGAGGATTTAAATAAAAAGATAAAAGAAACTAAAACTGTGTGGGCGTTTCGCACGCAAGGTAGGCCGGCGGGGAAGAAAAAAGAGATATGCGAATGTCGTGGTACGAAATGGCTGGAAAGTGATTAGGCAAGAAAGAAACGAAGGTGAGGTGCGGTATGTATGGAATGCAAAGAACGCACGAGAGCCTGCCTTGGGTCCACCGGTCACTTGAAGAACCCACCTCGACCGGATGGGGGTGAGGGGATGAAGGTGGCGATGATTGGCTCGGGAACCCCCGGGTGCGCCAAAAACCCGTACTCACTTAAGGTGAGCCCCTGAGGGCAAACGGAAGGGAAAAAGCCGTCTTGCCAAATACGGTTATAGACCTGTAAGAGAAATAGTTTACTGTCGGCTGAAAGGTTCTTTAACATCAGGACATGAATGCCGTCCGGCCAGGGAGCGCAGTGCCGAGAGCAATGAAGAGCGTGCTCCAGCTCCCTCATTGTGAATAGTTCGTTATAGCATTCAGCATTAGCAGACCGAAAAGTATATGATGCGGAATCCTGCCGGTCTTTAATAGAGCGAAAGCCGGCGGAATAATGGTCTGAACTGGAAACCGCCTCAAAGGCAGAACCCAGAGTGTTAGCGATGGCAGCCGGATCCACTATGGTGGCATTAGAAACCTGAAGGCCAGAAACAGTACAATGTGACACTTTACCTGAGAAGCGACGAAGTTTATCCCAAACAACGGATGAAGGCGTAAAACGATTAAAAGACTCGACAAAACGAGCCCAAGATGCCTTCTTGCTATCCTGAATAATGCGACGAGCCCTGGCGCGCGATTGTTTAAAAGTCACCAAATTATCAAGTGTAGGGTGGCGCCGAAACACCCTAAGTGCAGTCCTACGGGCACGAACGGCGTCCCGACAATCCTCGTTCCACCACGGAACAGGTGGCCGCCGAGGTTGGGAGGATGAACGGGGTATTGCACGTTCGGCGGCTGAGAAAATAATAGACGTAAGGTGCTGCACTAGTTGATTAATGTCGGAGAAAGGCTGGTCGTCAAAATGCACGATGCTGGAATACAAGCTCCAGTCGGCTTTTGCGAATATCCAGGTAGGTACTCTGGAATGCTGTACGTGGTGCGACAGAAGAGAAACGATGCAGGGGAAATGGTCGCTGGAGTAGGTGTCAGCGACGACGTTCCACTGAAGACGACGTGCAAGCTGGATTGAGCATATGGCAAGGTCCAGGTGAGAGAATGTACCGGAAGAATCAGAAATAAAAGTAGGTGCACCTGTATTGAGGATGGAAAGATTGAACTGATAAAAAATGTCGGAAAGAAGAGTTCCCCTCGCACAAGCCCTTGGCGAACCCCATAGTGGGTGATGGGCATTAAAATCTCCCAACAGAAGAAATGGTGTTGGGAGAGCGGACAGGAGAGATCGAATGTCCGCGGGAACGAGGGGAGACGATGGAGGTGTATACACAGAACAAACAGAAAAGAAAAAACCGGGTAACTGCAGTCTAATGGCAACAGCTTGCAAGTCGGACGTAAGTGTGATAGGATGAAAATGAACGTCATTACGCACCATCAACATGACACCTCCATGAGCAGGAGCACCCTCCTCCGGTTCAAGATCGTAGCGAACCGGAGTGTACCCTCGGAGATCGAAAGGGTCGTGAGGGCGAAGCTTGGTCTCCTGCAAACACACGACCATAGGTGAATGGGAACGCAATAAAAGTTGCAGTTCCGCCCTATGCGATCGTACACCACGTACATTCCAGGTCAGGATAGCCATTAAGAATAAGGGGATAAACTCTCTATTTAGAAGGGCGGCTTAAAATTACCTTTTGTTTAACCTTTGGGCTCGGGCTTTTTGTATGGAGTTGGTCAGACTCCATAGCTTCCTCGGAGGGAGGGCCCACGCGCTCAGTGCCAGAAACCGATTCAAGCGCCGTGAATCGGTTCTGGGTGGCGATGGGTGAAGTGCGCCGCTGAGCGCGGCGTGTCCCAGGACCATCCTGGGACAGCGACCTCCGAGGAGGAGAAGGTGAACTTTTGTTACCGCGCGCACGCGGAGGGTCTTTCAAAAAATCTTCCCGACGAAGTTTCTGCTTGGGCTTCTTTTCAACGGCTTGCGACTTCATAGACCTGGGACCAGGTTTATACGGCTTGGTAACTGTAGCCTTAATAGACGGCCGGATGGAAGTGGCGGTTAATCCAGTCAAGGTCCAGGTCTGAGTTTCGGCATCTACTCGTGGTACCGGCGAGGCAACAACAGAACTAAATGTGCCAGATCGCAGGAGTGAAGGTTGGCGCGCATGGTAACGCCTCCGGGCTTCAGCGAAGGAGAGTTTTTCCTTTACCCGGATCTCCTGGATCGCCTTCTCGTCCAAGTACCGCGGACAGTCGGCAAACGAAGCAGAATGAGACCCTTTACAATTAACGCAGACGGGGGCTGTTGAACAGGTACCTTCGTGTGAGGGCTGGCTACAGGTTGCACAGATGTTAACGGCACTCTTACATGAGACTTGCGTATGCCCAAAACGTTGGCATTTAAAACAACGCAGAGGTCTAGGAATATAAGGCCTCACAGAAATCCGTTCGTACCCTGCGGAAATGCTCGTGGGCAGATCGACGCCATCAAATGTAATAAACAGGGTACGAGTGGGTACCAATACGCCGTCGCGTTTGGCCTGCACTCGATGCACTGCAGTCACCTTTTGATCGGATAGATATTCTACGAGATCCTCGTCCGATATACCATCGAGGCTATGGGTGGTAACGACGCCCCGACAGGAGTTCAATGTGCGGTGCTTCTCAACACGGATGGGGTAACCGTGGAGAAGCGTAGCGCGCAACAAGGTCGTACTTTGCTGATCGGACTTAGTTTGTGCCAATAAGGAACCATTCCGTAGACGAGTGCATGATTGAACCGCACCAGCAATAGCATCTATGCCCTTCTGAATTATAAAAGGGTTCACCTTCTCAAAGTTTTGTCCTTCTTCTGTTCTCGAAATGACCAAGTAACAACCAGATGACGGCGGTGCTACTTCTGTTACAATGACTTTTCGGCGCTTGTTGTTAATAATGGAGAAAGGGTGCTCCATAGCGAAAAAAATCCTCCACCATTGCAACCGTCTCCGACCTCGGGCTCTGACTTCTCGGGCGTTACCCCGGCTTGGGTGAGTGGCCTATCTATACCAGACTCACCCCAGGGTCACACCTCCCAGAACATAGACAGAGGGACCCAATCGCCGTCAGAAGTCAGCAGCTCATGCAATGGCCCCCCCGCGGGACTGCAGTTGAACAGCGGATACGAACACAAACCCTACATGACGACCCCGGGTGGTGGGGATGACGCCATTACCCACTCACCCAGCTGCGCACGCGGTGCGCGGGTATCCGTCAGGCTGTGTCCACGGAGGATTTAAATAAAAAGATAAAAGAAACTAAAACTGTGTGGGCGTTTCGCACGCAAGGTAGGCCGGCGGGGAAGAAAAAGAGATATGCGAATGGCGTGGTGCGAAATGGCCGGAAAGTGATAAGGGAAGAAAGAAACGATGGTGAGGTGCGGTATGAATGGAATGCAAAGAACGCACGAGAGCCTACCTTGGGTCCACCGGTCACTTGAAGAACCCACCTCGACCGGATGGGGGTGAGGGGATGAATATGGCGATGATTGGCTCGGGAACCCCCGGGTGCGCCAAAAACCCGTACTCACAGAAGGTGAGCCCCTGAGGGGCTTCGCGCCAAACGGAAGGAAAAATGCCGTCTTGCCAAATACGGTTATAGACCTGTAAAAGAAATAGTTTACTGTCGGCTGAAAGGTTCTTTAACATCAGGACATGAATGCCGTCCGGCCCGGGAGCGGAGTGCCGAGAGCAATGAAGAGCGTGCTCCAGCTCCCTCATTGTGAATAGTTCCTTATAGCATTCATCATTAGCAGACCGAAAAGTATATGATGCGGAATCCTGCCGGTCTTTAATAGAGCGAAAGCCGGCGGAATAATGGTCTGAACTGGAAACCGCCTCAAAGGCAGAACCCAGAGTGTTAGCGATGGCAGCCGGATCCACTATGGTGGCATTAGAAACCTGAAGGCCAGAAACAGTACAATGTGACACTTTACCTGAGAAGCGACGAAGTTTATCCCAAACAACGGATGAAGGCGTAAAACGATTAAACGACTCGACAAAACGAGCCCAAGATTTCTTCTTGCTATCCTGAATAATGCCACGAGCCCTGGCGCGCGATTGTTTAAAAGTCACCAAATTATCAAGTGTAGGGTGGCGCCGAAACACCCTAAGTGCAGTCCTACGGAAACGAACGGCGTCCCGACAATCCTCGTTCCACCACGGAACAGGTGGCCGCCAAGGTTGGGAGGATGAACGTGGTATTGCACGTTCGGCGGCTGAGAAAATAATAGACGTAAGGTGCTGCACTAGTTGATTAATGTCGGAGAAGGGCTGGTCGTCAAAATGCACGAGGCTGGAATACAAGCTCCAGTCGGCTTTTGCGAATATCCAGGTAGGTACTCTGGAATGCTGTACGTGATGCGACAGAAGAGAAACGATGCAGGGGAAATCGTCGCTGGAGTAGGTGTCAGCGACGACGTTCCACTGAAGGCGACGTGCAAGCTGGATTGAGCAAAGGGCAAGGTCCAGGTGAGAGAAAGTACCAGAAGAATCAGAAATAAAAGTAGGTGCACCTGTATTGAGGATGGAAAGATTGAACTGATAAAAAATGTCGGAAAGAAGAGTCCCCCTCGCACAAGCCCTTGGCGAACCCCATAGTGGGTGATGGGCATTAAAATCTCCCAACAGAAGAAATGGTGTTGGGAGAGCGGACAGGAGAGCTCGAATGTCCGCGGGAGCGAGGTGATGATGATGATATGCGGTTTAAGGGCGCTAAACTGCTATGGTCATCAGCGCCCTTACAGTGTATAAAAGATAAGGTCAAAATATAAAACAGGTAAAAGAACCGCATATTTAAAAACGGGACCCAAACCCGCGATGATCAAAAAGCTAAAACTAACAATATAACAATAACAAATAAAACAATAACAATAATAACAATAACAACAATAACAATAAAAACAATAACAATAACAACAATAATAAGAACAAGACAAAGATCTGAAAAACAACACACTAAAAGCATAGGCAGTAAAGGACTAAAACGTGTCAGGAACTGTAGAATGCGAGGGACATGAGCGCCATATGTCCACTGGGGATAAGAGTTCCCATAAAAAACCGACAGGATAAAAGTACGAAGCTAACAGACGCCCAACGCATTAAATGCGCAGATTAAAATCACTGTCATGAATAAAACGTAAAACACATTCCACAGCATGCGTGTCGTCTGCCAAAACGTTGGCTAGGCCAACAGGCAGACCCACACGAGCACGCAATGCAGCTAAAACCTGACACTCTGTTAAAATGTGACGCACCGTTAAGGGCACGTCACACTGCCCACAGAGTGGCGCGGGGTCACCACTCAGCAAATACTTATGACTAAAAATGCAATGTCCGATACGAAGGCGTGTTAAAATTACCTCTTCCCGACGAGAAGCACGGGAAGAGGTAGCCCAGACTAACGGGAGAGGCTTAACCTCCCGTAACTTGTTCCCCCGGAGGGCCGTCCACTCATCGCTCCAAAGCGAGAGGATGCGGCGACGTAAAACAATAAACAAATCTGACGAGGGAACAACAGAGGTAAAACGTCTGGGTGATAAAATCGCCGACTTGGCAGCGACATCGGCAGACTCATTACCTGAGATGCCCACATAACCTGGAATCCACAAGAAGGAGACGCTGATGCCAGAGACCTCAAGCGAGTGGAGCAGGTCATGAATGCGCTGTACGTGCGGGTGGTAACTGTACAGCGAGCTAATACTTTGAAGAGCACTCAGGGAGTCGGAACAAATAAAACAGTGCCGTAAGTCGTGCCGCTGAATATATAAAAGAGACTGATAAATGCTAAAAAGTTCGGCGGTAAAAATCGAACATTCCTCTGGTAAACGAAAGGTAAAACTATTTCCACCACAAAAAAAAGGCACATCCTACTCCAGCATCAGTCTTAGATCCATCAGTAAAGATAAAAGGCAAGTCCCCGAATTGCGACTGAAGTTCTAAAAACGCTGATCTAAAGACTGAAGAAGGGGTCTCATTCTTCGGCATTGACGATAACCCAAGGTGACAGAGGGCCTCAGCGCGCGACCATGGAGGAAAACGCGTTTCCCCCCTTGGAAGGGCCGGCGCTGGCGTAACGTCCAAATGCCGAAGTAGCAGTCGAAATCGAACCCCTGGAGGGAGCAATGCAGAGGAGCTAACTAAATATTGCCGGTCAAGTGAATCCTCGAAAAATGCCGCGAAAGACGGGTGGTCAGGCAAGCTTGAGAGTCGACAGGCATAGCTGCACAAGAGCATCTCACGCCTGAAGGACAGCGGAGGCTCTGCAGCTTCAGCATAAAGACTGGGCACGGGGCTAGTTGGAAAGGCCCCTGTAGCGACTCTAAGACCACGATGATGAATGGGATTCAAACGACGTAACACAGATGGACGTGCCGACGAATAAACAAAACACCCGTAATCAAGTTTGGATCGGACCAAAGAGCGATAAAGGCGAAGAAGGACGGTCCGATCAGCTCCCCAGGATGTGCCACTTAAAACACGTAAAAGATTAAGAGAACGTTCACACTTTGCTTTTAAAAAGGAAACGTGCGAGGTCCAACACAACTTCCTATCAAAAATCAACCCCAAAAATTTCGCCTCGTCTGCAAACGGAAGTATCCCTGGCCCAAGATGGAGAAAGGGCGGAGGGAAATACTTCCGGCGCCAGAAGTTGATGCAGACGGATTTCTCGGCGGAGAAATTAAAGCTGTTGGCGTTACTCCAGGCGTAGAGACGGTCGATACAGCTCTGGAGACGGCGTTCGAGTAGACAGGTCCGCCGTGAACTGCAATAAATAGCGAAATCGTCAACAAAAAGGGACGATGAAATGCCAGGTGGAATACAATCAACAATGGGGTTGATAGCAATCGCAAAAAGTGTGACACTGAGTACAGAGCCCTGCGGTACTCCGTTCTCTTGAATAAAACGACGAGATAAAACCGAGCCCACACGTACACGAAAGACGCGGTCCGTCATAAACTCCCGAAGAAATATGGGAAGACGACCGCGGATATTCCAATCGTGAAGTGTACGTAAAATGCCGCCCCTCCAACAAGTGTCATAAGCTTTCTCCAGGTCAAAAAATACAGCCACGGTTTGACACTTCCTCAGAAATCCATTCATAATATGCGTCGACAAGGACACCAGATGGTCGACGGTAGAGCGATAGCGACGAAACCCGCACTGAGCGTTCGCTAGAAGTTTCTGAGACTCAAGCCACCATGTCAACCGCCCGTTGATCATGCGCTCCATCACCTTACAAATGCAACTGGTGAGGGAGATAGGGCGGTAGCTGGAAGGTAGTTGGCGATCCTTCCCAGGCTTAAGTATAGGGACAATGGTGGCTTCGCGCCAAACGGAAGGAAAAATGCCGTCTTGCCAAATACGGTTATAGACCTGTAAGAGAAATAGTTTACTGTCGGCTGAAAGGTTCTTTAACATCAGGACATGAATGCCGTCCGGCCCGGGAGCGGAGTGCCGAGAGCAATGAAGAGCGTACTCCAGCTCCCTCATTGTGAATAGTTCGTTATAGCATTCATCATTAACAGACCGAAAAGTATATGATGCGGAATCCTGCCGGTCTTTAATAGAGCGAAAGCCGGCGGAATAATGGTCTGAACTGGAAACCGCCTCAAAGGCAGAACCCAGAGTGTTAGCGATGGCAGCCGGATCCACTATGGTGGCATTAGAAACCTGAAGGCCAGAAACAGTACAATGTGACACTTTACCTGAGAAGCGACGAAGTTTATCCCAAACAACGGATGAAGGCGTAAAACGATTAAAAGACTCGACAAAACGAGCCCAAGATTCCTTCTTGCTATCCTGAATAATGCGACGAGCCCTGGCGCGCGATTGTTTAAAAGTCACCAAATTATCAAGTGTAGGGTGGCGCCGAAACACCCTAAGTGCAGTCCTACGGAAACGAACGGCGTCCCGACAATCCTCGTTCCACCACGGAACAGGTGGCCGCCGAGGTTGGGAGGATGAACGTGGTATTGCACGTTCGGCGGCTGAGAAAATAATAGACGTAAGGTGCTGCACTAGTTGATTAATGTCGGAGAAGGGCTGGTCGTCAAAATGCACGAGGCTGGAATACAAGCTCCAGTCGGCTTTTGCGAATATCCAGGTAGGTACTCTGGAATGCTGTACGTGGTGCGACAGAAGAGAAACGATGCAGGGGAAATGGTCGCTGGAGTAGGTGTCAGCGACGACGTTCCACTGAAGGCGACGTGCAAGCTGGATTGAGCAAAGGGCAAGGTCCAGGTGAGAGAAAGTACCAGAAGAATCAGAAATAAAAGTAGGTGCACCTGTATTGAGGATGGAAAAATTGAACTGATAAAAAATGTCGGAAAGAAGAGTTCCCCTCGCACAAGCCCTTGGCGAACCCCATAGTGGGTGATGGGCATTAAAATCTCCCAACAGAAGAAATGGTGTTGGGAGAGCGGACAGGAGAGCTCGAATGTCCGCGGGAGCGAGGGGAGACGATGGAGGTGAATATACAGAGCAAACAGAAAACAAAAAGCCGGGTAAGTGAAGGCGAACGGCAACAGCTTGCAAGTCGAATGTAAGTGTGACAGGTGTAAAATGAACGTCGTTACGCACTAAGAACATGACACCTCCATGAGCAGGAGTACCCTCCTCCGGTTCAAGGTCGAAGCGAACCGGAGTATATCCTCGGAGATCAAAAGGATCGTGAGGGCGAAGCTTAGTCTCCTGCAAACATACGACAATAGGCGAATGGGAACGCAATAAAAGTTGCAGTTCCGCCCTATGCGATCGTACACCACGTACATTCCAGGTCAGGATAGCCATTAAGAATAAGGGGATAAACTTTCTATTTAGAAGGGCGGCTTAAAATTACCTTTTGTTTAACATTTGGGCTCGGGCTTTTTGTATGGAGTTGGTCAGACTCCATAGCTTCCTCGGAGGGAGGGCCCACGCGCTCAGTGCCAGATACCGATTCAAGGGCTGGTCGTCAAAATGCACGAGGCTTGAATACAAGCTCCAGTCGGCTTTGGCGAATATCCAGGTAGGTACTTTGGAATGCTGTACGTGGTGCGACAGAAGAGAAACGATGCAGGGGTAATGGTCGCTGGAGTAGGTGTCAGCGACGACGTTCCACTGAAGACGATGAGCAAGCTGGAGTGAGCAAATTGCAAGGTCCAGGTGAGAGAACGTACCAGAAGAATCAGAAAGAAAAGTAGGTGCACCTGTATTGAGGATGGAAAGAGTAAACTGATAAAAAATGTCGGAAAGAAGAGTTCCCCTCGCACAAGCCCTTGGCGAACCCCACAGTGGGTGATGAGCATTAAAATCTCCCAACAGAAGAAATGGTGTTGGGAGAGCGGACAGGAGAGCTCGAATGTCCGCGGGAGCGAGGGGAGACGATGGAGGTGAATACACAGAGACAACAGAAAACAAAAAGCCGGGTAAGTGAAGGCGAACGGCAACAGCTTGCAAGTCAAATGTAAGTGTGACAGGTTTAAAATGAACGTCGTCACGCACTAACAACATGACACCTCCATGAGCAGGAGTACCCTCCTCCGATTCAAGGTCGTAGCGAACCGGAGTATATCCTCGGAGATCAAAAGGATCGTGAGGGCGAAGCTTAGTCTCCTGCAAACATATGACCATAGGCGAATGGGAACGCAATAAAAGTTGCAGTTCCGCCCTATGCGATCGTACACCACGTACATTCCAGGTCAGGATAGCCATTAAGAAAAAAGGGAAACTGTCTACTTAGAAGGGAGGCTTAAAATTACCTTTTGTTTAACCTTGGGGCTCGGACTTTTGGTATGGAGTTGGTCAGACTCCATAGCTTCCTCGGAGGGTGGGCCCACGCGCTCAGTGCCAGAAACAGATTCAAGCGCCGTGAATCGGTTCTGGGTGGCGATGGGTGAGGGGTGCCGCTGAGCGCGGCTTGTCCCAGGACCTTCCTGGGACTGCGACCTCCGAGGAGAAGGTGAACTATTGTTACCGCGCGCACGCGGAGGGTCTTTCAAAAAATCTTCCCTACGAAGTTTCTGCTTGGGCTTCTTTTCAGCGGCTTGCGAGCTCAGTCATTTTGGACCAGGTTTATAGGGCTTGGTAACAGTAGCTTTAATGGACGGCCGGATGGTAGTGGCGGTTAATCCTGTCATGGTCCAAGTCAGAGTTTCGGCATCTACTCGTGGTACTGGCGAGGCAACAACAGAACTAAATGTGCCAGATCGCAGGAGTGAAGGTTGGCGCGCATGGTAACGCCTCCGGGCTTCAATGAAGGAGAGTTTTTCCTTAACCCGGATCTCCTGGATCGCCTTCTCGTCCAAGTACCGCGGACAGTCGGCAAACGAAGCAGAATGAGACCCTTTACTATTAACGCAGACGGGGGCTGTTGAACAGGTACCTTCGTGTGAGGGCTGGCTACATGTTGCACAGATGTTAACGGCACTCTTACAGGAGACTTGCGTATGCCCAAAACGTTGGCATTTAAAACAACGCAGAAGTCTAGTAATATAAGTCCTCACAGAAATCCGTTCGTACCCTGCGGAAATGCTCGTGGGCAGATCGACGCCATCAAATGTAATAAACAGGGTAGGAGTGGGTACCAACACGCCGTCGCGTTTGGCCTGCACTCGATGGACCGCCGTCACCTTCTGGTCTGCAAGATATTCTACCAGGTCCTCGTCCGATAATACATCGAGGCTTATGGGTGGTAATGACGCCTCGACAGGAATTCAATGTGCGGTGCTTCTCCACACGGATGGGATAGCCGTGGAGAAGCGTAGCGCGTAACAAGGTCTTACTTTGCTGATGGGATTTCGTTTGGGTTAATAAGGAACCATTCCGTAGACGAGTGCAGGACTGAACCGCACCAGCAGTAGCATCAATGCCCTTTTGAATGATGAAAGGGTTCACCTTCTCAAAACTTTGTCCTTCTTGGGTTCGTGAAATGACCAAAAAACAACCAGCTGTCGGTGGTGTCACTTCTGTTACATAAACTTTTCGGCGCTTGTTAGTATTAATGGACGAAGGGTGCTCCATAGCGAAATAAATCCTCCACCATTGCAACCGTCACCGACCTCGGGCTCTGACTTCTCGGGCGTTACCCCGGCTTGGGTGAGTGGCCTATCTATACCAGACTCACCCCAGGGTCACACCTCCCAGAACATAGACAGAGGGACCCAATCGCCGTCAGAAGTCAGCAGCTCATGCAATGGCCCCCCGCGGGACTGCAGTTGCACAGCGGATACGAACACAAACCCTACATGACGACCCCGGGTGGTGGGGATGACGCCATTACCCACTCACCCAGCTGCGCACCTGGTGCGCGGGTATCCGTCAGGCTGTGTCCACGGAGGATTAAAAGAAAGATAAAAGAAACTAAAACTGTGTGGGCGTTTCGGATGCAAGGTAGGCCGGCGAGGAAGAAAAAGAGATGCGTAAATGAATGGACGTGGTGCGAAATGCGCAGAAGTAAAAGCGAAGAAAGAAACGATGGCGAGGGGCGACATGATATGAAATGCACAGAACGCACGAGAGCCTACCTTGATTCCCCCGGTCACGAGAACGAACCCACCTCGACCGGACGGGGGTGGAAGGATGATGATGGCGGTGATTGGCTCGGGTACCCCGGGTGCACCTAAACCGTACTCACAAAAGGTGAGGCCCTGGGGGGGCGATCGTACACCACGTACATTCCAGGTCAGGATAGCCATGAATAAAAGCGATAAACTGCCTACTTAGAAGGGCGGCTTAAAAGAATCTTTTGCTTAACCTTTGGGCTCGGGCTTTTTGTATGGAGTTGGTCAGACTCCATAGCTTCCTCGGAGGGAGGGCCCACGCGCTCAGTGCCAGAAACCGATTCAATCGCCGTGAATCGGTTCTGGGTGGCGATGGGTGAGGGGTGCCGCTGAGCGCGGCTTGTACCAGGACCTTGCTGGGACAACGACCTCCGAGGAGGAGAAGGTGAACTTTTGTTACCGCGCGCACGCGGAGGGTCTTTCAAAAAATCTTCCCTACGAAGTTTCTGCTTGGGCTTCTTTTCAGCGGCTTGCGAGCTCAGTCATTTTGGACCAGGTTTATAGGGCTTGGTAACAGTAGCTTTAATGGACGGCCGGATGGTAGTGGCGGTTAATCCTGTCATGGTCCAAGTCAGAGTTTCGGCATCTACTCGTGGTACTGGCGAGGCAACAACAGAACTAAATGTGCCAGATCGCAGGAGTGAAGGTTGGCGCGCATGGTAACGCCTCCGGGCTTCAATGAAGGAGAGTTTTTCCTTAACCCGGATCTCCTGGATCGCCTTCTCGTCCAAGTACCGCGGACAGTCGGCAAACGAAGCAGAATGAGACCCTTTACTATTAACGCAGACGGGGGCTGTTGAACAGGTACCTTCGTGTGAGGGCTGGCTACATGTTGCACAGATGTTAACGGCACTCTTACAGGAGACTTGCGTATGCCCAAAACGTTGGCATTTAAAACAACGCAGAAGTCTAGTAATATAAGTCCTCACAGAAATCCGTTCGTACCCTGCGGAAATGCTCGTGGGCAGATCGACGCCATCAAATGTAATAAACAGGGTAGGAGTGGGTACCAACACGCCGTCGCGTTTGGCCTGCACTCGATGGACCGCCGTCACCTTCTGGTCTGCAAGATATTCTACCAGGTCCTCGTCCGATATACCATCGAGGCTATGGGTGGTAATGACGCCTCGACAGGAATTCAATGTGCGGTGCTTCTCCACACGGATGGGATAGCCGTGGAGAAGCGTAGCGCGTAACAAGGTCTTACTTTGCTGATGGGATTTCGTTTGGGTTAATAAGGAACCATTCCGTAGACGAGTGCAGGACTGAACCGCACCAGCAGTAGCATCAATGCCCTTTTGAATGATGAAAGGGTTCACCTTCTCAAAACTTTGTCCTTCTTGGGTTCGTGAAATGACCAAAAAACAACCAGCTGTCGGTGGTGTCACTTCTGTTACATAAACTTTTCGGCGCTTGTTAGTATTAATGGACGAAGGGTGCTCCATAGCGAAATAAATCCTCCACCATTGCAACCGTCACCGACCTCGGGCTCTGACTTCTCGGGCGTTACCCCGGCTTGGGTGAGTGGCCTATCTATACCAGACTCACCCCAGGGTCACACCTCCCAGAACATAGACAGAGGGACCCAATCGCCGTCAGAAGTCAGCAGCTCATGCAATGGTCCCCCCCGCGGGATTGCAGTTGAACAGCGGATACGAACACATACCCTACATGACGACCCCGGGTGGTGGGGATGACGCCATTACCCACTCACCCAGCTGCGCACCCCGTGCGCGGGTATCCGTCAGGCTGTGTCCACGGAGGATTTAAATAAAAAGATAAAAGAAACTAAAACTGTGTGGGCGTTTCGCACGCAAGGTAGGCCGGCGAAGAAGTAAAATAGAGGCGTAAATGAATGAACGTGGGGCGAAATGCGCAGAAATAGAGGAGAAGAAAGAAACGATAGTGAGGTGCGGTATGAATTTGATGCAAAGAACGCACGAGAGCCTACCTTGTGTCCACCGGTCACGAGAAGAACCCACCTCGACCGGATGGGGGTGAGGGGATGAATGTGGCGATGATTGGCTCGGGAACCACCGGGTGCGCCAAAAACCCGTACTCACATAAGGTGAGCCCCTGAGGGGGAATTTGAATCTAATGCATACTTTACCATAAGAGCATTTTTATTTCATAAGACATCAAAATGCTGTAGTGTTACAAATAAAATTGGTAATGTAAAAATTGTTTGAAAATTTTGTAAAACATAACGTATTGAGAGAGGAGGTATACCTTAAATCATCATAAGCCATTTTTGCATATTTTTTTAATACTGTTATTCGATACATTCTTCTACTGTCTGCTTTAAACTCTAGTACATTGGAAACTGTTTCTTGTGTTACTTACCAACCGCTGTAGTTGCCTTCTGATAAGAAGTGTGTGAATCAGAGTTCTGCTTAGGTGTTGCAGTTGAACCCAACACCTCTACCAGCTTAGGATGTACACTTTCCACACGTTTTCTTTCCCCTCTCCTGTTTTGTAAGTCTCCACTTATTCATCGGCAGTATCTTTACGTGCCTTTCTATTCAGATTTTCATAACATGTCTTCAATTTAGGAGCACGCCATGGTGTTACTCCTAAAACAAAAGCATTTTATGAGCACAAAAGGCCACAACACATTAATCAGGAATATGCTACTTGTTTTAAGATGCAGGCTATTACTTCTAATGATTAAAAATTACCGCTTGTATCAGAAAACTTAGTGAAGTAAGTTAATGGGGTTGATGCTGTACTCCAACATTTTAATATGGGATTGCATCATGTGCTCCAATAGTTTTTCGTATTTACACTGCATACAAAAAGGAGGTTCTTTTATCGAGAAAAATTGTTTTGCACAATAAAACATTAATATATTTATGAAATGAAGTGCAGTAGCAAATATAATGCCATGATGTATACCTATTTTAAGTTGTTATTCTCTGCTTGTTAATGCAAACAATATCCGTTAAACCGAAGTTAACTACCCAGGGAACTGAGACAATTAAAATATTTCAAATAAAATTATAATTTTCTTGTAATTAGAATAACTTACCCGGACTGTTGTTAAATTGTGATGCCAACATTTTCCAAGTGGCATCCTTCTTCATTGTGATGCCATCAGTTTTCCTATTTTCCAAATTTTCCTTGTAATTACTTGCTAAATCTAACAACAATCAACTTCATATTTAGAAAAGTTGGCAGTTCTTTTAGTTTCCTCTATCGCACGTGCTGATTTTAACCAAAGGATAAACAACATACAAAAATGAAGCTGTATACTTCTGGGTGCATTCGGTTGAGCGCTTAGTATTTAAATCTGGAATGAACCGTGCACTCCACCAAGGTGAGCGATTGCCAACTAACCAAGATCACTTAAACAGCGGTAAATGATGATGATGATATGCGGCTTAAGGGCGCTAAACTGCTGAGGTCATCATCGCCCTTACAATGTAGAAAATATAAAGTCAAAAGATATAAACAGGTAAAAGAACCGCATAATTAAAAAACGGGACGTAAGCCCGCGATGTCCAAAAGGCTAAAAATAACAATAAGATAACAATAACAATAATGATAACAATAACAACAAGAATAACAATAACAATAAAATCAATAACAACAATAAAATCAATAACAACAACAATAACAATACAAATATCTGAAAAAACCAACACACTAAAAGCATAGGCAATAAACGATTAAAACGTGTCAAGAACTATGGAATGCGAGGGACATGAGCGCCATATGTCCACTGGGGAATAGAGTCCCCATAAAAACTGACAGAATAAAAGTAATAAGCTAAAAGACGCTCAACGCATTAAATGCGCAGATTAAAATCACTGTCATGAATAAAACGTAAAACACATTCCACAGCATGCGTGTCGTCTGCCAAAACGTTGGCTAAGCCAACAGGCAGACCTACACGAGCACGCAATGCAGCTAAAACCTGACACTCTGTTAAAATGTGACGCACCGTTAAGGGCACGTCACACTGCCCACAGAGTGGTGCGGGGTCACCACTGAGCAAATACCTATGACTAAAAACACAATGTCCAATTCGTAAGCGGGCTAAAAGTACCTCCTCCCGACGTGAAGAACGAGAAGAGGTACCCCAGATTAACGGGAGAGGCTTAACCTCCCGCAACTTGTTCCCCCGGAGGGCCGTCCACTCATCGCGCCAGCGCGAGAGGATGCGGCGACGTAAAAGAGCACACGAATCTGACGAGGGAACTACAGAGGTAAAAAATCTGGGTAATAAAATCGCCGATTTCGCAGCGGCGTCGGCAGACTCGTTACCTGAGATGCCCACATGACCTGGAATCCACATGAAGGAGACGCTGATGCCAGAGACACCGAGCGAGTGGAGCAGGTCATGTATGCGCTGTACGAGTGGGTGGTAATTGTACAGCGCATGAATAGCCTGAAGGGCACTCAGAGAGTCCGTACAAATAAAACAGTGCCGTAAGTCGTGCCGCCGAATGAATAAAACAGATTGATAAATGCTAAAAAGTTCGGCGGTAAAAATTGAACATTGTTGAGGTAAACGAAAAGTAAAACTCCGTACACCAAAAACAAAGGCACATCCTACTCCAACATCAGTCTTAGACCCATCAGTATATATAAAATGACAGTCCCCGAACTGCGCCTGTAGTTTTAAAAAGGCGGATCTAAGAACAGAAGCAGGGGTCGCATTTTTCGGCATCGACGTTAGCCCAAGGTGGATGTGGGCCTCAGCGCGCGACCATGGAGGAAAACGCGTTTCCCCTCGGGTAAGGGCCGGCGCTGGCGTAACGTCCAAATGCCGAAGTAGCAGTCGAAATCGAACCCCTGGGTGTGATGATGAGATGCGGTTTAAGGGCGCTAAACTACTAAGGTCATCAGCGCCCTTACAGTGTATAAAAGATAAAGTCAAAAGGATAAAATAACCGCATAATTAAAAAACGGGACAGAAACCCGCGATGTCTAAAAAGGCTAAAATAACAATAATATAACAATAACAATAATAATAACAACAATAACAACAATAATAACAATAACAACAATAAAAAAATAACAACAATATCAATAACAACAAAATAACAATACAAATATCTAAAAAACCAACACACTAAAATCATGGTCACTAACAGAATAAAACGTGTCAAGAACTGTAGAATGTAAGGAACATGAGCGCCTTATGTCTGGGGAGAAGGGCCCCATTAAACTAACAATATAAAATCAAACAGCTAAAAGGCGCTCAGCGCATCAAATGCGACGGCTAAAACCAATGTCAGTGATAAAACGTAAAAGACATTCTACAGCATGCGCGTCGTCTGCCAACACGTTGGCTAGGCCAACAGGCAGACCCACGCGAACGCGCAGTGGGGCTAAAACTTGACACTCGGTTAAAATGTGACGGACCGTTAAGGGCACGTCACACTGACCACACAGAGGTGCGGGATCACCACTTAACAGGTATCTATGTCTAAAAAGGCAATGTCCGATACGAAGGCGCGTTAAAAGTACCTCTTCCCGACGAGAAGCACGGGAAGAGGTAGCCCAGACTAGCGGAAGAGGTTTAACCTCCCGCAACTTGTTCCCCCGGAGGGCCGTCCACTCATCGCGCCAGCGCGAGAGGATGCGGCGACGTAAAATAACACACGAATCTGACGAGGGAACAACAGAAGTAAAAAATCTGGGTAATAAAATCGCCGATTTCGCAGCGGCGTCGGCCGACTCATTCCCTGAGATACCCACATGACCTGGAATCCACATAAAAGAGACGCTGATGCCAGAGGCACCTAGCGAATGGAGCAGGTCATGAATGCGCTGTACGAGGGGGTGGTAAGAGTACAGCGCGTTAATACTCTGAAGGGCACTCAGAGAGTCCGAACAAACAACACAACGCCGTAAGACATGCCGCTGAATGTATAAAACACATTGATAGATACTAAAAAGTTCGGCGGTATAAATCGAACATTGCCCGGGTAAACGAAAAGTAAAACTATGCGCACCTAAAACAAAGGCACATCCTGCTCCAACATCAGTCTTAGACCCATCAGTATAAATAAAATTACAGTCCCCGAATGTTGCCTGAAGTTCTAAAAATGCGGATCTAAGGACTGAAGCAGGGGTCTCATTCTTCGGCATCGACGTCAGCCCAAGGTGGATGTGGGCCTCAGCGCGCGACCATGGAGGAAAGCGTGTTTCCCCTCGGGTAAGGGCCGGCGCTGGCCTAACGTCCAAATGCCGAAGTAGCAGTCGAAATCGAACCCCTGGGGGGAGCAATGCAGAGGAGCTAACGAAATATTGTCGATCTAGCGAATCCTCGTAAAATACATCGAAGGACGGGTGGTTAGGCAAGCTTGAGAGCCGACAAGCATAGCTACATAAGAGCATCTCACGCCTGAAAGACAGCGGAGGCTCTGCAGCCTCAGCGTAAAGACTGGGCACGGGGCTAGTTGGAAAGGCCCCTGTAGCGACTCTAATACCACGATGATGAATGGGATTCAAACGACGTAACACAGATGGACGTGCCGACGAATAAACTATACACCCGTAATCAAGTTTGGATCGGACCAAAGAGCGATAAAGGCGAAGGACGGTCCGATCAGCTCCCCAGGATGTGCCACTTAAAACACGTAAACGATTAAGAGAACGGTCACACTTTGCTTTTAAAAAGGAAACGTGCGAGGTCCAACACAACTTCCTGTCAAAAATCAACCCCAAAAATTTCGCCTCGTCTGCAAACGGAAGTATCCCTGGCCCAAGATGGAGGGCGGAGGGAAATACTTCCGGCGCCAGAAGTTGATGCAGACGGATTTCTCGGCGGAGAAATTAAAGCCGTTGGCGTTACTCCAGGCGTAGAGACGGTCGATACAGCTCTGGAGACGGCGTTCGAGTAGACAGGTCCGCCGTGAACTGCAATAAATAGCGAAATCGTCAACAAAAAGGGACGATGAAATGCCAGGTGGAATACAATCAACAATGGGGTTGATAGCAATCGCAAAAAGTGTGACACTGAGTACAGAGCCCTGCGGTACTCCGTTCTCTTGAATAAAACGACGAGATAAAACCGAGTCCACACGTATACGAAAGACGCGGTCCGTCATAAACTCCCGAAGAAATATGGGAAGACGACCGCGGATATTCCAATCGTGAAGTGTACGTAAAATGCCGCCCCTCCAACAAGTGTCATAAGCTTTCTCCAGGTCAAAAAATACAGCCACGGTTTGACACTTTCTCAGAAATCCATTCATAATATGCGTCGACAAGGACACCAGATGGTCGACGGTAGAGCGAGAGCGACGAAACCCGCACTGAGCGTTCGCTAGAAGTTTCTGAGACTCAAGCCACCATGTCAACCGCCCGTTGATCATGCGCTCCATCACCTTACAAATGCAACTGGTGAGAGAGATAGGGCGGTAGCTGGAAGGTAGTTGGCGATCCTTCCCAGGCTTAAGTATAGGGACAATGGTGGCTTCGCGCCAAACGGAAGGAAAAATGCCGTCTTGCCAAATACGGTTATAGACCTGTAAGAGAAATAGTTTACTGTCGGCTGAAAGGTTCTTTAACATCAGGACATGAATGCCGTCCGGCCCGGGAGCGGAGTGCCGAGAGCAATGAAGAGCGTGCTCCAGCTCCCTCATTGTGAATAGTTCGTTATAGCATTCATCATTAGCAGACCGAAAAGTATATGATGCGGAATCCTGCCGGTCTTTAATAGAGCGAAAGCCGGCGGAATAATGGTCTGAACTGGAAACCGCCTCAAAGGCAGAACCCAGAGTGTTAGCGATGGCAGCCGGATCCACTATGGTGGCATTAGAAACCTGAAGGCCAGAAACAGTACAATGTGACACTTTACCTGAGAAGCGACGAAGTTTATCCCAAACAACGGATGAAGGCGTAAAACGATTAAAAGACTCAACAAAACGCCCCCAAGATGCCTTCTTGCTATCCTGAATGATGCGACGAGCCCTGGCTCGCGATTGTTTAAAAGTCACCAAATTATCAAGTGTAGGGTGTCGCCGAAACACCCTAAGTGCAGTCCTACGGGCACGAACGGCGTCCCGACAATCCTCGTTCCACCACGGAACAGGTGGCCGCCGAGGTTGGGAGGATGAACGGGGTATTGCGCGTTCGGCGGCAGAGAAAATAACAGACGTAAGGTGCTGCACTAGTTGGTGAATGTCGGAGAAGGGCTGGTCGTCAAAATGCACGAGGCTGGAATACAAGCTCCAATCGGCTTTTGCGAATATCCAGGTAGGTACTCTGGAATGCTGTACGTGGTGCGACAGAAGAGAAACGATGCAGGGGTAATGGTCGCTGGAGTAGGTGTCAGCGACGACGTTCCACTGAAGACGACGTGCAAGCTGGAGTGAGCAAATTGCAAGGTCCAGGTGAGAAAATGTACCAGAAGAATCAGAAATAAAAGTAGGTGCACCTGTATTGAGGATGGAAAGATTGAACTGATAAAAAATGTCGGAAAGAAGAGTTCCCCTCGCACAAGCCCTTGGCGAACCCCATAGTGGGTGATGGGCATTCAAATCTCCCAACAGAAGAAATGGTGTTGGGAGAGCGGACAGGAGAGATCGAATGTCCGCGGGAGCGAGGGGAGACGATGGAGGTGTATACACAGAACAAACAGAAAAGAAAAAACCGGGTAACTGCAGTCTAATGGCAACAGCTTGCAAGTCGGATGTAAGTGTGACAGGTGTAAAATGAACGTCGTTACGCACTAAGAACATGACACCTCCATGAGCAGGAGTACCCTCCTCCGGTTCAAGGTCGCAGCGAACCGGATAAACAGCGGTAAATGATGGTGCACCGGTGTATAGAGTTTTTCCTCTTAGCATTTAGCTAAACATTCCATAAGGGTTTAACAAAATGGTGCACATGATCAGGCACATAATTCAACATTTGAAACATCTTATTAAAGAAGCGCCTCAGCAACATTACAATTCAAGACAATCATATATTTTTCATTAATAAGACAAACTGGATGTACAGATGCTTAATATGGAGCTCAGCCTCAAATACACAAGAAGAGGATTTAAACACCACAAAACTGGGTGCAACAAATAATAGCGAATGTCCCATGGTATGATGATGATGATGCTGAGATGCGGTTTAAGGGCGCTAAACTACTAAGGTCATCAGCGCCCTTACAATGTATAAAATATAAAGTCAAAAATATAATAGAACCGCATAAATAAAAACGGGACTAAAACCCGCGATATCCAAAACTAAAAACAATACAACAATCCCAAAAACCAACACACTACAAGCATAGGCAATAAAAGAGTAAAACGTGTCAAGAACTGTAGAATGCGAGGGACATGAGCGCCATATGTCCACTGGGGAGTAGAGTCCCCATTAAAACACACAGTATAAAATTGCAAAGCTAAAGGGCGCTCAACGCATCAAATGCGCAGATTAAATTCACAGTCACGAATAAAACGTAAAACACACTCTACAGCACGCGCATCGTCTGCCAAAACGTTGGCTAGACAAACAGGCAGACTCACACGAACACGCAATGCAGCTAAAACCTGACACTCCTCTAAAACCTGATGATGATGAGAATGGGTTTAAGGGCGCTCAACTGTAAGGGTTATTAGCGCCCTTTCTATGTGTAAAATATAAATGCAAAAGTCAAAAATGTAAAAAAAACCACACAAAACGCTTGGACAAAAACACTAAAAAACACAACAGACCAAATACTAAGATCTACACCTTAAAATCTTGGTCAACAAGAGAATAAAACAACGAGTCAAGAACTGTAGAATGCGAGGGACACGAGCGCCAGATGTCCACTGGGGAGGAGTGTCCCCATTAAAAGATAATGTAAAATCAAACAGCTAAAAGGCGCTCAGCGCATCAAATGCGACGGCTAAAACCAATGTCAGTGATAAAACGTAAAAGACATTCTACAGCACGCGCGTCGTCTGCCAAAACGTTGGCTAGGGCAACAGGCAGACCGACGCAAACGCGCAGTGGAGCTAAAACTTGACACTCAGTTAAAATGTGACAGACCGTTAATGGCATAGCACACTGACCACACAGAGGTGCGGGATCACCACTAAGCAGGTATCTATGACTAAAAAGGCAATGTCCGATTCGTAGACGAGCTAAAATCACCTCTTCCCGACGAGAAGAACGAGAAGAGGTGCACCAGATTAACGGGAGAGGTTTAACCTCCCGCAATTTGTTCCCCCGGAGGGCCGACCACTCATCGCGCCAGCGCGAGAGGATGCGGTGACGTAACAAAACACTAAAATCAGACGAGGGAACAACGGTTGTAAAAAATCTGGAGGATAAAATCGCCGATTTGGCAGCGGCGTCGGCAGACTCGTTCCCTGAGATGCCCACATGACCTGGAATCCACACGAAAGACACGCTGATGCCAGAAGCACCAAGCGAGTGGAGCAGGTCATGAATGCGCTGTACGAGGGGGTGGTAACTGTACAGCGTGTTAATACTCTGAAGGGCACTTAGAGAGTCCGAACAAACAACACAACGCCGTAAGACGTGCACGCTGAATGTATAAAACACATTGATAGATACTAAAAAGTTCGGCGGTATAAATCGAACATTGCCCGGGTAAACGAAAAGTAAAACTATGCGCACCTAAAACAAAGGCACAGCATACTCCAACATCAGTCTTAGACCCATTAGTATAAATAAAATGACAGTCTCCGAATGTTGCCTGAAGTTCTAAAAATGCGGATCTAAGGACTCAAGCAGGGGTCTCATTCTTCGGCATCAACGTTAACCCACGGTGACAGTGGGTCTAAGCGCGCGACCAAGGAGGAAAACGCGTTTCACCCCGAGGAAGGGCCGGCGCTGGCGTAACGTCCAAATGCCGAAGGAGCTGTCGAAATCGAACCCCTGGAGGGAGCAATGCAGAGGAGCTAATCAAATAGTGGCGATCAAGCGACTCCTCGAAAAATATCTCGAAAGACGGGTGGTCAGGCAAGCTTGAGAGTCGACAAGCATAGCTGCACAAAAGCATCTCACGCCGGAAGGACAGCGGAGGCTCTGCAGCTTCTGCGTAAAGACTGGGTACAGGGCTAGTTGGAAAGGCCCCTGAAGCGACTCTTATGCCACAATGGTGAACGGCATTCAATCGACGTAACACAGATGGACGTGCCGACAAATAAACAATACACCCGTAATCAAGCTTGGATCGGACCAAAGAGCGATAAAGGCGAAGAAGTGATTATGATGATGATGATATGCGGCTTAAGGGCGCTAAACTGCGGAGGTCATTAGCGCCCTTACAATGTATAAAATATAAAGTCAAAATATAAAAGAACCGCATAATTAAAAAACGGGACGTAACCCGCGAGATCCAAAAGGCTAATAATAACAATAAGATAACAATAACAATAACAATAATAATAACAATAACAATAACAATAACAACAATAGTAACAAGAATATCAATAACAACAATAATATCAATTCAAATATCTGAAAAAACCAACACACTAAAACATAGGCAATAAACGATTAAAACGTGTCAAGAACTGTAGAATGCGAGGGACATGAGCGCCATATGTCCACTGGGAATTAATGATGATGATATGCGGTTTAAGGGCGCTAAACTGCTGCGGTCATCAGCGCCCTTACAATTTGTAAAATATGAGGTCAAAATATAAAAGACAGGTAAAAAACCGCATAATTAAAAAACGGGACACAAACCCGCGATGTCAAAAAAGTTAAAAACAACAATAGAATAACAATAACAATAACAACAATAACAATAAAAACAATAACAATAATAACAATAACAATAATAACAATAAATATATCTGAAAAACTAACACACTAAAATCATGGTCACTAAAAGAATAAAACGTGTCAAGAACTGTAGATGATGATGATATGCGGTTTAAGGGCGCTAAACTGCTATTGTCATCAGCACCCTTACAGTGTATAAAAGATAAGGTCAAAATATAAAACAGGTAAAAGAACCGCATATTTAAAAACGGGACCCAAACCCGCGATGATCAAAAAGCTAAAACTAACAATATAACAATAACAAATAAAACAATAACAATAACAACAATAACAATAAAAACAATAATAACAATAACAACAATAAGAACAAGACAAAGATCTGAAAAACAACACACTAAAAGCATAGGCGTGGCGGCGCCGTGGCCGAGTGGTTAGACCGCTCGCCTCCCATCTAGGCGGCCCGGGTTCAATCCCAGGGATCTACATGTGGGATTTGTGGTGGACGAAGCGGCGTCTGGGCGGGTTTTCTCCGGGTTCTCCGGTTTCCCCCGCCATTCATTCCACCAACTGCTCCATCATCACCTTTCCTTTCATCCATTTCACGAACATTTCGTTTCATCTACTTCCTTCATCCCATACCAGGCATTGGGCTGATCACCCATCCTGGATGCTCTGTCTGATCCATGAGTATCTGCTCCTCGACGGGCCTCTGACCCCAGGCACCCGCTTGTAAGTCCTGGGGGGTGTAAGTCCTACATAAGAGGAGGGTAAACAGATAATGAATGAATGAATAAAAGCATAGGCAGTAAAGGATTAAAACGTGTCAGGAACTGTACAATGCGAGGGACATGAGCGCCATATGTCCACTGGGGATAAGAGTTCCCATAAAAAACCGACAGGATAAAAGTACGAAGCTAACAGACGCCCAACGCATTAAATGCGCAGATTAAAATCACTGTCATGAATAAAACGTAAAACACATTCCACAGCATGCGTGTCGTCTGCCAAAACGTTGGCTAGGCCAACAGGCAGACCCACACGAGCACGCAATGCAGCTAAAACCTGACACTCTGTTAAAATGTGACGCACGTTAAGGGCACGTCACACTGCCCACAGAGTGGCGTGGGGTTACCACTCAGCAAATACTTATGACTAAAAATGCAATGTCCGATACGAAGGCGTGTTAAAATTACCTCTTCCCGACGAGAAGCACGGGAAGAGGTAGCCCAGACCAACGGGAGAGGCTTAACCTCCCGCAACTTGTTCCCCCGGAGGGCCGTCCACTCATCGCTCCAAAGCGAGAGGATGCGGCGACGTAAAACAATAAACAAATCTGACGAGGGAACAACAGAGGTAAAACGTCTGGGTGATAAAATCGCCGACTTGGCAGCGACATCGGCACACTCATTACCTGAGATGCCCACATGACCTGGAATCCACAAGGAGGAGACGCTGATGCCAGAGACATCAAGCGAGTGGAGCAGGTCATGAATGCGCTGTACGAGCGGGTGGTAACTGTACAGCGAGCTAATACTTTGAAGAGCACTCAGGGAGTCGGAACAAATAAAACAGTGCCGTAAGTCGTGCCGCTGAATATATAAAAGAGACTGATAAATGCTAAAAAGTTCGGCGGTAAAAATCGAACATTGCTCTGGTAAACGAAAGGTAAAACTATTTCCACCACAAAAAAGGCACATCCTACTCCTGCATCAGTCTTAGATCCATCAGTAAAGATAAAAGGCAAGTCCCCGAATTGCGACTGAAGTTCTAAAAACGCTGATCTAAAGACTGAAGAAGGGGTCTCATTCTTCGGCATTGACGATAACCCAAGGTGACAGAGGGCCTCAGCGCGCGACCATGGAGGAAAACGCGTTTCCCCCCTTGCAAGGGCCGGCGCTGGCGTAACGTCCAAATGCCGAAGTAGCAGTCGAAATCGAACCCCTGGAGGGAGCAATGCAGAGGAGCTAACTAAATATTGCCGGTCAAGTGAATCCTCGAAAAATGCCGCGAAAGACGGGTGGTCAGGCAAGCTTGAGAGTCGACAGGCATAGCTGCACAAGAGCATTTCACGCCTGGAGGACAGCGGAGGCTCTGCAGCTTCAGCATAAAGACTGGGCACGGGGCTAGTTGGAAAGGCCCCTGTAGCGACCCTAAGACCACGATGATGAATGGGATTCAAACGACGTAACACAGATGGACGTGCCGACGAATAAACAAAACACCCGTAATCAAGTTTGGATCGGACCAAAGAGCGATAAAGGCGAAGAAGGACGGTCCGATCAGCTCCCCAGGATGTGCCACTTAAAACACGTAAAAGATTAAGAGAACGGTCACACTTTGCTTTTAAAAAGGAAACGTGCGAGGTCCAACACAACTTCCTATCAAAAATCAACCCCAAAAATTTCGCCTCGTCTGCAAACGGAAGTATCCCTGGCCCAAGATGGAGAGAGGGCGGAGGGAAATACTTCCGGCGCCAGAAGTTGATGCAGACGGATTTCTCGGCGGAGAAATTAAAGCCGTTGGCGTTACTCCAGGCGTAGAGACGGTCGATACAGCTCTGGAGACGGCGTTCGAGTAGACAGGTCCGCCGTGAACTGCAATAAATAGCGAAATCGTCAACAAAAAGGGACGATGAAATGCCAGGTGGAATACAATCAACAATGGGGTTGATAGCAATCGCAAAAAGTGTGACACTGAGTACAGAGCCCTGCGGCACTCCGTTCTCTTGAATAAAACGACGAGATAAAACCGAGCCCACACGTACACGAAAGACGCGGTCCGTCATAAACTCCCGAAGAAATATGGGAAGACGACCGCGGATATTCCAATCGTGAAGTGTACGTAAAATGCCGCCCCTCCAACAAGTGTCATAAGCTTTCTCCAGGTCAAAAAATACAGCCACGGTTTGACACTTTCTCAGAAATCCATTCATAATATGCGTCGACAAGGACACCAGATGGTCGACGGTAGAGCGATAGCGACGAAACCCGCACTGAGCGTTCGCTAGAAGTTTCTGAGACTCAAGCCACCATGTCAACCGCCCGTTGACCATGCGCTCCATCACCTTACAAATGCAACTGGTGAGGGAGATAGGGCGGTAGCTGGAAGGTAGTTGGCGATCCTTCCCAGGATTAAGTATAGGGACAATGGTGGCTTCGCGCCGAACGGAAGGAAAAATGCCGTCTTGCCAAATACGGTTATAGACCTGTAAGAGAAATAGTTTACTGTCGGCTGAAAGGTTCTTTAACATCAGGACATGAATGCCGTCCGGCCCGGGAGCGGAGTGCCGAGAGCAATGAAGAGCGTGCTCCAGCTCCCTCATTGTGAATAGTTCGTTATAGCATTCATCATTAATCGACCGAAAAGTATATGATGCGGAATCCTGCCGGTCTTTAATAGAGCGAAAGCCGGCGGAATAATGGTCTGAACTGGAAACCGCCTCAAAGGCAGAACCCAGAGTGTTAGCGATGGCAGCCGGATCCACTATGGTGGCATTAGAAACCTGAAGGCCAGAAACAGTACAATGTGACACTTTACCTGAGAAGCGACGAAGTTTATCCCAAACAACGGATGAAGGCGTAAAACGATTAAAAGACTCGACAAAACGAGCCCAAGATGCCTTCTTGCTATCCTGAATAATGCGACGAGCCCTGGCGCGCGATTGTTTAAAAGTCACCAAATTATCAAGTGTAGGGTGGCGCCGAAACACCCTAAGTGCAGTCCTACGGGCACGAACGGCGTCCCGACAATCCTCGTTCCACCACGGAACAGGTGGCCGCCGAGGTTGGGAGGATGAACTGGGTATTGCACGTTCGGCGGCTGAGAAAATAATAGACGTAAGGTGCTGCACTAGTTGATTAATGTCGGAAAAGGGTTGGTCGTCAAAATGCACGAGGCTGGAATACAAGCACCAGTCGGCTTTTGCGAATATCCAGGTAGGTACTCTGGAATGCTGTACGTGGTGCGACAGAAGAGAAACGATGCAGGGGAAATGGTCGCTGGAGTAGGTGTCAGCGACGACGTTCCACTGAAGGCGACGTGCAAGCTGGATTGAGCAAAGTGCAAGGTCCAGGTGAGAGAAAGTACCAAAAGAATCAGAAATAAAAGTAGGTGCACCTGTATTGAGGATGGAAAGATTGAACTGATAAAAAATGTCGGAAAGAAGAGTTCCCCTCGCACAAGCCCTTGGCGAACCCCATAGTGGGTGATGGGCATTAAAATCTCCCAACAGAAGAAATGGTGTTGGGAGAGCGGACAGGAGAGCTCGAATGTCCGCGGGAGCGAGGGAGACGATGGAGGTGAATATACAGAGCAAACAGAAAACAAAAAGCCGGGTAAGTGAAGGCGAACGGCAACAGCTTGCAAGTCGGATGTAAGTGTGATAGGTGTAAAATGAACGTCGTTAGGCACTAAGAACATGACACCTCCATGAGCAGGAGTACCCTCCTCCGGTTCAAGGTCGTAGCGAACCGGAGTATATCCTCGGAGATCAAAAGGATCGTGAGGGCGAAGCTTAGTCTCCTGCAAACATACGACCATAGGCGAATGGGAACGCAATAAAAGTTGCAGTTCCGCCCTATGCGATCGTACACCACGTACATTCCAGGTCAGGATAGCCATTAAGAATAAGGGGATAAACTTTCTATTTAGAAGGGCGGCTTAAAATTACCTTTTGTTTAACCTTTGGGCTTGGGCTTTTGGTATGGAGTTGGTCAGACTCCATAGCGTCCTCGGAGGGAGGGCCCACGCGCTCAGTGCCAGAAACCGATTCAAGCGCCGTGAATCGGTTCTGGGTGGCGATGGGTGAAGGGTGCCGCTGAGCGCGGCTTGTCCCAAGACCATCCTGGGACAGCGACCTCCGAGGAGGAGAAGGTGAACTTTTGTTACCGCGCGCACGCGGAGGGTCTTTCAAAAAATCTTCCCTACGAAGTTTCTGCTTGGGCTTCTTTTCAACGGCTTGCGACTTCATTGACTTGGGACCAGGTTTATACGGCTTGGTAACTGTAGCCTTAATAGACGGCCGGATGGTAGTGGCGGTTAATCCAGTCAAGGTCTAGGTCTGAGTTTCGGCATCTACTCGTGGTACTGGCGAGGCAACAACAGAACTAAATGTGCCAGATCGCAGGAGTGAAGGTTGGCGCGCATGGAAACGCCTCCGGGCTTCAGCGAAGGAGAGTTTTTCCTTTACCCGGATCTCCTGGATCGCCTTCTCGTCCAAATACCGCGGACAGTCGGCAAACGAAGCAGAATGTGACCCTTTACAATTAACGCAGACGGGGGCTGTTGAACAGGTACCTTCGTGTGAGGGCTGGCTACATGTTGCACAGATGTTAACGGCACTCTTACAGGAGACTTGCGTATGCCCAAAACGTTGGCATTTAAAACAACGCATGCTCGTGGGCAGATCGACGCCATCAAATGTAATAAACAGGGTACGAGTGGGTACCAATACGCCGTCGCGTTTGGCCTGCACTCGATGCACTGCAGTGACCTTTTGATCAGACAGATATTCTACGGGATCCTCGTCCGATATACCATCGAGGCTATGGGTGGTAACGACGCACCGACAGGAGTTCAATGTGCGGTGCCTCTCAACACGGATGGGGTAACCGTGGAGAAGCGTAGCGCGCAACAAGGTCTTACTTTGCTGATCGGACTTAGTTTGTGCCAATAAGGAACCATTCCGTAGACGAGTGCATGATTGAACCGCACCAGCAATAGCATCTATGCCCTTCTGAATTATAAAAGGGTTCACCTTCTCAAAGTTTTGTCCTTCTTCTGTTCTCGAAATGACCAAGTAACAACCAGATGACGGCGGTGCTACTTCTGTTACAATAACTTTTCGGCGCTTGTTTGTATTAATGGAGGAAGTGTGCTCCATAGCGAGATAAATCCTGCACCATTGCAACCGTCTCCGACCTCGGGCTCTGACTTCTCGGGCGTTACCCCGTCTTGGGTGAGTGGCCTATCTATACCAGACTCACCCCAGGGTCACACCTCCCAGAACATAGACAGAGGGACCCAATCGCCGTCAGAAGTCAGCAGCTCATGCAATGGCCCCCCCGCGGGACTGCAGTTGAACAGCGGATACGACCACAAACCCTACATGACGACCCCGGGTGGTGGGGATGACGCCATTACCCACTCACCCAGCTGCGCACGCGGTGCGCGGGTATCCGTCAGGCCGTGTCCACGGAGGATTTAAATAAAAAGATAAAAGAAACTAAAACTGTGTGGGCGTTTCGCACGCAAGGTAGGCCGGCGGGGAAGAAAAAGAGTTATGCGAATGTCGTGGTGCGAAATGGCCGGAAAGTGATACGGGAAGAAAGAAACGATGGTGAGGTGCGGTATGAAGGGAATGCAAAGAACGCACGAGAGCCTACTTTGGGTCCAGCGGTCACTGGAAGAACCCACCTCGACCGGATTGGGGTGAGGGGATGAATATGGCGATGATTGGCTCGGGAACCCCCGGGTGCGCCAAAAACCCGTACTCACATAAGGTGAGCCCCTGAGGGGAAGAACTGTAGAATGCAAGGAACATGAGCGCCTTATGTCTGGGGAGAAGGGCCCCATTAAAACTAACAATATAAAATCAAACAGCTAAAAGGCGCTCAGCGCATCAAATGCGACGGCTAAAACCAATGTCAGTGATAAAACGTAAAAGACATTCTACAGCATTCGCGTCGTCTGCCAACACGTTGGCTAGGCCAACAGGCAGACCCACGCGAACGCGCAGTGGAGCTAAAACTTGACACTCGGTTAAAATGTGACGGACCGTTAAGGGCACGTCACACTGACCACACAGAGGTGCGGGATCACCACTTAACAGGTATCTATGACTAAAAAGGCAATGTCCGATACGAAGGCGTGTTAAAAGTACCTCTTCCCGACGAGAAGCACGTGAAGATGTAGCCCAGACTAGCGGAAGAGGTTTAACCTCCCGCAACTTGTTCCCCCGGAGGGCCGTCCACTCATCGCGCCATCGCGAGAGGATGCGGCGACGTAAAATAACACACGAATCTGACGAGGGAACAACAGAGGTAAAAAATCTGGGTAATAAAATCGCCGATTTCGCAGCGGCGTCGGCAGACTCATTACCTGAGATGCCCACATGACCTGGAATCCACATGAAGGACACGCTGATGCCAGTGACACCAAGCGAGTGGAGCAGGTCATGTATGCGCTGTACAAGCGGGTGGTAATGGTACAGCGCAGTAATAGTCTGAAGGGCACTCAGAGAGTCCGAACAAACAACACAACGCCGTAAGACATGCCGCTGAATGTATAAAACACATTGATAGATACTAAAAAGTTCGGCGGTATAAATCGAACATTGCCCGGGTAAACGAAAAGTAAAACTATGCGCACCTAAAACAAAGGCACATCCTACTCCAACATCAGTCTTAGACCCATCAGTATAAATAAAATGACAGTCTCCGAATGTTGCCTGAAATGCTAAAAATGCGGATCTAAGGACTGAAGCAGGGGTCTCATTCTTCGGCATCGACGTTAGCCCAAGGTGGATGTGGGCCTCAGCGCGCGACCATGGAGGCAAGCGCGTTTCCCCTCGGGTAAGGGCCGGCGCTGGCCTAACGTCCAAATGCCGAAGTAGCAGTCGAAATCGAACCCCTGGAGGGAGCAATGCAGAGGAGCTAACGAAATATTGGCGATCAAGCGAATCCTCGTAAAATACATCGAAGGACGGGTGGTGAGGCAAGCTTGAGAGTCGACAAGCATAGCTGCACAAAAGCATCTCACGCCGGAAGGACAGCGGAGGCTCTGCAGCTTCTGCGTATGATGATGATGATGATGATGATATACGGTTTAAGGGCGCTAAACTGCTATGGTCATCAGCGCCCTTACAATGTATAAAAGATAGGGTCAAAATATAAAACAGGTAAAAGAACAGCATATTTAAAAACGGGACACAAACCCGCGATGTTCAAGAAGCTAAAACTAACAATAATATAACAATAACAACAATAACAACAATAACAATAACAACAATAACAATAACAACAATAAGAACTATACAAATTCTGAAAAACCAACACACTAAAAGCATAGGCAGTAAAGAATTAAAACGTGTCAGAAACTGTAGAATGCGAGGGCATGAGCGCCATATGTCCACTGGGGATAAGAGTTCCCATAAAAACAGACAGGATAAAAGTACGAAGCTAACAGACGCCCAACGCATTAAATGCGCAGATTAAAATCACTGTCGTGAATAAAACGTAAAACACATTCCACAGCATGCGTGTCGTCTGCCAAAACGTTGGCTAGGCCAACAGGCAGACCCACACGAGCACGCAATGCAGCTAAAACCTGACACTCTGTTAAAATGTGACGCACCATTAAGGGCACGTCACACTGCCCACAGAGTGGTGCGGGGTCACCACAGAGCAAATACCTATGACTAAAAACACAATGTCCAATCCGTAGACGAGCTAAAATTACCTCTTCCCGACGACAAGAACGAGAAGAGGTACCCCAGATCAACGGGAAAGGCTTAACCTCCAGCAACTTGTTCCCCCGGAGGGCCCTCCACTCATCGCGACAGCGCGAGAGGATGCGGCGACGTAAAACAACACACGAATCTGACGAGGGAACAACACAGGTAAAAAATCTGGGTAATAAAATCGCCGATTTGGCAGCGGCGTCGGCAGACTCATTACCTGAGATGCCCACATGACCTGGAATCCACATGAAGGACACGCTGATGCCAGAGACACCAAGCGAGTGGAGCAGGTCATGTATGCGCTGTACGAGTGGGTGGTAATTGTACAGCGCAGTAATACTCTGAAGGGCACTCAGAGAGTCCGTACAAATAAAACAGTGCCGTAAGTCGTGCCGCTGAATGTATAAAACGGATTGATATATGCTAAAAAGTTCGGAGGTAAAAATTGAACATTGTCGAGGTAAACGAAAAGTAAAACTCTGTACACCAAAAACAAAGGCACATCCTACTCCAACATCAGTCTTAGACCCATCAGTATATATAAAATGACAGTCCCCGAACTGCGCTTGTAGTTCTAAAAAGGCGGATCTAAGAACAGAAGCAGGGTTCGCATTTTTCGGCATCGACGTTAGCCCAAGGTGGATATGGGCCTCAGCACGCGACCATGGAGGAAAGCGCGTTTCCCCTCGGGTAAGGGCCGGCGCTGGCGTAACGTCCAAATGCCGAAGTAGCAGTCGAAATCGAACCCCTGGAGGGAGCAATGCAGAGGAGCTAACGAAATATTGGCGATCAAGCGAATCCTCGTAAAATACATCGAAGGACGGGTGGTTAGGCAAGCTTGAGAGCCGACAAGCATAGCTGCACAAAAGCATCTCACGCCGGAAGGACAGCGGAGGCTCTGCAGCTTCTGCGTACAGACTGGGTACAGGGCTAGTTGGAAAGGCCCCTGTAGCGACTCTTATGCCACGATGGTGAATGGCATTCAATCGACGTAACACAGATGGACGTGCCGACGAATAAACAATACACCCGTAATCACGCTTGGATCGGACCAAAGAGCGATAAAGGCGAAGAAGGATGGTCCGATCAGCTCTCCAGGATGTGCCACTTAAAACACGTAAAATATTAAGAAAACGGTCACACTTTGGTTTTAAAAAGGAAACGTGCAAGGTCCAACACAACTTTCTATCAAAAATCAACCCCAAAAATTTCGCCTCGTCTGCAAACGGAAGTATCCCTGGCCCAAGATGGAGAGAGGGCGGAGGGAAATACTTCCGGCGCCAGAAGTTGATGCAGACGGATTTCTCGGCGGAGAAATTAAAGCCGTTGGCGTTACTCCAGGCGTAGAGACGGTCGATACAGCTCTGGAGACGGCGTTCGAGTAGACATGTCCGCCGTGAACTACAATAAATGGCAAAATCATCAACAAAAAGGGACGATGAAATGCCAGGTGGAATACAATCAACAATGGGGTTGATAGCAATCGCAAAAAGTGTGACACTGAGTACAGAGCCCTGCGGTACTCCGTTCTCTTGAATAAAACGACTAGATAAAACCGAGCCCACACGTACACGAAAGACGCGGTCCGTCATGAACTCCCGAAGAAATATGGGAAGACGACCGCGGATATTTCATGCATGAAGTGTACGTAAAATGCCGCCCCTCCAACAAGTGTCATAAGCTTTCTCCAGGTCAAAAAACACAGCCACGGTTTGACACTTTCTCAGAAACCCATTCATAACATGCGTCGACAGGGACACCAGATGGTCGACGGTAGAGCGATAGCGACGAAATCCGCACTAAGCGTACGCTAAAAGTTTCTGAGACTCAAGCCACCATGTCAACCGCCCGTTGATCATGCGCTCCATCACCTTGCAAATGCAACTGGTGAGGGAGATAGGGCGGTAGCTGGAAGGTAGTTGGCGATCCTTCCCAGGCTTAAGTATAGGGACAATGGTGGCTTCGCGCCAAACGGAAGGAAAAATGCCGTCTTGCCAAATACGGTTATAGACCTGTAAGAGAAATAGTTTACTGTCGGCTGAAAGGTGCTTTAACATCAGGACATGAATGCCGTCCGGCCCGGGAGCGGAGTGCCGAGAGCAATGAAGAGCGTGCTCCAGCTCCCTCAGTGTGAAAAGTTCATTATAACACTCAATATTAGCAGATCGAAAATTAAAGGTGTCGGAATCCAGCCGGTCTTTGATAGAGCGAAAGCCGGCGGAATAATGGTCTGAACTGGAAACCGCCTCAAAGGCAGAACCCAGAGTGTTATGATGATGATGATGATGATGATATGCGGTTTAAGGGCGCTAAACTGCTACGGTCATCAGCGCCCTTACAATGTATAAAAGATAAGGTCACAATATAAAACAAGTAAAAAACCGCATAGTTAAAAACGGGACACAAACCCGCGATGTTCAAAAAGCTAAAACTAACAACAGAACAATAACAAAATAACAATAACAACAATAACTATAACAATAACAACAATAATAACAAGAACAACAAGAATAACAATAACAATACAAAGTTCTGAAAAATCAACACACTAAAAGCAAGGGCAAGAAACGATTAAAACGTGTCAGGAACTGTAGAATGCGAGGGACATGAGCGCCAAATGTCCACTGGGGATAAGAGTTCCCATAAAAACAGACAGAATAAAAGTACTAAGCCAACAGGCGCCCAACGCATTAAATGCGCAGATTAAAATCACTGTCATGAATAAAACGTAAAACACATTCTACAGCACGCGTGTCGTCTGCCAAAACGTTGGCTAGGCCAACAGGCAGACCCACACGAGCACGCAATGCAGCTAAAACCTGACACTCTGTTAAAATGTGACGCACCGTTAAGGGCACGACACACTGCCCACAGAGTGGTGCGGGGTCACCACTGAGCAAATACCTATGACTAAAAACACAATGTCCAATCCGTAGACGAGCTAAAATTACCTCTTCCCGACGACAAGAACGAGAAGAGGTATCCCAGATCAACGGGAAAGGCTTAACTTCCCGCAATTTGTTCCCCCGGAGGGCCGTCCACTCATCGCGCCAGCGCGAGAGGATGCGGCGACGTAAAATAATACACGAATCAGACGAGGGAACAACAGAAGTAAAAAATCTGGGTAATAAAATCGCCGATTTCGCAGCGGCGTCGGCAGACTCATTCCCTGAGATGCCCACATGACCTGGAATCCACATGAAGGACACGCTGATGCCAGAGACACCAAGCGAGTGGAGCAGGTCATGTATGCGCTGTACAAGCGGGTGGTAATGGTACAGCGCAGTAATAGTCTGAAGGGCACTCAGAGAGTCCGTACAAATAAAACAGTGCTGTAAGGCGTGCCGCTGAATGTATAAAATAGATTGATAAATGCTAAAAAGTTCGGCGGTAAAAATTGAACATTGTGCAGGTAAACGAAACTTAAAACTACAGTGACCAGAAACAAAGGCACATCCAACTCCAGCTTCAGTCTTAGATCCATCGGTAAAGATAAAATGGAAGTCCCCGAATTGAGCCCGTACTTCTAAAAAAGCCGATCTAAAGACTGAAGCAGGGGTCTCAGTCTTCGACATTGACGTTAGCCCAAGGTGACAGTGGGCCTCAGCGCGGGACCATGGAGGAAAACGCGTTTCCCCCCGTGGAAGGGCCGGCGCTGGCGTAACGTCCAAATGCCGAAGTAGCAGTCGAAATCGAACCCCTGGAGGGAGCAATGCAGAGGAGCGAACTAAATATTGCCGGTCAAGCGAATCCTCGTAAAATACATCGAAGGACGGGTGGTTAGGCAAGCTTGAGAGTCGACAAGCATAGCTGCACAAGAGCATCTCACGCCTGAAGGACAGCGGAGGCTCTGCAGCTTCTGCGTACAGACTGGGTACAGGGCTAGTTGGAAAGGCCCCTGTAGCGACTCTTATGCCACGATGGTGAATGGCATTCAATCGACGTAACACAGATGGACGTGCCGACGAATAAACAATACACCCGTAATCAAGCTTGGATCGGACCAAAGAGCGATAAAGGCGAAGAAGGACGGTCCGATCAGCTCCCCAGGATGTGCCACTTAAAACACGTAAAAGATTAAGAGAACGGTCACACTTTGCTTTTAAAAAGGAAACGTGCGAGGTCCAACACAACTTCCTGTCAAAAATCAACCCCAAAAATTTCGCCTCGTCTGCAAACGGAAGTATCCCTGGCCCAAGATGGAGAGTGGGCGGAGGGAAATACTTCCGGCGCCAAAAGTTGATGCAGACGGATTTCTCGGCGGAGAAATTAAAGCCGTTGGCGTTACTCCAGGCGTAGAGACGGTCGATACAGCTCTGGAGACGGCGTTCGAGTAGACAGGTCCGCCGTGAACTGCAATAAATAGCGAAATCGTCAACAAAAAGGGACGATGAAATGCCAGGTGGAATACAATCAACAATGGGGTTGATAGCAATCGCAAAAAGTGTGACACTGAGTACAGAGCCCTGCGGTACTCCGTTCTCTTGAATAAAACGACGAGATAAAACCGAGCCCACACGTACACGAAAGACGCGGTCCGTCATAAACTCCCGAAGAAATATGGGAAGACGACCGCGGATATTCCAATCGTGAAGTGTACGTAAAATGCCGCCCCTCCAACAAGTGTCATAAGCTTTCTCCAGGTCAAAAAATACTGCCACGGTTTGACACTTTCTCAGAAATCCATTCATAATATGCGTCGACAAGGACACCAGATGGTCGACGGTAGAGCGATAGCGACGAAACCCGCACTGAGCGTTCGCTAGAAGTTTCTGAGACTCAAGCCACCATGTCAACCGCCCGTTGATCATGCGCTCCATCACCTTGCAAATGCAACTGGTGAGGGAGATAGGGCGGTAGCTGGAAGGTAGTTGGCGATCCTTCCCAGGCTTAAGTATAGGGACAATGGTGGCTTCGCGCCAAACGGAAGGAAAAATGCCGTCCTGCCAAATACGGTTATAGACCTGTAAGAGAAAGAGTTTACTGTCGGCTGAAAGGTTCTTTAACATCAGGACATGAATGCCGTCCGGCCCAGGAGCGGAGTGCCGAGAGCAATGAAGAGCATGCTCCAGCTCCCTCATTGTGAAAAGTTCATTATAACACTCAATATTAGCAGATCGAAAATTAAAGGTGTCGGAATCCAGCCGGTCTTTGATAGAGCGAAAGCCGGCGGAATAATGGTCCGAATTGGATACCGCCTCAAAGGCAGCACCCAGAGTGTTAGCGATGGCAGCCGGATCCACTATGGTGGCATTAGAAACCTGTAGGCCAGAAACAGTACAATGCGACACTTTACCTGAGAAGCGACGAAGTTTATCCCAAACAACAGATGAAGGCGTAAAGCGATTAAAAGACTCGACAAAACGAGCCCACGACGCCTTCTTGCTATCCAGAATAGTGCGACGAGCCCTGGCGCGCGATTGTTTAAAAGTCACCAAATTAGCAAGTGTAGGGTGGCGCCGAAACACCCTAAGTGCAGCCCTACGAGCACGAACGGCGTCCCGACAATCCTCGTTCCACCACGGAACAGGTGGCCGCCGAGGTTGGGAGGATGAACGGGGTATTGCGCGTTCGGCGGCAGAGAAAATAATAGACGTAAGGTGCTGCACTAGTTGGTTAATGTCGGAGAAGGGCTGGTCGTCAAAATGCACGAGGCTGGAATACAAGTTCCAGTCGGCTTTTGCGAATATCCAGGTAGGTGCTCTGGAATGCTGTACGTGGTGCGACAGAAGAGAAACGATGCAGGGGTAATGGTCGCTGGAGTAGGTGTCAGCGACGACGTTCCACTGGAGACGATGTGCAAGCTGGAGTGAGCAAATGGAAAGGTCCAGGTGAGAAAATGTACCAGAAGAATCAGAAATAAAAGTAGGTGCACCTGTATTGAGGATGGAAAGATTGAACTGATAAAAAATGTCGGAAAGAAGAGTTCCCCTCGCACAAGCCCTTGGCGAACCCCATAGTGGGTGATGGGCATTAAAATCTCCCAACAGAAGAAATGGTGTTGGGAGAGCGGACAGGAGAGATCGAATGTCCGCGGGAGCGAGGGGAGACGATGGAGGTGTATACACAGAACAAACAGAAAAGAAAAAACCGGGTAACTGCAGTCTAATGGCAACAGCTTGCAAGTCGGACGTAAGTGTGATAGTTTGAAAATGAACGTCATTACGCACCAACAACATAACACCTCCATGAGCAGGAGCACCCTCCTCCGGTTCAAGATCGTAGCGAACCGGAGTGTACCCTCGGAGATCGAAAGGGTCGTGAGGGCGAAGCTTGGTCTCCTGCAAACACACGACCATAGGTGAATGGGAACGCAATAAAAGTTGCAGTTCCGCCCTATGCGATCGTACACCACGTACATTCCAGCTCAGGATAGCCATGAATAAAAGGGATAAACTGTCTACTTAGAAGGGCGGCTTAAAATTACCTTTTGTTTAACCTTTGGGCTCGGGCTTTTTGTATGGAGTTGGTCAGACTCCATAGCTTCCTCGGAGGGAGGGCCCACGCGCTCAGTGCCAGAAACCTATTCAAGCGCCGTGAATCGGTTCTGGGTGGCGATGGGTGAGGGGCGCCGCTGAGCGCGGCTTGTCCCAGGACCTTCCTGGGACAGCGACCTCCGAGGAGGAGAAGGTGAACTTTTGCTACCGCGCGCACGCGGAGGGTCTTTCAAGAAATCTTCCCTACGTAGTTTCTGCTTGGGCTTCTTTTCAGCGGCTTGCGACTTCATTGACTTTGGACCAGGTTTATAAGGCTTGGTAACAGTAGCTTTAATAGACGGCCGGATGGTAGTGGCGGTTAATCCAGTCAAGGTCCAGGTCTGAGTTTCAGCATCTACTCGTGGTACTGGCGAGGCAACAACAGAACTAAATGTGCCAGATCGCAGGAGGGAAGGTTGGCGCGCATGGTAACGCCTCCGGGCTTCAGCGAAGGAGAGTTTTTCCTTTACCCGGATCTCCTGGATCGCCTTCTCGTCCAAGTACCGCGGACAGTCGGCAAACGAAGCAGAATGAGACCCTTTGCAATTAACGCAGACGGGGGTTGTTGAACAGGTACCTTCGTGTGAGGGCTGGCTACATGTTGCACAGATGTTAACGGCACTCTTACATGAGACTTGCGTATGCCCAAAACGTTGGCATTTAAAACAACGCAGAGGTCTAGGAATATAAGGCCTCACAGAAATCCGTTCGTACCCTGCGGAAATGCTCGTGGGCAGATCGACGCCATCAAATGTGATAAACAGGGTACGAGTGGGTACCAATACGCCGTCGCGTTTGGCCTGCACTCGATGAACCGCTGTCACCCTCTGGTCTGCAAGATATTCCACCAGGTCTTCGTCAGAGATACCATCGAGGCTATGCGTGGTGACAACGCCTCTACAAGAATTCAAGGTGCGGTGCTTCTCAACACGGATAGGATAACCGTGGAGAAGCGTGGCGCTCAACAAGGACTTACTTTGTGCCTCGGATTTGCTTTGAACTAGCAACGAACCATTACGAAGCCGAGTGCAGGAAAGAACCGGACCAGCAATTGAGTCAATGCCCTTCTGGATAATAAAAGGGTTCACCTTCTCGAATGATTGTCCCTCCTCGGTACGGGTAATCACTAAGTAACAACCAGCTGTTGGCGGTGCTACTTCTGTTACTAAAGTTTTACGGCGCTTGTTGTTAATAATGGAGAAAGGGTGCTCCATAGCGAAAAAAATCCTCCACCATTGCAACCGTCTCCGACCTCGGGCTCTGACTTCCCGGGCGTTACCCCGGCTTGGGTGAGTGGCCTATCTATACCTAGCTCACCCCAGGGTCACACCTCCCAGAACATAGACAGAGGGACCCAATCGCCGTCGGAAGCCAGCAGCTCATGCAATGGCCCCCCCGCGGGACTGCAGTTGAACAGCGGATACGAACAACAACCCTACATGACGACCCCGGGTGGTGGGGATGACGCCATTACCCACTCACCCAGCTGCGCACACGGTGCGCGGGTATCCGTCAGGCTGTGTCCACGGAGGATTTAAATAAAAGGATAAAAGAAACTAAAACTGTGTGGGCGTTTCGCACGCAAGGTAGGCCGGCGGGGAAGAAAAAGAGAGATATGCGAATGTCGTGGTGCGAAATGGCCGGAAAGTGATAAGGGAAGAAAGAAACGATGGTGAGGTGCAGTATGGATGGAATGCAAAGAACGCACGAGAGCCTACCTTGGGTCCACCGGTCACTTGAAGAACCCACCTCGACCGGATGGGGGTGAGGGGATGAAGGTGGCGATGAGTGGCTCGGGAACCCCCGGGTGCGCCAAAAACCCGTACTCACATAAGGTGAGCCCCTGAGGGGCCAGAGTGTTAGCGATGGCAGCCGGATCCACTATGGTGGCATTAGAAACCTGAAGGCCAGAAACAGTACAATGTGACACTTTACCTGAGAAGCGACGAAGTTTATCCCAAACAACGGATGAAGGCGTAAAACGATTAAAAGACTCGACAAAACGAGCCCAAGATGCCTTCTTGCTATCCTGAATAATGCGACGAGCCCTGGCGCGCGATTGTTTAAAAGTCACCAAATTATCAAGTGTAGGGTGGCGCCGAAACACCCTAAGTGCAGTCCTACGGGCACGAACGGCGTCCCGACAATCCTCGTTCCACCACGGAACAGGTGGCCGCCGAGGTTGGGAGGATGAGCGGGGTATTGCACGTTCGGCGGCTGAGAAAATAATAGACGTAAGGTGCTGCACTAGTTGATTAATGTCGGAGAAGGGCTGGTCGTCAAAATGCACGAGGCTGGAATACAAGCTCCAGTCGGCTTTTGCGAATGTCCAGGTAGGTACTCTGGAATGCTGTACGTGGTGCGACAGAAGAGAAACGATGCAGGGGTAATGGTCGCTGGAGTAGGTGTCAGCGACGACGTTCCACTGAAGACGATGAGCAAGCTGTAGTGAGCAAATGGCAAGGTCCAGGTGAGAGAATGTACCGGAAGAATCAGAAATAAAAGTAGGTGCACCTGTATTGAGGATGGAAAGATTGAACTGATAAAAAATGTCGGAAAGAAGAGTTCCCCTCGCACAAGCCCTTGGCGAACCCCATAGTGGGTGATGGGCATTAAAATCTCCCAACAGAAGAAAGGGTGTTGGGAGAGCGGACAGGAGAGCTCGAATGTCCGCGGGAGCGAGGGGAGACGATGGAGGTGAATATACGGAGCAAACAGAAAACAAAAAGCCGGGTAAGTGAAGACGAACGGCAACAGCTTGCAAGTCGGATGTAAGTGTGACAGGTGTAAAATGAACGTCGGTACGCACTAAGAACATGACACCTCCATGAGCAGGAGTACCCTCCTCCGGTTCAAGGTCGTAGCGAACCGGAGTATATCCTCGGAGATTAAAAGGATCGTGAGGGCGAAGCTTAGTCTCCTGCAAACATACGACCATAGGCGAATGGGAACGCAATAAAAGTTGCAGTTCCGCCCTATGCGATCGTACACCACGTACATTCCAGGTCAGAATAGCCATTAAGAATAAGGGGATAAACTTTCTATTTAGAAGGGCGGCTTAAAATTACCTTTTGTTTAACCTTTGGGCTCGGGCTTTTGGTATGGAGTTGGTCAGACTCCATAGCTTCCTCGGAGGGAGGGCCCACGCGCTCAGTGCCAGAAACCGATTCAAGCGCCGTGAATCGGTTCTGGGTGGCGATGGGTGAAGGGTGCCGCTGAGCGCGGCTTGTCCCAGGACCATCCTGGGACAGCGACCTCCGAGGAGGAGAAGGTGAACTTTTGTTACCGCGCGCACGCGGAGGGTCTTTCAAAAAATCTTCCCTACGAAGTTTCTGCTTGGGCTTCTTTTCAACGGCTTGCGACTTCATTGACTTGGGACCAGGTTTATACGGCTTGGTAACTGTAGCCTTAATAGACGGCCGGAGGGTAGTGGCGGTTAATCCAGTCAAGGTCCAGGTCTGAGTTTCGGCATCTACTCGTGGTACTGGCGAGGCAACAACAGAACTAAATGTGCCAGATCGCAGGAGTGAAGGTTGGCGCGCATGGAAACGCCTCCGGGCTTCAGCGAAGGAGAGTTTTTCCTTTACCCGGATCTCCTGGATCGCCTTCTCGTCCAAATACCGCGGACAGTCGGCAAACGAAGCAGAATGTGACCCTTTACAATTAACGCAGACGGGGGCTGTTGAACAGGTACCTTCGTGTGAGGGCTGGCTACATGTTGCACAGATGTTAACGGCACTCTTACAGGAGACTTGCGTATGCCCAAAACGTTGGCATTTAAAACAACGCAGAGGTCTAGGAATATAAGGCCTCACAGAAATCCGTTCGTACCCTGCGGAAATGCTCGTGGGCAGATCGACGCCATCAAATGTAATAAACAGGGTACGAGTGGGTACCAATACGCCGTCGCGTTTGGCCTGCACTCGATGCACTGCAGTGACCTTTTGATCAGATAGATATTCTACGAGATCCTCGTCCGATATACCATCGAGGCTATGGGTGGTAACGACGCCCCGACAGGAGTTCAATGTGCGGTGCTTCTCAACACGGACGGGGTAACCGTGGAGAAGCGTAGCGCGCAACAAGGTCTTACTTTGCTGATCGGACTTAGTTTGTGCCAATAAGGAACCATTCCGTAGACGAGTGCATGATTGAACCGCACCAGCAATAGCATCTATTCCCTTCTGAATTATAAAAGGGTTCACCTTCTCAAAGTTTTGTCCTTCTTCTGTTCTCGAAATGACCAAGTAACAACCAGATGACGGCGGTGCTACTTCTGTTACAATGACTTTTCGGCGCTTGTTGTTAATAATGGAGAAAGGGTGCTCCATAGCGAAAAAAATCCTCCACCATTGCAACCGTCTCCGACCTCGGGCTCTGACTGCTCGGGCGTTACCCCGGCTTGGGTGAGTGGCCTATCTATACCAGACTCACCCCAGGGTCACACCTCCCAGAACATAGACAGAGGGACCCAATCGCCGTCAGAAGTCAGCAGCTCATGCAATGGCCCCCCCGCGGGACTGCAGTTGAACAGCGGATACGAACACAAACCCTACATGACGACCCCGGGTGGTGGGGATGACGCCATTACCCACTCACCCAGCTGCGCACGCGGTGCGCGGGTATCCGTCAGGCCGTGTCCACGGAGGATTTAAATAAAAAGATAAAAGAAACTAAAACTGTGTGGGCGTTTCGCACGCAAGGTAGGCCGGCGGGGAAGAAAAAGAGAGATATGCGAATGTCGTGGTGCGAAATGGCCGGAAAGTGATAAGGGAAGAAAGACACGATGGCGAGGTGCGGTATGGATGGAATGAAAAGAACGCACGAGAGCCTACCTTGGGTCCACCGGTCACGAGAAGAACCCACGTCGACCGGATGGGGGTGAGGGGATGAATGTCGCGATGATTGGCTCGGGAACCCCCGGGTGCGCCAAAAACCCGTACTCACATAAGGTGAGCCCCTGAGGGGTCCGGCCCGGGAGCGGAGTGCCGAGAGCAATGAAGAGCGTGCTCCAGCTCCCTCATTGTGAATAGTTCGTTATAGCATTCATCATTAACAGACTGAAAAGTATATGATGCGGAATCCTGCCGGTCTTTAATAGAGCGAAAGCCGGCGGAATAATGGTCTGAACTGGAAACCGCCGCAAAGGCAGAACCCAGAGTGTTAGCGATGGCAGCCGGATCCACTATGGTGGCATTAGAAACCTGAAGGCCAGAAACAGTACAATGTGACACTTTACCTGAGAAGCGACGAAGTTTATCCCAAACAACGGATGAAGGCGTAAACCGATTAAAAGACTCGACAAAACGAGCCCAAGATGCCTTCTTGCTATCCTGAATAATGCGACGAGCCCTGGCGCGCGATTGTTTAAAAGTCACCAAATTATCAAGTGTAGGGTGGCGCCGAAACACCCTAAGGGTAGTCCTACGGGCACGAACGGCGTCCCGACAATCCTCGTTCCACCACGGAACAGGTGGCCGCCGAGGTTGGGAGGATGAACGGGGTATTGCACGTTCGGCGGCTGAGAAAATAATAGACGTAAGGTGCTGCACTAGTTGATTAATGTCGGAGAAGGGCTGGTCGTCAAAATGCACGAGGCTGGAATACAAGCTCCAGTCGGCTTTTGCGAATATCCAGGTAGGTACTCTGGAATGCTGTACGTGGTGCGACAGAAGTGATGATGATGATGATGATGATATGCGGCTTAAGGGCGCTAAACTGCTGGGGTCATCAGCGCCCTTACAAGGTATAAAATATAAAGTCAAAAAATAAAAGACAGGTAAAAAACCGCATAATTAAAAAACGGGACACAAACCCGCGATGTCAAAAAGCTAAAACTAACAATATAACAATAACAAATATAACAATAACAATAATAACAATAACAACAATAACAATAAAAACAATAATAACAATAACAACAATAAGAACAAGACAAAGATCTGAAAAACAACACACTAAAAGCATAGGCAGTAAAGGATTAAAACGTGTCAGGAACTGTAGAATGCGAGGGACATGAGCGTCATAGGTCCACTGGGGATAAGAGTTCCCATAAAAAACCGACAGGATAAAAGTACGAAGCTAACAGACGCCCAACGCATTAAATGCGCAGATTAAAATCACTGTCATGAATAAAACGTAAAACACATTCCACAGCATGCGTGTCGTCTGCCAAAACGTTGGCTAGGCCAACAGGCAGACCCACACGAGCACGCAATGCAGCTAAAACCTGACACTCTGTTAAAATGTGACGCGCCGTTAAGGGCACGTCACACTGCCCACAGAGTGGCGCGGGGTCACCACTCAGCAAATACTTATGACTAAAAATGCAATGTCCGATACGAAGGCGCGTTAAAATTACCTCTTCCCGACGAGAAGCACGGGAAGAGGTAGCCCAGACTAACGGGAGAGGCTTAACCTCCCGCAACTTGTTCCCCCGGAGGGCCGTCCACTCATCGCTCCAAAGCGAGAGGATGCGGCGACGTAAAACAATAAACAAATCTGACGAGGGAACAACAGAGGTAAAACGTCTGGGTGATAAAATCGCCGACTTGGCAGCGACATCGGCAGACTCATTACCTGAGATGCCCACATGACCTGGAATCCACAAGAAGGAGACGCTGATGCCAGAGACATCAAGCGAGTGGAGCAGGTCATAAATGCGCTGTACGAGCGGGTGGTAACTGTACAGCGAGCTAATACTTTGAAGAGCACTCAGGGAGTCGGAACAAATAAAACAGTGCCGTATGTCGTGCCGCTGAATATGTAAAAGAGACTGATAAATGCTAAAGAGCTCGGCGGTAAAAATCGAACATTGCTCTGGTAAACGAAAGGTAAAACTATTTCCACCACAAAAAAAGGCACATCCTACTCCAGCATCAGTCTTAGATCCATCAGTAAAGATAAAAGGCAAGTCCCCGAATTGCGACTGAAGTTCTAAAAACGCTGATCTAAAGACTGAAGAAGGGGTCTCATTCTTCGGCATTGACGATAACCCAAGGTGACAGAGGGCCTCAGCGCGCGACCATGGAGGAAAACGCGTTTCCCCCCTTGGAAGGGCCGGCGCTGGCGTAACGTCCAAATGCCGAAGGAGCAGTCGAAATCGAACCCCTGGAGGGAGCAATGCAGAGGAGCTAACTAAATATTGCCGGTCAAGTGAATCCTCGAAAAATGCCGCGAAAGACGGGTGGTCAGGTAAGCCTGAGAGTCGACAGGCATAGCTGCACAAGAGCATCTCACGCCTGGAGGACAGCGGAGGCTCTGCAGCTTCAGCATAAAGACTGGGCACGGGGCTAGTTGGAAAGGCCCCTGTAGCGACTCTAAGACCACGATGATGAATGGGATTCAAACGACGCAACACAGATGGACGTGCCGACGAATAAACAAAACACCCGTAATCAAGTTTGGATCGGACCAAAGAGCGATAAAGGCGAAGAAGGACGGTCCGATCAGCTCCCCAGGATGTGCCACTTAAAACACGTAAAAGATTAAGAGAACGGTCACACTTTGCTTTTAAAAAGGAAACGTGCGAGGTCCAACACAACTTCCTATCAAAAATCAACTCCAAAAATTTCGCCTCGTCTGCAAACGGAAGTATCCCTGGCCCAAGATGGAGAGAGGGCGGAGGGAAATACTTCCGGCGCCAGAAGTTGATGCAGACGGATTTCTCGGCGGAGAAATTAAAGCCGTTGGCGTTACTCCAGGCGTAGAGACGGTCGATACAGCTCTGGAGACGGCGTTCGAGTAGACAGGTCCGCCGTGAACTACAATAAATAGCGAAATCGTCAACAAAAAGGGACGATGAAATGCCAGGTGGAATACAATCAACAATGGGGTTGATAGCAATCGCAAAAAGTGTGACACTGAGTACAGAGCCCTGCGGTACTCCGTTCTCTTGAATAAAACGACGAGATAAAACCGAGCCCACACGTACACGAAAGACGCGGTCCGTCATGAACTCCCGAAGAAATATGGGAAGACGACCGCGGATATTCCACGCATGAAGTGTACGTAAAATGCCGCCCCTCCAACAAGTGTCATAAGCTTTCTCCAGGTCAAAAAACACAGCCACGGTTTGACACTTTCTCAGAAACCCATTCATAACATGCGTCGACAGGGACACCAGATGGTCGACGGTAGAGCGATAGCGACGAGATCCGCACTGAGCGTTCGCTAAAAGTTTCTGAGACTCAAGCCACCATGTCAACCGCCCGTTGATCATGCGCCCCATCACCTTGCAAATGCAACTGGTGAGGGAGATAGGGCGGTAGCTGGAAGGTAGTTGGCGATCCTTCCCAGGCTTAAGAATAGGGACAATGGTGGCTTCGCGCCAAACGGAAGGAAAAATGCCGTCTTGCCAAATACGGTTATAGACCTGTAAGAGAAATAGTTTACTGTCGGCTGAAAGGTTCTTTAACATCAGGACATGAATGCCGTCCGGGCCGGAGCGGAGTGCCTAGAGCAATTAAGAGCGCGCTCCAGCTCCCTCAGTGTGAAAAGTTCATTATAACACTCATTATTAGCAGACCGAAAATGAAAGGTGTCGAAATCCAGCCGGTCTCTGATAGAGCGAAAGCCGGCGGAATAATGGTCCGAACTGGATACGGCCTCATGATGATGATGATGATGATGATATGCGGCTTAAGGGCGCTAAACTGCTGAGGTCATCAGCGCCCTTACAATGTATAAAATATAAAGTCAAAAGATAAAAACAAGTAAAAGAACCGCATAATTAAAAAACGGGACGTAAACCCGCGATGTCCAAAAGGCTAAAAATAACAATAAGAGAACAATAACTATAATGATAACAGTAACAACAAGAATAACAATAACAACAATAAAATCAATAACAACAACAATAACAATACAAATATCTGAAAAAACCAACACACTAAAAGCATAGGCAATAAACGATTAAAACGTGTCAAGAACTATGGAATGCGAGGGACATGAGCGCCATATGTCCACTGGGGAATAGAGTCCCCATAAAAACTGACAGAATAAAAGTAATAAGTTAAAAGACGCTCAACGCATTAAATGCGCAGATTAAAATCACTGTCATGAATAAAACGTAAAACACAGTCCACAGCATGCGTGTCGTCTGCCAAAACGTTGGCTAAGCCAACAGGCAGACCTACACGAGCACGCAATGCAGCTAAAACCTGACACTCTGTTAAAATGTGACGCACCGTTAAGGGCACGTCACACTGCCCACAGAGTGGTGCGGGGTCACCACTGAGCAAATACCTATGACTAAAAACACAATGTCCAATTCGTAAACGGGCTAAAAGTACCTCCTCCCGACGTGAAGAACGAGAAGAGGTACCCCAGATTAACGGGAGAGGCTTAACCTCCCGCAACTTGTTCCCCCGGAGGGCCGTCCACTCATCGCGCCAGCGCGAGAGGATGCGGCGACGTAAAATAGCACACGAATCTGACGAGGGAACTACAGAGGTAAAAAATCTGGGTAATAAAATCGCCGATTTCGCAGCGGCGTCGGCAGACTCGTTACCTGAGATGCCCACATGACCTGGAATCCACATGAAGGAGACGCTGATGCCAGAGACACCGAGCGAGTGGAGCAGGTCATGTATGCGCTGTACGAGTGGGTGGTAATGGTACAGCGCATGAATAGCCTGAAGGGCACTCAGAGAGTCCGTACAAATAAAACAGTGCCGTAAGGCGTGCCGCTGAATGAATAAAACAGATTGATAAATGCTAAAAAGTTCGGCCGTAAAAATTGAACATTGTTGAGGTAAACGAAAAGTAAAACTCTGTACACCTAAAACAAAGGCACATCCTACTCCAACATCAGTCTTAGACCCATCAGTATATATAAAATGACAGTCCCCGAACTGCGCCTGTAGTTCTAAAAAGGCGGATCTAAGAACAGAAGCAGGGGTCGCATTTTTCGGCATCGACGTTAGCCCAAGGTGGATGTGGGCCTCAGCGCGCGACCATGGAGGAAAACGCGTTTCCCCTCGGGTAAGGGCCGGCGCTGGCGTAACGTCCAAATGCCGAAGTAGCAGTCGAAATCGAACCCCTGGGGGGAGCAATGCAGAGGAGCTAACGAAATATTGACGATCTAGCGAATCCTCGTAAAAGACATCGAAGGACGGGTGGTTAGGCAAGCTTGAGAGCCGACAAGCATAGCTACATAAGAGCAGCTCACGCCTGAAAGACAGCGGAGGCTCTGCAGCCTCAGCGTAAAGACTGGGCACGGGGCTAGTTGGAAAGGCCCCTGTAGCGACTCTAATACCACGATGATGAATGGGATTCAAACGACGTAACACAGATGGACGTGCCGAAGAATAAACTATACACCCGTAATCAAGTTTGGATCGGACCAAAGAGCGATAAAGGCGAAGAAGGACGGTCCGATCAGCTCCCCAGGATGTGCCACTTAAAACACGTAAAAGATTAAGAGAACGGTCACACTTGGCTTTTAAAAAGGAAACGTGCGAGGTCCAACACAACTTCCTGTCAAAAATCAACCCCAAAAATTTCGCCTCGTCTGCAAACGGAAGTATCCCTGGCCCAAGATGGAGAGAGGGCGGAGGGAAATACTTCCGGCGCCAGAAGTTGATGCAGACGGATTTCTCGGCGGAGAAATTAAAGCCGTTGGCGTTACTCCAGGCGTAGAGACGGTCGATACAGCTCTGGAGACGGCGTTCGAGTAGACAGGTCCGCCGTGAACTGCAATAAATAGCGAAATCGTCAACAAAAAGGGACGATGAAATGCCAGGTGGAATACAATCAACAATGGGGTTGATAGCAATCGCAAAAAGTGTGACACTGAGTACAGAGCCCTGCGGTACTCCGTTCTCTTGAATAAAACGACGAGATAAAACCGAGCCCACACGTACACGAAAGACGCGGTCCGTCATAAACTCCCGAAGAAATATGGGAAGACGACCGCGTAAATTCCAATCGTGAAGTGTACGTAAAATGCCGCCCCTCCAACAAGTGTCATAAGCTTTCTCCAGGTCAAAAAATACAGCCACGGTTTGACACTTTCTCAGAAATCCATTCATAACATGCGTCGACAGGGACACCAGATGGTCGACGGTAGAGCGATAGCGACGAAATCCGCACTGAGCGTTCGCTAAAAGTTTCTGAGACTCAAGCCACCATGTCAACCGCCCGTTGATCATGCGCTCCATCACCTTGCAAATGCAACTGGTGAGGGAGATAGGGCGGTAGCTGGAAGGTAGTTGCCGATCCTTCCCAGGCTTAAGAATAGGGACAATGGTGGCTTCGCGCCAAACGGAAGGAAAAATGCCGTCTTGCCAAATACGGTTATAGACCTGTAAGAGAAATAGTTTACTGTCGGCTGAAAGGTTCTTTAACATCAGGACATGAATGCCGTCCGGGCCAGGAGCGGAGTGCCTAGAGCAATTAAGAGCGCGCTCCAGCTCCCTCAGTGTGAAAAGTTCATTATAACACTCATTATTAGCAGACCGAAAATGAAAGGTGTCGAAATCCAGCCGGTCTTTGATAGAGCAAAAGCCGGCGGAATAATGGTCCGAACTGGATACGGCCTCAAAGGCAGTACCCAGAGTGTTAGCGATGGCAGCCGGATCCACTATGGTGGCATTAGAAACCTGAAGGCCAGAAACAGTACAATGTGACACTTTACCTGAGAAGCGACGAAGTTTATCCCAAACAACGGATGAAGGCGTAAAACGATTAAAAGACTCGACAAAACGAGCCCAAGATGCCTTCTTGCTATCCTGAATAATGCGACGAGCCCTGGCGCGCGATTGTTTAAAAGTCACCAAATTATCAAGTGTAGGGTGGCGCCGAAACACCCTAAGTGCAGTCCTACGGGCACGAACGGCGTCCCGACAATCCTCGTTCCACCACGGAACAGGTGGCCGCCGAGGTTGGGAGGATGAACGGGGTATTGCGCGTTCGGCGGCAGAGAAAATAACAGACGTAAGGTGCTGCACTAGTTGGTGAATGTCGGAGAAGGGCTGGTCGTCAAAATGCACGAGGCTGGAATACAAGCTCCAGTCGGCTTTTGCGAATATCCAGGTAGGTACTCTGGAATGCTGTACGTGGTGCGACAGAAGAGAAACGATGCAGGGGTAATGGTCGCTGGAGTAGGTGTCAGCGACGACGTTCCACTGAAGACGACGTGCAAGCTGGAGTGAGCAAATTGCAAGGTCCAGGTGAGAAAATGTACCAGAAGAATCAGAAATAAAAGTAGGTGCACCTGTATTGAGGATGGAAAGATTGAACTGATAAAAAATGTCGGAAAGAAGAGTTCCCCTCGCACAAGCCCTTGGCGAACCCCATAGTGGGTGATGGGCATTAAAATCTCCCAACAGAAGAAATGGTGTTGGGAGAGCGGACAGGAGAGATCGCATGTCCGCGGGAGCGAGGGGAGACGATGGAGGTGTATACACAGAGCAAACAGAAAACAAAAAGCCGGGTAAGTGAAGGCGAACGGCAACAGCTTGCAAGTCAGATGTAAGTGTGACAGGTGTAAAATGAACGTCATTACGCACCAAAATCATGACACCACCATGAGCAGGAGTACCCTCCTCCGGTTCAAGGTCGTAGCGAACCGGAGTATATCCTCGGAGATCAAAAGGATCGTGAGGGCGAAGCTTAGTCTCCTGCAAACATACGACCATAGGTGAATGGGAACGCAATAAAAGCTGCAGTTCCGCCCTATGCGATCGTACACCACGTACATTCCAGGTCAGGATAGCCATTAAAAATAAGGGGATAAACTGTCTATTTAGAAGGGCGGCTTAAAATTACCTTTTGTTTAACCTTTGGGCTCGGGCTTTTTGTATGGAGTTGGTCAGACTCCATAGCTTCCTCGGAGGGAGGGCCCACGCGCTCAGTGCCAGAAACCGATTCAAGCGCCGTGAATCGGTTCTGGGTGGCGATGGGTGAAGGGTGCCGCTGAGCGCGGCTTGTCCCAGGACCTTCCTGGGACAGCGACCTCCGAGGAGGAGAAGGTGAACTTTTCTTACCGCGCGCACGCGGAGGGTCTTTCAAAAAATCTTCCCTACGTAGTTTCTGCTTGGGCTTCTTTTCAACGGCTGGCGACTTCATTGACTTGGGACCAGGTTTATACGGCTTGGTAACTGTAGCCTTAATAGACGGCCGGATGGTAGTGGCGGTTAATCCAGTCAAGGTCCAGGTCTGAGTTTCGGCATCTACGCGTGGTACTGGCGAGGCAACAACAGAACTAAATGTGCCAGATCGCAGGAGTGAAGGTTGGCGCGCATGGTAACGCCTCCGGGCTTCAGCGAAGGAGAGTTTTTCCTTTACCCGGATCTCCTGGATCGCCTTCTCGTCCAAGTACCGCGGACAGTCGGCAAACGAAGCAGAATGAGACCCTTTACAATTAACGCAGACGGGGGCTGTTGAACAGGTACCTTCGTGTGAGGGCTGGCTACAGGTTGCGCAGATGTTAACGGCACTCTTACATGAGACTTGCGTATGCCCAAAACGTTGGCATTTAAAACAACGCAGAGGTCTAGGAATATAAGGCCTCACAGAAATCCGTTCGTACCCTGCGGAAATGCTCGTGGGCAGATCGACGCCATCAAATGTAATAAACAGGGTACGAGTGGGTACCAACACGCCGTCGCGTTTGGCCTGCACTCGATGCACTGCAGTGACCTTTTGATCAGATAGATATTCTACGAGATCCTCGTCCGATATACCATCGAGGCTATGGGTGGTAACGACGCCCCGACAGGAGTTCAATGTGCGGTGCTTCTCAACACGGACGGGGTAACCGTGGAGAAGCGTAGCGCGCAACAAGGTCTTACTTTGCTGATCGGACTTAGTTTGTGCCAATAAGGAACCATTCCGTAGACGAGTGCATGATTGAACCGCACCAGCAATAGCATCTATTCCCTTCTGAATTATAAAAGGGTTCACCTTCTCAAAGTTTTGTCCTTCTTCTGTTCTCGAAATGACCAAGTAACAACCAGATGACGGCGGTGCTACTTCTGTTACAATGACTTCCCCAGGGTCACACCTCCCAGAACATAGACAGAGGGACCCAATCGCCGTCAGAAGTCAGCAGCTCATGCAATGGCCCCCCCGCGGGACTGCAGTTGAACAGCGGATACGAACACAAACCCTACATGACGACCCCGGGTGGTGGGGATGACGCCATTACCCACTCACCCAGCTGCGCACGCGGTGCGCGGGTATCCGTCAGGCCGTGTCCACGGAGGATTTAAATAAAAAGATAAAAGAAACTAAAACTGTGTGGGCGTTTCGCACGCAAGGTAGGCCGGCGGGGAAGAAAAAGAGAGATATGCGAATGTCGTGGTGCGAAATGGCCGGAAAGTGATAAGGGAAGAAAGACACGATGGCGAGGTGCGGTATGGATGGAATGAAAAGAACGCACGAGAGCCTACCTTGGGTCCACCGGTCACGAGAAGAACCCACGTCGACCGGATGGGGGTGAGGGGATGAATGTCGCGATGATTGGCTCGGGAACCCCCGGGTGCGCCAAAAACCCGTACTCACATAAGGTGAGCCCCTGAGGGGTCCGGCCCGGGAGCGGAGTGCCGAGAGCAATGAAGAGCGTGCTCCAGCTCCCTCATTGTGAATAGTTCGTTATAGCATTCATCATTAACAGACTGAAAAGTATATGATGCGGAATCCTGCCGGTCTTTAATAGAGCGAAAGCCGGCGGAATAATGGTCTGAACTGGAAACCGCCGCAAAGGCAGAACCCAGAGTGTTAGCGATGGCAGCCGGATCCACTATGGTGGCATTAGAAACCTGAAGGCCAGAAACAGTACAATGTGACACTTTACCTGAGAAGCGACGAAGTTTATCCCAAACAACGGATGAAGGCGTAAACCGATTAAAAGACTCGACAAAACGAGCCCAAGATGCCTTCTTGCTATCCTGAATAATGCGACGAGCCCTGGCGCGCGATTGTTTAAAAGTCACCAAATTATCAAGTGTAGGGTGGCGCCGAAACACCCTAAGGGTAGTCCTACGGGCACGAACGGCGTCCCGACAATCCTCGTTCCACCACGGAACAGGTGGCCGCCGAGGTTGGGAGGATGAACGGGGTATTGCACGTTCGGCGGCTGAGAAAATAATAGACGTAAGGTGCTGCACTAGTTGATTAATGTCGGAGAAGGGCTGGTCGTCAAAATGCACGAGGCTGGAATACAAGCTCCAGTCGGCTTTTGCGAATATCCAGGTAGGTACTCTGGAATGCTGTACGTGGTGCGACAGAAGTGATGATGATGATGATGATGATATGCGGCTTAAGGGCGCTAAACTGCTGGGGTCATCAGCGCCCTTACAAGGTATAAAATATAAAGTCAAAAAATAAAAGACAGGTAAAAAACCGCATAATTAAAAAACGGGACACAAACCCGCGATGTCAAAAAGCTAAAACTAACAATATAACAATAACAAATATAACAATAACAATAATAACAATAACAACAATAACAATAAAAACAATAATAACAATAACAACAATAAGAACAAGACAAAGATCTGAAAAACAACACACTAAAAGCATAGGCAGTAAAGGATTAAAACGTGTCAGGAACTGTAGAATGCGAGGGACATGAGCGTCATATGTCCACTGGGGATAAGAGTTCCCATAAAAAACCGACAGGATAAAAGTACGAAGCTAACAGACGCCCAACGCATTAAATGCGCAGATTAAAATCACTGTCATGAATAAAACGTAAAACACATTCCACAGCATGCGTGTCGTCTGCCAAAACGTTGGCTAGGCCAACAGGCAGACCCACACGAGCACGCAATGCAGCTAAAACCTGACACTCTGTTAAAATGTGACGCGCCGTTAAGGGCACGTCACACTGCCCACAGAGTGGCGCGGGGTCACCACTCAGCAAATACTTATGACTAAAAATGCAATGTCCGATACGAAGGCGCGTTAAAATTACCTCTTCCCGACGAGAAGCACGGGAAGAGGTAGCCCAGACTAACGGGAGAGGCTTAACCTCCCGCAACTTGTTCCCCCGGAGGGCCGTCCACTCATCGCTCCAAAGCGAGAGGATGCGGCGACGTAAAACAATAAACAAATCTGACGAGGGAACAACAGAGGTAAAACGTCTGGGTGATAAAATCGCCGACTTGGCAGCGACATCGGCAGACTCATTACCTGAGATGCCCACATGACCTGGAATCCACAAGAAGGAGACGCTGATGCCAGAGACATCAAGCGAGTGGAGCAGGTCATAAATGCGCTGTACGAGCGGGTGGTAACTGTACAGCGAGCTAATACTTTGAAGAGCACTCAGGGAGTCGGAACAAATAAAACAGTGCCGTATGTCGTGCCGCTGAATATGTAAAAGAGACTGATAAATGCTAAAAAGCTCGGCGGTAAAAATCGAACATTGCTCTGGTAAACGAAAGGTAAAACTATTTCCACCACAAAAAAAGGCACATCCTACTCCAGCATCAGTCTTAGATCCATCAGTAAAGATAAAAGGCAAGTCCCCGAATTGCGACTGAAGTTCTAAAAACGCTGATCTAAAGACTGAAGAAGGGGTCTCATTCTTCGGCATTGACGATAACCCAAGGTGACAGAGGGCCTCAGCGCGCGACCATGGAGGAAAACGCGTTTCCCCCCTTGGAAGGGCCGGCGCTGGCGTAACGTCCAAATGCCGAAGGAGCAGTCGAAATCGAACCCCTGGAGGGAGCAATGCAGAGGAGCTAACTAAATATTGCCGGTCAAGTGAATCCTCGAAAAATGCCGCGAAAGACGGGTGGTCAGGTAAGCCTGAGAGTCGACAGGCATAGCTGCACAAGAGCATCTCACGCCTGGAGGACAGCGGAGGCTCTGCAGCTTCAGCATAAAGACTGGGCACGGGGCTAGTTGGAAAGGCCCCTGTAGCGACTCTAAGACCACGATGATGAATGGGATTCAAACGACGCAACACAGATGGACGTGCCGACGAATAAACAAAACACCCGTAATCAAGTTTGGATCGGACCAAAGAGCGATAAAGGCGAAGAAGGACGGTCCGATCAGCTCCCCAGGATGTGCCACTTAAAACACGTAAAAGATTAAGAGAACGGTCACACTTTGCTTTTAAAAAGGAAACGTGCGAGGTCCAACACAACTTCCTATCAAAAATCAACTCCAAAAATTTCGCCTCGTCTGCAAACGGAAGTATCCCTGGCCCAAGATGGAGAGAGGGCGGAGGGAAATACTTCCGGCGCCAGAAGTTGATGCAGACGGATTTCTCGGCGGAGAAATTAAAGCCGTTGGCGTTACTCCAGGCGTAGAGACGGTCGATACAGCTCTGGAGACGGCGTTCGAGTAGACAGGTCCGCCGTGAACTACAATAAATAGCGAAATCGTCAACAAAAAGGGACGATGAAATGCCAGGTGGAATACAATCAACAATGGGGTTGATAGCAATCGCAAAAAGTGTGACACTGAGTACAGAGCCCTGCGGTACTCCGTTCTCTTGAATAAAACGACGAGATAAAACCGAGCCCACACGTACACGAAAGACGCGGTCCGTCATGAACTCCCGAAGAAATATGGGAAGACGACCGCGGATATTCCACGCATGAAGTGTACGTAAAATGCCGCCCCTCCAACAAGTGTCATAAGCTTTCTCCAGGTCAAAAAACACAGCCACGGTTTGACACTTTCTCAGAAACCCATTCATAACATGCGTCGACAGGGACACCAGATGGTCGACGGTAGAGCGATAGCGACGAGATCCGCACTGAGCGTTCGCTAAAAGTTTCTGAGACTCAAGCCACCATGTCAACCGCCCGTTGATCATGCGCCCCATCACCTTGCAAATGCAACTGGTGAGGGAGATAGGGCGGTAGCTGGAAGGTAGTTGGCGATCCTTCCCAGGCTTAAGAATAGGGACAATGGTGGCTTCGCGCCAAACGGAAGGAAAAATGCCGTCTTGCCAAATACGGTTATAGACCTGTAAGAGAAATAGTTTACTGTCGGCTGAAAGGTTCTTTAACATCAGGACATGAATGCCGTCCGGGCCGGAGCGGAGTGCCTAGAGCAATTAAGAGCGCGCTCCAGCTCCCTCAGTGTGAAAAGTTCATTATAACACTCATTATTAGCAGACCGAAAATGAAAGGTGTCGAAATCCAGCCGGTCTCTGATAGAGCGAAAGCCGGCGGAATAATGGTCCGAACTGGATACGGCCTCATGATGATGATGATGATGATATGCGGCTTAAGGGCGCTAAACTGCTGAGGTCATCAGCGCCCTTACAATGTATAAAATATAAAGTCAAAAGATAAAAACAAGTAAAAGAACCGCATAATTAAAAAACGGGACGTAAACCCGCGATGTCCAAAAGGCTAAAAATAACAATAAGAGAACAATAACTATAATGATAACAGTAACAACAAGAATAACAATAACAACAATAAAATCAATAACAACAACAATAACAATACAAATATCTGAAAAAACCAACACACTAAAAGCATAGGCAATAAACGATTAAAACGTGTCAAGAACTATGGAATGCGAGGGACATGAGCGCCATATGTCCACTGGGGAATAGAGTCCCCATAAAAACTGACAGAATAAAAGTAATAAGTTAAAAGACGCTCAACGCATTAAATGCGCAGATTAAAATCACTGTCATGAATAAAACGTAAAACACAGTCCACAGCATGCGTGTCGTCTGCCAAAACGTTGGCTAAGCCAACAGGCAGACCTACACGAGCACGCAATGCAGCTAAAACCTGACACTCTGTTAAAATGTGACGCACCGTTAAGGGCACGTCACACTGCCCACAGAGTGGTGCGGGGTCACCACTGAGCAAATACCTATGACTAAAAACACAATGTCCAATTCGTAAACGGGCTAAAAGTACCTCCTCCCGACGTGAAGAACGAGAAGAGGTACCCCAGATTAACGGGAGAGGCTTAACCTCCCGCAACTTGTTCCCCCGGAGGGCCGTCCACTCATCGCGCCAGCGCGAGAGGATGCGGCGACGTAAAATAGCACACGAATCTGACGAGGGAACTACAGAGGTAAAAAATCTGGGTAATAAAATCGCCGATTTCGCAGCGGCGTCGGCAGACTCGTTACCTGAGATGCCCACATGACCTGGAATCCACATGAAGGAGACGCTGATGCCAGAGACACCGAGCGAGTGGAGCAGGTCATGTATGCGCTGTACGAGTGGGTGGTAATGGTACAGCGCATGAATAGCCTGAAGGGCACTCAGAGAGTCCGTACAAATAAAACAGTGCCGTAAGGCGTGCCGCTGAATGAATAAAACAGATTGATAAATGCTAAAAAGTTCGGCCGTAAAAATTGAACATTGTTGAGGTAAACGAAAAGTAAAACTCTGTACACCTAAAACAAAGGCACATCCTACTCCAACATCAGTCTTAGACCCATCAGTATATATAAAATGACAGTCCCCGAACTGCGCCTGTAGTTCTAAAAAGGCGGATCTAAGAACAGAAGCAGGGGTCGCATTTTTCGGCATCGACGTTAGCCCAAGGTGGATGTGGGCCTCAGCGCGCGACCATGGAGGAAAACGCGTTTCCCCTCGGGTAAGGGCCGGCGCTGGCGTAACGTCCAAATGCCGAAGTAGCAGTCGAAATCGAACCCCTGGGGGGAGCAATGCAGAGGAGCTAACGAAATATTGACGATCTAGCGAATCCTCGTAAAAGACATCGAAGGACGGGTGGTTAGGCAAGCTTGAGAGCCGACAAGCATAGCTACATAAGAGCAGCTCACGCCTGAAAGACAGCGGAGGCTCTGCAGCCTCAGCGTAAAGACTGGGCACGGGGCTAGTTGGAAAGGCCCCTGTAGCGACTCTAATACCACGATGATGAATGGGATTCAAACGACGTAACACAGATGGACGTGCCGAAGAATAAACTATACACCCGTAATCAAGTTTGGATCGGACCAAAGAGCGATAAAGGCGAAGAAGGACGGTCCGATCAGCTCCCCAGGATGTGCCACTTAAAACACGTAAAAGATTAAGAGAACGGTCACACTTGGCTTTTAAAAAGGAAACGTGCGAGGTCCAACACAACTTCCTGTCAAAAATCAACCCCAAAAATTTCGCCTCGTCTGCAAACGGAAGTATCCCTGGCCCAAGATGGAGAGAGGGCGGAGGGAAATACTTCCGGCGCCAGAAGTTGATGCAGACGGATTTCTCGGCGGAGAAATTAAAGCCGTTGGCGTTACTCCAGGCGTAGAGACGGTCGATACAGCTCTGGAGACGGCGTTCGAGTAGACAGGTCCGCCGTGAACTGCAATAAATAGCGAAATCGTCAACAAAAAGGGACGATGAAATGCCAGGTGGAATACAATCAACAATGGGGTTGATAGCAATCGCAAAAAGTGTGACACTGAGTACAGAGCCCTGCGGTACTCCGTTCTCTTGAATAAAACGACGAGATAAAACCGAGCCCACACGTACACGAAAGACGCGGTCCGTCATAAACTCCCGAAGAAATATGGGAAGACGACCGCGTAAATTCCAATCGTGAAGTGTACGTAAAATGCCGCCCCTCCAACAAGTGTCATAAGCTTTCTCCAGGTCAAAAAATACAGCCACGGTTTGACACTTTCTCAGAAATCCATTCATAACATGCGTCGACAGGGACACCAGATGGTCGACGGTAGAGCGATAGCGACGAAATCCGCACTGAGCGTTCGCTAAAAGTTTCTGAGACTCAAGCCACCATGTCAACCGCCCGTTGATCATGCGCTCCATCACCTTGCAAATGCAACTGGTGAGGGAGATAGGGCGGTAGCTGGAAGGTAGTTGCCGATCCTTCCCAGGCTTAAGAATAGGGACAATGGTGGCTTCGCGCCAAACGGAAGGAAAAATGCCGTCTTGCCAAATACGGTTATAGACCTGTAAGAGAAATAGTTTACTGTCGGCTGAAAGGTTCTTTAACATCAGGACATGAATGCCGTCCGGGCCAGGAGCGGAGTGCCTAGAGCAATTAAGAGCGCGCTCCAGCTCCCTCAGTGTGAAAAGTTCATTATAACACTCATTATTAGCAGACCGAAAATGAAAGGTGTCGAAATCCAGCCGGTCTTTGATAGAGCAAAAGCCGGCGGAATAATGGTCCGAACTGGATACGGCCTCAAAGGCAGTACCCAGAGTGTTAGCGATGGCAGCCGGATCCACTATGGTGGCATTAGAAACCTGAAGGCCAGAAACAGTACAATGTGACACTTTACCTGAGAAGCGACGAAGTTTATCCCAAACAACGGATGAAGGCGTAAAACGATTAAAAGACTCGACAAAACGAGCCCAAGATGCCTTCTTGCTATCCTGAATAATGCGACGAGCCCTGGCGCGCGATTGTTTAAAAGTCACCAAATTATCAAGTGTAGGGTGGCGCCGAAACACCCTAAGTGCAGTCCTACGGGCACGAACGGCGTCCCGACAATCCTCGTTCCACCACGGAACAGGTGGCCGCCGAGGTTGGGAGGATGAACGGGGTATTGCGCGTTCGGCGGCAGAGAAAATAACAGACGTAAGGTGCTGCACTAGTTGGTGAATGTCGGAGAAGGGCTGGTCGTCAAAATGCACGAGGCTGGAATACAAGCTCCAGTCGGCTTTTGCGAATATCCAGGTAGGTACTCTGGAATGCTGTACGTGGTGCGACAGAAGAGAAACGATGCAGGGGTAATGGTCGCTGGAGTAGGTGTCAGCGACGACGTTCCACTGAAGACGACGTGCAAGCTGGAGTGAGCAAATTGCAAGGTCCAGGTGAGAAAATGTACCAGAAGAATCAGAAATAAAAGTAGGTGCACCTGTATTGAGGATGGAAAGATTGAACTGATAAAAAATGTCGGAAAGAAGAGTTCCCCTCGCACAAGCCCTTGGCGAACCCCATAGTGGGTGATGGGCATTAAAATCTCCCAACAGAAGAAATGGTGTTGGGAGAGCGGACAGGAGAGATCGCATGTCCGCGGGAGCGAGGGGAGACGATGGAGGTGTATACACAGAGCAAACAGAAAACAAAAAGCCGGGTAAGTGAAGGCGAACGGCAACAGCTTGCAAGTCAGATGTAAGTGTGACAGGTGTAAAATGAACGTCATTACGCACCAAAATCATGACACCACCATGAGCAGGAGTACCCTCCTCCGGTTCAAGGTCGTAGCGAACCGGAGTATATCCTCGGAGATCAAAAGGATCGTGAGGGCGAAGCTTAGTCTCCTGCAAACATACGACCATAGGTGAATGGGAACGCAATAAAAGCTGCAGTTCCGCCCTATGCGATCGTACACCACGTACATTCCAGGTCAGGATAGCCATTAAAAATAAGGGGATAAACTGTCTATTTAGAAGGGCGGCTTAAAATTACCTTTTGTTTAACCTTTGGGCTCGGGCTTTTTGTATGGAGTTGGTCAGACTCCATAGCTTCCTCGGAGGGAGGGCCCACGCGCTCAGTGCCAGAAACCGATTCAAGCGCCGTGAATCGGTTCTGGGTGGCGATGGGTGAAGGGTGCCGCTGAGCGCGGCTTGTCCCAGGACCTTCCTGGGACAGCGACCTCCGAGGAGGAGAAGGTGAACTTTTCTTACCGCGCGCACGCGGAGGGTCTTTCAAAAAATCTTCCCTACGTAGTTTCTGCTTGGGCTTCTTTTCAACGGCTGGCGACTTCATTGACTTGGGACCAGGTTTATACGGCTTGGTAACTGTAGCCTTAATAGACGGCCGGATGGTAGTGGCGGTTAATCCAGTCAAGGTCCAGGTCTGAGTTTCGGCATCTACGCGTGGTACTGGCGAGGCAACAACAGAACTAAATGTGCCAGATCGCAGGAGTGAAGGTTGGCGCGCATGGTAACGCCTCCGGGCTTCAGCGAAGGAGAGTTTTTCCTTTACCCGGATCTCCTGGATCGCCTTCTCGTCCAAGTACCGCGGACAGTCGGCAAACGAAGCAGAATGAGACCCTTTACAATTAACGCAGACGGGGGCTGTTGAACAGGTACCTTCGTGTGAGGGCTGGCTACAGGTTGCGCAGATGTTAACGGCACTCTTACATGAGACTTGCGTATGCCCAAAACGTTGGCATTTAAAACAACGCAGAGGTCTAGGAATATAAGGCCTCACAGAAATCCGTTCGTACCCTGCGGAAATGCTCGTGGGCAGATCGACGCCATCAAATGTAATAAACAGGGTACGAGTGGGTACCAACACGCCGTCGCGTTTGGCCTGCACTCGATGAACCGCTGTCACCCTCTGGTCTGCAAGATATTCCACCAGGTCTTCGTCAGAGATACCATCGAGGCTATGCGTGGTGACAACGCCTCTACAAGAATTCAAGGTGCGGTGCTTCTCAACACGGATAGGATAACCGTGGAGAAGCGTGGCGCTCAACAAGGACTTACTTTGTGCCTCGGATTTGCTTTGAACTAGCAACGAACCATTACGAAGACGAGTGCAGGAAAGAACCGGACCAGCAATTGAGTCAATGCCCTTCTGGATAATAAAAGGGTTCACCTTCTCGAATGATTGTCCCTCCTCTGTACGGGTAATCACTAAGTAACAACCAGCTGTTGGCGGTGCTACTTCTGTTACAAAAACTTTGCGGCGCTTGTTGTTAACAATGGAGAAAGGGTGCTCCATAGCGAAAAAAAATCCTCCACCATTGCAACCGTCTCCGACCTCGGGCTCTGACTTCCCGGGCGTTACCCCGGCTTGGGTGAGTGGCCTATCTATACCTAGCTCACCCCAGGGTCACACCTCCCAGAACATAGACAGAGGGACCCAATCGCCGTCGGAAGCCAGCAGCTCATGCAATGGCCCCCCCGCGGGACTGCAGTTGAACAGCGGATACGAACAACAACCCTACATGACGACCCCGGGTGGTGGGGATGACGCCATTACCCACTCACCCAGCTGCGCACGCGGTGCGCGGGTATCCGTCAGGCTGTGTCCACGGAGGATTTAAATAAAAAGATAAAAGAAACTAAAACTGTGTGGGCGTTTCGCACGCAAGGTAGGCCGGCGGGGAAGAAAAAGAGAGATATGCGAATGTCGTGGTGCGAAATGGCCGGAAAGTGATAAGGGAAGAAAGAAACGATGGTGAGGTGCGGTATGGATGGAATGCAAAGAACGCACGAGAGCCTACCTTGGGTCCACCGGTCACGAGAAGAACCCACCTCGACCGGATGGGGGTGAGAGGATGAATGTGGCGATGAGTGGCTCGGGAACCCCCGGGTGCGCCAAAAACCCGTACTCACATAAGGTGAGCCCCTGAGGGGGATACGGCCTCAAAGGCAGTACCCAGAGTGTTAGCGATGGCAGCCGGATCCACTATGGTGGCATTAGAAACCTGAAGGCCAGAAACAGTACAATGTGACACTTTACCTGAGAAGCGACGAAGTTTATCCCAAACAACGGATGAAGGCGTAAAACGATTAAAAGACTCGACAAAACGAGCCCAAGATGCCTTCTTGCTATCCTGAATAATGCGACGAGCCCTGGCGCGCGATTGTTTAAAAGTCACCAAATTATCAAGTGTAGGGTGGCGCCGAAACACCCTAAGTGCAGTCCTACGGGCACGAACGGCGTCCCGACAATCCTCGTTCCACCACGGAACAGGTGGCCGCCGAGGTTGGGAGGATGAACGGGGTATTGCGCGTTCGGCGGCAGAGAAAATAACAGACGTAAGGTGCTGCACTAGTTGGTGAATGTCGGAGAAGGGCTGGTCGTCAAAATGCACGAGGCTGGAATACAAGCTCCAGTCGGCTTTTGCGAATATCCAGGTAGGTACTCTGGAATGCTGTACGTGGTGCGACAGAAGAGAAACGATGCAGGGGTAATGGTCGCTGGAGTAGGTGTCAGCGACGACGTTCCACTGAAGACGACGTGCAAGCTGGAGTGAGCAAATTGCAAGGTCCAGGTGAGAAAATGTACCAGAAGAATCAGAAATAAAAGTAGGTGCACCTGTATTGAGGATGGAAAGATTGACCTGATAAAAAATGTCGGAAAGAAGAGTTCCCCTCGCACAAGCCCTTGGCGAACCCCATAGTGGGTGATGGGCATTAAAATCTCCCAACAGAAGAAATGGTGTTGGGAGAGGGGACAGGAGAGCTCGAATGTCCGCGGGAGCGAGGTGTGATGATGATGATATGCGGTTTAAGGGCGCTAAACTGCTGAGGTCATCAGCGCCCTTACAATGTATAAAATATAAGGTCAAAATATAAAAGACAGTTAAAAGAACCGCATAATTAAAAACGGGACACAAACCCGCGATGTCAAAAAGCTAAAAATAACAATGATATAACAATAACAATAACGATAACAACAATAATAACAATAACAAAAAATAACAATAACAATAATAACAATAACAACAATAATAACAATACAAACATCTGAGAAACCAACACACTAAAAGCAGAGTCAATAAAAGATTAAAACGTGTCAAGAACTGTAGAATGTCAGGGACACGAGCGCCAATGTCCATTGGGGAGGAGATGCCCCATTAAAAAACAAGAGAAAAGTACATAGTCAAAAGACGCTCAGCGCATCAAATGCGTCTGGTAAATCCAATGTCATTGATAAAACGTAAAAGACACTCTACAGCACGCGTGTCGTCTGCCAGAACGTTGGCTAGGCCAACAGGCAGACCAACACGGACGCGCAAAGGAGCTAAAACTTGACACTCAGATAAAATGTGACGCACCGTTAAGGGCACGTCACACTGCTGACACAGGGGAGCGGGATCACCACTGAGCAGGTAACTATGACTAAAACGACAATGTCCAATTCGCAAACGGGCTAAAAGCACCTCTTCCCGACGTGAAGAACGAGAAGAGGTACCCCAGATCAACGGGAGTGGTTTAACCTCCCGCAACTTGTTCCCCCGGAGGGCCGTCCACTCATCGCGCCAGCGCGAGAGGATGCGGCGACGTAAAATAACACACGAATCTGACGAGGGAACAACAGAGGTAAAAAATCTAGGTAATAAAATCTCCGATTTCGCAGCGGCGTCGGCAGACTCATTACCTGAGATGCCCACATGACCTGGAATCCACATGAAGGACACGCTGATGCCAGAGACACCAAGCGAGTGGAGCAGGTCATGTATGCGCTGTACAAGCGGGTGGTAATGGTACAGCGCAGTAATAGTCTGAAGGGCACTCAGAGAGTCCGTACAAATAAAACAGTGCTGTAAGCCGTGCCGCTGAATGTATAAAATAGATTGATAAATGCTAAAAAGTTCGGCGGTAAAAATTGAACATTGTCCAGGTAAACGAAACTTAAAACCACAGTGACCAGAAACAAAAGCACATCCAACTCCAGCTTCAGTCTTAGATCCATCAGTAAAGATAAAATGGTAGTCCCCGAATTGAGCCCGTACTTCTAAAAAAGCCGATCTAAAGACTGAAGCAGGGGTCTCAGTCTTCGGCATTGACGTTAGCCCAAGGTGACAGTGGGCCTCAGCGCGCGACCATGCAGGAAAACGCGTTTCCCCCCGTGGAAGGGCCGGCGCTGGCGTAACGTCCAAATGCCGAAGTAGCAGTCGAAATCGAACCCCTGGAGGGAGCAATGCAGAGGAAATAACTAAATATTGCCGGTCAAGCGAATCCTCGTAAAATACATCGAAGGACGGGTGGTTAGGCAAGCTTGAGAGTCGACAAGCATAGCTGCACAAAAGCATCTCACGCCGGAAGGACAGCGGAGGCTCTGCAGCTTCTGCGTACAGACTGGGTACAGGGCTAGTTGGAAAGGCCCCTGTAGCGACTCTTATGCCACGATGGTGAATGGCATTCAATCGACGTAACACAGATGGACGTGCCGACGAATAAACAATACACCCGTAATCACGCTTGGATCGGACCAAAGAGCGATAAAGGCGAAGAAGGACGGTCCGATCAGCTCCCCAGGATGTGCCACTTAAAACACGTAAAATATTAAGAGAACGGTCACACTTTGCTTTTAAAAAGGAAACGTGCGAGGTCCAACACAACTTCCTGTCAAAAATCAACCCCAAAAATTTCGCCTCGTCTGCAAACGGAAGTATCCCTGGCCCAAGATGGAGAGAGGGCGGAGGGAAATACTTCCGGCGCCAAAAGTTGATGCAGACGGATTTCTCGGCGGAGAAATTAAAGCCGTTGGCGTTACTCCAGGCGTAGAGACGGTCGATACAGCTCTGGAGACGGCGTTCGAGGAGACAGGTCCGCCGTGAACTGCAATAAATAGCGAAATCGTCAACAAAAAGGGACGATGAAATGCCAGGTGGAATACAATCAACAATGGGGTTGATAGCAATCGCAAAAAGTGTGACACTGAGTACAGAGCCCTGCGGTACTCCGTTCTCTTGAATAAAACGACGAGATAAAACCGAGCCCACACGTACACGAAAGACGCGGTCCGTCATAAACTCCCGAAGAAATACGGGAAGACGACCGCGGATATTCCAATCGTGAACTGTACGTAAAATGCCGCCCCTCCAACAAGTGTCATAAGCTTTCTCCAGGTCAAAAAATACAGCCACGGTTTGACACTTTCTCAGAAATCCATTCATAATATGCGTCGACAAGGACACCAGATGGTCAACGGTAGAGCGATAGCGACGAAACCCGCACTGAGCGTTCGCTAGAAGTTTCTGAGACTCAAGCCACCATGTCAACCGCCCGTTGATCATGCGCTCCATCACCTTGCAAATGCAACTGGTGAGAGAGATAGGGCGGTAGCTGGAAGGTAGTTGGCGATCCTTCCCAGGCTTAAGTATAGGGACAATGGTGGCTTCGCGCCAAACGGAAGGAAAAATGCCGTCTTGCCAAATACGGTTATAGACCTGTAAGAGAAAGAGTTTACTGTCGGCTGAAAGGTTCTTTAACATCAGGACATGAAGGCCGTCCGGCCCAGGAGCGGAGTGCCGAGAGCAATGAAGAGCGTGCTCCAGCTCCCTCATTGTGAAAAGTTCATTATAACACTCAAGATTAGCAGATCGAAAATTAAAGGTGTCGGACTCCAGCCGGTCTTTGATAGAGCGAAAGCCGGCGGAATAATGGTCTGAACTGGAAACCGCCTCAAAGGCAGCACCCAGTGTGTTAGCGATGGCAGCCGGATCCACTATGGTGGCATTAGAAACCTGAAGGCCAGAAACAGTACAATGTGACACTTTACCTGAGAAGCGACGAAGTTTATCCCAAACAACGGATGAAGGCGTAAAACGATTAAAAGACTCGACAAAACGAGCCCAAGATGCCTTCTTGCTATCCTGAATAATGCGACGAGCCCTGGCGCGCGATTGTTTAATGATGATGATGATGATATGCGGTTTAAGGGCGCTAAACTGCTACGGTCATCAGCGCCCTTACAATGTATAAAAGATAAGGTCAAAACATAAAACAGGTAAAAAACCGCATAGTTAAAAACGGGACACAAGCCCGCGATGTTCAAAAGGCTAAAACTAACAACAGAACAATAACAACAATAACAATAACAATAACAACAATAACAAGAACAACAAGAATAACAATAACAACAATATAAAGTTCTGAAAAATCAACACACTAAAAGCAAGGGCAATAAAAGATTAAAACGTGTCAGGAACTGTAGAATGCGAGGGACATGAGCGCCATATGTCCACTGGGGATAAGAGTTCCCATAAAAACAGACAGAATAAAAGTACTAAGCCAACAGACGCCCAACGCATTAAATGCGCAGATTAAAATCACTGTCATGAATAAAACGTAAAACGCATTCTACAGCACGCGTGTCGTCTGCCAAAACGTTGGCTAGGCCAACAGGCAGACCCACACGAGCACGCAATGCAGCTAAGACCTGACACTCTGTTAAAATGTGACGCACCGTTAAGGGCACGACACACTGCCCACAAAGTGGTGCGGGGTCACCACTGAGCAAATACCTATGACTAAAAACACAATGTCCAATCCGTAGACGAGCTAAAATTACCTCTTCCCGACGACAAGAACGAGAAGAGGTATCCCAGATCAACGGGAAAGGCTTAACTTCCCGCAACTTGTTCCCCCGGAGGGCCGTCCACTCATCGCGCCAGCGCGAGAGGATGCGGCGACGTAAAATAATACACGAATCAGACGAGGGAACAACAGAAGTAAAAAATCTGGGTAATAAAATCGCCGATTTCGCAGCGGCGTCGGCAGACTCATTACCTGAGATGCCCACATGACCTGGAATCCACATGAAGGACACGCTGATGCCAGAGACACCAAGCGAGTGGAGCAGGTCATGTATGCGCTGTACGAGTGGGTGGTAATGGTACAGCGCATGAATAGCCTGAAGGGCACTCAGAGAGTCCGTACAAATAAAACAGTGCCGTAAGTCGAGCCGCTGAATGTATAAAACAGATTGATAAATGCTAAAAAGTTCGGCGGTAAAAATTGAACATTGTCGAGGTAAACGAAAAGTAAAACTGTACACCAAAAACAAAGGCACATCCTACTCCAACATCAGTCTTAGACCCATCAGTATATATAAAATGACAGTCCCAGAACTGCGCTTGTAGTTCTAAAAAGGCGGATCTAAGAACAGAAGCAGGGGTCGCATTTTTCGGCATCGACGTTAGCCCAAGGTGGATGTGGGCCTCAGCGCGCGACCATGGAGGAAAGCGCGTTTCCCCTCGGGTAAGGGCCGGCGCTGGCGTAACGTCCAAATGCCGAAGTAGCAGTCGAAATCGAACCCCTGGAGGGAGCAATGCAGAGGAGCTAACTAAATATTGCCGGTCAAGCGAATCCTCGTAAAATACATCGAAGGACGGGTGGTTAGGCAAGCTTGAGAGTCGACAAGCATAGCTGCACAAAAGCATCTCACGCCGGAAGGACAGCGGAGGCTCTGCAGCTTCTGCGTACAGACTGGGTACAGGGCTAGTTGGAAAGGCCCCTGTAGCGACTCTTATGCCACGATGGTGAATGGCATTCAATCGACGTAACACAGATGGACGTGCCGACGAATAAACAATACACCCGTAATCAAGCTTGGATCGGACCAAAGAGCGATAAAGACGAAGAAGGACGGTCCGATCAGCTCCCCAGGATGTGCCACTTAAAACACGTAAAATATTAAGAGAACGGTCACACTTTGCCTTTAAAAAGGAAACGTGCGAGGTCCAACACAACTTCGACGGTAGAGCGATAGCGACGAAACCCGCACTGAGCGTTCGCTAGAAGTTTCTGAGACTCAAGCCACCATGTCAACCGCCCGTTGATCATGCGCTCCATCACCTTACAAATGCAACTGGTGAGGGAGATAGGGCGGTAGCTGGAAGGTAGTTGGCGATCCTTCCCAGGCTTAAGTATTGGGACAATGGTGGCTTCGCGCCAAACGGAAGGAAAAATGCCGTCTTGCCAAATACGGTTATAGACCTGTAAGAGAAATAGTTTACTGTCGGCTGAAAGGTTCTTTAACATCAGGACATGAATGCCGTCCGGCCCGGGAGCGGAGTGCCGAGAGCAATGAAGAGCATGCTCCAGCTCCCTCAATGTGAATAGTTCGTTATAGCATTCATCATTAACAGACCGAAAAGTATATGATGCGGAATCCTGCCGGTCTTTAATAGAGCGAAAGCCGGCGGAATAATGGTCTGAACTGGAAACCGCCTCAAAGGCAGAACCCAGAGTGTTAGCGATGGCAGCCGGATCCACTATGGTGGCATTAGAAACCTGAAGGCCAGAAACAGTACAATGTGACACTTTACCTGAGAAGCGACGAAGTTTATCCCAAACAACGGATGAAGGCGTAAAACGATTAAAAGACTCGACAAAACGAGCCCAAGATGCCTTCTTGCTATCCTGAATAATGCGACGAGCCCTGGCGCGCGATTGTTTAAAAGTCACCAAATTATCAAGTGTAGGGTGGCGCCGAAACACCCTAAGTGCAGTCCTACGGGCACGAACGGCGTCCCGACAATCCTCGTTCCACCACGGAACAGGTGGCCGCCGAGGTTGGGAGGATGAACGGGGTATTGCGCGTTCGGCGGCAGAGAAAATAACAGACGTAAGGTGCTGCACTAGTTGGTGAATGTCGGAGAAGGGCTGGTCGTCAAAATGCACGAGGCTGGAATACAAGCTCCAGTCGGCTTTTGCGAATCTCCAGGTAGGTACTCTGGAATGCTGTACGTGGTGCGACAGAAGAGAAACGATGCAGGGGTAATGGTCGCTGGAGTAGGTGTCAGCGACGACGTTCCACTGAAGACGACGTGCAAGCTGGAGTGAGCAAATTGCAAGGTCCAGGTGAGAAAATGTACCAGAAGGATCAGAAATAAAAGTAGGTGCACCTGTATTGAGGATGGAAAGATTGAACTGATAAAAAATGTCGGAAAGAAGAGTTCCCCTCGCACAAGCCCTTGGCGAACCCCATAGTGGGTGATGGGCATTAAAATCTCCCAACAGAAGAAATGGTGTTGGGAGAGCGGACAGGAGAGATCGAATGTCCGCGGGAGCGAGGGGAGACGATGGAGGTGTATACACAGAGCAAACAGAAAACAAAAAGCCGGGTAAGTGAAGGCGAACGGCAACAGCTTGCAAGTCAGATGTAAGTGTGACAGGTGTAAAATGAACGTCATTACGCACCAAAATCATGACACCACCATGAGCAGGAGTACCCTCCTCCGGTTCAAGGTCGTAGCGAACCGGAGTATATCCTCGGAGATCAAAAGGATCGTGAGGGCGAAGCTTAGTCTCCTGCAAACATACGACCATAGGTGAATGGGAACGCAATAAAAGCTGCAGTTCCGCCCTATGCGATCGTACACCACGTACATTCCAGGTCAGGATAGCCATTAAAAATAAGGGGATAAACTGTCTATTTAGAAGGGCGGCTTAAAATTACCTTTTGTTTAACCTTTGGGCTCGGGCTTTTTGTATGGAGTTGGTCAGACTCCATAGCTTCCTCGCAGGGAGGGCCCACGCGCTCAGTGCCAGAAACCGATTCAAGCGCCGTGAATCGGATCTGGGTGGTGATGGGTGAAGGGTGCCGCTGAGCGCGGCTTGTCCCAGGACCTTCCTGGGACAGCGACCTCCGAGGAGGAGAAGGTGAACTTTTCTTACCGCGCGCACGCGGAGGGTCTTTCAAAAAATCTTCCCTACGTAGTTTCTGCTTGGGCTTCTTTTCAACGGCTTGCGACTTCATTGACTTGGGACCAGGTTTATACGGCTTGGTAACTGTAGCCTTAATAGACGGCCGGATGGTAGTGGCGGTTAATCCAGTCAAGGTCCAGGTCTGAGTTTCGGCATCTACGCGTGGTACTGGCGAGGCAACAACAGAACTAAATGTGCCAGATCGCAGGAGTGAAGGTTGGCGCGCATGGTAACGCCTCCGGGCTTCAGCGAAGGAGAGTTTTTCCGTTACCCGGATCTCCTGGATCGCCTTCTCGTCCAAGTACCGCGGACAGTCGGCAAACGAAGCAGAATGAGACCCTTTACAATTAACGCAGACGGGGGCTGTTGAACAGGTACCATCGTGTGAGGGCTGGCTACAGGTTGCACAGATCTTAACGGCACTCTTACATGAGACTTGCGTATGCCCAAAACGTTGGCATTTAAAACAACGCAGAGGTCTAGGAATATAAGGCCTCACAGAAATCCGTTCGTACCCTGCGGAAATGCTCGTGGGCAGATCGACGCCATCAAATGTAATAAACAGGGTACGAGTGGGTACCAACACGCCGTCGCGTTTGGCCTGCACTCGATGAACCGCTGTCACCCTCTGGTCTGCAAGATATTCCACCAGGTCTTCGTCAGAGATACCATCGAGGCTATGCGTGGTGACAACGCCTCTACAAGAATTCAAGGTGCGGTGCTTCTCAACACGGATAGGATAACCGTGGAGAAGCGTGGCGCTCAACAAGGACTTACTTTGTGCCTCGGATTTGCTTTGAACTAGCAACGAACCATTACGAAGACGAGTGCAGGAAAGAACCGGACCAGCAATTGAGTCAATGCCCTTCTGGATAATAAAAGGGTTCACCTTCTCGAATGATTGTCCCTCCTCTGTACGGGTAATCACTAAGTAACAACCAGCTGTTGGCGGTGCTACTTCTGTTACAAAAACTTTGCGGCGCTTGTTGTTAACAATGGAGAAAGGGTGCTCCATAGCGAAAAAAATCCTCCACCATTGCAACCGTCTCCGACCTCGGGCTCTGACTTCCCGGGCGTTACCCCGGCTTGGGTGAGTGGCCTATCTATACCTAGCTCACCCCAGGGTCACACCTCCCAGAACATAGACAGAGGGACCCAATCGCCGTCGGAAGCCAGCAGCTCATGCAATGGCCCCCCCGCGGGACTGCAGTTGAACAGCGGATACGAACAACAACCCTACATGACGACCCCGGGTGGTGGGGATGACGCCATTACCCACTCACCCAGCTGCGCACGCGGTGCGCGGGTATCCGTCAGGCTGTGTCCACGGAGGATTTAAATAAAAAGATAAAAGAAACTAAAACTGTGTGGGCGTTTCGCACGCAAGGTAGGCCGGCGGGGAAGAAAAAGAGAGATATGCGAATGTCGTGGTGCGAAATGGCCGGAAAGTGATAAGGGAAGAAAGAAACGATGGCGAGGTGCGGTATGAATGGAATGTAAAGAACGCACGAGAGCCTACCTTGGGTCCACCGGTCACTTGAAGAACCCACCGCGACCGGATGGGTGTGAGGGGATGAATGTGGCGATGAATGGCTCGGGAACCCCCGGGTGCGCCAAAAACCCGTACTCACATAAGGTGAGCCCCTGAGGGGGCGATTGTTTAAAAGTCACCAAATTATCAAGTGTAGGGTGGCGCCGAAACACCCTAAGTGCAGTCCTACGGGCACGAACGGCATCCCGACAATCCTCGTTCCACCACGGAACAGGTGGCCGCCGAGGTTGGGAGGATGAACGGGGTATTGCACGTTCGGCGGCTGAGAAAATAATAGACGTAAGGTGCTGCACTAGTTGATGAATGTCGGAGAAGGGCTGGTCGTCAAAATGCACGATGCTGGAATACAAGCTCCAGTCGGCTTTTGCGAATATCCAGGTAGGTACTCTGGAATGCTGTACGTGGTGCGACAGAAGAGAAACGATGCAGGGGAAATGGTCGCTGGAGTAGGTGTCAGCGACGACGTTCCACTGAAGACGACGTGCAAGCTGGATTGAGCATATGGCAAGGTCCAGGTGAGAGAATGTACCGGAAGAATCAGAAATAAAAGTAGGTGCACCTGTATTGAGGATGGAAAGATTGAACTGATAAAAAATGTCGGAAAGAAGAGTTCCCCTCGCACAAGCCCTTGGCGAACCCCATAGTGGGTGATGGGCATTAAAATCTCCCAACAGAAGAAATGGTGTTGGGAGAGCGGACAGGAGAGATCGAATGTCCGCGGGAACGAGGGGAGACGATGGAGGTGTATACACAGAACAAACAGAAAAGAAAAAACCGGGTAACTGCAGTCTAATGGCAACAGCTTGCAAGTCGGACGTAAGTGTGATAGGATGAAAATGAACGTCATTACGCACCAACAACATGACACCACCATGAGCAGGAGCACCCTCCTCCTGTTCAAGATCGTAGCGAACCGGAGTGTACCCTCGGAGATCGAAAGGGTCGTGAGGGCGAAGCTTGGTCTCCTGCAAACACACGACCATAGGTGAATGGGAACGCAATAAAAGTTGCAGTTCCGCCCTATGCGATCGTACACCACGTACATTCCAGCTCAGGATAGCCATGAATAAAAGGGATAAACTGTCTACTTAGAAGGGCGGCTTAAAATTACCTTTTGTTTAACCTTTGGGCTCGGGCTTTTTGTATGGAGTTGGTCAGACTCCATAGCTTCCTCGGAGGGAGGGCCCACGCGCTCAGTGCCAGAAACCGATTCAAGCGCCGTGAATCGGTTCTGGGTGGCGATGGGTGAGGGGTGCCGCTGAGCGCGGCTTGTCCCAGGACCTTCCTGGGACAGCGACCTCCGAGGAGGAGAAGGTGAACTTTTGCTACCGCGCGCACGCGGAGGGTCTTTCAAGAAATCTTCCCTACGTAGTTTCTGCTTGGGCTTCTTTTCAGCGGCCTGCGACTTCATTGACTTTGGACCAGGTTTATAAGGCTTGGTAACAGTAGCTTTAATAGACGGCCGGATGGTAGTGGCGGTTAATCCAGTCAAGGTCCAGGTCTGAGTTTCGGCATCTACTCGTGGTACTGGCGAGGCAACAACAGAACTAAATGTGCCAGATCGCAGGAGGGAAGGTTGGCGCGCATGGTAACGCCTCCGGGCTTCAGCGAAGGAGAGTTTTTCCTTTACCCGGATCTCCTGGATCGCCTTCTCGTCCAAGTACCGCGGACAGTCGGCAAACGAAGCAGAATGAGACCCTTTGCAATTAACGCAGACGGGGGCTGTTGAACAGGTACCTTCGTGTGAGGGCTGGCTACATGTTGCACAGATGTTAACGGCACTCTTACATGAGACTTGCGTATGCCCAAAACGTTGGCATTTAAAACAACGCAGAGGTCTAGGAATATAAGGCCTCACAGAAATCCGTTCGTACCCTGCGGAAATGCTCGTGGGCAGATCGACGCCATCAAATGTAATAAACAGGGTACGAGTGGGTACCAATACGCCGTCGCGTTTGGCCTGCACTCGATGGACCGCTGTCACCTTCTGGTCTGCAAGATATTCTACCAGGTCCTCGTCCGATATACCATCGAGGCTATGGGTGGTAATAACGCCTCGACAGGAATTCAATGTGCGGTGCTTCTCGACACGGATAGGATAGCCGTGGAGAAGCGTAGCGCGCAACAAGGTCTTACTTTGCAGATCGGATTTCGTTTGGGCTAATAAGGAACCATTCCGTAGACGAGTGCAGGACTGAACCGCACCAGCAATTGCATCAATACCCTTTTGAATGATGAAAGGGTTCACCTTCTCAAAGCTTTGTCCTTCTTCGGTTCGTGAAATGACCAAGTAACAACCAGTTGTCGGTGGTGTCACTTCTGTTACATAGACTTTTCGGCGCTTGTTAGTGGTAATGGAGGAAGGGTGCTCCATAGCGAAAGAAATCCTCCACCATTGCAACCGTCTCCGACCTCGGGCTCTGACTTCTCGGGCGTTACCCCGGCTTGGGTGAGTGGCCTATCTATACCAGACTCACCCCAGGGTCACACCTCCCAGAACATAGACAGAGGGACTCAATCGCCGTCAGAAGTCAGCAGCTCATGCAATGGCCCCCCCGCGGGACTGCAGTTGAACAGCGGATACGAACACATACCCTACATGACGACCCCGGGTGGTGGGGATGACGCCATTACCCACTCACCCAGCTGCGCACGCGGTGCGCGGGTATCCGTCAGGCTGTGTCCACGGAGGATTTAAATAAAAAGATAAAAGAAACTAAAACAGTGTGGGCGTTTCGCACGCAAGGTAGGCCGGCGGGGAAGAAAAAGAGATATGCGAATGTCATGGTGCGAAATGGCCGGAAAGTGATAAGGGAAGAAAGAAACGATGGTGAGGTGCGGTATGAATGGAATGTAAAGAACGCACGAGAGCCTACCTTGTGTCCACCGGTCACTTGAAGAACCCACCTCGACCGGATGGGGGAGAGGGGATGAATGTGGCGATGAATGGCTCGGGAACCCCCGGGTGCGCCAAAAACCCGTACTCACATAAGGTGAGCCCCTGAGGGGGTGTTGGGAGAGGGGACAGGAGAGCTCGAATGTCCGCGGGAGCGAGGTGTGATGATGATGATATGCGGTTTAAGGGCGCTAAACTGCTGAGGTCATCAGCGCCCTTACAATGTATAAAATATAAGGTCAAAATATAAAAGACAGTTAAAAGAACCGCATAATTAAAAACGGGACACAAACCCGCGATGTCAAAAAGCTAAAAATAACAATGATATAACAATAACAATAACGATAACAACAATAATAACAATAACAAAAAATAACAATAACAATAATAACAATAACAACAATAATAACAATACAAACATCTGAGAAACCAACACACTAAAAGCAGAGTCAATAAAAGATTAAAACGTGTCAAGAACTGTAGAATGTCAGGGACACGAGCGCCAATGTCCATTGGGGAGGAGATGCCCCATTAAAAAACAAGAGAAAAGTACATAGTCAAAAGACGCTCAGCGCATCAAATGCGTCTGGTAAATCCAATGTCATTGATAAAACGTAAAAGACACTCTACAGCACGCGTGTCGTCTGCCAGAACGTTGGCTAGGCCAACAGGCAGACCAACACGGACGCGCAAAGGAGCTAAAACTTGACACTCAGATAAAATGTGACGCACCGTTAAGGGCACGTCACACTGCTGACACAGGGGAGCGGGATCACCACTGAGCAGGTAACTATGACTAAAACGACAATGTCCAATTCGCAAACGGGCTAAAAGCACCTCTTCCCGACGTGAAGAACGAGAAGAGGTACCCCAGATCAACGGGAGTGGTTTAACCTCCCGCAACTTGTTCCCCCGGAGGGCCGTCCACTCATCGCGCCAGCGCGAGAGGATGCGGCGACGTAAAATAACACACGAATCTGACGAGGGAACAACAGAGGTAAAAAATCTAGGTAATAAAATCGCCGATTTCGCAGCGGCGTCGGCAGACTCATTACCTGAGATGCCCACATGACCTGGAATCCACATGAAGGACACGCTGATGCCAGAGACACCAAGCGAGTGGAGCAGGTCATGTATGCGCTGTACAAGCGGGTGGTAATGGTACAGCGCAGTAATAGTCTGAAGGGCACTCAGAGAGTCCGTACAAATAAAACAGTGCTGTAAGCCGTGCCGCTGAATGTATAAAATAGATTGATAAATGCTAAAAAGTTCGGCGGTAAAAATTGAACATTGTCCAGCTAAACGAAACTTAAAACCACAGTGACCAGAAACAAAGGCACATCCAACTCCAGCTTCAGTCTTAGATCCATCGGTAAAGATAAAATGGAAGTCCCCGAATTGAGCCCGTACTTCTAAAAAAGCCGATCTAAAGACTGAAGCAGGGGTCTCAGTCTTCGGCATTGACGTTAGCCCAAGGTGACAGTGGGCCTCAGCGCGCGACCATGCAGGAAAACGCGTTTCCCCCCGTGGAAGGGCCGGCGCTGGCGTAACGTCCAAATGCCGAAGTAGCAGTCGAAATCGAACCCCTGGAGGGAGCAATGCAGAGGAGCTAACTAAATATTGCCGGTCAAGCGAATCCTCGTAAAATACATCGAAGGACGGGTGGTTAGGCAAGCTTGAGAGTCGACAAGCATAGCTGCACAAAAGCATCTCACGCCGGAAGGAGAGCTATGGCTCTGCAGCTTCTGCGTACAGACTGGGTACAGGGCTAGTTGGAAAGGCCCCTGTAGCGACTCTTATGCCACGATGGTGAATGGCATTCAATCGACGTAACACAGATGGACGTGCCGACGAATAAACAATACACCCGTAATCAAGCTTGGATCGGACCAAAGAGCGATAAAGGCGAAGAAGGACGGTCCGATCAGCTCCCCAGGATGTGCCACTTAAAACACGTAAAATATTAAGAGAACGGTCACACTTTGCTTTTAAAAAGGAAACGTGCGAGGTCCAACACAACTTCCTGTCAAAAATCAACCCCAAAAATTTCGCCTCGTCTGCAAACGGAAGTATCCCTGGCCCAAGATGGAGAGAGGGCGGAGGGAAATACTTCCGGCGCCAAAAGTTGATGCAGACGGATTTCTCGGCGGAGAAATTAAAGCCGTTGGCGTTACTCCAGGCGTAGAGACGGTCGATACAGCTCTGGAGACGGCGTTCGAGGAGACAGGTCCGCCGTGAACTGCAATAAATAGCGAAATCGTCAACAAAAAGGGACGATGAAATGCCAGGTGAAATACAATCAACAATGGGGTTGATAGCAATCGCAAAAAGTGTGACACTGAGTACAGAGCCCTGCGGTACTCCGTTCTCTTGAATAAAACGACGAGATAAAACCGAGCCCACACGTACACGAAAGACGCGGTCCGTCATAAACTCCCGAAGAAATATGGGAAGACGACCGCGGATATTCCAATCGTGAAGTGTACGTAAAATGCCGCCCCTCCAACAAGTGTCATAAGCTTTCTCCAGGTCAAAAAATACAGCCACGGTTTGACACTTTCTCAGAAATCCATTCATAATATGCGTCGACAAGGACACCAGATGGTCGACGGTAGAGCGATAGCGACGAAACCCGCACTGAGCGTTCGCTAGAAGTTTCTGAGACTCAAGCCACCATGTCAACCGCCCGTTGATCATGCGCTCCATCACCTTGCAAATGCAACTGGTGAGAGAGATAGGGCGGTAGCTGGAAGGTAGTTGGCGATCCTTCCCAGGCTTAAGTATAGGGACAATGGTGGCTTCGCGCCAAACGGAAGGAAAAATGCCGTCTTGCCAAATACGGTTATAGACCTGTAAGAGAAATAGTTTACTGTCGGCTGAAAGGTTCTTTAACATCAGGACATGAATGCCGTCCGGCCCGGGAGCGGAGTGCCGAGAGCAATGAAGAGCGTGCTCCAGCTCCCTCATTGTGAATAGTTCGTTATAGCATTCATCATTAGCAGACCGAAAAGTATATGATGCGCAATCCTGCCGGTCTTTAATAGAGCGAAAGCCGGCGGAATAATGGTCTGAACTGGAAACCGCCTCAAAGGCAGAACCCAGAGTGTTAGCGATGGCAGCCGGATCCACTATGGTGGCATTAGAAACCTGAAGGCCAGAAACAGCACAATGTGACACTTTACCTGAGAAGCGACGAAGTTTATCCCAAACAACGGATGAAGGCGTAAAACGATTAAAAGACTCGACAAAACGAGCCCAAGATGCCTTCTTGCTATCCTGAATAATGCGACGAGCCCTGGCGCGCGATTGTTTAAAAGTCACCAAATTATCAAGTGTAGGGTGGCGCCGAAACACCCTAAGTGCAGTCCTACGGGCACGAACGGCGTCCCGACAATCCTCGTTCCACCACGGAACAGGTGGCCGCCGAGGTTGGGAGGATGAACGGGGTATTGCACGTTCGGCGGCTGAGAAAATAATAGACGTAAGGTGCTGCACTAGTTGATTAATGTCGGAGAAGGGCTGGTCGTCAAAATGCACGAGGCTGGAATACAAGCTCCAGTCGGCTTTTGCGAACGTCCAGTTAGGTACTCTGGAATGCTGTACGTGGTGCGACAGAAGAGAAACGATGCAGGGGAAATGGTCGCTGGAGTAGGTGTCAGCGACGACGTTCCACTGAAGACGACGTGCAAGCTGGATTGAGCAAATCGCAAGGTCCAGGTGAGAGAATGTACCAGAAGAATCAGAAATAAAAGTAGGTGCACCTGTATTGAGGATGGAAAGATTGAACTGATAAAAAATGTCGGAAAGAAGAATTCCCCTCGCACAAGCCCTTGGCGAACCCCATAGTGGGTGATGGGCATTAAAATCTCCCAACAGCAGAAATGGTGTTGGGAGAGCGGACAGGAGAGATCGAATGTCCGCGGGAGCGAGAGGAGACGATGGAGGTGTATACACAGAACAAACAGAAAAGAAAAAACCGGGTAACTGCAGTCTAATGGCAACAGCTTGCAAGTCGGATGTAAGTGTGACAGGTGTAAAATGAACGTCGTTACTCACTAAGAACATGACACCTCCATGAGCAGGAGTACCCTCCTCCGGTTCAAGGTCGTAGCGAACCGGAGTATATCCTCGGAGATCAAAGGGATCGTGAGGGCGAAGCTTAGTCTCCTGCAAACATACGACCATAGGCGAATGGGAACGCAATAAAAGTTGCAGTTCCGCCCCATGCGATCGTACACCACGTACATTCCAGGTCAGGATAGCCATTAAGAATAAGGGGATAAACTTTCTATTTAGAAGGGCGGCTTAAAATTACCTTTTGTTTAATCTTTGGGCTCGGGCTTTTGGTATGGAGTTGGTCAGACTCCATAGCTTCCTCGGAGGGAGGGCCCACGCGCTCAGTGCCAGAAACCGATTCAAGCGCCGTGAATCGGTTCTGGGTGGCGATGGGTGAAGGGTGCCGCTGAGCGCGGCTTGTCCCAGGACCATCCTGGGTCAGCGACCTCCGAGGAGGAGAAGGTGAACTTTTGTTACCGCGCGCACGCGGAGGGTCTTTCAAAAAATCTTCCCTACGAAATTTCTGCTTGGGCTTCTTTTCAACGGCTTGCGACTTCATTGACTTGGGACCAGGTTTATACGGCTTGGTAACTGTAGCCTTAATAGACGGCCGGATGGTAGTGGCGGTTAATCCAGTCAAGGTCCAGGTCTGAGTTTCGGCATCTACTCGTGGTACTGGCGAGGCAACAACAGAACTAAATGTGCCAGATCGCAGGAGTGAAGGTTGGCGCGCATGGAAACGCCTCCGGGCTTCAGCGAAGGAGAGTTTTTCCTTTACCCGGATCTCCTGGATCGCCTTCTCGTCCAAATACCGCGGACAGTCGGCAAACGAAGCAGAATGTGACCCTTTACAATTAACGCAGACGGGGGCTGTTGAACAGGTACCTTCGTGTGAGGGCTGGCTACATGTTGCACAGATGTTAACGGCACTCTTACAGGAGACTTGCGTATGCCCAAAACGTTGGCATTTAAAACAACGCAGAGGTCTAGGAATATAAGGCCTCACAGAAATCCGTTCGTACCCTGCGGAAATGCTCGTGGGCAGATCGACGCCATCAAATGTAATAAACAGGGTACGAGTGGGTACCAACACGCCGTCGCGTTTGGCCTGCACTCGATGAACCGCTGTCACCCTCTGGTCTGCAAGATATTCCACCAGGTCTTCGTCAGAGATACCATCGAGGCTATGCGTGGTGACAACGCCTCTACAAGAATTCAAGGTGCGGTGCTTCTCAACACGGATAGGATAACCGTGGAGAAGCGTGGCGCTCAACAAGGACTTACTTTGTGCCTCGGATTTGCTTTGAACTAGCAACGAACCATTACGAAGCCGAGTGCAGGAAAGAACCGGACCAGCAATTGAGTCAATGCCCTTCTGGATAATAAAAGGGTTCACCTTCTCGAATGATTGTCCCTCCTCTGTACGGGTAATCACTAAGTAACAACCAGCTGTTGGCGGTGCTACTTCTGTTATTAAAACTTTGCGGCGCTTGTTGTTAACAATGGAGAAAGGGTGCTCCATAGCGAAAAAAATCCTCCACCATTGCAACCGTCTCCGACCTCGGGCTCTGACTTCCCGGGCGTTACCCCGGTTTGGGTGAGTGGCCTATCTATACCTAGCTCACCCCAGGGTCACACCTCCCAGAACATAGACAGAGGGACCCAATCGCCGTCGGAAGCCAGCAGCTCATGCAATGGCCCCCCCGCGGGACTGCAGTTGAACAGCGGATACGAACAACAACCCTACATGACGACCCCGGGTGGTGGGGATGACGCCATTACCCACTCACCCTGCTGCGCACGCGGTGCGCGGGTATCCGTCAGGCTGTGTCCACGGAGGAGTTAAATAAAAAGATAAAAGAAACTAAAACTGTGTGGGCGTTTCGCACGCAAGGTAGGCCGGCGGGGAAGAAAAAGAGATATGCGAATGTTGTGGTGCGAAATGGCCGGAAAGTGATAAGGGAAGAAAGAAACGATGGTGAGGTGCGGTATGAATGGAATGCAAAGAACGCACGAGAGCCTACCTTGGGTCCACCGGTCACTTGAAGAACCCACCTCGACCGGATGGGGGTGAGGGGATGAATGTGGCGATGATTGGCTCGGGAACCCCCGGGTGCGCCAAAAACCCGTACTCACAGAAGGTGAGCCCCTGAGGGGCCGACTTGGGTGAGTGGCCTAACTATACATATCTCACCCAGGGTCACACCTCCCAGAACATAGACAGAGGGCCCCAATCGCCGTCAGAAGTCAGCAGGTCATGCAATGGCCCCCCCGCGGGACTGCAGTTGAACAGCGGATACGAACACATACCCTACTTGACGATCCCGGGTGGTGGGGATGACGCCATTACCCACTCACTCAGCTGCGCACCCGGTGCGCGGCTATCCGTCTGGCTGTGTCCACGGAGGATTAAAAGAAAAAGATAAAGGAACTAAAAATGTGTGGGCGTTTCGCCGGCGAAGAAGTAAAAGAGATGTGTAAATGAATGGGCGTGGGGCGAAATGTACATAAATATAAGAGAAGTAAGAAACGATGGCGAGGATCACCATGGAATGAAATGCACAGGACGCACGAGAGCCTACCTTGTGTCCCCCGGACACGAGAACGAACCCACCTCGACCGGACTGGGATGAAGGGATGAATATGGCGATGAGTGGCTCGGGAACCCCCGGGTACAACACCCGTACTCACATAAGGTGATCCCCTGGGGGGACTTTGCTAGGCCACGGTGATTTAAAAGGTGTTGTAGGTCTACCTGTGAAATACATGGGCAACAGCAAAGCTTGGATAACAAAATGTTGGTTCACACTGACTCACTGAGGTGCACAAAATGATGGGCAGAGATAACAAGAAAATTCTCTAAGCAAATGCTCTATGCATAAAGTGGACAGCACGTTAGAAAATGTCAGACTTGAATTCCTACCTGGTGATTGCACATCGATGCTACATCCAGTAGAACAGGGAATCATCCAGAATGACAAAGTGTATTTGTGCAAATGTCCGGTGCAACATGTACTTATAAACATAAAACTTAAGGGGCTTACCAATGTCAATATTCTGCAAAATATTCAAATGATAGCAGGGGCCTGGTGGAATATTAAAGTAACTACACTTGTGAATGATTGGGGAAAATCTGGCATTCTGAATTTTCAGGCAGTTACAGCTCCAGGTGACATGTCTAAAATCTCTTGAGAGTTGTGGAAAGATTTTGCAAAGTAGCTGGTACCACCATCTTCATAAACCTTTGAAGAATATGTCTCTATGAATGCTAACCTATCATCTTACAGAGAAGGAAGTAGAGGAGACCTTGACTGTAGCAGCCCCTCAGGATGACAATGAAAAGGAAGAAGTTGAAACTGCAACTAAAAGAGTGTCTTTTATTGTTGCAATGAAACATTTACAGCAGCTAAGGCGATATGTGGGGAAAACTGAAAAAGTGCTAGAAAACATTCTGAACTCGCTTAGTGATCTTGAACAGTTTGTGGAAGAGAACTTGTTGAAAAAGGCAAAACAAATAAAAATCAATGCCTTCAAGACCTGTGTGTAAAATGAAAACTGTTATCTGATTTGGTTATGTATTTTGTGTAAATATATGGATTGTGGATAGGTGTGTGCGTGTGTGTGTGTGTAATTTATTCATTTATTTGCACATACAAAAACGTCGATAGGGCTGCAATGATAGAATTATGCATTTGGTAAATCTGTCGAAAATGTCATTGGATTTTAATTAATTTTTGTATTTGCTAAATGCCTTTTTCAGTATAACATACTTTTCAGAGTAAAGTATAAACCTTATGAGTTTCTAAACTACTTTATACTCAGATTCCACTGTATCTCAAAATAATTAATGATGCTAGCCAAGCAAATGATCAACTTTACCTTGGTGACTCTGGCATTGACAAGTCTTCATCAGCTGTACCATTCATCCATGGAACATAATCCTGCAATAAAAAGACAACACAATTTCTCAGGCTATGACAAAATATATTTTCCAGTCCCCCCCTCTCACACTTAATCCAGGGGCCCAATTTTAATGCTGGTTGAAGCGAGGTGCCAGAAAATGACTTTTCCAAAGTTTGCTTTTATTCTTAAGGACAAATGTCAAGTCGGTCTCAGCATTATGGGCCCCTGGTTCATTTGAGCATATATTTCAGCAATTTTATTCACCATCTCTGCAGATGATGATGATGATGATGATGATGAGATGCGGTTTAAGGGCGCTAAACTACTAAGGTCATCAGCGCCCGTACAATGTATAAAATATAAAGTCAAAAATATAAAATAACCGCACAATTAAAAACGGGACACAAACCCGCTAAGTCCAAATGCTAAAAACAACAAGACAACAATCGCAAAAACTAACACACTAAAAGCATAAGCAATAAAAGAGTAAAACGTGTCAAGAACTGTAGAATGCGAGGGACATGAGCGCCATATGTCCACTGGGGAAGAGAGCCCCTATTAAAACATACAGAATAAAATAACAAGGCTAAAGGACGCTCAACGCATCAAATGCGCAGATTAAAATCACTGTCACTAATAAAACGTAAAACACAGTCTATAATACGCGCATCGTCTGCCAACACGTTGGCTAGGCCAACTGGCAGACCAACACGAACGCGCAATGGAGCTAAAACCTGACACTCTTCTAAAATGTGACGCACCGTTAAGGGCGCATCACACTGCCCACAGAATGGTGCGGGGTAACCACTCAGCAAATACTTATGACTAAAAATGCAATGTCCGATACGAAGGCGTGTTAAAATTACCTCTTCCCGACGAGAAGCACGGGAAGAGGTAGCCCAGACTAACGGGAGAGGTTTAACCTCCCGCAACTTGTTCCCCCGGAGGGCCGTCCACTCATCGTGATGATGATGATGATGATGATGATGATGATGGGATGCTGTTTAAGGGCGCTAAACTACTAAGGTCAACAGCGCCCTTACAATGTATAAAATATAAAGTCAAAAATATAAAATAACCGCATAATTAAAAACGGGACACAAACCCGCTATGTCCAAATGCTAAAAACAACAAGACAACAATCGCAAAAACTAACACACTAAAAGCATAAGCAATAAAAGAGTAAAACGTGTCAAGAACTGTAGAATGCGAGGGACATGAGCGGCATATGTCCACTGGGGAGTAGAGCCCCTATTAAAACATACAGAATAAAATAACAAGGCTAAAGGACGCTCAACGCATCAAATGCGCAGATTAAAATCACTGTCACTAATAAAACGTAAAACACAGTCTACAATACGCGCGTCGTCTGCCAACACGTTGGCTAGGCCAACTGGCAGACCAACACGAACGCGCAATGGAGCTAAAACCTGACACTCTTCTAAAATGTGACGCACCGTTAAGGGCGCATCACACTGCCCACAGAATGGTGCGGGGTAACCACTCAGCAAATACTTATGACTAAAAATGCAATGTCCGATACGAAGGCGTGTTAAAATTACCTCTTCCCGACGAGAAGCACGGGAAGAGGTAGCCCAGACTAACGGGAGAGGTTTAACCTCCCGCAACTTGTTCCCCCGGAGGGCCGTCCACTCATCGTGATGATGATGATGATGATGATGGGATGCTGTTTAAGGGCGCTAAACTACTAAGGTCAACAGCGCCCTTACAATGTATAAAATATAAAGTCAAAAATATAAAATAACCGCATAATTAAAAACGGGACACAAACCCGCTATGTCCGAAAGCTAAAAACAACAAGTCAATAATCGCAAAAAAATAACACACTAAAAGCATAAGCAATAAAAGAGTAAAACGTGTCAAGAACTGTAGAATGCGAGGGACATGAGCGCCATATGTCCACTGTGGAGTAGAGTCCCTATTAAAACATACAGAATAAAATAACAAGGCTAAAGGACGCTCAACGCATCAAATGCGCAGATTAAAATCACTGTCACTAATAAAACGTAAAACACATTCTAAAATACGCGCGTCGTCTGCCAAAACGTTGGCTATGTCAACTGGCAGACCAACACGAACGCGCAATGGAGCGAAAACCTGACACTCTTCTAAAATGTGACGCACCGTTTAGGGCACATCACACTGCCCACAGAGTGGTGCGGGGTCAGTAATATTAGTCCCGGATGAGCCAATTGGTTTAACGATAATCCTGCCGCTAGGGGCGCTCGTGTCGCTAGTGTCGCTGCGTGCGACGGCGGCGGCGGTAAGTTTGAAAAGCGCCCTGAGCGGGAGGATTATCGTTATTGCAATTGGTTCATCCGGGGCGAGTTAAAAGAATTGAGGATTAGGGTAAGGTGAAGGAAAAAGAGGAAGTGACGTGGAGTGTTTTGATTGGTTCGTTAATTTGGGTGGAAGATGAAGGAAGGAAGATGGAAGAGTATGGAGGTCGCGTGATGGAGAGGAGCTGGGTGGCGAGGTGTTGTCTGTGCGGAGGTCGGGACTGAAAGAGGGAAAAGATGGGGGAGCGAGGGATAAAAAGTGTAACAGAAAGTGACGTGTGAAGTTGTGATTGGTGGGAATAAGAAGTGATGTTACTGGTGGAAAGGAACAAATGAAAGTTGTTGATTGGTAAGAATAAGAGAGATTATGATTGGTGGAAAGAAAAAGGTGTGGGAGTGGGGTATGTTGGAGGTGATGGGAAAGGTAAGTTTTGCTAGCAACAAGATTTGCAAAAACCTGTTGAGAACTGATCAGCAATTTTTTTGAACGTTGGATGGTAGTTTTCTTGAGTGGATAGAGAGATGGGGCGATATGAGATGCGGTGGCGAAAATGGGAACTAAATAAGATGGTTGAGACAAGAGGTTTAAGGACGAGGAAATTTGGAGGTTAGTGGTGAACATGGCGGTCGCAAGAGGTGGGGGTAAGGAGACGCGGTGGTGAGAATGGGAACTAAAAGAAGATGGCGGTAGCAAGAGCTTAGAAGAGTAGATTTTGAGGTTAAAATAGTGGGAACCAAAAATGGCGGAGGGTCTGCGACAAGGAGATGCGGTGAGAAATAAACAAGATGGCGGACGCAAGAGGTGGGTAAGGAGATTTGAGGTTACAGTACCAAAACACGAAAGGATATATTCCTACGCCAAGCAGGTCCGAAAAATAATTATGCGTGTGGTACTTACCTGTTACTGGTGTGGATACGTCACCAAAAGCGCGGCACGCGAAAAAATAAAACCAAACTGTTTTTGAAAATGCTTAATGATGATGATGATATGCGGTTTAAGGGCGCAAAACTGCTAGGGTCATCAGCGCCCTTACAATGTGTAAAATAAAAGGTCAAAATATAAAAGGTAAAAAACCGCATAATTAAAAAACGGGACACAACCCGCGATGTCCAAAAAGTTAAAACTAACAATAGAATAACAATAACAATAACATCAATAATAAAAATAACAACAAGAATAACAATAACAACAATAATAACAATAAATATATCTGAAAAACCAACACACTAAAAGCATAACCAATAAAAGATTAAAACGTGTCAAGAACTGTAGAATGCGAGGGACATGAGCGCCATATGTCACTGGGGAGTAAGTCCCTATGAAAACATACAGAATAAAATAACAAAGCTAAAAGACGCTCAGCGCATCAAATGCGACGATTAAAATCAATGTCACTTATAAAACGTAAAAGACATTCTACAGCATGCGCGTCGTCTGCCAAAACGTTGGCTATGCCAACAGGCAGACCCAGGCGAACGCGCAGTGGAGCTAAAACTTGACACTCAGTTAAAATGTGACGCACCGTTAAGGGCACGTCACAATGCTGACACAGCGGAGCGGGATCACCACTGAGCAGGTAACTATGACTAAAACGACAATGTCCAATTCGTAAACGGGCTAAAAGTACCTTTTCCCGACGTGAAGAACGAGAAGAGGTACCCCAGATTAACGGGAGAGGCTTAACCTCCCGCAACTTGTTCCCCCGGAGGGCCGTCCACTCATCCCGCCAGAGCGAGAGGATGCGGCGACGTAAAATAACACACGAATCTGACGAGGGAACAACAGAGGTAAAAAATCTGGGTAATAAAATCGCCGATTTCGCAGCGGCGTCGGCAGACTCATTACCTGAGATGCCCACATGACCTGGAATCCACATGAAGGACACGCTGATGCCAGTGACACCAAGCGAGTGGAGCAGGTCATGTATGCGCTGTACAAGCGGGTGGTAATGGTACAGCGCAGTAATAGTCTGAAGGGCACTCAGAGAGTCCGTACAAATAAAACAGTGCTGTAAGGCGTGCCGCTGAATGTATAAAATAGATTGATAAATGCTAAAAAGTTCGGCGGTAAAAATTGAACATTGTCCAGGTAAACGAAACTTAAAACTACAGTGACCAGAAACAAAGGCACATCCAACTCCAGCTTCAGTCTTAGATCCATCGGTAAAGATAAAATGGAAGTCTCCGAATTGAGCCCGTACTTCTAAAAAGGCCGATCTAAAGACTGAAGCAGGGGTCTCAGTCTTCGGCATCGACGTTAGCCCAAGAAGACAGTGGGCCTCAGCGCGAGACCATGGTGGTAAACGAGTTTCACCGCGTGGAAGGGCCGGCGCTGGCGGAACGTCTAAATGCCGAAGGAGCTGTCGAAAGCGAACCCCTGGTGGGAGCAAAGCAGAGGAGCTAATAAAATAGTGACGATCAAGTGACTCCTCGAAAAATAACTCGAAGGACGGGTGGTCAGGCAAGCTTGAGAGTCGACAAGCATAGCTGCACAAGAGCATCTCACGCCTGAAGGACAGCGGAGGCTCTGCAGCTTCAGCATACAGGCTAAAAACAGGGCTGGTTGGAAAGGCCCCTGTAGCGACTCTTATGCCACGATGGTGAATGGCATTCAATCGACGTAACACAGATGGACGTGCCGACGAATAAACAATACACCCGTAATCAAGCTTGGATCGGACCAAAGAGCGATAAAGCGAAGAAGGACGGTCCGATCAGCTCCCCAGGATGTGCCACTTAAAACACGTAAAATATTAAGAGAACGGTCACACTTTGCTTTTAAAAAGGAAACGTGCGAGGTCCAACACAACTTCCTGTCAAAAATCAACCCCAAAAATTTCGCCTCGTCTGCAAACGGAAGTATCCCTGGCCCAAGATGGAGAGAGGGCGGAGGGAAATACTCCCGGCGCCAAAAGTTGATGCAGACGGATTTCTCGGCGGAGAAATTAAAGCCGTTGGCGTTACTCCAGGCGTAGAGACGGTCGATACAGCTCTGGAGACGGCGTTCGAGTAGACAGGTCCGCCGTGAACTACAATAAATAGCGAAATCGTCAACAAAAAGGGACGATGAAATGCCAGGTGGAATACAATCAACAATGGGGTTGATAGCAATCGCAAAAAGTGTGACACTGAGTACAGAGCCCTGCGGTACTCCGTTCTCTTGAATAAAACGACGAGATAAAACCGAGCCCACACGTACACGAAAGACGCGGTCCGTCATAAACTCCCGAAGAAATATGGGAAGACGACCGCGGATATTCCAATCGTGAAGTGTACGTAAAATGCCGCCCCTCCAACAAGTGTCATAAGCTTTCTCCAGGTCAAAAAATACAGCCACGGTTTGACACTTTCTCAGAAATCCATGCATAATATGCGTCGACAAGGACACCAGATGGTCGATGGTAGAGCGATAGCGACGAAACCCGCACTGAGCGTTCGCTAGAAGTTTCTGAGACTCAAGCCACCATGTCAACCGCCCGTTGATCATGCGCTCCATCACCTTCCAAATGCAACTGGTGAGGGAGATAGGGCGGTAGCTGGAAGGTAGTTGGCGATCCTTCCCAGGCTTAAGTATAGGGACAATGGTGGCTTCGCGCCAAACGGAAGGAAAAATGCCGTCTTGCCAAATACGGTTATAGACCTGTAAGAGAAATAGTTTACTGTCGGCTGAAAGGTTCTTTAACATCAGGACATGAATGCCGTCCGGCCCGGGAGCGGAGTGCCGAGAGCAATGAAGAGCGTGCTCCAGCTCCCTCATTGTGAATAGTTCGTTATAGCATTCATCATTAGCAGACCGAAAAGTATATGATGCGGAATCCTGCCGGTCTTTAATAGAGCGAAAGCCGGCGGAATAATGGTCTGAACTGGAAACCGCCTCAAAGGCAGAACCCAGAGTGTTAGCGATGGCAGCCGGATCCACTATGGTGGCATTAGAAACCTGAAGGCCAGAAACAGTACAATGTGACACTTTACCTGAGAAGCGACGAAGTTTATCCCAAACAACGGATGAAGGCGTAAAACGATTAAAAGACTCGACAAAACGAGCCCAAGATGCCTTCTTGCTATCCTGAATAATGCGACGAGCCCTGGCGCGCGATTGTTTAAAAGTCACCAAATTATCAAGTGTAGGGTGGTGCCGAAACAGCCTAAGTGCAGTCCTACGGGCACGAACGGCGTCCCGACAATCCTCGTTCCACCACGGAACAGGTGGCCGCCGAGGTTGGGAGGATGAACGGGGTATTGTACGTTCGGCGGCTGAGAAAATAATAGACGTAAGGTGCTGCACTAGTTGATTAATGTCGGAGAAGGGCTGATCGTCAAAATGCACGAGGCTGGAATACAAGCTGCAGTCGGCTTTTGCGAATATCCAGGTAGGTACTCTGGAATGCTGTACGTGGTGCGACAGAAGAGAAACGATGCAGGGGAAATGGTCGCTGGAGTAGGTGTCAGCGACGACGTTCCACTGAAGACGACGTGCAAGCTGGATTGAGCAAATGGCAAGGTCCAGGTGAGAGAATGTACCAGAAGAATCAAGAAATAAAAGTAGGTGCACCTGTATTGAGGATGGAAAGATTGAACTGATAAAAAATGTCGGAAAGAAGAGTTCCCCTCGCACAAGCCCTTGGCGAACCCCATAGTGGGTGATGGGCATTAAAATCTCCCAACAGAAGAAATGGTGTTGGGAGAGCGGACAGGAGAGCTCGAATGTCCGCGGGAGCGAGGGGAGACGATGGAGGTGAATATACAGAGCAAACAGAAAACAAAAAGCCGGGTAAGTGAAGGCGAACGGCAACAGCTTGCAAGTCGGATGTAAGTGTGACAGGTGTAAAATGAACGTCGTTACGCACTAAGAACATGACACCCCCATGAGCAGGAGTACCCTCCTCCGGTTCAAGGTCGTAGCGAACCGGAGTATATCCTCGGAGATCAAAAGGATCGTGAGGGCGAAGCTTAGTCTCCTGCAAACATACGACCATAGGCGAATGGGAACGCAATAAAAGTTGCAGTTCCGCCCTATGCGATCGTACACCACGTACATTCCAGGTCAGGATAGCCATTAAGAAAAAAAGGAGATAAACTGTCTATTTAGAAGGGCGGCTTAAAATTACCTTCTGTTTAACCTTTGGGCTCGGGCTTTTTGTATGGAGTTGGTCAGACTCCATAGCTTCCTCGGAGGGAGGGCCCACGCGCTCAGTGCCAGAAACCTATTCAAGCGCCGTGAATCGGTTCTGGGTGGCGATGGGTGAGGGGCGCCGCTGAGCGCGGCTTGTCCCAGGACCTTCCTGGGACAGCGACCTCCGAGGAGGAGAAGGTGAACTTTTGTTACCGCGCGCACGCGGAGGGTCTTTCAAAAAATCTTCCCTACGTAGTTTCTGCTTGGGCTTCTTTTCAGCGGCTTGCGACTTCATTGACTTTGGACCAGGTTTATAGGGCTTGGTAACAGTAGCTTTAATAGACGGCCGGATGGTAGTGGCGGTTAATCCAGTCAAGGTCCAGGTCTGAGTTTCGGCATCTACTCGTGGTACTGGCGAGGCAACAACAGAACTAAATGTGCCAGATCGCAGGAGTGAAGGTTGGCGCGCATGGAAACGCCTCCGGGCTTCGGCGAAGGAGAGTTTCTCCTTTACCCGGATCTCCTGGATTGCCTTCTCGTCCAGATACCGCGGACAGTCGGCAAACGAAGCAGAATGTGACCCTTTACAGTTAACGCAGACGGGGGCTGTTGAACAGGCACCTTCGTGTGAGGGCTGGCTACACGTTGCACAGATGTTAACGGCACTCTTACATGAGACTTGCGTATGCCCAAAACGTTGGCACTTAAAACAACGCAGAGGTCTGGGAATATAAGGCCTCACAGAAATACGTTCGTACCCTGCGGAAATGCTCGTGGGCAGATCGACGCCATCAAAAGTTAGAAACAGGGTACGAGTGGGTACCAATACGCCGTCGCGTTTGGCCTGCACTCGATGAACCGTTGTCACCTTCTGGTCTGCAAGATATTCGACCAGGTCCTCGTCCGAGATGCCATCGAGGCTATGCGTGGTGACAACGCCTCTACAAGAATTTAAGGTGCGGTGCTTCTCAACACGGATAGGATAACCGTGGAGAAGCGTGGCGCTCAACAAGGACTTACTTTGTGCCTCGGATTTGCTTTGAACTAGCAACGAACCATTACGAAGCCGAGTGCAGGAAAGAACCGGACCAGCAATTGAGTCAATGCCCTTCTGGATAATAAAAGGGTTCACCTTCTCGAATGATTGTCCCTCCTCTGTACGACTAATCACTAAGTAACAACCAGCTGTTGGCGGTGCTACTTCTGTTACTAAAGTTTTACGGCGCTTGTTGTGTATAATGGAGAAAGGGTGCTCCATAGCGAAAAAAAATCCTCCACCATTGCAACCGTCTCCGACCTCGGGCTCTGACTTCCCGGGCGTTACCCCGGCTTGGGTGAGTGGCCTATCTATACCTAGCTCACCCCAGGGTCACACCTCCCAGAACATAGACAGAGGGACCCAATCGCCGTCGGAAGCCAGCAGCTCATGCAATGGCCCCCCCGCGGGACTGCAGTTGAACAGCGGATACGAACAACAACCCTACATGACGACCCCGGGTGGTGGGGATGACGCCATTACCCACTCACCCAGCTGCGCACGCGGTGCGCGGGTATCCGTCAGGCTGTGTCCACGGAGGATTTAAATAAAAAGATAAAAGAAACTAAAAAAGTGTGGGCGTTTCGCACGCAAGGTAGGCCGGCGGGGAAGAAAAAGAGAGATATGCGAATGTCGTGGTGCGAAATGGCCGGAAAGTGATAAGGGAAGAAAGAAACGATGGTGAGGTGCGGTATGGATGGAATGCAAAGAACGCACGAGAGCCTACCTTGGGTCGACCGGATGGGGGTGAGGGGATGAATGTGGCGATGATTGGCTCGGGAACCCCCGGGTGCGCCAAAAACCCATACTCACATAAGGTGAGCCCCTGAGGGGGAAAATGCTTAACCAGCTTTAAGATCAACCAACATCACTACGCACTGATATACCTAGGTTTTTAAAGCGGTACAGACACCCTTTGCAGAGGCGTAATTTAACTATACCAAAAACCTGGTACTGGACCATCGTGATGGTCGCTAGCGTACGTAGGAGCAGGGTTCTCATAGCCGGTCGAAAGCGGTCAAAAACGTGTACGACGTAGGTGTTCACAGTAGCTGCTGTCGAGTCAACCGTCGAGGTGTGAATGAACGAGATCTGTTCTTGCCGGCAATCTGGTTGGGAGATGAGAGGCGCGGTGGTAAAAATGGGAACTAAATAAGATGGCGGAGGCATGAAGTTGAGGTTAAGGAGCGGTGAGGTGTTGTCTGTGCGGAGGTTGGGGCTGAAAGAGGGGAAAGATGGCGAACGAGGGATAAAAAGTATAACAGAAAGTGACGTGTGAAGTTGTGATTGGTGGGAATAAGAAGTGATGTTATTGGTGGAAAGGAACAAATGAAAGTTGTTGATTGGGGAAAATAAGAGAGATTATGATTGGTGGAAAGAAAAAAGGTGTGGGAGTGGGGTATGTTGGAGGTGATGGAAAAGGTAAGTTTTGCTACCAACAACATTTGCAAAAGCCTATCCAGAACTCATCAGCAATTTTAAATAACTAGTGTTTTGGGGTTTTCTCTGGCTGGTAGACGAATGCAAGCTGTTTCTGCCATACTTATATTATTCGTCTTTTCCTTTTTTTCTTTTTTCTTTTTGTTTTTCGTTTTTTAAAAAATAACTAGTTTTTTGGGGTTTTCTGCGGATGGTAAACGAATGCAAGCTCTTTCTGCTTTTTCATAGGTTTTCCCTGGTTGGTAGGCGTTTTCTGTAGTGGTTGACGAAACCGTTTCTAATTTTCGAGGTTTTCTCAGGTTTTTTAGCGGTTGTCCCTGCCCGGTAGGCAAATGATGAAGTTTTACCTTGTCGGCGCACGGATACTAGGCACATACTCGCACACACACACACACACCCGTTGCAGTTGCCATACTTATATTATTCGTCTTTTCCTTTTTTCTTTTTTTTTCATTGTTTTTTCGTTTTTTTAAAAAATAACTACTTTTTGGAGGTTTTCTGCGGTTGGTAAACGAATGCAAGCTCTTTCTGCTTTTTCATAGGTTTTCCCTGGTTGGTAGGCGTTTTCTGTAGTGGTTGACGAAGCCGTTTCTAATTTTCGAGGTTTTCTCAGGTTTTTTAGTGGTTGTCCCTGTCCGGTAGGCAAATGATAAAGTTTTTCTATAATGTCGTCGTTTTGGCTTGTGGCGCACGGATACTAGGCACATACTCGCACACACACACACACAGACAGACACACAGACAACACACACACGGATATGTATCCAAAATGCTTTTTTTTTGGATTCAGGAGGTCTCAAAACGTGTATTTCCGGTGAAATCTCGGTATCGAATTTTTGGGTGGAATGCAATACTTCCCCTACTTACTATACGTAGTAGAGAAAGTAAAAAAGTATAAGTATTGGAAAATTTAAGGAAATAACAAGCAATATCTCGAAAACGGTTCACTCAACAAAAGAAATGTATATGGCATAAGTTGTGTATTTTAACGCGATCTACATTTTTTGTGTAGTAAAATTTTGTCTATCTCTTATGGTTTACCAGTTATGCAAAAGGCGTTCACAATGAAGAATGCTTTTGGAGACATTCCCAGAAAATTTGAGATATACATTTCATTTCTCATGACATTATCTTAAACATATGATATTTTCATCAAATCGTTATAGCCATTTTTGAGAAAATTAAAAAAAACGTGTACTATCTTGTTTTCATGGGTTTTCAAGATCGGTAAGCGTTAGAATATTCTTAGAGCTTTTTTCAGGTTTTTCGCGGTTATCCCTGTCCGGTAGGCAAATGATAAAGTTTTTCTATAATGTCGTCGTTTTGGCTTGTGGCGCACGGATACTAGGCACATACTCGCACACACACACACAGACAAACACACACACACGGACATGTTTCCAAAAATGCTTTTTTTGGATTCAGGAGGTCTCAAAACGTGTATTTCCGGTGAAATCTCGGTATCGAATTTTGGGTGGAATGCAATACTTCCCCTACTTACTATACGTAGTAGAGAAGGTAAAAAAGTATAAGTATTGGAAAATTTAAGGAAATAACAAGCAATATCTCGAAAACGGTTCACTCAACAAAAGAAATGTATATGGCATAAGTTGTGTATTTTAACGCGATCTACATTTTTTGTGTAGTAAAATTTTGTCTATCTCTTATGGTTTACCAGTTATGCAAAAGGCGTTCACAATGAAGAATACTTTTGGAGACATTCCCAGAAAATTTGAGATATACATTTCATTTCTCATGACATTATCTTAAACATATGATATTTTCATTAAAATCGTTATAGCCATTTTTGAGAAAATTAAAAAAAGTGTACTATCTTGTTTTCATGGGTTTTCCAGATCGGTAAGCGTTAGAATACTCTTAGAGCTTTTTTCAGGTTTTTCGCGGTTATCCCTGTCCGGTAGGCAAATGATAAAGTTTTTCTATAATGTCGTCGTTTTGGCTTGTGGCGCACGGATACTAGGCACATACTCGCACACACACACAGACAAACACACACACACGGACATGTTTCCAAAAATGCTTTTTTTGGATTCAGGAGGTCTCAAAACGTGTATTTCCGGTGAAATCTCGGTATCGAATTTTGGGTGGAATGCAATACTTCCCCTACTTACTATACGTAGTAGAGAAAGTAAAAAAGTATAAGTATTGGAAAATTTAAGGAAATAACAAGCAATATCTCAAAAACGGTTCACTCAACAAAAGAAATGTATATGGCATAAGTTGTGTATTTTAACGCGATCTACATTTTTTGTGTAATAAAATTTTGTCTATCTCTTATGGTTTACCAGTTATGCAAAAGGCGTTCACAATGAAGAATACTTTTGGAGACATTCCCAGAAAATTTGAGATATACATTTCATTTCTCATGACATTATCTTAAACATATGATATTTTCATCAAAATCGTTATAGCCATTTTTGAGAAAATTAAAATTTTCGAAAAATTTTCCATGTAAAGGGTAGTCTGGAACAGAGTTTTATATGCAATTTTATAAGTTGTTTTAAGAAATTGTTAAATTTCGGTACCGAAAAAAAAATAAAAGATACGGTTTTCCAAAAGATTTCGAAAGAACTAAGTTGCTGTATCAAAATTTCCTTGTTACAAATTGTGCATTTATTTCTTAAGGAAACCAGGAATACAGATTTTTTATAAATTTTAGCGTGCACCGATCTATATTTTTAACTTTTACGCCTACGTTTCTCGTCACCATTGCTGAAGAGGTTGGTATTTCTACTCTCTCTACCACGTAAAATAGTAGGTAGAGAGTGCCATACTGTACCGGAAAAATGATACTGAGATTTTTTCCAGATATACAGGCTTTGAGGCTTCCTGGATAAAAAAGTCAAAAGGTATACTCGCACACACACACACACACAGACAGACACACACACGGACATGTTTCCAAAAATGCTTTTTTTGGATTCAGGAGGTCTCAAAACGTGTATTTCCGGTGAAATCTCGGTATCGAATTTTTGGGTGGAATGCAATACTTCCCCTACTTACTATACGTAGTAGAGAAAGTAAAAAAGTATAAGTATTGGAAAATTTAAGGAAATAACAAGCAATATCTCGAAAACGGTTCACTCAACAAAAGAAATGTATATGACATAAGTTGTGTATTTTAACGCGATCTACATTTTTGTGTAGTAAAATTTTGTCTATCTCTTACGGTTTACCAGTTATGCAAAAGGCGTTCACAATGAAGAATACTCTTGGAGACATTCCCAGAAAATTTGAGATATACATTTCATTTCTCATGACATTATCTTAAACATATGATATTTTCATCAAAATCGTTATAGCCATTTTTGAGAAATTAAAATTTTCGAAAAATTTTCCATGTAAAGGGTAGTCTGGAACAGAGTTTTATATACAATTTTACAAGTTGTTTTAAGAAATTGTTAAATTTCGGTACCGAAAAAAAATAAAAGATACGGTTTTCCTAAAGATTTCGAAAGAACTAAGTTGCTGTATCAAAATTTCCTTGTTACAAATTGTGCATTTATTTCTTAAGGAAACCAGGAATACAGATTTTTTATAAATTTTAGCGTGCACCGATCTATATTTTTAACTTTTACGCCTACGTTTCTCGTCACCATTGCTGAAGAGGTTGGTATTTCTACTCTCTCTACCACGTAAAATAGTAGGTAGAGGAGGTATGCATTGCATCCAAATATTCAATATTGAGATTTCACTGGAAAACTAAATACTTGTTTTGAGGTCCCCTGAATAAAAACATTTTTAGAAAATTCTGTGTATGTGTCAGAGCAGCATAACTCAAAAATGAAAAGTCGGATAAATACTAAACTTGGTATTTAGGTTGAGTACCTTCCAAAGATACGACAGAGATTTTCAAGAAAGTCCCTCCACCCAAAACTACCCTTTACATGAACTATTTTCCGAAATGTTTTATTTTCTAAAACTGTCTCTGACGATTTTAATTGCAACACCATATATTAAAGACATTTATATGAAAAATAAAATGTATATCTTGAATTTTGTGGAAATAGCCTGTGAAGTCCTCTTGATTGGGAAGAAATTTTCTATGATCTTGTATAACTGCTAAGGTTTGAGAATAACATACAATACAAAAAATTTAGATCTCTTTAAAAACACACACAATTTATTTGAAATAACTTTTTTGTGACGTCAGGCATTTCCGAGATATCTGTTATAAATGGTTCGAATTGTACAATGCTTAGCCATTCTTTTTTAAAGGCATGTCGCTTTTCAGTTCTTGCTCGCCATGTTGATGGAAAGAATTTAGAATTTTAAGGCCAGTGTATAGCGTCCCTTTGGATGTATAACGGATGTGCAATGCAACCATTTCCCGAAAGGTTTATCTGGATTAAAATTAAGTGGATATGAAAATAAACTTTCGTACTCACCTATAAGAGATAGAGGGTAGAGGTCATACGAACGTAACACTTGAGAATTTTTATTCAACAGTTGGTGTTACTCCTTAGAAAGGAAGTATCTGCTGTTTCTATTTAATTCTTACATTTTACATAACACGTATGCACGGCACAACACAAAAACACTACACACGACACTCATAGTTTTAAATATTGCACTGATGCGGGTGTGCAAACGTTACAACGCTGCTCGCTCCAGCCATTCCCACGTCTGGCACTACGCGCAAAGAACGTGTGCTGATGTAAGTGAAAATCGAGCGTGAGAAAGGATGTTCGTCAGCGTTAAAATACAGCCTTATTGCCGATGGTAGGGATCGCGCAGTGGCGGATCGTGACAGGATGACTGCGTTTTTACAACTTGACAATTTTGTGGCGAAATGAGGCATTTAACTCGACGCGCATGTTGTAATTGCGGTTGCGATAAGCGAGCTTATCAAAACCCGGTGCCAAGAGCAAACGGCCGTAGTGAGAAACGGGAGCGATAGTGGGTTTTTCTACAAAATCGTTCTATTTGACGAAAAATAGTTTAAAATAAACACAAAATAGCAGCTTCGATACGTATCCACGGAGACCTTAGTGCTAGGCAACTGCACCTCTGTTTCTATACGTGAACGGCAGATTGCAGCTTCAATACGTGTCCACGGAGACCTTAGTGCTAGGCAACTGTACCTCTGTTTCTCTACGTGAACTGCAGATTGCAGCTTCGATACGTGTCCACGGAAACCTTAGTGCTAGGCAACTGTACCTGTGTTTCTATACGTGAACGTCAGATGGCAGCTTCGATACGTGTCCACGGAAACCTTAGTGCTAGGCAACTGTACCTCTGTTTCTATACGTGAACGGCAGATTGCAGCTTCGATACGTGTTCACGGAGACCTTAGTGGTAGGCAACTGCACCTCTGTTTCTATACGTGAACGGCAGATTGCAGCTTCGATACGTGTCCACGGAGACCTTAGTGCTAGGCAACTATACCTCTGTTTCTATACGTGAACGGCAGATTGCAGGTTCGATACGTGTCCACGGAGATCTTAGTGCTAGGCATCTATACCTGTTTCTATACGTGAACGGCAGATTGCAGCTTCGATACGTGTCCACGGAGACCTTAGTGCTAGGCAACTGTACCTGTGTTTCTATACGTGAACGTCAGATGGCAGCTTCGATACGTGTCCACGGAGATCTTAGTGCTAGGCAACTGTACCTCTGTTTCTATACGTGAACGGGAGATTGCAGCTTCGATACGTGTCCACGGAGACCTTTCGCTTCAGGTGACAAAATAACACTAGGCACTTGTGTGCCGTGGTGTAAGCCGCAATCACGGCATTGGTAGCGTGGATCTCCTTGGGGCTCTCCTCGGAGTTACCTCAACACCACGTACATGACCTGGTTCGTCACGGGTACGCAGGTCTGCACTACCACTTCCTCGGCGTTGAGCAGGCCCAGGAGGCGATCGTACCGGTACACCAGCTAGCACGTGGTCATGTTATCGCGCTGTGGTGTTGCGTGTGCGAGGTATGGAAACTCAAGGACGCAAAACATGCACGACCGAGGGTTAAAAAGCAGAACAAGTAGTGACGTGGAGCGTTGTGATTGGTGAAAATAAGACGATCTCTGATAGGTGGACAAATTGAAATAACGTGATGTGATAGGCGAAAATAAAATCAAAGGTGATTGGATGAAAAATGACGAGAAGGAATTAGCGGTGAATTTGTGAACTAAGATGGCGAAGATTTTTTTTTAAAAAAAAAAGGGTCGTAAACCGTTACAGTTGCCATACTTATATTATCCTTTTTTCGCGCCAAACGGAAGGAAAAATGCCGTCTTGCCAAATACGGTTATAGACCTGTAAGAGAAATAGTTTACTGTCGGCTGAAAGGTTCTTTAACATCAGGACATGAATGCCGTCCGGCCCAGGAGCGGAGTGCCGAGAGCAATGAAGAGCGTGCTCCAGCTCCCTCATTGGGAAAGGTTCATTATAACACTCAATATTAGCAGATCGAAAATTAAAGGTGTCGGAATCCAGCCGGTCTTTGATAGAGCGAAAGCCGGCGGAATAATGGTCTGAATTGGATACCGCCTCAAAGGCAGCACCCAGAGTGTTAGCGATGGCAGCCGGATCCACAATGGTGGCATTAGAAACCTGAAGGCCAGAAACAGTACAATGTGACACTTTACCTGAGAAGCGACGAAGTTTATCCCAAACAACAGATGAAGGCGTAAAGCGATTAAAAGACTCGACAAAACGAGCCCACGACGCCTTCTTGCTATCCTGAATAGTGCGACGAGCCCTGGCGCGCGATTGTTTAAAAGTCACCAAATTATCAAGTGTAGGGTGGCGCCGAAACATCTTAAGTGCAGTCCTACGAGCACGAACGGCGGCCCGACAATCCTCGTTCCACCACGGAACAGGCATTCGCCGAGGTTGAGAGGATGAACGGGGAATTGCGCGTTCGGCAGCAGAGAAAATAGTAGACGTAAGGTACTGCACTAGTTGGTTAATGTCGGTGAAGGGCTGGTCGTCAAAATGCACGAGGCTGGAATACAAACTCCAGTCGGCTTTTGGGAATATCCAGGTAGGTACTCTGGAATGTTGTACGTGGTGCGACAGAAGAGAAACGATGCAGGGGTAATGGTCGCTGGAGTAGGTGTCAGCGACGACGTTCCACTGCAGACGACTAGCAAGCTGGAGTGAGCAAATGGCAAGGTCCAGGTGTGAGAATGTACCAGAAGAATCAGAAATAAAAGTAGGCTCACCTGTATTGAGGATGGAAAGATTGAACTGGTAAAAAATGTCGGAAAGAAGAGTTCCCCTCGCACAAGCCCTTGGCGAACCCCATAGTGGGTGATGGGCATTAAAATCTCCCAACAGAAGAACTGGCGTTGGGAGAGCGGACAGAAGAGCTCGAATGTCCGCGGGAGCGAGGGGAGACGATGGAGGTGAATACACAGAGCAAACAGAAAACAAAAAGCCAGGTAAGTGAAGGCGCACGGCAACAGCTTGCAAGTCAGATGTAAGTGTGACAGGTTTAAAATGATCGTCGTTACGCACTAACAACATGACACCTCCATGAGCAGGAGTACCCTCCTCCGGTTCAAGGTCGTAGCGAACCGGAGTATATCCTCGGAGATCAAAAGGATCGTGAGGGCGAAGCTTAGTCTCCTGCAAACATACGACCATAGGCGAATGGGAACGCAATAAAAGTTGCAGTTCCGCACTATGCGATCGTACACCACGTACATTCCAGGTCAGGATAGCCATTAAGAAAAAGGGGATAAACTGTCTATTTAGAAGGGCGGCTTAAAATTACCTTTTGTTTAACCTTTGGGCTCGGGCTTTTTGTATGGAGTTGGTCAGACTCCATAGCTTCCTCGGAGGGAGGGCCCACGCGCTCAGTGCCAGAAACCGATTCAAGCGCCGTGAATCGGTTCTGTGTGGCGATGGGTGAGGGGTGCCGCTGAGCGCGGCTTGTCCCAGGACCTTCCTGGGACAGCGACCTCCGAGGAGGAGAAGGTGAACTTTTGTTACCGCGCGCACGCGGAGGGTCTTTCAAAAAATCTTCCCTACGTAGTTTCTGCTTGGGCTTCTTTTCAGCGGCTTGCGACTTCATTGACTTTGGACCAGGTTTATAGGGCTTGGTAACAGTAGCTTTAATAGACGGCCGGATGGTAGTGGCGGTTAATCCAGTCAAGGTCCAGGTCTGAGTTTCGGCATCTACTCGTGGTACTGGCGAGGCAACAACAGAACTAAATGTGCCAGATCGCAGGAGTGAAGGTTGGCGCGCACGGAAACGCTTCCGGGCTTCGGCGAAGGAGAGTTTCTCCTTTACCCGGATCTCCTGGATCGCCTTCTCGTCCAAATACCGCGGACAGTCAGCAAACGAAGCAGAATGTGACCCTTTACAATTAACGCAGACGCGGGCTGTTGAACAGGCACCTTCGTGTGAGGGCTGGCTATATGTTGCACAGATGTTAACGGCACTCTTACATGAGACTTGCGTATGCCCAAGACGTTGGCACTTAAAACAACGCAGAGGTCTAGGAATATAAGGCCTCACAGAAATACGTTCGTACCCTGCGGAGATGCTCGTGGGCAGATCGACGCCATCAAATGTTAGAAACAGGGTACGAGTGGGTACCAATACGCCGTCGCGTTTGGCCTGCACTCGATGAACCGCTGTCACCTTCTGGTCTGCAAGATATTCGACCAGGTCCTAGTCCGATATGCCATCGAGGCTATGCGTGGTGACAACGCCCCTTCAAGAATTCAAGGTGCGGTGCTTCTCAACACGGATAGGATAACCGTGGAGAAGCGTGGCGCTCAACAAGGACTTACTTTGTGCCTCGGATTTGCTTTGCACTAACAACGAACCATTACGAAGCCGAGTGCAGGATGATGATGATGATGATGATGATACGCGGTTTAAGGGCGCTAAACTGCTGAGGTCATCAGCGCCCTTACAATGTATAAAATATAAGGTCAAAATATAAAAGACAGGTAAAAGAACCGCATAATTAAAAAATGGGACACAAACCCGCGATGTCAAAAAGCTAAAAATAACAATGATATAACAATAACATTAACGATAACAACAATAATAACAATAACAAAAAAATAACAATAACAACAATAATAACAATACAAATATCTGAAAAACCAGCACACTAAAAGCATAGGCAATAAAAGATTAAAACGTGTCAAGAACTGTAGAATGTCAGGGACACGAGCGCCAGTGTACATTGGGGAGGAGATGCCCCATTAAAAACAAGAGAAAATTACATAGTCAAAAGACGCTCAGCGCATCAAATGCGTCTGGTAAATCCAATGTCATTGATAAAACGTAAAAGACACTCTACAGCACGCGCGTCGTCTGCCAGAACGTTGGCTAGGCCAACAGGCAGACCAACACGGACGCGCAAAGGAGCTAAAACTTGACACACTGCTAAAATGTGACGCACCGTTAAGGGAGCAACACACTGCCCACAGAGTGGTGCGGGGTCACCACTCAGCAAATACTTATGACTAAAAATGCAATGTCCGATACGAAGGCGTGTTAAAATTACCTATTCCCGACGGGAAGCACGGGAAGAGGTAGCCCAGACTAACGGGAGAGGCTTAACCTCCCGCAACTTGTTCCCCCGGAGGGCCGTCCACTCGTCGCTCCAAAGCGAGAGGATGCGGCGACGTAAAACAATAAACAAATCTGACGAGGGAACAAAAGAGGTAAAACGTCTGGGTGATAAAATCGCCGACTTGGCAGCGACATCGGCAGACTCATTACCTGAGATGCCCACATGACCTGGAATCCACAAGAAGGAGACGCTGATGCCAGAGACATCAAGCGAGTGGAGCAGGTCATGAATGCGCTGTACGAGCGGGTGGTAACTGTACAGCGAGCTAATACTTTGAAGAGCACTCAGGGAGTCGGAACAAATAAAACAGTGCCGTAAGTCGTGCCGCTGAATATATAAAAGAGACTGATAAATGCTAAAAAGTTCGGCGGAAAAAATCGAACATTGCTCTGGTAAACGAAAGGTAAAACTATTTCCACCACAAAAAAGGCACATCCTACTCCAGCATCAGTCTTAGATCCATCAGTAAAGAGTGAGTGAGTGGGGTTTAAGGGCCCGTCGACAACTAGGTCATTAGGGCCCGAGGTCAAAACTTAAAACCGCTAAAGCCTAAAAGGCATAATGGAATCTAAAACACTATAAAATATAAAAGAGATAAAAGCAATCTACACCTGCGCATAAAAGCCAATAGTTAAAACAAACCGAAGTGCCTGATCGACAGCCACTGGGTCGTCGCCTAAAACAACACGCAGGGTATGGCCTAGACCATAGGAGAGGCGCTCACGGGCGAATCGCGGACATTCGAGTAAAACATGTAGGACGGACAGGCGAACGTTGCAAGTCGGACAAATTGGGGCCGGATCTCCGCGCAAAAGATATCCATGAGTGGCGCGAGTATGACCCAGGCGTAGACGAGTCAGAACAACTTCTGATCGCCGGGATTCTCTGCAAGAAGTGGGCCAGGGGTGGACGGTGTCCCTAATAGTTCGCAGTTGTGTGCCACTCAACGCCACCCATGACTCCTGCCAGGTCAGGAACATATGACGCCTGAAGTAACGCTGAACATCCCGGTAAGGCACAGTCGCTGTAGAAAACTCCGACAAATGGCAGGCGGACTTTGCAGCCGCATCCGCTTCCTCATTGCCGGCAATGCCCACATGGCCGGGGGTCCATGTAAAAACGAGATGATATCCTCGGTAAAGCAGCTGGGAGACGATGTTCTGAATTTTTACGACTAAGGTGGAGGAGCCGAGAAACTGTTGTAAGGCTTGAAGGGCGCTTAAAGAGTCGGAGCAGATAAGATAAAATCCTGGAGATAAAGTGGAGATAAAAAGCAAGAAATAAAAGATGGCAAAGAGCTCGGCGGTAAAAACGGAACTGACGTCCAAGAGGCGATACGAGTGAGCCGTGGCGTTAACGACGAAAGCGCAACCTGTAGCACCACCCACCTGGGAACCATCAGTAAAAACCGGAGTGTAGTTCCGGTAACTCCCCAAAAGCTCGTTAAAAAGTCGACGGAACACCAACGGTGGGGTGGAGCGGCGAGCGTTGTCCGATAGGGCTAGGTCAAACCGGGCGCGCTGGAGTTGCCACGGTGGACAACGTCCAAAGGAGAACCGCGTTACAGCAGGCAGTCGGAGGTCACGTGCAACAAGAAGGTCGCGAAACCGAATACCGCTGGGGCGGGAAGAGCTACTATTCCGCACATAACGGACAGCGAGAGCCGGGTGTAAAACAGAGTTAAAACAAGGGTGACCTGGGTGAGCCGCCAACCTTGCAATATAAGAACAGAGTAAAAACGAGCGCCGAATAGACAACGGGGGTTCGCCAGAATCAGCGTATAAACAGTCCACACGACTAGTGCGGAAAGCCCCAGTTGCAACACGGATACCAGTATGATGGACAGTGTCCAAGAGGCGGAGTTTAGAAGCGGACGCGGCGCCGTAGATAAAACTGCCATAATCCAATTTAGACCGAACCAAGGAGCGGTAGAGTCGCAACATCACGGTGCGATCACCGCCCCAAGAAGCTCCAGATAAAAGCCTCAGTACCCGAAGAGAGCGATCGCACGAAGCACGAAGATGGCGAATATGGCACTCCCAGGTAAGTTTGCGGTCGAGATAAAGACCCAGGAACTTGAGGTGCGGTACAAAGGGCAAGGGTGTGCCGAGCAAGTGAAGGTCAGGAGGGGGATGTATACCACGAAGGCGATAAAAGTGAAGGCACTTCGTTTTCGAAGCGGAGAAACGAAAGCCGTTGCGTAGCGCCCAGGTTGCAAGAGATGTTATGGCCAGCTGTAGTTGACGCTCGATGTGATCCACACTATAAGAACGATAATATATAGCAAAGTCGTCAACATACAGAGACATCGGAAGATCGCTACGAACAACGCTAGAGATGCCGTTAATGGATACCGCAAAGAGAGTGACGCTAAGAATCGACCCCTGTGGTACACCGTTCTCCTGGATACGCTCCTGAGATAGCGTGTTTCCAATGCGGACACGAAAACACCGAAGCTGTAAAAAGTTTGAAAGAAAGGCAGCTAAATGGCCGCGCAAACCATAACCATGGAGCGTACGAAGAATACCGTAGCGCCAAGCAGTGTCATACGCCTTCTGCAGGTCAAAGAAGACACCCACGACATGCTGCTTCAGGAGAAAAGCGTCTTGCACATAAGCTTCCAGCCGAGCCAGGTTGTCCTCACTAGAGCGATGGCGACGAAAGCCACACTGCACATTGCAGAGGAAATTATTGCGCTCTAGCCACCACGTCAACCGAACGTTAATCATTCTTTCAAAGGTCTTACACACAACACTGGTCAGACAAATAGGCCGGTAGCTAGACGGAAGGGACAGATCGTCACCGGGTCGCGGGATAGGAATGACAATACCCGTCCGCCACGAGCACGGAAACTCCTGTCTACGCCACATGCGGTTGAAGATCGCAAGTAAGAATGAAATCGCCTCAGGCGGAAGATGAAGTAGCATTTGTCGGTGGATGTCATCAGGACCAGGGGAAGAATCCCTGGCGAGAGACAGAGAATGCACCAGCTCGGCAACGGTAAAAGGTGCGTTGTAGGACTCACTACAATCGCTGTTAAAATCAAGGACCAACCGCTCCGCAGATGTCTTAATGGGTAAAAACGAGCTGTCATAACTAGCCGTCTGACTAAAAGTAGCAAATGAGCTGGCAAGAGCTTCGGCTATAGCGGGTTCGCTGGTAAGAGTGGAGCCGTGTACGGCAAGACCGGGAATGAGCACCCTGCGACACCGGCCATACATACGCCGAACTGCAGACCACACCTGTTGTGCAGAACTGCGATGGGAAAGAGAAGAGACATAGGTCTCCCAAGACTTTCGTTTGGCATTTCGAAGTACAAAACGTGCCCGAGCCCGAGAACGTTTAAAAGCAACGAAATTCCCCTCAGTAGGATGTAAATGAAAGACACGCAGGGCACGTCTGCGTGCCTTAAGGGCCAAACGGCATTCTGTGGTCCACCAAGGGACAGGAACGCGACGTGGGGCGCAAGAACCACGAGGAATGCTGGAATTCGCTGCGAGTAAAAGAGAACAAGTAAAATACTCCACCATGTCATCTATAGTGGCAAAAGCAGTAGCGGTGAGATGAATCAGGGAACGAAACCTCTCCCAATCAGCCTTAGAGATAATCCAGGGAGGATGTCGTGAAGGTAGAGGATAGTGGCCGGATAAACGAATGGCAATGGGGTAATGATCACTGCCATAAAGGTCAGAAAGCACCGACCAATCAATGAGGGGAAGTAATGCCGAGCTGCAGAAAGAAAGATCTAAGACTGAGTGGGTGCCATAGGCAGAGGATAAGAAGGTAGGGACACCAGTATTTAAAAGAAACAAGCCGGACATGTCACAAACGTCTGCAATAAGGCAGCCACGAGCGTCATCAATATCGGAACCCCAGAGAGAATGCTTGGCGTTGAAATCACCAACGAAAAGTAGCGGTGGGGTTAGCTGTGACAAAAGAGCCCGTAGTTCGTGCGCTTGAACTACACTGAGCGGCGGCAGATACACATTGCAGACAGAGAAACAGACGCCCTCCGATCGGACCCTCACAGCCACAGCCGACAATGGTGTGCGAAGCGGTATGTTGGTAGCACAAATAGTATGCGCCACCAAAATAGCAACCCCACCGCTGGCACGCTGTCCAACTACAGAGTCATGTCTAAAGCAGGAAAAGCTCCGAAGATGCAAAGCGTGAGGAGGCTGCAGATGGGTTTCCTGTAAACAAACGATTGAGGGAGAACGTTGGGAAATTAAACATTGTAAGTCCGGAAGGCGTGCCCGAAACTCATTAACGTTCCAGTGGAGTATCTCCATTCAAAAAAGGCTAAGATGACCGCTTGAGTTTCTTCCGCATCTTAACAGATTTCGGACCAACGACAGTAAAAGCCGCATCCTCTGGCGAACCCTCCGATGCCCGGGAACCAGAAGAGCCTCTGCGGCTCGTGGAACGGGACCTGGACTTCGCAGAGGAAGTGCGACTACTCGGTCTATAGTGAGGCCGAGAACGAACACCCTCAGTAGAAGTCGCTGAAGGGTGAGCATTGGTAGACGGCTTGCAGGCTGGCGGCGACACGGCTGAAGATGAAGACTGTACAGCACTGTCAACTCGAGACGATGGAGAAGTATTCGCAGGAGGCTCGGTTTGTGTCGAAGCATGGGCAACGGACGTGAGAGGCGAGCAAACAGTGGCAACAGGAGTGCGGCGGACGGTGGATGAATAACCAGAGGTGTTTGCAGGTTGAAATTGCGCAAAGCGCCGCCGTGCTTCAGGAAAGGTGAGGCGTTCCTTAACGCGCAACTCCTGTATACACTTTTCGTCCAAAAAACGAGAACACTGTCGTGAGCTAGACGGATGACATCCTCTACAGTTAACACAACGAGGGTCACGAACACATGCTGCGCCGTCATGGGCAGGTAGGCCACATCGCTCACAGAGAGCTGGATGGGCACACGAGCGGGTAGTATGGCCGAAGCTTTGGCACCGAAAACAGCGCATGGGGTTCGGAATATAAGGGCGCACGTAGGCACGTTCGTAGCCACAAAAAATGAACTCCGGCAATACAGTACCTTTGAAAGTTAGAAACACAGTACGTAGAGGGTATTCCTGACCGTCCTGTTTGCGAGAAAGCCGGTACGCCTGACAGACACGTTGATCGGAGAGACAAGACACTATGTCATCGTTGGAGAGATCATCGAGACTGGAGGTGGTGACAACCCCCCGAACAGAGTTTAAGGACTTATGTGGGACTACCCGGACAGGATAGGAGCCCAGCAAACTCGTTTTCAACAGTTTCTGGGACTGCTCGGCGTTGGCGGTTTCGATCAATAACGTACCGTCTCGTAGTCGCGTCGCGTTTTTCACCTGGCCACAGATCCGATCCACCTCACGCTTTATGTAAAAAGGGCTAAGGTCCTTGAATGTTTTTCCATCACTTGCTAAAGTCATAACTAAAAATATGTCAGTGAAAGGGGTTTTGCGCGGATACATGATGAATAGACCCCCATCCGGAACCGTCGGCGTCAGCCTGCCATCCGGGGGTTAAAGAAAAAAGACACCATATCTCCACGGTCTGCGCCGTCGTGGGAACCCTCCCAAGACCGATCTCAAGGCGTACTTCAGAAGGGCTACCCCCCAAACTCCACTGCTAGTCCATATGTGTAAGCCGTTCACCACACACACCCCGGCTTTAAGCCCCTACCATGGGTATAACCGCCCATGGCTCCCCACTCTAGGCCGCGCTGCGAGCAAGACACAGACACGGATTCAGGGGACTTGTGGTTGATTACACCGAGGCTCCGTCAGCGGTAACACGTCCGGCCCGTGATACTAATCCAACGACACACGGTCGTTGGAGAATTAACACAAGCCGGGCCCCCAGAGAGCTACGTGGGTGTACATGACGGCGTGGACGGGCTCCGCACCTAAGGTTACACACAGGGGCAGTGCGAGGGGTCCGCCCGACCTTCGCGTCTGAGACCTCCGTAGAGCACACATGTCGGAAGCCGCGCGGGAACCGTGGGAAAGAACCACGGAGACAGAAAAGATCCCTGTTGGTGAGACAGGAGTTAATAAGACTAAAACGTAAAACTAGAAATCAGAATAAGCCTAGAAGAGGAAGAGGATCGTGAACAAATGAATAAAAAATTCACGTGGCACAGTAGATGAGAATGGATGGGGTGAAATGTTGGCGAGTGGCTCGGGACCCCGGGCGCGCCTAACCCGTACTCACACGAGGTGAGCCCCTGGGGGGGATCAGTAAAGATAAAAGGCAAGTCCCCGAATTGCGACTGAAGTTCTAAAAACGCTGAGCTAAAGAATGAAGAAGGGGTCTCATTCTTCGGCATTGACGATAACCCAAGGTGACAGAGGGCCTCAGCGCGCGACCATGGAGGAAAACGCGTTTCCCCCCTTGGAAGGGCCGGCGCTGGCGTAACGTCCAAATGCCGAAGTAGCAGTCGAAATCGAACCCCTGGAGGGAGCAATGCAGAGGAGCTAACTAAATATTGTCGGTCAAGTGAATCCTCGAAAAATGCCGCGAAAGACGGGTGGTCAGGCAAGCTTGAGAGTCGACAGGCATAGCTGCACAAGAGCATCTCACGCCTGGAGGACAGCGGAGGCTCTGCAGCTTCAGCATAAAGACTGGGCACGGGGCTAGTTGGAAAGGCCCCTGTAGCGACTCTAAGACCACAATGATGAATGGGATTCAAAAGACGTAACACAGATGGACGTGCCGACGAATAAACAATACACCCGTAATCAAGTTTGGATCGGACCAAAGAGCGATAAAGGCGAAGAAGGACGGTCCGATCAACTCCCCAGGATGTGCCACTTAAAACACGTAAAATATTAAGAGAACGGTCACACTTTGCTTTTAAACAGGAAACGTGAGAAGTCCAGCTCAGCTTCCGGTCAAAGATCAACCCCAAAAATTTCACCTCGTCTGCAAATGGAAGGACCTCCGACCCAAGGTGGAGGGAGCGCGGAGGGAAAACCTTCCGGCGCCAGAAGTTGATGCAGACGGATTTCTCGGCGGAGAAATTAAAGCCGTTGGTGTTACTCCAGGCGTAGAGACGGTCGATACAGCTCTGGAGACGTCGTACCTGCAAAGCAGGCCCCTGGGGGGGATGTGACACTGAGTACAGAGCCCTGCGGTACTCCGTTCTCTTGAATAAAACGAGATAAAACCGAGCCCACACGCACACGAAAGACGCGGTCCGTCATGAACTCCCGAAGAAATATGGGAAGACGACCGCGGATATTCCAATCGTGAAGTGTACGTAAAATGCCGCCCCTCCAACAAGTGTCATAAGCTTTCTCCAGGTAAAAAAATACAGCCACGGTTTGACACTTTCTCAGAAATCCATTCATAATATGCGTCGACAAGGACACTAGATGGTCGACGGTAGAGCGATAGCGACGAAACCCGCACTGAGCGTTCGCTAGAAGTTTCTGAGACTCAAGCCACCATGTCAACCGCCCGTTGATCATGCGATCCATCACCTTGCAAATGCAACTGCTGAGGGAGATAGGGCGGTAGCTGGAAGGTAGTTGGCGATCCTTCCCACGCTTAAGTATAGGGACAATAGTGGCTTCGCGCCAAACGGAACGAAAAATGCCGTCTTGCCAAATACGGTTATAGACCTGTAAGAGAAATAGTTTACTGTCGGCTGAAAGGTTCTTTAACATCAGGACATGAATGCCGTCCGGCCCGGGAGCGGAGTGCCGAGAGCAATGAAGAGCGTGCTCCAGCTCCCTCATTGTGAATAGTTCGTTATAGCATTCATCATTAGCAGACCGAAAAGTATATGATACGGAATCCTGCCGGTCCTTAATAGAGCGAAAGCCGGCGGTATAATGGTCTGAACTGGAAACCGCCTCAAAGGCAGAACCCAGAGTGTTAGCGATGGCAGCCGGATCCACTATGGTGGCATTAGAAACCTCAAGGCCAGAAACAGTACAATGTGACACTTTACCTGAGAAGCGACGAAGTTTATCCCAAACAACGGATGAAGGCGTAAAACGATTAAAAGACTCGATAAAACGAGCCCAAGATGCCTTCTTGCTATCCTGAATAATGCGACGAGCCCTGGCGCGCGATTGTTTAAAAGTCACCAAATTATCAAGTGTAGGGTGGCGCCGAAACACCCTAAGTGCAGTGCTACGGGCACGAACGGCGTCCCGACAATCCTCGTTCCACCACGGAACAGGTGGCCGCCGAGGTTGGGAGGATGAACGGGGTATTGCACGTTCGGCGGCTGAGAAAATAATAGACGTAAGGTGCTGCACTAGTTGATTAATGTCGGAGAAGGGCTGGTCGTCAAAATGCACGAGGCTGGAATACAAGCTCCAGTCGGCTTTTGCGAATGTCCAAGTAGGTACTCTGGAATGCTGTACGTGGTGCGACAGAAGAGAAACGATGCAGGGGAAATGGTCGCTGGAGTAGGTGTCAGCGACGACGTTCCACTGAAGACGACGTGCAAGCTGGATTGAGCAAATCGCAAGGTCCAGGTGAGAGAATGTACCAGAAGAATCAGAAATAAAAGTAGGTGCACCTGTATTGAGGATGGAAAGATTGAACTGATAAAAAATGTCGGAAAGAAGAGTTCCCCTCGCACAAGCCCTTGGCGAACCCCATAGTGGGTGATGGGCATTAAAATCTCCCAACAGAAGAAATGGTGTTGGGAGAGCGGACAGGAGAGATCGAATGTCCGCGGGAGCGAGGGGAGACGATGGAGGTGAATATACAGAGCAAACAGAAAACAAAAAGCCGGGTAAGTGAAGGCGAACGGCAACAGCTTGCAAGTCGGATGTAAGTGTGACAGGTGTAAAATGAACGTCGTTACGCACTAAGAACATGACACCTCCATGAGCAGGAGTACCCTCCTCCGGTTCAAGGTCGTAGCGAACCGGAGTATATCCTCGGAGATCAAAAGGATCGTGAGGGCGAAGCTTAGTCTCCTGCAAACATACGACCATAGGCGAATGGGTACGCAATAAAAGTTGCAGTTCCGCCCTATGCGATCGTACACCACGTACATTCTAGGTCAGGATAGCCATTAAGAATAAGGGGATAAACTTTCTATTTAGAAGGGCGGCTTAAAATTACCTTTTGTTTAACCTTTGGGCTCGGGCTTTTGGTATGGAGTTGGTCAGACTCCATAGCTTCCTCGGAGGGAGGGCCCACGCGCTCAGTGCCAGAAACCGATTCAAGCGCCGTGAATCGGTTCTGGGTGGCGATGGGTGAAGGGTGCCGCTGAGCGCGGCTTGTCCCAGGACCATCCTGGGACAGCGACCTCCGAGGAGGAGAAGGTGAACTTTTGTTACCGCGCGCACGCGGAGGGTCTTTCAAAAAATCTTCCCTACGAAGTTTCTGCTTGGGCTTCTTTTCAACGGCTTGCGACTTCATTGACTTGGGACCAGGTTTATACGGCTTGGTAACTGTAGCCTTAATAGACGGCCGGATGGTAGTGGCGGTTAATCCAGTCAAGGTCCAGGTCTGAGTTTCGGCATCTACTCGTGGTACTGGCGAGGCAACAACAGAACTAAATGTGCCAGATCGCAGGAGTGAAGGTTGGCGCGCATGGAAACGCCTCCGGGCTTCAGCGAAGGAGAGTTTTTCCTTTACCCGGATCTCCTGGATCGCCTTCTCGTCCAAATACCGCGGACAGTCGGCAAACGAAGCAGAATGTGACCCTTTACAATTAACGCAGACGGGGGCTGTTGAACAGGTACCTTCGTGTGAGGGCTGGCTACATGTTGCACAGATGCTAACGGCACTCTTACAGGAGACTTGCGTATGCCCAAAACGTTGGCATTTAAAACAACGCAGAGGTCTAGGAATATAAGGCCTCACAGAAATCCGTTCGTACCCTGCGGAAATGCTCGTGGGCAGATCGACGCCATCAAATGTAATAAACAGGGTACGAGTGGGTACCAATACGCCGTCGCGTTTGGCCTGCACTCGATGCACTGCAGTGACCTTTTGATCAGAGAGATATTCTACGAGATCCTCGTCCGATATACCATCGAGGCTATGGGTGGTAACGACGCCCCGACAGGAGTTCAATGTGCGGTGCTTCTCAACACGGATGGGGTAACCGTGGAGAAGCGTAGCGCGCAACAAGGTCTTACTTTGCTGATCGGACTTAGTTTGTGCCAATAAGGAACCATTCCGTAGACGAGTGCATGATTGAACCGCACCAGCAATAGCATCTATTCCCTTCTGAATTATAAAAGGGTTCACCTTCTCAAAGTTTTGTCCTTCTTCTGTTCTCGAAATGACCAAGTAACAACCAGATGACGGCGGTGCTACTTCTGTTACAATAACGTTTCGGCGCTTGTTTGTATTAATGGAGGAAGGGTGCTCCATAGCGAGATAAATCCTCCAACATTGCAACCGTCTCCGACCTCGGGCTCTGACTTCTCGGGCGTTACCCCGGCTTGGGTGAGTGGCCTATCTATACCAGACTCACCCCAGGGTCACACCTCCCAGAACATAGACAGAGGGACCCAATCGCCGTCAGAAGTCAGCAGCTCATGCAATGGCCCCCCCCCCGCGGGACTGCAGTTGAACAGCGGATACGAACACAAACCCTACATGACGACCCCGGGTGGTGGGGATGACGCCATTACCCACTCACCCAGCTGCGCACGCGGTGCGCGGGTATCCGTCAGGCCGTGTCCACGGAGGATTTAAATAAAAAGATAAAAGAAACTAAAACTGTGTGGGCGTTTCGCACGCAAGGTAGGCCGGCGGGGAAGAAAAAGAGTTATGCGAATGTCGTGGTGCGAAATGGCCGGAAAGTGATACGGGAAGAAAGAAACGATGGTGAGGTGCGGTATGAATGGAATGCAAAGAACGCACGAGAGCCTACCTTGGGTCCACCGGTCACTTGAAGAACCCACCTCGACCGGATGGGGGTGAGGGGATGAATATGGCGATGATTGGCTCGGGAACCCCCGGGTGCGCCAAAAACCCGTACTCACAGAAGGTGAGCCCCTGAGGGGGGTCACTTGAAGAACCCACCTCGACCGGATGGGGGTGAGGGGATGAATATGGCGATGATTGGCTCGGGAACCCCCGGGTGCGCCAAAAACCCGTACTCACATAAGGTGAGCCCCTGAGGGCCGAGTGCAGGAAAGAACCGGACCAGCAATTGAGTCAATGCCCTTCTGGGTGATAAAAGGGTTCACCTTCTCGAAGGATTGTCCTTCCTCTGTACGGGTAATCACTAAGTAACAACCAGCTGTTGGCGGTGCTACTTCTGTTACTAAAACGTTTCGGCGCTTGTTGTTTATAATGGAGAAAGGGTGCTCCATAGCGAAAAAATCCTCCACCATTGCAACCGTCTCCGACCTCGGGCTCTGACTTCCCAGGGGTTACCCCGGCTTGGGTGAGTGGCCTATCTTTACCAGACTCACCCCAGGGTCACACCTCCCAGAACATAGACAGAGGGACCCAATCGCCGTCAGAAGTCAGCAGCTCATGCAATGGCCCCTCCGCGGGACTGCAGTTGAACAGCGGATACGAACACATACCCTACATGACGACCCCGGGTGGTGGGGATGACGCCATTACCCACTCACCCAGCTGCGCACGCGGTGCGCGGGTATCCGTCAGGCTGTGTCCACGGAGGATTAACATAAAAGGTTAAAAGAAACTAAAAGTGTGTGGGCGTGTCGCGCTCAAGGTAGGCCGGCGAAGAAGTAAAAGAGACGTGTTAATGAATGGGCGTGGGGCGAAATGTGCATAAATAAAAGTGAAGACAGAAGCGATGGCGAAGGGCGAGATATAATGATATGCACAGAACGCACGAGAGCCTACCTTGAGTCCCCCGGTTACGAAGACGAACCCACCTCGACCGGACGGGGGTGAAATGATGAAGATAGCGATGATTGGCTCGGGAACCCACGGGTGCGCCAAAAACCCGTACTCACATAAGGTGAGCCCCTGAGGGGAACTGTGTGGGCGTTTCGGATGCAAGGTAGGCCGGCGAGGAAGAAAACGAGATTCGTAAATGAATGGACGTGGCGCGAAATGTGCAGAAGTAAAAGAGAAGAAAGAAACGATAGCGAGGGGCGACATGGAATGAAATGCACAGAACGCACGAGGGCCTACCTTGAGTCCCCCGTTCACGAGAACGAACCCACCTCGACCGGAGGGGGGTGGAAGGATGATGATGGCGATGATTGGCTCGGAAACCCCAGGGTACGCCAACACCCGTACTCACATAAGTTGAGCCCCTGGGGGGAGGAGGAATCAGAAAGAAACGTAGGCTCACCGGTATTCAGTATAGAGATTGAACCGATCAAAAAACCCAGAAAGAAGAGTTCTCCTCGCACAAGCCCTTGGCGAACCCCAAAGAGGGTGATGGGCATTAAAATCTCCCAACAGGAGAAATGGTGTTGCGAGAGCGGACAAGAGATCTCGAAGGTCCGCGTTATCGAGGGGAGACGATGGAGGTGAATTTACAGAGCAAACAGAAAAGAAAAAACCGGGTAACTGCAATCTAATGGCAACAGCTTGCAAGTCGGACGTAAGAGTGAGACGTTGAAAATGAACGTCGTTACGCACTAACAACAGGACACCTCCATGAGCAGGAGTACCCTCCTCCGGTTCAAAGTCGTAGCGAACCGGAGTATATCCTCGGAGATCAAAAGGATCATGAGGGCGAAGCTTAGTCTCCTGCAAACACACGACCATAGACGAATGGGAACGCAATAAAAGTTGCAGTTCCGCCCTCTGCGATCGTACACCACGTACATTCCAGGTCAGGATAGCCATGAATAAAAGGGGATAAACTGTCTATTTAGAAGGGCGGCTTAAAATTACCTTTTGTTTAACCTTTGGGCTCGGGCTTTTGGTATGGAGTTGGTCAGACTCCATAGCCTCCTCGAAGCGAGGGTCCACGCGCTCAGATCCAGAAACCGATTCAAACGCCGAGCTCCCTGGGACTGCGACCTCCGAGGAGAGGAAGGTGAACTCTGCTTTTTGTGAACACGCTGAGGGTCTTTTAAAAAGTCTTCTCTTCGAAGTTTCTGCCTCGGCTTTTTCTCAGTGGCTGGTGACTTCATAGACTTTGGACAAGGTTTATAGGGCATGGTAAGAATAGCAGAATTGGACGGCCGGATGGTAGTGGCGGTCAAGGCAGCCATGGTCCAAGTTTGAGTCCCAGCATCCTTCCGGGGTACTGGCGAGGCAACAACAGAACTGAATGTTCCCGATCGCAGGAGCGATGTTTGGCGCGCATGGTACCGCCTCTGGGCTTCGGCGAAGGAGAGTTTCTCCTTTACCCGGATCTCCTGGATCGCCTTCTCGTCCAAATACCGCGGACAGTCGCCAAATGAGGCAGAATGTGACCATTTGCAATTGACGCAGACGGATGCTATTAACAGGCACCTTCGTGTGAGGGCTGGCTACATGTTGCACAGATGTTAACGGCACTCTTACATGAGACTTGCGTATGCCCAAAACGTTGGCATTTAAAACAACGCAGAGGTCTAGGAATATAAGGCCTAACAGAAATCTGTTCGTACCCTGCGGAGATGCTCGTTGGCAGATCGATGCCAACAAAGGTTAGAAACAGGGTACGAATGGGTACCAATACGCCGTCGCGTTTGGCCTGCACTCAATGAACCGCTGTCACCTTCTGGTGTGCAAGATATTCTACCAGGTCCTCGTCCGAGATGCCATTGAGGCTATGCATGGCGAAAACACCTCGACAAGAATTCAAGGTGCGGTGCTTCTCAACACGGATAGAATAAGCGTGGAGAAGCGTAGCTCGCAACAGGGTCTTCCTCTGCTGTTCGGATTTGGTTTGAACCAACAGGGAACCAATCCGAAGACGAGAGCAGGACTGAACCGCACCTGAAATAGCGTCAATGCCCTTCTGGCTAATAAAAGGGTTCATCTTCTCAAACGTTTGACCTTCCTCAGTTCGCGAAATCACTAAGTAACAACCAGTTGGTCGTGCTACTTCTATTGCAATCACTTTACGGCGCTTGTTATATATAATCGAGAAAGGGTGCTCCATAGGGAAATAAATCCTCCAACATTGCAACCGTCTCCGACCACGGGCTCTGTCTTCCCGGTCTTTACCCCGGCTTGGGTGAGTGGCCTATCTATACCTAGCTCACCCCAGGGTCACACCTCCCAGAACATAGACAGAGGGACCCAATAGCCGTCAGAAGTCAGCAGCTCATGCAATGGCCCCCCGCGGGACTGCAGTTGAACAGCGCATACGAACACATACCCTACACGACGACCCCGGGTGGTGGGGATGACGCCATTACCCACTCACCCAGTGCGCGGGTATCCGTCAGGCTGTGTCCACGGAGGATTAAAAGAAAAGATAAAATATATAAAACTGTGTGGGCGTTTCGCACGCAAGGTAGGCTGGCGAGGAAGAAAAAGAGCTGTGCGAATGTCGTGGTGCAAAATGGCCGGAAATTGACAAGGGAAGAAAGTAACGACGGGGAGGTGCGGTAAGAATGCAATGCAAAGAACGCACGAGAGCCTACCTTGTGTCCCCCGTTCACGAGAGCGAACCCACCTCGACCGGACGGGGATGATGGGATGAATATGGTGATGAGTGGCTCGGGAACACCCGGGTACGCCAACACCCGTACTCACATAAGGTGAGCCCTTGGGGGGGACAATTTATGTAAGGTAGCTGACTTTGCAGTTCATGTTGTCCATTACCAAATGTTTGTATTCATCCTTGCTGGTTACTAGAGGTCACTAATGATGCAATCAAATTTTTAATGCTGCTTGCACCCCAGTAAAGAGGGACTATGATCGTTATAATGGAGATACACACAGATAAAGCTCTGTCGTATCATAAAATATATACAGGATACATTCAAGCTGTAATCTTGAATTACAGCATTATGCAATAACATTTAATGCTTAGTCCTGTCCACGGTGAAAACCTTTAACACTTCGAATTTCCCCAGAAAGCCATAAAAATGCCTCAATTGCCATAAAGTCATAAAACAAGACCTCCATTCCCATACATTTTACAGGGAAGCCATAAAAATGGCAACTATGAATATGCTATTAGAAACACAAAAAAACACAAAGAACCCATGAAAACTGCAGTAATTATTATCAACAAGATTTTATAAGTGTTTTACTTTCAAATTAACAGCATACTACTTTTCAGTATATTCAAAATCGGCTAAAATGCTAAATGCTTTTAACTTTATAATTATTTTCTAAAAAGCTTACCTTCATCTCATTCTGTAACACAGGGTCTGGAACAGGAAATGCTTCTGAATGGGATTTAATTTCTGTTGATGTTCCTGTCCAAAAAGGTTCCTCTTTGATTTCTACTTTGGAAAATGTTTCCTTATTATTACTGCACTCCATTACATGATCATTCTCACTGTGCAGGCCAGGATATGAAGAAGCACTCTTTTCTGATTTAGGTTTCATTTCATTTGGGATCCTTTCCAGCCAATCTGGTTCTTTTTTTATTTCTATATCTGTAAATACTTGACAATCATTGCTGCATGCGGCTGTATAGTTTGAGCACTCCATCCTAATATCTAAAGAAACAAACATACATACTATGTTATCATTGTACAGCAAATTAAAATGCAAATGCTAAATTCATCTTTTCCTTAATGAGCAATTCCCTAGAAAAAAAGGACATATCACCAAGAATTTAAACATTGCCATACATCTGAAATGTTTGCCCCTTTTCACTGTTTTAAGTTCTCTACTTACTTTGTAAATTCAAAACCTTAATGATCTGAACATAATCTTTGTCTTCATGATGATGATGATGATGATGATGATGAGATGCGGTTTAATGGCGCTAAACTGCTAAGGTCATCAGCGCCATTACAATGCATAGAATTTAAAGTCAAAAATAAAAAAAGACGGGTAAAAAAACCCGCATAATTAAAAAACGGGACACAAACCCGCGATGTCCAAAAAGCTAAAAACAACAATACACCAATCCCATAAACAAACACACTAAAGGCATAGGCAATAAAAGAGTAAAACGTTTCAAGAACTGTAGAATGCGATGGACATGAGCGCTATATGTCCACTGGGGAGTAGATGATGATGACGAGATGCGGTTTAAGGGCGCTAAACTGCTAAGGTCATCAGCGCCCTAACAATGTATAAAATATAAAGTCAAAAATATAAAAGACGGGTTAAAGAACCGCATAATTAAAACAACGGGACACAAACCCGTGATGTCCAAAAAGCTAAAAACAACAATACAACAATCGCAAAAACAAACACACTAAAAGCATAGGCATAAAAAGAGTAAACAAACGTGTCAAGAACTGTAGAATGCGAGGGACACGAGCGCCAGATTTCCATTGGGGAGGAGATGCCCAATTAAAAAGCCAATATAAAATCACACAGTCAAAAGACGCTCAGCGCATCAAATGCGTCGGCTAAAGCCAATGTCACTGATAAAACATAAAAGACATTCTACAGCACGCGTGTCGTCTGCCAAAACGTTGGCTAGGCCAACAGGCAGACCAACACGAACGCGCAACGGAGCTAAAACTTGACACTCTGCTAAAATGCAACGCACCGATAAAGGCGCATCACACTGCTCACAGAGTGGTGCGGGGTCACCACTGAGCAGGTATCTATGGCTAAAAACACAATGTCCGATTCGTAAACGAGCTAAAGGTACCTCTTCCCGACGAGAAGAACGATGATGATGATATGCGGCTTAAGGGCACTAAACTGCTAAGGTCATCATCGCCCTTACGATGTATAAAATATAAAGTCAAAATATAAAAGACGGGTAAATGAACCGCATAATTAAAAAACGGGACACAAACCCGCGATGTCAAAAGTAAAAATAACAATAATTCAACAATACCATTAATAACAATAACAACAATAATATCAATACTAATATCCGAAAAACCAACACACTAAAAGCATAGGCAATAAAAGATTAAAACCTGTCAAGAACTGTAGAATGTCAGGGACACGAGCGCCAATGTCCACTGGGGAGGAGATGCCCCATTAAAAAACAAGATAAAATTACACAGTCAAAAGACGCTCAGCGCATCAAATGCGTCTGGTAAATCCAATGTCATTGATAAAACGTAAAAGACACTCTACAGCACGCGCGTCGTCTGCCAAAACGTTGGCTAGGCCAACAGGCAGACCCACACGAGCACGCAATGCAGCTAAAACCTGACACTCTGTTAAAATGTGACGCACCGTTAAGGGCACGTCACACTGCCCACAGAGTGGCGCGGGGTCACCACTCAGCAAATACTTATGACTAAAAATGCAATGTCCGATACGAAGGCGTGTTAAAATTACCTCTTCCCGACGAGAAGCACGGGAAGAGGTAGCCCAGACTAACAGGAGAGATTTAACCTCCCGCAACTTGTTCCCCCGGAGGGCCGTCCACTCATCGCTCCAAAGCGAGAGGATGCGGCGACGTAAAACAATAAACAAATCTGACGAGGGAACAACAGAAGTAAACCTTCTGGGTGATAAAATCGCCGACTTGGCAGCGACATCGGCAGACTCATTACCTGAGATGACCACATGACCTGGAATCCACATGAAGGAGACGCTGATGCCAGAGACACCAAGCGAGTGGAGCAGGTCATGAATGCGCTGTACAAGCAGGTGGTAATTGTACAGCGAGCTAATACTGTGAAGAGCACTCAGGGAGTCTGAACAAATAAAACAGTGGCGTAAGTCGTGCCGCTGAATATATAAAAGAGACTGATATATGCTAAAACGTTCGGCGGTAAAAATCGAACATTGCTCTGGTAAACGAAAAGTAAAACTATTTCCACCACAAAAAGGCACATCCTACTCCAGCATCAGTCTTAGATCCATCAGTAAAGATAAAAGCAAAGTCCCCGAATTGCGACTGAAGTTCTAAAAACGCTGATCTAAAGACTGAAGAAGGGGTCTCAATCTTCGGCATCAACGATAACCCAAGGTGACAGAGGGCCTCAGCGCGCAACCATGGAGGAAAACGCGTTTCCCCCCTTGGAAGGGCCGGCGCTGGCGTAACGTTCAAATGCCGAAGAAGCTTACGAAACGTAACCCCAGGAGGGAGCAATGCAGAGGAGCTAACTAAATATTGCCGATCAAGCGAATCCTCGTAAAATGCCGCGAAAGACGGGTGGTCAGGCAAGCTAGAGAGTCGACAGGCATAGCTACACAAGAGCATCTCACGCCTGGAGGACAGCGGAGGCTCTGAAGCTTCAGCGTAAAGACTGGGCACGGGGCTAGTTGGAAAGGCCCCTGTAGCGACTCTAATACTACGATGATGAATGGGATTCAAGCGACGTAACACAGATGGACGTGCCGAGGAAAAGACAATACACCCGTATTCAAGTTTGGATCGGACCAAAGAGCGATATAGACGCAGAAGGACGGTCCGATCAACTCCCCAGGATGTGCCACTTAAAACACGTAAAATATTAAGAGAACGGTCACACTTTGCTTTTAAACAGGAAACGTGAGAAGTCCAGCTCAGCTTCCGGTCAAAGATCAACCCCAAAAATTTCACCTCGTCTGCAAATGGAAGGACCTCCGACCCAAGGTGGAGGGAGCGCGGAGGGAAAACCTTCCGGCGCCAGAAGTTGATGCAGACGGATTTCTCGGCGGAGAAATTAAAGCCGTTGGTGTTACTCCAGGCGTAGAGACGGTCGATACAGCTCTGGAGACGTCGTTAGATGATGATGATGATGATATGCGGCTTAAGGGTGCTAAACTTCTGAGGTCATCAGCGCCCTTACAAGGTATAAAATATAAAGTCAAAAAATAAAAGACAGGTAAAAAACCGCATAATTAAAAAACGGGACACAAACCCGCGATGTCAAAAAAGTTAAAAATAACAACAGAATAACAATAACAATAACAATAAAAACAATAACAATAATAACAATAACAATAGTAACAATAACAATAAATATGTCTCAAAAACCAACACACTACAATCATAGCCAATAAAAGATTAAAACGTGTCAAGGACTGTAGAATGCGAGGGACATGAGCGCCATATGTCACTGGGGAGTAAGTCCCTATTAAAACATACAGAATAAAATAACAAAGCTAAAAGACGCTCAGCGCATCAAATGCGACGATTAAAACCAATGTCACTTATAAAACGTAAAAGACATTCTACAGCATGCGCGTCGTCTGCCAAAACGTTGGCTATGCCAACAGGCAGACCCAGGCGAACGCGCAGTGGAGCTAAAACTTGACACTCAGTTAAAATGTGACGCACCGTTAAGGGCACGTCACACTGCTGACACAGCGGAGCGGGATCACCACTGAGCAGGTAACTATGACTAAAACGACAATGTCCAATTCGTAAACGGGCTAAAAGTACCTCTTCCCGACGTGAAGAACGAGAAGAGGTACCCCAGAATAACGGGAGCGGCTTAACCTCCCGCAACTTGTTCCCCCGGAGGTGATGATGATGATGATATGCGGTTTAAGGGCGCTAAACTGCTAGGGTCATCAGCGCTCTTACAATGTGTAAAATATAAGGTCAAAATATAAAAGGTAAAAAAACCGCATAATTAAAAAACGGGACACAAACCCGCGATGTCCAAAAAGTTAAAGTTAACAATAGCAGAACAATAACAATAACAACAAGAATAAAAATAACAACAAGAATAACAATAACAACAATAATAACAATAAATATATCTCAAAAACCAACACACTAAAAGCATAGCCAATAAAAGATTAAAACGTGTCAAGAACTGTAGAATGCGGGACATGACCGCCATATGTCTCTGGGGAGTAAGTCCCTATAAAAACATACAGAATCAAATAACAAAGCTAAAAGACGCTCAGCGCATCAAATGCGACGATTAAAATCAATGTCACTTATAAAACGTAAAAGACATTCTACAGCATGCGCGTCGTCTGCCAAAACGTTGGCTATGCCAACAGGCAGACCCAGGCGAACGCGCAGTGGAGCTAAAACTTGACACTCAGTTAAAATGTGACGCACCGTTAAGGGCACGTCGCACTGCTGACACAGCGGAGCGGGATCACCACTGAGCAGGTAACTATGACTAAAACGACAATGTCCAATTCGTAAACGGGCTAAAAGTACCTCTTCCCGACGTAAAGAACGAGAAGAGGTACCCCAGATTAACGGGAGAGGCTTAACCTCCCGCAACTTGTTCCCCCGGAGGGCCGTCCACTCATCGCGCCAGCGCGAGAGGATGCGGCGACGTAAAATAACACACGAATCTGACGAGGGAACAACAGAGGTAAAAAATCTGGGTATTAAAATCGCCGATTTCGTAGCGGCGTCGGCAGACTCATTACCTGAGATGCCCAAATGACCTGGAATCCACATGAAGGACACGCTGATGCCAGTGACATCAAGCGAGTGGAGCAGGTCATGTATGCGCTGTACAAGCGGGTGGTAATGGTACAGCGCAGTAATAGTCTGAAGGGCACTCAGAGAGTCCGTACAAATAAAACAGTGCTGTAAGGCGTGCCGCTGAATGTATAAAATAGATTGATAAATGCTAAAACGTTCGGCGGTAAAAATTGAACATTGTCCAGGTAAACGAAACTTAAAACTACAGTTACCAGAAACAAAGGCACATCCAACTCCAGCTTCAGTCTTAGATCCATCGGTAAAGATAAAATCGAAGTTTCCGAATTGAGCCCGTACTTCTAAAAAAGCCGATCTAAAGACTGAAGCAGGGGTCTCAGTCTTCGGCATCGACGTTAGCCCAAGGTGACAGTGGGCCTCAGCGCGAGACCATGGAGGATAACGCGTTTCCCCCCGTGGAAGGGCCGGCGCTGGCGGAACGTCTAAATGCCGAAGGAGCTGTCGAAAGCGAACCCCTGGTGGGAGCAAAGCAGAGGAGCTAATAAAATAGTGACGATCAAGTGACTCCTCGAAAAATAACTCGAAGGACGGGTGGTCAGGCAAGCTTGAGAGTCGACAAGCATAGCTGCACAAGAGCATCTCACGCCTGAATGACAGCGGAGGCTCTGCAGCTTCAGCATACAGGCTAAAAACAGGGCTGGTTGGAAAGGCCCCTGTAGCGACTCTTATGCCACGATGGTGAATGGCATTCAATCGACGTAACACAGATGGACGTGCCGACGAATAAACAATACACCCGTAATCAAGCTTGGATCGGACCAAACAGCGATAAAGGCGAAGAAGGACGGTCCGATCAGCTCCCCAGGATGTGCCACTTAAAACACGTAAAAGATTAAGAGAACGGTCACACTTTGCTTTTAAAAAGGAAACGTGCGAGGTCCAACACTACTTCCTGTCAAAAATCAACCCCAAAAATTTCGCCTCGTCTGCAAACGGAAGTATCCGTGGCCCAAGATGGAGAGAGGGCGGAGGGAAATACTTCCGGCGCCAAAAGTTGATGCAGACGGATTTCTCGGCGGAGAAATTAAAGCCGTTGGCGTTACTCCAGGCGTAGAGACGGTCGATACAGCTCTGGAGACGGCGTTCGAGTAGACAGGTCCGCCGTGAACTGCAATAAATAGCGAAATCGTCAACAAAAAGGGACGATGAAATGCCAGGTGGAATACAATCAACAATGGGGTTGATAGCAATCGCAAAAAGTGTGACACTGAGTACAGAGCCCTGTGGTACTCCGTTCTCTTGAATAAAACGACGAGATAAAACCGAGCCCACACGTACACGAAAGACGCCGTCCGTCATAAACTCCCGAAGAAATATGGGAAGACGACCGCGGATATTCCAATCGTGAAGTGTACGTAAAATGCCGCCCCTCCAACAAGTGTCATAAGCTTTCTCCAGGTCAAAAAATACAGCCACGGTTTGACACTTTCTCAGAAATCCATTCATAATATGCGTCGACAAGGACACCAGATGGTCGACGGTAGAGTGATAGCGACGAAACCCGCACTGAGCGTTCGCTAGAAGTTTCTGAGACTCAAGCCACCATGTCAACCGCCTGTTTATCATGCGCTCCATCACCTTGCAAATGCAACTGGTGAGGGAGATAGGGCGGTAGCTGGAAGGTAGTTGGCGATCCTTCCCAGGCTTAAGTATAGGGACAATGGTGGCTTCGCGCCAAACGGAAGGAAAAATGCCGTTTTGCCAAATACGGTTATAGACCTGTAAGAGAAAGAGTTTACTGTCGGCTGAAAGGTTCTTTAACATCAGAACATGAATGCCGTCCGGCCCAGGAGCGGAGTGCCGAGAGCAATGAAGAGCGTGCTCCAGCTTCCTCACTGTGAATAGTTCGTTATAGCATTCATCATTAGCAGACCGAAAAGTATATGATGCGGAATCCTGCCAGTCTTTAATAGAGCGAAAGCCGGCGGAATAATGGTCTGAACTGGAAACCGCCTCAAAGGCAGAACCCAGAGTGTTAGCGATGGCAGCCGGATCCACTATGGTGGCATTAGAAACCTGAAGGCCAGAAACAGTACAATGTGACACTTTACCTGAGAAGCGACGAAGTTTATCCCAAACAACGGATGAAGGCGTAAAACGATTAAAAGACTCGACAAAACGAGCCTAAGATGCCTTCTTGCTATCCTGAATAATGCGACGAGCCCTGGCGCGCGATTGTTTAAAAGTCACCAAATTATCAAGTGTAGGGTGGCGCCGAAACACCCTAAGTGCAGTCCTACGGGCACGAACGGCGTCCCGACAATCCTCGTTCCACCACGGAACAGGTGGCCGCCGAGGTTGGGAGGATGAACGGGGTATTGCACGTTCGGCGGCTGAGAAAATAATAGACTTAAGGTGCTGCACTAGTTGATTAATGTCGGAGAAGGGCTGGTCGTCAAAATGCACGAGGCTGGAATACAAGCTCCAGTCGGCTTTTGCGAATGTCCAGGTAGGTACTCTGGAATGCTGTACGTGGTGCGACAGAAGAGAAACGATGCAGGGGAAATGGTCGCTGGAGTAGGTGTCAGCGACGACGTTCCACTGAAGACGTGCAAGCTGGATTGAGCAAATCGCAAGGTCCAGGTGAGAGAATGTACCAGAAGAATCAGAAATAAAAGTAGGTGCACCTGTATTGATGGAAAGATTGAACTGGTAAAAAATGTCGGAAAGAAGAGTTCCCCTCGCACAAGCCCTTGGCGAACCCCATAGTGGGTGATGGGCATTAAAATCTCCCAACAGAAGAAATGGTGTTGGGAGAGCGGACAGGAGAGCTCGAATGTCCGCGGGAGCGAGGGGAGACGATGGAGGTGAATATACAGAGCAAACAGAAAACAAAAAGCCGGGTAATTGAAGGCGAACGGCAACAGCTTGCAAGTCGGATGTAAGTGTGACAGGTGTAAAATGAACGTCGTTACGCACTAAGAACATGACACCTCCATGAGCAGGAGTACCCTCCTCCGGTTCAAGGTCGTAGCGAACCGGAGTATATCCTCGGAGATCAAAAGGATCGTGAGGGCGAAGCTTAGTCTCCTGCAAACATACGACCATAGGCGAATGGGAACGCAATAAAAGTTGCAGTTCCGCCCTATGCGATCGTACACCACGTACATTCCAGGTCAGGATAGCCATTAAGAATAAGGGGATAAACTGTCTATTTAGAAGGGCGGCTTAAAATTAGCTTTTGTTTAACCTTTGGGCTCGGGCTTTTTGTACGGAGTTGGTCAGACTCCATAGCTTCCTCGGAGGGAGGGCCCACGCGCTCAGTGCCAGAAACCGATTCAAGCGCCGTGAATCGGTTCTGGGTGGCGATGGGTGAAGGGTGCCGCTGAGCGCGGCTTGTCCCAGGAGCATCCTGGGACAGCGACCTCCGAGGAGGAGAAGGTGAACTTTTGTTACCGCGCGCACGCGGAGGGTCTTTCAAAAAATCTTCCCTACGAAGTTTCTGCTTGGGCTTCTTTTCAACGGCTTGCGACTTCATTTACTTGGGACCAGGTTTATATGGCTTGGTAACTGTAGCCTTAATAGACGGCCGGATGGTAGTGGCGGTTAATCCAGTCAAGGTCCAGGTCTGAGTTTCGGCATCTACTCGTGGTACTGGCGAGGCAACAACAGAACTAAATGTGCCAGATCGCAGGAGTGAAGGTTGGCGCGCATGGTAACGCCTCCGGGCTTCAGCGAAGGAGAGTTTTTCCTTTACCCGGATCTCCTGGATCGCCTTCTCGTCCAAGTACCGCGGACAGTCGGCAAACGAAGCAGAATGAGACCCTTTACAATTAACGCAGACGGGGGCTGTTGAACAGGTACCTTCGTGTGAGGGCAGGCTACAGGTTGCACAGATGTTAACGGCACTCTTACATGAGACTTGCGTATGCCCAAAACGTTCGCATTTAAAACAACGCAGAGGTCTAGGAATATAAGGCCTCACAGAAATACGTTCGTACCCTGCGGAAATGCTCGTGGGCAGATCGACGCCATCAAATGTAATAAACAGGGTACGAGTGGGTACCAACACGCCGTCGCGTTTGGCCTGCACTCGATGAACCGCTGTCACCCTCTGGTCTGCAAGATATTCCACCAGGTCTTCGTCAGAGATACCATCGAGGCTATGCGTGGTGACAACGCCTCTACAAGAATTCAAGGTGCGGTGCTTCTCAACACGGATAGGATAACCGTGGAGAAGCGTGGCGCTCAACAAGGACTTACTTTGTGCCTCGGATTTGCTTTCAACTAGCAACGAACCATTACGAAGCCGAGTGCAGGAAAGAACCGGACCAGCAATTGAGTCAATGCCCTTCTGGATAATAAAAGGGTTCACCTTCTCGAATGATTGTCCCTCCTCTGTACGGGTAATCACTAAGTAACAACCAGCTGTTGGCGGTGCTACTTCTGTTACTAAAACTTTGCGGCGCTTGTTAACAATGGAGAAAGGGTGCTCCATAGCGAAAAAAATCCTCCACCATTGCAACCGTCTCCGACCTCGGGCTCTGACTTCCCGGGCGTTACCCCGGCTTGGGTGAGTGGCCTATCTATACCTAGCTCACCCCAGGGTCACACCTCCCAGAACATAGACAGAGGGACCCAATCGCCGTCGGAAGCCAGCAGCTCATGCAATGGCCCCCCCGCGGGACTGCAGTTGAACAGCGGATACAAACAACAACCCTACATGACGACCCCGGGTGGTGGGGATGACGCCATTACCCACTCACCCAGCTGCGCACGCGGTGCGCGGGTATCCGTCAGGCTGTGTCCACGGAGGATTTAAATAAAAGGATAAAAGAAACTAAAACTGTGTGGGCGTTTCGCACGCAAGGTAGGCCGGCGGGGAAGAAAAAGAGAGATATGCGAATGTCGTGGTGCGAAATGGCCGGAAAGTGATAAGGGAAGAAAGAAACGATGGTGAGGTGCGGTATGGATGGAATGCAAAGAACGCACGAGAGCCTACCTTGGGTCCACCGGTCACGAGAAGAACCCACCTCGACCGGATGTGGGCGAGAGGATGAATGTGGCGATGATTGGCTCGGGAACCCCCGGGTACGCCAAAAACCCGTACTCACATAAGGTGAGCCCCTGAGGGGGACGTCGTTAGAGCAGACAGGTCCGCCGTGAACTACAATAAATGGCAAAATCGTCAACGAAAAGGAACGATAAATGCCAGGTGAAGTGTGAAACTGAGCACAGAGCACTGCGGTACCCCGTTCTCTTGAATAAAAAGACTAGATAAAACCGAGCCCATACGTACACGAAAGACGCGGTACGTCATAAACTCCCGAAGAAAAATGGGAAGACGACCGCGGATATTCCATGCGTGATGATGATGATATGCGGTTTAAGGGCGCTAAACTGCTAGGGTCATCAGCGCCCTTACAATGTGTAAAATATAAGGTCAAAATATAAAAGGTAAAAAAAACAGCATAATTAAAAAACGGGACACAAACCCGCGATGTCCAAAAAGTTAAAACTAACAATAGAATAACAATAACAATAACAACAATAATAAAAATAACAACAAGAATAACAATAACAACAATAATAACAATAAATATATCTGAAAAACCAACACACTAAAAGCGTAGCCAATAAAAGATTAAAACGTGTCAAGAACTGTAGAATGCGAGGGACATGAGCTCCATGTCACTGGGGAGTAAGTCCCTATGAAAACATACAGAATAAAATAACAAACCTAAAAGACGCTCAGCGCATCAAATGCGACGATTAAAATCAATGTCACTTATAAAACGTAAAAGACATTCTACAGCATGCGCGTCGTCTGCCAAAACGTTGGCTATGCCAACAGTCAGACCCAGGCGAACGCGCAGTGGAGCTAAAACTTGGCACTCAGTTAAAATGTGACGCACCGTTAAGGGCACGTCACACTGCTGACACAGCGGAGCGGGATCACCACTGAGCAGGTAACTATGACTAAAACGACAATGTCCAATTCGTAAACGGGCTAAAAGTACCTCTTCCCGACGTGAAGAACGAAAAGAGGTTCCCCAGATTAACGGGAGAGGCTTAACCTCCCGCAACTTGTTCCCCCGGAGGGCCGTCCACTCATCGCGCCAGCGCGAGAGGATGCGGCGACGTAAAATAACACACGAATCTGACGAGGGAACAACAGAGGTAAAAAATCTGGGTAATAAAATCGCCGATTTCGCAGCGGCGTCGGCAGACTCATTACCTGAGATGCCCACATGACCTGGAATCCACATGAGGGACACGCTGATGCCAGTGACACCAAGCGAGTGGTGTGATGATGATGATGATATGCGGTTTAAGGGCGCTAAACTGCTAGGGTCATCAGCGCCCTTACAATGTGTAAAATATAAGGTCAAAGTATAAAAGGTAAAAAAACCGCATAATTAAAAAACGGGACACAAACCCGCGATGTCCAAAAAGTTAAAACTAACAATAGTATAGCAATAACAATAACAACAAGAATAAAAATAACAACAAGAATAACAATAACAACAAGAATAACAATAACAATAATAACAATAAATATATCTCAAAAACCAACACACTAAAAGCATAGCCAATAAAAGATTAAAACGTGTCAAGAACTGTAGAATGCGGGACATGAGCGCCACATGTCACTGGGGAGTAAGTCCCTATAAAAACATACAGAAGAAAATAACAAAGCTAAAGGCGCTCAGCGCATCAAATGCGACGATTAAAATCAATGTCACTTATAAAACGTAAAAGACATTCTACAGCATGCGCGTCGTCTGCCAAAACGTTGGCTATGCCAACAGGCAGACCCAGGCGAACGCGCAGTGGAGCTAAAACTTGACACTCAGTTAAAATGTGACGCACCGTTAAGGGCACGTCACACTGCTGACACAGCGGAGCGGGATCACCACTGAGCAGGTAACTGTGACTAAAACGACAATGTCCAATTCGTAAACGGGCTAAAAGTACCTCTTCCCGACGTGAAGAACGAGAAGAGGTACCCCAGATTAACGGGAGAGGCTTAACCTCCCGCAACTTGTTCCCCCGGAGGGCCGTCCACTCATCGCGCCAGCGCGAGAGGATGCGGCGACGTAAAATAACACACGAATCTGACGAGGGAACAACAGAGGTAAAAAATCTGGGTAATAAAATCGCCGATTTCGCAGCGGCGTCGGCAGACTCATTACCTGAGATGCCCACATGACCTGGAATCCACATGAAGGACACGCTGATGCCAGTGACACCAAGCGAGTGGAGCAGGTCATGTATGCGCTGTACAAGCGGGTGGTAATGGTACAGCGCAGTAATAGTCTGAAGGGCACTCAGAGAGTCCGTACAAATAAAACAGTGCTGTAAGGCGTGCCGCTGAATGTATAAAATAGACTGATAAATGCTAAAAAGTTCGGCAGTAAAAATTGAACATTGTCCAGGTAAACGAAACTTAAAACTACAGTGACCAGACACAAAGGCACATCCAACTCCAGCTTCAGTCTTAGATCCATCGGTATAGATAAAATAGTAGTCTCCGAATTGTGCCCGTACTTCTAAAAAAGCCGATCTAAAGACTGAAGCAGGGGTCTCAGTCTTCGGCATCGACGTTAGCCCAAGGTGACAGTGGGCCTCAGCGCGAGACCATGGAGGAAAACGCGTTTCCCCCCGTGGAAGGGCCGGCGCTGGCGGAACGTCTAAATGCCGAAGGAGCTGTCGAAAGCGAACCCCTGGTGGGAGCAAGGCAGAGGAGCTAATAAAATAGTGACGATCAAGTGACTCCTCGAAAAATAACTCGAAGGACGGGTGGTTAGGCAAGCTTGAGAGTCGACAAGCATAGCTGCACAAGAGCATCTCACGCCTGAAGGACAGCGGAGGCTCTGCAGCTTCAGCATAAAGACTGGGCACGGGGCTAGTTGGAAAGGCCCCTGTAGCGACTCTAAGACCACGATGATGAATGGGATTCAAACGACGTAACACAGATGGACGTGCCGACGAATAAACAAAACACCCGTAATCAAGCTTGGATCGGACCAAAGAGCGATAAAGGCGAAGAAGGACGGTCCGATCAGCTCCCCAGGATGTGCCACTTAAAACACGTAAAAGATTAAGAGAACGGTCACACTTTGCTTTTAAAAAGGAAACGTGCGAGGTCCAACACAACTTCCTATCAAAAATCAACCCCAAAAATTTCGCCTCGTCTGCAAACGGAAGTATCCCTGGCCCAAGACGGAGAGAGGGGGGAGGGAAATACTTCCGGCGCCAGAAGTTGATGCAGACGGATTTCTCGGCGGAGAATTTAAAGCCGTTGGCGTTACTCCAGGCGTAGAGACGGTCGATACAGCTCTGGAGACGGCATTCGAGTAGACAGGTCCGCCGTGAACTGCAATAAATAGCGAAATCGTCAACAAAAAGGGACGATGAAATGCCAGGTGGAATACAATCAACAATGGGGTTGATAGCAATCGCAAAAAGTGTGACACTGAGTACAGAGCCCTGCGGTACTCCGTTCTCTTGAATAAAACGACGAGATAAAACCGAGCCCACACGTACACGAAAGACGCGGTCCGTCATAAACTCCCGAAGAAATATGGGAAGACGACCGCGGATATTCCAATCGTGAAGTGTACGTAAAATGCCGCCCCTCCAACAAGTGTCAGAAGCTTTCTCCAGGTCAAAAAATACAGCCACGGTTTGACACTTTCTCAGAAACCCATTCATAATATGCGTCGACAAGGACACCAGATGGTCGACGGTAGAGCGATAGCGACGAAACCCGCACTGAGCGTTCGCTAGAAGTTTCTGAGACTCAAGCCACCATGTCAACCGCCCGTTGATCATGCGCTCCATCACCTTGCAAATGCAACTGGTGAGGGAGATAGGGCGGTAGCTGGAAGGTAGTTGGCGATCCTTCCCAGGCTTAAGTATAGGGACAATGGTGGCTTCGCGCCAAACGGAAGGGAAAATGCCGTCTTGCCAAATACGGTTATAGACCTGTAAGAGAAATAGTTTACTGTCGGCTGAAAGGTTCTTTAACATCAGGACATGAATGCCGTCCGGCCCGGGAGCGGAGCGCCGAGAGCAATGAAGAGCGTGCTCCAGCTCCCTCATTGTGAATAGTTCGTTATAGCATTCAGCATTAGCAGACCGAAAAGTATATGATGCGGAATCCTGCCGGTCTTTAATAGAGCGAAAGCCGGCGGAATAATGGTCTGAACTGGAAACCGCCTCAAAGGCAGAACCCAGAGTGTTAGCGATGGCAGCCGGATCCACTATGGTGGCATTAGAAACCTGAAGGCCAGAAACAGTACAATGTGACACTTTACCTGAGAAGCGACGACGTTTATCCCAAACAACGGATGAAGGCGTAAAACGATTAAAAGACTCGACAAAACGAGCCCAAGATGCCTTCTTGCTATCCTGAATAATGCGACGAGCCCTGGCGCGCGATTGTTTAAAAGTCACCAAATTATCAAGTGTAGGGTGGCGCCGAAACACCCTAAGTGCAGTCCTACGGGCACGAACGGCGTCCCGACAATCCTCGTTCCACCACGGAACAGGTGGCCGCCGAGGTTGGGAGGATGAACGGGGTATTGCACGTTCGGCGGCTGAGAAAATAATAGACGTAAGGTGCTGCACTAGTTGATTAATGTCGGAGAAGGGCTGGTCGTCAAAATGCACGATGCTGGAATACAAGCTCCAGTCGGCTTTTGCGAATATCCAGGTAGGTACTCTGGAATGCTGTACGTGGTGCGACAGAAGAAAAACGATGCAGGGGAAATGGTCGCTGGAGTAGGTGTCAGCGACGACGTTCCACTGAAGACGACGTGCAAGCTGGATTGAGCATATGGCAAGGTCCAGGTGAGAGAATGTACCGGAAGAATCAGAAATAAAAGTCGGTGCACCTGTATTGAGGATGGAAAGATTGAACTGATAAAAAATGTCGGAAAGAAGAGTTCCCCTCGCACAAGCCCTTGGCGAACCCCATAGTGGGTGATGGGCATTAAAATCTCCCAACAGAAGAAATGGTGTTGGGAGAGCGGACAGGAGAGATCGAATGTCCGCGGGAGCGAGGGGAGACGATGGAGGTGTATACACAGAACAAACAGAAAAGAAAAAACCGGGTAACTGCAGTCTAATGGCAACAGCTTGCAAGTCGGACGTAAGTGTGATAGGATGAAAATGAACGTCATTACGCACCAACAACATGACACCTCCATGAGCAGGAGCACCCTCCTCCGGTTCAAGATCGTAGCGAATCGGAGTGTACCCTCGGAGATCGAAAGGGTCGTGAGGGCGAAGCTTGGTCTCCTGCAAACACACGACCATAGGTGAATGGGAACGCAATAAAAGTTGCAGTTCCGCCCTATGCGATCGTACACCACGTACATTCCAGCTCAGGATAGCCATGAATAAAAGGGATAAACTGTCTACTTAGAAGGGCGGCTTAAAATTACCTTTTGTTTAACCTTTGGGCTCGGGCTTTTTGTATGGAGTTGGTCAGACTCCATAGCTTCCTCGGAGGGAGGGCCCACGCGCTCAGTGCCAGAAACCGATTCAAGCGCCGTGAATCGGTTCTGGGTGGCGATGGGTGAGGGGTGCCGCTGAGCGCGGCTTGTCCCAGGACCTTCCTGGGACAGCGACCTCCGAGGAGGAGAAGGTGAACTTTTGCTACCGCGCGCACGCGGAGGGTCTTTCAAGAAATCTTCCCTACGTAGTTTCTGCTTGGGCTTCTTTTCAGCGGCTTGCGACTTCATTGACTTTGGACCAGGTTTATAAGGCTTGGTAACAGTAGCTTTAATAGACGGCCGGATGGTAGTGGCGGTTAATCCAGTCAAGGTCCAGGTCTGAGTTTCGGCATCTACTCGTGGTACTGGCGAGGCAACAACAGAACTAAATGTGCCAGATCGCAGGAGGGAAGGTTGGCGCGCATGGTAACGCCTCCGGGCTTCAGCGAAGGAGAGTTTTTCCTTTACCCGGATCTCCTGGATCGCCTTCTCGTCCAAGTACCGCGGACAGTCGGCAAACGAAGCAGAATGAGACCCTTTGCAATTAACGCAGACGGGGGCTGTTGAACAGGTACCTTCGTGTGAGGGCTGGCTACATGTTGCACAGATGTTAACGGCACTCTTACATGAGACTTGCGTATGCCCAAAACGTTGGCATTTAAAACAACGCAGAGGTCTAGGAATATAAGGCCTCACAGAAATCCGTTCGTACCCTGCGGAAATGCTCGTGGGCAGATCGACGCCATCAAATGTAATAAACAGGGTACGAGTGGGTACCAATACGCCGTCGCGTTTGGCCTGCACTCGATGGACCGCTGTCACCTTCTGGTCTGCAAGATATTCTACCAGGTCCTCGTCCGATATACCATCGAGGCTATGGGTGGTAATAACGCCTCGACAGGAATTCAATGTGCGGTGCTTCTCGACACGGATAGGATAGCCGTGGAGAAGCGTAGCGCGCAACAAGGTCTTACTTTGCAGATCGGATTTCGTTTGGGCTAATAAGGAACCATTCCGTAGACGAGTGCAGGACTGAACCGCACCAGCAATTGCATCAATGCCCTTTTGAATGATGAAAGGGTTCACCTTCTCAAAGCTTTGTCCTTCTTCGGTTCGTGAAATGACCAAGTAACAACCAGTTGTCGGTGGTGTCACTTCTGTTACATAGACTTTTCGGCGCTTGTTAGTAGTAATGGAGGAAGGGTGCTCCATAGCGAAAGAAATCCTCCACCATTGCAACCGTCTCCGACCTCGGGCTCTGACTTCTCGGGCGTTACCCCGGCTTGGGTGAGTGGCCTATCTATACCAGACTCACCCCAGGGTCACACCTCCCAGAACATAGACAGAGGGACCCAATCGCCGTCAGAAGTCAGCAGCTCATGCAATGGCCCCCCCGCGGGACTGCAGTTGAACAGCGGATACGAACACATACCCTACATGACGACCCCGGGTGGTGGGGATGACGCCATTACCCACTCACCCAGCTGCGCACGCGGTGCGCGGGTATCCGTCAGGCTGTGTCCACGGAGGATTTAAATAAAAAGATAAAAGAAACTAAAACAGTGTGGGCGTTTCGCACGCAAGGTAGGCCGGCGGGGAAGAAAAAGAGATATGCGAATGTCATGGTGCGAAATGGCCGGAAAGTGATAGGGGAAGAAAGAAACGATGGTGAGGTGCGGTATGAATGGAATGTAAAGAACGCACGAGAGCCTACCTTGTGTCCACCGGTCACTTGAAGAACCCACCTCGACCGGATGGGGGTGAGGGGATGAATGTGGCGATGAATGGCTCGGGAACCCCCGGGTGCGCCAAAAACCCGTACTCACATAAGGTGAGCCCCTGAGGGGGAGGCGAGTGGAGCAGGTCATGTATGCGCTGTACAAGCGGGTGGTAATGGTACAGCGCAGTAATAGTCTGAAGGGCACTCAGAGAGTCCGTACAAATAAAACAGTGCTGTAAGGCGTGCCGCTGAATGTATAAAATAGATTGATAAATGCTAAAAAGTTCGGCGGTAAAAATTGAACATTGTCCAGGTAAACGAAACTTAAAACTACAGTGACCAGAAACAAAGGCACATCCAACTCCAGCTTCAGTCTTAGATCCATCGGTATAGATAAAATGGAAGTCTCTCAATTGAGCCCGTACTTCTATAAAAGCCGATCTAAAGACTGAAGCAGGGGTCTCAGTCTTCGGCATCGACGTTAGCCCAAGGTGACAGTGGGCCTCAGCGCGAGACCATGGAGGAAAACGCGTTTCCCCCCGTGGAAGGGCCGGCGCTGGCGGAACGTCTAAATGCCGAAGGAGCTGTCGAAAGCGAACCCCTGGTGGGAGCAAAGCAGAGGAGCTAATAAAATAGTGACGATCAAGTGACTCCTCGAAAAATAACTCGAAGGACGGGTGGTCAGGCAAGCTTGAGAGTCGACAAGCATAGCTGCACAAAAGAATCTCACGCCGGAAGGACAACGGAGGCTCTGCAGCTTCTGCGTACAGACTGGGTACAGGGCTAGTTGGAAAGGCCGCTGTAGCGACCCTTATGCCACGATGGTGAATGGCATTCAATCGACGTAAAACAGATGGACGTGCCGACGAATAAACAATACACCCGTAATCAAGCTTGGATCGGACCAAAGAGCGATAAAGGCGAAGAAGGACGGTCCGATCAGCTCCCCAGGATGTGCCACTTAAAACACGTAAAATATTAAGAGAACGGTCACACTTTGCTTTTAAAAAGGAAACGTGCGAGGTCCAACACAACTTCCTGTCAAAAATCAACACCCAAAAATTTCGCCTCGTCTGCAAACGGAAGTATCCCTGGCCCAAGATGGAGAGAGGGCGGAGGGAAATACTTCCGGCGCCAAAAGTTGATGCAGACGGATTTCTCGGCGGAGAAATTAAAGCCGTTGGCGTTACTCCAGGCGTAGAGACGGTCGATACAGCTCTGGAGACGGCGTTCGAGTAGACAGGTCCGCCGTGAACTACAATAAATAGCGAAATCGTCAACAAAAAGGGACGATGAAATGCCAGGTGGAATACAATCAACAATGGGGTTGATAGCAATCGCAAAAAGTGTGACACTGAGTACAGAGCCCTGCGGTACTCCGTTCTCTTGAATAAAACGACGAGATAAAACCGAGCCCGCACGTACACGAAAGACGCGGTCCGTCATAAACTCCCGAAGAAATATGGGAAGACGACCGCGGATATTCCAATCGTGAAGTGTACGTAAAATGCCGCCCCTCCAACAAGTGTCATAAGCTTTCTCCAGGTCAAAAAATACAGCCACGGTTTGACACTTTCTCAGAAATCCATTCATAATATGCGTCAACAAGGACACCAGATGGTCGACGGTAGAGCGATAGCGACGAAACCCGCACTGAGCGTTCGCTAGACGTTTCTGAGACTCAAGCCACCACGTCAACCGCCCGTTGATCATGCGCTCCATCACCTTGCAAATGCAACTGGTGAGGGAGATAGGGCGGTAGCTGGAAGGAAGTTGGCGATCCTTCCCAGGCTTCAGAATAGGGACAATGGTGGCTTCGCGCCAAACGGAAGGAAAAATGCCGTCTTGCCAAATACGGTTATAGACCTGTAAGAGAAAGATTTTACTGTCGGCGGAAAGGTGCTTTAACATCAGGACATGAATGCCGTACGGCCCAGTAGCGGAGTGCCTAGAGCAATGAAGAGCGTGCTCCAGCTCCCTCATTGTAAGAAGTTCGTTATAACATTCAGTGTTAGCAGACCGAAAATTATATGGTGCAGAATCCAGCCGGTCTTTAATAGAGGGAAAGCCGGCGGAATAATGGTCTGAACTGGAAACTGCCTCAAAGGCAGATCCCAGGGTGTTAGCGATGGCAGCCGGATCCACTATGGTGGCATTAGAAACCTGAAGGCCAGAAACAGTACAATGCGACACTTTACCTGAGAAGCGACGAAGTTTATCCCAAGCAACAGATGAAGGCGTAAAGCGATTAAAAGACTCGACAAAACGAGCCGACGACGCCTTCTTGCTATCCTGAATAGTGCGACGAGCCCTGGCGCGCGATTGTTTAAAAGTCACCAAATTATCAAGTGTAGGGTGGGGCCGAAACACCCTAAGTGCAGTCCTACGAGCACGAACGGCGGCCCGACAATCCTCGTTCCACCACGGAACAGGCATTCGCCGAGGTTGAGAGGATGAACGGGGAATTGCGCGTTCGGCAGCAGAGAAAATAGTAGACGTAAGATACTGCACTAGTTGGTTAATGTCGGTGAAGGGCTGGTCGTCAAAATGCACGAGGCTGGAATACAAACTCCAGTCGGCTTTTGGGAATATCCAGGTAGGAACTCTGGAATGTTGTACGTGGTGTGACAGAAGAGAAACGATGCAGCGGTAATGGTCGCTGGAGTAGGTGTCAGCGACGACGTTCCACTGCAGACGACTTGCAAGCTGGAGTGAGCAAACGGCAAGGTCCAGGTGTGAGAATCTACCAGAAGAATCAGAAATAAAAGTAGGCTCACCTGTATTGAGGATTAAAAGATTGAACTGGTAAAAAATGTCGGAAAGAAGAGTTCCCCTCGCACAAGCCCTTGGCGAACCCCATAGTGGGTGATGGGCATTAAAATCTCCCAACAGAAGAACTGGTGTTGGGAGAGCGGACAGGAGAGCTCGAATGTCCGCGAGAGCGAGGGGAGACGATGGAGGTGAATACACAGAACAAACAGAAAAGAAAAAACCGGGTAACTGCAGTCTAATGGCAACAGCTTGCAAGTCGGAGGTAAGTGGGATACTTTGAAAATGAACGTCATTACGCACCAAAATCATGACACAACCATGAGCAGGAGTACCCTCCTCCGGTTCAAGGTCGTAGCGAACCGGAGTGTACCCTCGGAGATCGAAAGGGTCTTGAGGGCGAAGCTTGGTCTCCTGCAAACATACGACCATAGGTGAATGGGAACACAATAAAAGTAGCAGTTCCGCCCTATGCGATCGTACACCACGAACATTCCAGGTCAGGATAGCCATTAAGAAAAAGAGGATAAACTGTCTATTTAGAAGGGCGGCTTAAAATTACCTTTTGTTTAACCTTTGGGCTCGGGCTTTTGGTATGGAGTTGGTCAGACTCCATAGCCTCCTCGGAGGGAGGGCCCACGCGCTCAGTGCCAGAAACCGATTCAAGCGCCGTGAATCGGTTCTGGGTGGCGATTGGTGAGGGGTGCCGCTGAGCGCGGCTTGTCCCAGGAGCATCCTGGGACATCGACCTCAGAGGAGGAGAAGGTGAACTTTTGTTACCGCGCGCACGCGGAGGGTCTTTCAAAAAATCTTCCCTACGAAGTTTCTGCTTGGGTTTCTTTTCAACGGCTTGCGACTTCATTGACTTTGGACCAGGTTTATAGGGCTTGGTAACAGTAGCTTTAATGGGCGGCCGGATGGTAGTGGCGGTTAATCCAGTCAAGGTCCAGGTCTGAGTTTCGGCATCTACTCGTGGTACTGGCGAGGCAACAACAGAACTAAATGTGCCAGATCGCAGGAGTGAAGGTTGGCGCGCATGGTAACGCCTCCGGGCTTCAGCGAAGGAGAGTTTTTTCTTTACCCGGATCTCCTGGATCGCCTTCTCGTCCAAATACCGCGGACAGTCGGCAAACGAAGCAGAAGAAGACCCTTTACAATTAACGCAGACGGGGGCTGTTGAACAGGTACCTTCGTGTGAGGGCTGGCTACATGTTGCACAGATGTTAACGGCACTCTTACATGAGACTTGCGTATGCCCAAAACGTTGGCATTTAAAACAACGCAGAGGTCTAGGAATATTAGGCCTCACAGAAATCCGTTCGTACCCTGCGGAAATGCTCGTGGGCAGATCGACGCCATCAAATGTAATAAACAGGGTTCGAGTAGGTACCAATACGCCGTCGCGTTTGGCCTGCACTCGATGGACCGCTGTCACCTTCTGGTCTGCAAGATATTCTACCAGGTCCTCGTCCGATATACCATCGAGGCTATGGGTGGTAATGACGCCTCGACAGGAATTCAATGTGCGGTGCTTCTCCACACGGATGGGATAGCCGTGGAGAAGCGTAGCGCGCAACAAGGTCTTACTTTGCTAATCGGATTTCGTTTGGGCTAATAACGAACCATTCCGTAGACGAGTGCAGGACTGCACCGCACCAGCAATAGCATCAATGCCCTTTTGAATGATGAAAGGGTTCAGCTTCTCAAAACTTTGTCCATCTTCGGTTCGTGAAATGTCCAAGTAACAACCAGTTGTCGGTGGTGTCACTTCTGTTACATAAACTTTTCGGCGCTTGTTAGTATTAATGGAGGAAGGGTGCTCCATAGCGAAATAAATCCTCCACCATTGCAACCGTCTCCGACCTCGGGCTCTGACTTCTCGGGCGTTACCCCGGCTTGGGTGAGTGGCCTATCTATACCAGACTCACCCCAGGGTCACACCTCCCAGAACATAGACAGAGTGACCCAATCGCCGTCAGAAGTCAGCAGCTCATGCAATGGACCCCCCGCGGGACTGCAGTTGAAGAGCGGATACGAACACAAACCCTACATGAAGACCCCGGGTGGTGGGGATGACGCCATTACCCACTCACCCAGCTGCGCACCCCGTGTGCGGGTATCCGTCAGGCTGTGTCCACTGAGGATTTAAATAAAAGGATAAAAGAAACTAAAACTGCGTGGGCATTTCGCACGCAAGGTAGGCCGGCGGGGAAGAAAAAGAGAGATATGCGAATGTCGTGGTGCGAAATGGCCGGAAAGTGATAAGGGAAGAAAGAAACGATGGTGAGGTGCGGTATGGATGGAATGCAAAGAACGCACGAGAGCCTACCTTGTGTCCACCGGTCACTTGAAGAACCCACCTCGACCGGATGGGGGTGAGGGGATGAATGTGGCGATTGGCTCGGGAACCGCCGGGTGCGCCAAAAACGCGTACTCACATAAGGTGAGCCCCTGAGGGGATATGATGCGGAATCCAGCCGGTCTTTAATAGAGCGAAAGCCGGCGGAATAATGGTCTGAACTGGAAACCGCCTCAAAGGCAGCACCCAGAGTGTTAGCGATGGCAGTCGGATCCACTATGGTGGCATTAGAAACCTGAAGGCCAGAAACAGTACAATGCGACACTTTATCTGAGAAGCGACGAAGTTTATCCTAAACAATAGATGAAGGCGTAAAGCGGTTAAAAGACTCGACAAAACGAGTCCACGACGCCTTCTTGCTATCCTGAATAATGCGATGAGCCCTGGCGCGCAATTGTTTAAAAGTCACCACATTATCAAGTGTAGGGTGTCGCCGAAACACCCTAAGTGCAGTCCTACGGGCACGAACGGCGTCCCGACAATCCTCGTTCCACCACGGAACAGGAGGCCGCCGAGGTTGAGAGGATGAACGGGGAATTGCGCGTTCGGCGGCAGAGAAAATCGTAGACGTAAGGTGCTGCACTGGTTGGTTGATGTCGGCGAAGGGGTGATCGTACAAATGCACGAGGCTGGAATACAACCTCCAGTCGGCTTTTGAAAACATCCAGGTAGGCACTTTGAAATGCTGTACGTGGTGCGACAGAAGAGAAACGATGCAGCGGTAATGGTCGCTGGAGTAGGTGTCAGGGACGACGTTCCACTGAAGACGACGAGCAAGCCAGAGTGCGAAAATGGAAAGGTCCAGGTGAGAGAATGTACCAGAAGAATCAGAAATAAAAGTAGGTGCACCTGTATTGAGGATGGAAAGATTGAACCGGTAAAAATGTCGAAAAGAAGAGTTCCCCTCGCACAAGCCCTTGGCGAACCCCACAGTGGGTGATGGGCATTAAAATCTCCCAACAGAAGAAGTAGTGTTGGGAGAGCGGACAGGAGAGTTCGAATGTCCGGGGGAGCGAGGGGAGACGATGGAGGTGAATATACAGAGCAAACAGAAAACAAAAACCCGGGTAAGTGAAGGCGAACGGCAACAGCTTGCAAGTCGGATGTAAGTGTGACAGGTGTAAAATGAACGTCGTTACGCACTAAGAACATGACACCTCCATGAGCAGGAGTACCCTCCTCCGGTTCAAGGTCGTAGCGAACCGGAGTATATCCTCGGAGATCAAAAGGATCGTGAGGGCGAAGCTTAGTCTCCTGCAAACATACGACCATAGGCGAATGGGAACGCAATAAAAGTTGCAGTTCCGCCCTATGCGATCGTACACCACGTACATTCCAGGTCAGGATAGCCATTAAGAATAAGGGGATAAACTTTCTATTTAGAAGGGCGGCTTAAAATTACCTTTTGTTTAACCTTTGGGCTCGGGCTTTTTGTATGGAGTTGGTCACACTCCATAGCTTCCTCGGAGGAAGGGCCCACGCGCTCAGTGCCAGAAACCGATTCAAGCACCGTGAATCGGTTCTGGGTGGCGATGGGTGAAGGGTGCCGCTGAGCGCGGCTTGTCCCAGGACCATCCTGGGACAGCGACCTCCGAGGAGGAGAAGGTGAACTTTTGTTACCGCGCGGACGCGGAGGGTCTTTCAAAAAATCTTCCCTACGAAGTTTCTGCTTGGGCTTCTTTTCAACGGCTTGCGACTTCATTGACTTGGGACCAGGTTTATACGGCTTGGTAACTGTAGCCTTAATAGACGGCCGGATGGTAGTGGCGGTTAATCCAGTCAAGGTCCAGGTCTGAGTTTCGGCATCTACTCGTGGTACTGGCGAGGCAACAACAGAACTAAATGTGCCAGATCGCAGGAGTGAAGGTTGGCGCGCATGGTAACGCCTCCGGGCTTCAGCGAAGGAGAGTTTTTCCTTTACCCGGATCTCCTGGATCGCCTTCTCGTCCAAGTACCGCGGACAGTCGGCAAACGAAGCAGAATGAGACCCTTTACAATTAACGCAGACGGGGGCTGTTGAACAGGTACCTTCGTGTGAGGGCTGGCTACAGGTTGCACAGATGTTAACGGCACTCTTACATGAGACTTGCGTATGCCCAAAACGTTGGCATTTAAAACAACGCAGAGGTCTAGGAATATAAGGCCTCACAGAAATCCGTTCGTACCCTGCGGAAATGCTCGTGGGCAGATCGACGCCATCAAATGTAATAAACAGGGTACGAGTGGGTACCAATACGCCGTCGCGTTTGGCCTGCACTCGATGCACTGCAGTCACCTTTTGATCAGATAGATATTCTACGAGATCCTCGTCCAATATACCATCGAGGCTATGGGTGGTAACGACGCCCCGACAGGAGTTCAATGTGCGGTGCTTCTCAACACGGATGGGGTAACCGTGGAGAAGCGTAGCGCGCAACAAGGTCTTACTTTGCTGATCGGACTTAGTTTGTGCCAATAAGGAACCATTCCGTAGACGAGTGCAGGATTGAACCGCACCAGCAATAGCATCTATGCCCTTCTGAATTATAAAAGGGTTCACCTTCTCAAAGTTTTGTCCTTCTTCTGTTCTCGAAATGACCAAGTAACAACCAGATGACGGCGGTGCTACTTCTGTTACAATAACTTTTCGGCGCTTGTTTGTAATAATGGAGGAAGGGTGCTCCATAGCGAGATAAATCCTCCACCATTGCAACCGTCTCCGACCTCGGGCTCTGACTTCTCGGGCGTTACCCCGGCTTGGGTGAGTGGCCTATCTATACCAGACTCACCCCAGGGTCACACCTCCCAGAACATAGACAGAGGGACCCAATCGCCGTCAGAAGTCAGCAGCTCATGCAATGGCCCCCCCGCGGGACTGCAGTTGAACAGCGGATACGAACACAAACCCTACATGACGACCCCGGGTGGTGGGGATGACGCCATTACCCACTCACCCAGCTGCGCACGCGGTGCGCGGGTATCCGTCAAGCTGTGTCCACGGAGGATTTAAATAAAAAGATAAAAGAAACTAAAACTGTGTGGGCGTTTCTCACGCAAGGTAGGCCGGCGGGGAAGAAAAAGAGATATGCGAATGTCGTGGTGCGAAATGGCCGGAAAGTGATAAGGGAAGAAAGAAACGATGGTGAGGTGCGGTATGAATGGAATGCAAAGAACGCACGAGAGCCTACCTTGGGTCCACCGGTCACTTGAAGAACCCACCTCGACCGGATGGGGGTGAGGGGATGAATATGGCGATGATTGGCTCGAAAACCACCGGGTGCGCCAAAAACCCGTACTCACATAAGGTGAGCCCCTGAGGGGATCGACGTTAGCCCAAGGTGACAGTGGGCCTCAGCGCGAGACCATGGAGGAAAATGCGTTTCCCCCCGTGGAAGGGCCGGCGCTGGCGGAACGTCTAAATGCCGAAGGAGCTGTCGAAAGCGAACCCCTGGTGGGAGCAAAGCAGAGGAGCGAATAAAATAGTGACGATCAAGTGACTCCTCGAAAAATAACTCGAAGGACGGGTGGTTAGTCAAGCTTGAGAGTCGACAAGCATAGTTGCACAAAAGCATCTCACGCCGGAAGGACAGCGGAGGCTCTGCAGCTTCTGCGTACAGACTGGGTACATGGCTAGTTGGAAAGGCCCCTGTAGCGACTCTTATGCCACGATGGTGAATGGCATTCAATCGACGTAACACAGATGGACGTGCCGACGAATAAACAATACACCCGTAATCAAGCTTGGATCGGACCAAAGAGCGATAAAGGCGAAGAAGGACGGTCCGATCAGCTCCCCAGGATGTGCCACTTAAAACACGTAAAATATTAAGAGAACGGTCACACTTTGCTTTTAAAACCGAAACGTGCGAGGTCCAACACAACTTCCTGTCAAAAATCAACCCCAAAAATTTCGCCTCGTCTGCAAACGGAAGTATCCCTGGCCCAAGATGGAGAGAGGGCGGAGGGAAATACTTCCGGCGCCAAAAGTTGATGCAGACGGATTTCTCGGCGGAGAAATTAAAGCCGTTGGCGTTACTCCAGGCGTAGAGACGGTCGATACAGCTCTGGAGACGGCGTTCGAGTAGACAGGTCCGCCGTGAACTACAATAAATAGCGAAATCGTCAACAAAAAGGGACGATGAAATGCCAGGTGGAATACAATCAACAATGGGGTTGATAGCAATCGCAAAAAGTGTGACACTGAGTACAGAGCCCTGCGGTACTCCGTTCTCTTGAATAAAACGACGAGATAAAACCGAGCCCACACGTACACGAAAGACGCCGTCCGTCATAAACTCCCGAAGAAATATGGGAAGACGACCGCGGATATTCCAATCGTGAAGTGTACGTAAAATGCCGCCCCTCCAACAAGTGTCATAAGCTTTCTCCAGGTCAAAAAATACAGCCACGGTTTGACACTGTCTCAGAAATCCATTCATAATGTGCGTCGACAAGGACACCAGATGGTCGACGGTAGAGCGATAGCGACGAAACCCGCACTGAGCGTTCGCTAGAAGTTTCTGAGACTCAAGCCACCATGTCAACCGCCCGTTTATCATGCGCTCCATCACCTTGCAAATGCAACTGATGAGGGAGATAGGGCGGTAGCTGGAAGGTAGTTGGCGATCCTTCCCAGGCTTAAGTATAGGGACAATGGTGGCTTCGCGCCAAACGGAATGAAAAATGCCGTCTTGCCAAATACGGTTATAGACCTGTAAGAGAAATAGTTTACTGTCGGCTGAAAGGTTCTTTAACATCAGGACATGAATGCCGTCCGGCCCAGGAGCGGAGTGGCGAGAGCAATGAAGAGCGTGCTCCAGCTCCCGCATTGTGAATAGTTCGTTATAGCATTCATCATTAGCAGACCGAAAAGGATATGATGCGGAATCCAGCCGGTCTTTAATAGAGCGAAAGCCGGCGGAATAATGGTCTGAACTGGAAACCGCCACAAAGGCAGCACCCAGAGTGTTAGCGATGGCAGCCGGATCCACTATGGTGGCATTAGAAACCTGAAGTGTGATGATGATGATATGCGGTTTAAGGGCGCTAAACTGCTACGGTCATCAGCGCCCTTACAACACCCTAAGTGCAGTTCTACGGGCACGAACGGCGTCCCGACAATCCTCGTTCCACCATGGAACAGGCATTCGCCGAGGTTTAGAGGATGAACGGGGAATTGCGCGTTCGGCGGCAGAGAAAGTCGTAGACGTAAGGTGCTGCACTAGTTGGTTAATGTCGGGGAAGGGCTGATCGTAAAAATGCACGAGGCTGGAATACAAGCTCCAGTCGGCTTTTGCGAATATCCAGGTAGGTACTCTGGAATGATGTACGTGGTGTGACAGAAGAGAAACGATGCAGGGGTAATGGTCGCTGGAGTAGGTGTCAGCGACGATGTTCCACTGCAGACGACTAGCAAGCTGGAGTGAGCAAACAGCTAGGTCTAAATGAGAAAATGTACCGGAAGAATCTGAAAGAAACGTAGGCTCGCCTGTATTGAGAATAGGGAGATTGAACTGGTCAAAAATGTCGGAAAGAAGAGTTCCCCTCGCACAAGCCCTTGGTGAACCCTACAGGGGATGATGGGCATTAAAATCTCCCAACAGAAGAAATGGTGTTGAGAGAGCGGACGGGACATCTCGAACGTCCTCGTGAGCGAGTGGAGACGATGGAGGTGAATACACAGAGCAAACAGAAAGGGAAAAGCCGGGTAATTGAAGCCTAATGGCAACAGCTTACAAGTCGGTCGTAATTGTGAGAGTTTGACAATGAACGTCGTTACGCACTAATAACATGACACCTCCATGAGCAGGAGCACCCTCATCCGGTTCAAGATCGTAGCGAACCGCAGTGTACCCTCGGAGATCAAAAGGGTCGTGAGGGCGAAGCTTGGTCTCCTACAAACAAACGACCATAGGTGAATGGAAACGCAATAAAGGTTGCAGTTCCGCCCTATGCGATCGTACACCACGTACATTCCAGGTCAGGATAGCCATCAAGAAAAGGGATAAACGGTGTACGTAGAAGGGCGGTTTAAAATAACCTTATGCTTAACCTTGGGACTCGGGCTTTTTGTATGGAGTTGGTCAGACTCCATTGGCTCCTCGAAGGGAGGGCCCACGCGCTCAGTGCCAGAAAGCGATTCAAGCGCCGTGAATCGGTTCTGGGTGGCAATAGGTGAAGGTTGCCGCTGAGCGCGGCTAGTCCCAGGAGCATCCTGGGACTTCGACCTTCGAGCAGGAGAAGATGAACTCTTCTTACCGCGTGCACGCGGAGGGTCCTTCAAAAAATCTTCTCTACGAAATTTCTGCTTCGTTTTTTTCTCAGTGCCTTGTGACTTCATAAACTTTGGACCAGGTTTAGAGGGCTTGATAACAGTAGTTGAAATGGACGGCCGGATGGTAGTGGCGGTCAATGCAGTCATGGGCCAGGTTTGAGTCTCTGCATCCTTCCGGGGTACTGGCGTGGCAACAACAGAACTGAATGTTCCCGATCGCAGAAGCGAAGGTTGGCGCGCATGGTAACGCCTCCGGGCTTCGGCGAAGGAGAGTTTCTCCTTTACCCGGATCTCCTGGATCGCCGTCTCGTCCAAGTACCGCGGACAGTCGGCAAATGAAACAGAATGAGACCCTTTGCAATTAACGCAGACGGGTCCTGATGAACAGGTACCTTCGTGTGACGGCTGCTACATCAGGCACAGATGGATACGGCACTCTTACAAGAGACTTGCGTATGCCCATAACGCTGGCATTTGAAACGCAGAAGTCTAGGAATATAGGGCTTCACAGCAACACGTTCGTACCCTACTGAAATACTAGAGGGCAGATCGACGCCATCGAACGTGAGAAACAGGGTACGTGTGGGTACCAACATACCGTCGCGGTTAGCCTGCACTCGATGAACCGCTGTAACCTTTTGTTCGGAAAGATATTCGACCAGCTGATCGTCTGATATTCCGTCGAGGCTGCGAGTGGTGACGCCTCGACAGGAATTCAAGGTGCTGTGCTTCTCAAAACGGATAGGATAACCGTGGAGAAGCGTGGCGCGCAGCAATGTCTTACTTTGTTGATCGGACTTACTCTGAACCAACAATGAACCGTTTCGTAGGCGAGTGCAGGAATGAACAGGACCAGCAATTGACTCAATGCCCTTTGAATTATAAAAGCGTTCACCTCCTCGAATGATTACCCTTCCTCTGTACGGGTAATCACTAAGTAACAACCAGCTGTTGGTGGTTCTACTTCTGTTGCAATGACTTTTCGGCGCTTGTTAACAATGGAGAAAGGGTGCTCCATAGCGAAAAAAGTCCTCCACCATTGCAACCGTCTACGACCTCGGGCTCTGACCTCCCGGGCGTTACCCCGGCTTGGGTGAGTGGCCTATCTATACCAAACTCACCCCAGGGTCACACCTCCCAGAACATAGACAGAGGGACCCAGTCGCCGTCAGAAGTCGGCAGCTCATGCAATGGCCCCCCCGCGGGACTGCAGTTGAACAGCGGATATGAACACAAACCCTACATGACGATCCCGGGTGGTGGGGATGACGCCATTACCCACTCACCCAGCTGCGCACCGGGTGCGCGGGTATCCGTCAGGCTGTGTCCACGGAGGATTAAAATAAAAGGTTAAAAGAAACTAAAAGTGTGTGGGCGTTTTGCACTCAAGGTAGGCCGCCGAAGAGAGAAAAGAGATGTGTAAATGAATGGACGTGGTGCGAAATGTGCATAAATAGAAGAGAGAATAAATAAACGATGGCGAGGGCGTCATGGAATGAAATGCACAGAACGCACGAGAGCCTACCTTTGAGTCCCCCGGTCACGAGAACGAACCCACCTCGACCGGACGGGGATGACGAGAGCCTACCTTGAGTCCCCCGGTTACGAGGACGAACCCACCTCGACCGGACGAGGGTGGAGTGATGATGATGGCGATGATTGGCTCGGGCACCCCGGGTACGCCAAACCCGTACTCACATAAGGTGAGCCCCTGGGGGGGGGGGGAGAACGTTAGTGATGAATGAAACAGAATTCTGCAGAATAAACAACAAATTTCGAATGAGACTCTGCTAAAAAGCTACGAGCTATAACATGCCATTATTTGATGAAATAGTAACTGCTAAGTTTGTTTATTTGTTTGTTCATTTAGTCCCACTGTGAGCAACACTCAGGGACACTGAACATGTCATACAATTATGAAATATGCAGCATAACTAATAAACATACCCAGCACTAAGAACATCTTAAACAATAACATAACCAGCACCAAGAACTTGTTTAACTAATAAATATACCTAACACCAGGAACATTTCTGGCTCTCCTTCTCTTGCTCCCTCTCTCTTTCTCCACACCATGCATTATTTAAGAAATGAAAATTTGCAAACCATCAATATTCCAAGAGTAAACATCTCAACATGCATTACAGCAGGACAATAACAAATAAGTGTAAGTCACCATCATGTGCCATTTGCCCTATGTATTGAATAGTTTTATGTTGCACGACTTATTAAAAAATTCCTCCATAGTATATGGGGAGTAAGTATATAAGAAAGACCGTAGGTCGTTCTTAAAGATGTTATGTTGATTAGGCTTGCCTAATAGTTTTAAGTTGCATGGAAGGTTATTATAAATTGTTATTGCAGAAGAGTAACATCCTTTTTGGAACAGTTTTAAGCCATTTGCTTGTCTGTGCAAATTGCCTTCATGCCTTGCTTTGTGGTCATGCACAGCAAGGTTCATTGTGAAGTTATCATAATTATCTGTAAGGTAGCTCAAGAGAGAATATACGTATTCACCAAGGAGAGTAAGAATTATTTGGGTTTTGATCAAGGGTTTACAGGAATAATGAGACCCAACATTACAGATAATACGCATGGCCTTTTTTTGTAATATAAGTACTTGCTTGCTATGTGCTGAATTACCCCAGAACATTATTCCATATCACTTAGTGAGATTTATAGGTTTATGATTAGGGAGAGTTTTATTTAAATATAGATTAAATTATTATTTTATAATATTTGAAAGTAGGCAAAATAAGCTGTTCTTAAGGCATTTTGGTGGAGCAAATTTTTTAAGTTTCTTAAGTCAAAGAAGGCCGAACTGAGTTTTGGCAGCATGATTTTTGTTTTCTCCAACTGAGCTCTCCATCTATTTGAAACCCAAGAAATTTTGTATCAGATACCTTATTTATGGTGTAATTGTTGTACCTCATTGTTATTTCACTCACTTATTTATGCTTCGTTTGAAATTGAATAAAATTGGTTTTATCATAGTTTAATGAAAGCTTATTAGCTTCAAACCAAAAGTTGAGCTGTTCAAACACTTTATTGATGGAATTTCTTTAATTACTGATGAGACACTTCAGATATAAGTACACTGGTATCATCTGTAAAAAGCACAGCTATTGAATCTTTGCTAAGATAATATGGCAGATCGTTTATAAATATTAAAAATAATAAAGGGCCAAGCATATAAACTTGTGGGACACCTCTAGTAATAACACCTGGATCTGAAGCACAACCATTGATTCTGGTTTTCTGGATCCTATTTGTTAGGTAAGATCTGAATCATTTTATAGTGATATCACTGAAGCCATAAACTTTTAACTTTTGCAGCAAGAGGTTGTGATCTATGCTTTCAAATGCCTTAGCTAAGCCACAAAATATTCCTAAAGGTAGTTCCTGTTTATCCAAGGCTGTTAATACTTCAGAAGTAGGCATGTATGTTGCATTTTCTGTTGACATTGGTTTTCTAAATCTGAACTGGGATACTGAGAGAATGTTGTTGAACTCCCAAGTATTTTATAACCCGATTATATAGAGCTTTTTCCATTACTTTAGAAAAGGCTGTCGAAAGAGAGATGGGCCTATAATTGGAAGCCAGGCTTTTGTCTCCTTTCTTGCATAGAGGCTTAAAAATTGTGTGTTTCATTTTTTTTTTAAATATCCCTGACATACGGGAATGATTGCACATATGACTAGGCTTGCTAACTCTTCTGTGCAATATTTTAACAATTTGGTACTTATCTCATACCATCCATGATAAGTTTTGCTTTTCAATGAGCTAAAATATTTTCTATCTCTCTTGGTTTTGTGGAGTCCATCTTAAATTCACAATTAATTTTGAGATATGCCTTTTTTAGCATTTTAAGTGCAGCTGGGTTTGGGTCAGATCTGTTTATCTTGCCATTTGCTACATTAAGGAAATATGTGTTAAAGGCATTAGCAATTACTGACTTCTTTATTTTCAATAGTTATGTGAGTAATATTACTATTTGAATTAATTCTCCCTGTTTCAGTTTTTATGATACTCCACATTGTTTTAATTTTATTATTGGAATCATCAATGGCTAGAAAGTAATACTTTCTTTTAGCTTCATTAATTACTCTTTTAAGTATTTTACAATATGTTTTGTAGTGTGCTTTAATGTTTGAATCATTACTTGTGCTATACAGTAAGAACAAATTTCTTTTATTTGTACAGGACTTCCTTATACCTGAAGTAATCCAGGGTTTGACCTTTGTTGCCTGTGATGAGGTTATTGTTTTCTTAGGAAAAATAGCTTCAAATGCTAATAGCACTGTTTTAAAGAATTCATAAAATTTGTCATTTACTTCAGTGCTGGAATAGACACAAGCCCATTTTTCATTTTTTAACACTTGTTTAAAATTATTGATATGTTCATCATTAATTATTCTTGTTGTAATTTTACTTTTTGTATTAACAACCTGTTTGCTAGCTATGACAGGTGCCAACAATAACTGAGCATCATGATCTGGCATGCCATTTACAATAAGAATTATGGTATAATTTGAAACTTTTTCTAAGTCCAGAAATATGTTGTCTATAGCTGTTGCAGTGTTCATATGAGTTCTGGGTGGAAAGTGAACCACATATTCCAAATTAAGTGTATGTAATAGGGAAGTGAGATGAGTTTTCATTTCACTGCCATTAAGTATGTTAACATTAAAATCTCCACAAACTATTATTTTAGCATTTTGAGTGTAAATGTATGAGATGGTTCTTTCTAATCTATTTACAAATCCTTGGAAGTTACCTGTGGTAGCTCTATATACTGCTAAAATGATTTATGTCTCCCTACCAAATCCTATTTTTACTGAACAGCATTCAAATTCCTTTTCCTCACAAAAAGATGCAACATTTATGCTGGTGAACTTTATTGTGCTTTTAGCAAATATATTCACTCCTCCACAATTTAATCTACTTCTGCAAAAACTGGAACATAATGTGAACTTACTGAAATTCACATGTTTAAGCTCTGCTTCTGTCATGTGGTGCTCTGTTGTGCAAATTATTGTGATATCATAGTTTATATCTTGAATATGTAAGCTTAGCTCCTCTACTTTATCCTTCAACCCTCGTATGTTTTGATGATATAAACCAAATGAATTTTTTGTATTGAAGGGGAGGCATTAGTGTTTACATATGCAACAGATTTTAGCTGTGGGGGGCTTCCTTTTTACCTTCTTCCTAAAAAAGAGATCTGGCACCCACAATAATCAGAACATGCCTCTCAAGGTTTTTACACTTCAACTCCTCTGCCAAGAGGCATGCAAGCACCATTTTGTTAAAGGAAAACATACATTTTTATTCAAAACCAACTTCAACACTGACACACAAGCACCCTCTTGTTAAAGGAAAGCATACATTTTTATTCAAAACCAACTTCAACACTGACTACATTTAAGTCCACAAAGCTACTTTCAAGGTAAAAATAGACTGGAACAATCTTGGAACATATCAAAAAGAATGTGTTGGAATGGACACACGAAGAAACAGGCTATTATGAATGATCTGTACCTAAACTATGTAAACAAAATAGAGGAGAGTTCTGAATTCATCTTCCTGTTTCTGGTGTTTGATTCTAATTTCAAAAGGCTTCCTGTTCATATTTAAGGCTAGAAATGATTTAATTCTATAATTTGGCATTCTAATTTACATACAGTAATCAAAATTTCTGGAATGTTTCACCTTAAAGAAATTTCAATACGTTTTTTTTTTTTAATGTTTTATCCAGTACTGTTAAGTATTTTAAAATAAAACCATAAGTACATGGAGAATTTATATGTTTCATATAAAAAGCTAAATTTAACAAACTACTTAAAACATGCTTTGATGTTCATTATTTTGTTACAATATGTTTTTCGCAAGAGACACAGGAAAATGTTTATAAACAAAGCAATACAGGCAATTTAATGGTATTATTTAATCACGTGTCAACACAATGAAAATGCAATTTGATATAATGTGCCTCGAAATTTGATCAGCTGCGCTTATAATTAACATACTTAAAATTCTGGAATCAAATAGTTCATTAAGCTCATGGTCTTCCATTAGTTTGTTGCCATACTTGTAAGGGGAAACACAAATGTTATGACATTTACATCCTCATACGTCAAAATGGCAGTATTGTACTTGCTTCGTTTTGAGGGAAAAAGTCATAATTATATAGAAATGACTCGGCATAGGAACAAGTATTGCACTTCAACAGACTGTTCTCACATTAAAACGTATTCCGCAAACACATTCAAAATCGAGTGACGGAAGAATGAAGTAACATACGAGATGTACAAGCATCATACTTGTTTTGTTTTTCCAACACGCATGGTAAGGATATAATACTAGCTATCAAACGACTGCGTTACTGTGGTATATGCATAGGTATATCATGCGGTCATATATTCCTGTCTGAAGATCAGAAGACTGTTTTGGAATAAATACCTATATTAGTGGTAGACTGAAGTGTTGCCGCTTACCCAAATTCCGTATTTCAGCTTTATTCATATTTCTTGAGTCGGGCGCTTCTTTTATGAAAGACAGCCATTAACACCGACCGACTAGACATGGGGCGATTCATGAACGAATCGTTCATATGAACGACTACAAGGAAAGAATCGCATGAATCGTGGCAGTCTTAGCATGAATCGTCATTCAAAATGAATCGTAAGAATCGTGCATGAATCGTCGTTCAAAATGAATCGTAAGAATCGTGTATGAATCGTCGTTCAAAATGAATCGTAAGAATCGTGTATGAATCGTCGTTCAAAAAGAATCGTGCATGAATCGTCGTTCAGAAAGAATCGCAAGAATCATACATGAATCGTCGTTCAAAAAGAATCGTGACCAGGACTTTCTCGATTCATTCTCGCTTGTGCTTTGGCAGCCAAGCCGAGCCCGGACGAATGTTGCCGAGTGAGTACGATGATGAGCAAGGAAATTACCAAGCGGCAAGCATTGTGATGCTGTAACATCACAGAACAGCAAACTATTAGAAGTGCAACTCCCGTGTTAAATGTTGGAAACACGAGGGCGATCGCAGCGTGAGTAGTGATCTGGGGTTGAACTAAACTATGAAAAATCGTGCTCTCGGATGATGACGTCACTCGTAGCTACTACAGCTGTATTTTTCATACCTGCCTAGCTGTCTGCTCAGCTGATCATATGTTCCAATATTGTATCGCTACTGACGACGTACAAAGTTAATTACGTGAGCTTCAATAATGGTGATTGCACTTGGAGTTATTCATATTTCTTTTTAAAGGAGTCGATTAAAGCTCACATAAAATAACTTGTCACTGTCATCTGTAGCAATACAATATTAGAACACAATTATGATCAGTTGAACACTCACAGCTAGGCTAGTGTGAAAAACACAACTGTTTATTCCTGTGTAACTTATTAAATTATCCAATAGTCGGCACATACATTGCTTTTTATATAATATTATTGGGGTTAATAGTGGTTGCTGAATGTTTCTATGTCATAATACATAATGGTCACATTTAAATTTTTGAGAGTGAATGAGATCCAGCACCTTGCAATAATTTCTTCTGCATCCTTCATAGTAAAATCTTTTGCACTTAAACTGCCTCCATGGTTTGTTTGAACTTCCAACCAACAGTAGGATGTGGAATTTGACAGGAAAATTGGAAGAATAACACAGGTTTGACCTTGTTATTTTATTCTACTCTAGATAGCGCAATACAATTTGACATGAATAACTTAATTCCATTTCCTACAAAGAAACTTCTGCACACATTATATGCAATAGTGTAGCTATTGTTTGTCATTCACTAAATTGCTATTAGCAGTGCAATAAATGTCATTAGCAAGTTTCACCACACCATTTAACACTATTAATGTCATTGTCACTCTCTGTGCTCTGACTTGAAGCACCATCACTGGACACAAATAGCCACAACTTAACTCCAACTTTCCATTGTGTATATCCTAGAATTAAATAGAACACACATGTTTAAACTACCCTTAAAAGTAGGTTTCTGAAAAGAGAAATTACTTACATTAAGGAAAAATTTGTGGTTACAAACACCTTGTGATTATATTACACACTATCCACTGTAAACCAGAGTTCTCTCTGATGTAAACAAAGCATATGCTTCCTCTTGTCTTCAAACTAAGCACTACGCTTATGCCAATGTAAATAATTCCTTAAACGTATTGTGTCATGAAACATTGGAGTAGGAAAGGTATAGAACTACACATTTTATTGTGATTATCGTAAGAACTCATTGTGAAAGGTTATGGATATATAGTAACTGTTAAGAGATTACAAAATATGATTTTCTTAATTCTACCTGCTATTGCATTAACAATCAAAGAGTATCTTTTTGTTAATTATCAACTGTATGGATGACTGCTATTCTCTTGCCTATATGAGAAATACAGCAATGAATTCTCAGCATTGCTATCTGAGTACCAAATAAACTCCTTGCATAACACAGGAAATATGTTAAGCAAACAGTCATTCATAATACGCTAGCACTCATATGCTCAGCTCAAGTCAAATCTTCGACTTTATCAGTTAGTGTTTGAGTTGCCATGACAAAGGAAGAAGTGCATAGTGTGAATAAGCTGTTTTAACACAAAACTGGGAAACCGTTAAAAAGTGGCAAAAAAGTTTGGTTGATAAAGTGCTAAATGAGAAGGAAACAACACTTTTTATTGTAAAACCACCACCACTTTGTGTTACTTGAACAAAATAAAATTCAGTATATGCAAAGGATCCATGGATCTTTTCATTGAAGGTTCAATGAATCAGATCTTTTGAAGGATCCTTCGAACTGTTATTTATAGTGAAATTTTAAATACTTTTCATTAAAAAAATTACTAACCTTCTGTGAATTCAGAAAACTAAGCTTATATATATAAATAAACAAACCTAATGCTAACCTTCCATAAATTCAGAAACCTAAGCTTATATAAAAAAAACCTAACCTCCCATAGTAACTTGGATGCAATGTGCTGTATATGAAAAGTGTTTAAAATACGTAGTGTGTTAAAATGTTCACTATAAATAACAGATCAAAGGACCATTCAGAAGATCCAATTCATTGAAGAGATTCATGAAACCTTCACTGAAAAGAGCCATGGGTTGTTTGCATATACACAATAGTGGATGAGTATATACAATCAGACAAAAAGTTCAATGCCATGCCTGGGATTCAAACCAGCAATCTTTAACTTGCCATACCACTGCTCTGCCATCTAAGACTTTCTCTACTCACAGTAAGCTATTTTCATAAGTATTCTACAAATGATTCATCATATATCGTGATCAACTTCATGTTTATCATGTGTGTTAACTTAAAAGGCTTCAATACATTTAAAAAATATTAAATGCCCATTACTTCAAAACCTTTGATTTTTGCACAAAAACAACACGATCATTTAAATGCCTATACATTTCTTATAATATCCTGCAACTTAATTACTACTGCACAATGTATCTTTAAGGGAAGGATTTTGTATCATCAAAATTGCTACAAAGTTTAAATGGTAGAAAACAGACACGAAAGATTGGAACCACTTTGGAATTTCAAAGCCTCAGAACACATACTGAAGCCGCTAATTTCACTCAAAACAAACACTTCAGTTATTCTTGGAAACAAATGCTTTTGAGCATCTGTAATAACAGATTACAAGGACATTAATTGTCAAAAAAGCTACCAGAATTTCTATTTTCATACACCATGCCCAGTTCAAAAAAGGACATAGTGGCAGTTAGATAAAAATGCCCAACAGAGGGTGAATTACTAAAATATATGTGAATGATATCAAATATCTTTCTTCCTTCTGTATTAGAAAATTTCATTTGGGCACTGTCTTAAAAGAATTATAGTATCATTGGCATGCTATCTTTGACAGTTAGTGTGTCAGTCCACCAATAATCCTACATTTTTTAATTATACAAGAGTATCACTCGCATGATCTGCATCTATGTGTTTGAATATTAGCACAGTAACATGCTAATTAATTTGCATTAAAGGTTGATTTTACCTTACCTACTTTTGGCTGTGATCTCCACCCATCAATTATGAAGTGCAAACACGAAAATTAATCGTATATTCCACTGTCTGGATGACTCACAATATCTGAAAATTAAATCAGGACAATATAAAATTCAGCAACACTAAGAAGCTCTTAAAAACTTAACCTTTCATCTAGCACTCTCATGCTGGAAACTTAATAACATACCTTCAGATTCTATGTCACCAATCGGGACTCGAACCACAACACTGGAAGGAATGTAAATCGTAGGCGTATCCCCTCTGTCTGGACGGCTCAATGTATCTGAAAATTTATTCGTTATATAAAAATGTTGCAACATACAGTAACCTATCAGTTTTCTACCTCATTCTACGAATATCACTGAAGTTAATAGAAAATACCAATATTACAACAAATATACATTCAATCAGAAATAGCGTAAATGTATGATTACCGTCTCGGCTTTGTTCCTGATGAAAAAACTTCGGGCGAAAACTTCCAGCTATAAAAATCCAAGATGGTCCCTTTCGTCGTGCCTCTGCCATTTAGTTCGTTACGAACGTCCAAACTTGAAACAGCCAATCAGAAAATTCGCATTTCCCGCAAAAGTACAACTAGTGACACACCGTGTCCATGTGGGGAGTTAGTGCCTGTGTTTCCACTTAGCCAATCCCACAATCACCCCTGTGTGTAACATGGTATACGAAAACAGCATAAAAAACACCACCGCATAAAAAAAGTATTGCCAGGTTCTGTCGATTCGTAGTACACCGGAATGATCAAAGTATTGAGTGAATTGCACAGGTCTAAAAAGTCGCTAGAATTCATAATATGAATCGGTAGATCAACACGATTCTTTGAGATGCTGATGTCATAACCTAGGAGTACTGAGTTCAGCCGAGAAAGATTAATTCTTTAAAACAAATTGTGTAAATACTGTAAAGCGCAGTAAAATGAATCGTAAGCATTGCCAATGGATGAACGTAGGCTGCAGCACGTGGTATAAATAATTGAAGTAATTTTCAGTACTCTACTGGGAGATTTGATACACAGTATTGCATGATTACAGTGTAGTAGATATTACACTACCATTACAATACCAAAATATATGCAAAATGTAGGATAAATAGAGAATTTTAGAATTCTTGGTTTGATTAACATTGTGATTATAAAATATTAAAGTGTTTAAAATTATATAATTGAAAAGCATTAATTTATATACTATAATCGACATTAAAAGTAAAGGAACATGCATCGATATAACTAAGCCAATTCTAATGCATTAATAGTACCTCGAATATGCCGATGTAAAATTTATATAAAAATTATTATTCTCTGCACGCACGGTCACGTATTTATAAACGTTATAGAGCTTATTGGCCCGCGCAACTGCGGTAGTGGTGACGAATGATGATGATGATGATGATGATAATAATAATAATAATAATAATAATAATAATAATAATAATAATAATAATAATAATAATAATAATAATAATAATAAATGCGGACAAAAGTAAACTTCAGAGGGCGGAAACGATTTCTTACGAAGAACTTAAGGATGCACTAGATCAGATCCAATAATAAATGAAACATAAAATTATAGAACTGAATATTTATAAATTATATGATAAAATCGAAGAAAATTAATTTAATTGAAAAGATCATATGAACTTCACTACACGATTGAAGAAAGAATACCACTATTAAATAATAAGTACAAATCGTCAGTAAAAAGAGACATCGGACACCCCAGGAAAAGATGGGAGTAAAGAATGCGAAGGCAGGTGGAATACCTAATCATCGAAATGAAGAAGAATATAATAATAATGTCTTCATAATTACTTTGCATAATATCTTATGTAATCGCAACTTAAGTGGAATCACACAGGATGGTTTCATTGACAAATTCAGGAAACTCGTGCAACGTGCAGTGGGTTAGACCAGTAGGCAAGCGGACGATTCATGAACGAATCGTGCACTAAGGCAGGCGAGCAGACAAAGGTACGATTCATGAACGAATCGTGGTGGACACGATTCATGATTGAATCGTGCAGTAGGGTAGACCAGCAAACAAGGGGACGATTCATGAATCGTATGAATCGATTCATGACTCGTGAACGAATCGTATGAATCGATTACTGCAAAAGAATCGCTCGACCCAACCCTACAACCGACATTCTTGTAAGATAGATATGGAGCGATTCATGAACGAATCGTTCATACAAGGAAAGAATCGTATGAATCGAGTCAGTCGTAGCATGAATCGTCGTTCAAAATGAATCGTAAGAATCGCGCATGAATCGTGGTTCAAAATGAATCGTAAGAATCGTGCATGAGTCGTCGTTCAAAAAGAATCGCAAGAATCGTGCATGAATCGTCGTTCTAAAAGAATCGTGATCAGGACATTCTCGATTCATTCACGCTTGCGCTTTGTTTACTACTCACTCTTAGCTTTGGCTTCGAAGCCGAGCCCGGACGAATGCTGCCGAGTGAGTACGATGATGAGCAGGAAAGTTCTCAAGCATTATGATGCTATATCATAGTATACGAAAACAGAACAGCACCACAATAATATATATTGCCGAGTACTGTCGATTCGTAGTAGTGAATTGCACAGGTTGAAAGTTTCGTTAGAATTTATAATGTGAATTGGTTGATCAAACGATTCTTTGAGATGCTGATGGCATAACCTAGGAGTATCGAGTTCAGCCGAGAAATATTAATTCTTAAAAACAAATTGCGTAAATAGCTGTAAAGCGCAGTAAAATGAATCGTAAGCATTGCCAATGGATAAACGGAGGCTGCAGCACGTGGTATAAACAATAGACGTAATTTTCAGTACTTTACTGAGAGATCTTATATTGTATTGCATGATTACAGTGTAGTATTATAATATACAATACCAAAATATATGCAAAATAGAGGAAAAATGGGGAATTTTGAATTCTGGGTTTGAATAAATTTTAAAATTATATAATTTAAAGGCATTAATTTGTATACTATAATCTACATTAAAAGTATAAGAACATGCATCGATATAACTAAGCCAATTCTAATGCATTAAAAGTACCTCGAATATGCTGATGTAAACTTTATGTAAAAAATTATTATTCTCTGTATAACGGGCTTATACCTTTTCACGTATTTATAAAAATTATATAGCTTATTTTCGCGTGCAACTTCGGTAGTAGTGACGAATAATAATAATAATAATAATAATAATAATAATAATAATAATAATAATAATAATAATAATAATAATAATAATAATAATAATAATAATTATTATAATAATAATAAAATTTACAAAAGTAAAATTCAGACAGCGGAAATGGGATTTTTGCGAAGAACTTGGGAATGCACTAGATTAGACCTAATAAGAAATGAAACGATAAAATTAGAGAACTGAATATTTATAAATTATATGATAAAATTGAAGAAAACTAACTTAACTGATGACTGAAGAAGGAATACCACTATTAATTAATAAATACAAACCGTCAGGAAAAAGAGACCCCAGGAAAAGAGGGAAGTAAAGTAAAGAATCGAAGACAGGTGGAATGCCTAATCATCGAAATGAAGAATATAATAATCATAATAATAATTATAATAATAATTATAATAATAGTAATATCTTCATAATTACTTTGCATAATACCTTATGTAATCGTAACTTAAGTGGAATCACACAGGTTGATTTTTATGACAAATTCAAGTGTATTACCTAAAATAACGCGGAAAGCGCTTTTACATACATTGTCTTTTATATGCCAAAGTAAAAAGATCATAGCCCCCATCGTAACAAACAAAGTCCCAATTGCGTATTTTGGCTGCAAACTGCAAAGTACAAACGGGGACGATTCATATAAGAATCGTGAGTGAGAATAGACGGCAGGCAAGGCGTCGATTCATAAACGAATCGTTCACTAGGGCAGGCCAGCAGACAAAGGTACGATTCATGATTGTATCGTGCAGTAGGTTAGACCAGCAGACAAAGTGACGATTCATGAACGAATCGTGCGTTAGGAGAGACTAGCGGACAGGTAGCAAGAGGACGATTCATGAATCGTAAACGAATCGTATGAATCGATTTATGAACCGTGAACGAATCGCATGAATCGATTACTGCAAAAGAATCGCTCGACCCAACTCTATTGTAAGACGTCACAAGCGCTTGCAGATAGCTCACCCGAAGGTAAACGAACAGCACGCTTCCAGAGCGAATAGCGCGACCTCTGTCATGCTGATTGCTGAGGCTTGAAACCACACGGGTGAAACTTGTATTGGAGAAGTGGAAACACAGGGCACTAACTCCCCACATGAACACGGTGTGTCACTAGTTGTACTTTTGCGGGAAAGGCGAATTTTCTGATTGGCTGTTTCAAGTTTCGAAGTTCGTAACGAACTAAATGGCAGGCAAAGAAGAGATGGACCATCTTGGATTTTTATAGCTGAAAGTTTTCGTCCGATGTTTTTTCACCAGGAATAAAGCAGAGACGATAATCATACATTTACGCTATTTCTGATTGAATGTATATGCTTTGTAATACTGGTATTTTCTATTAACTTCAGTGAAATTCGTAGAATGAGGTAGAAACATTTGATAGGTTATTGTGTGTTGCAACATTTTTATATAACGAATTAATTTTCAGATACATTGAGCCGTCCAGACAGGGTGGAATATGCTTACGATTTACATTCCTTCCAGCGTTGTGGTTCGAGTCCCGAATGGTGACTTAGAATCTGAAGGTATGTTATTTAAGTTTGAGTAACATAAAATGATAATTCTGGGTGAAAGGTTAAGATTTTAAGAGCTTCTTATGCTGAATTTTATATTGTCCTGATTTATTTTTCAGATATAGTGAGTCATCCAGACAGTAGAATATACGATTAATTTTCTTGTTTGCACTACATAATTGATGGGTGGGGATCACAGCCAAAGTGGGTAAGGTAAAAATAAAACTTTAATGCAAATTAAGTAGCATGTTACAGTGCCAATTATTCAAACACGTAGATACAGATCATGCAAGTGATACTCGTGTTTAATTTAAAAGTGTAGGATTATTGGTGGACTGACACTAACTGTCAAAGACAGCATGCCAATGGTACTATAATTCCTTTAACATTTTCTAATACAGAAGGAAGAAAGATATTTGATATCATTCATATATATTTCAGTAATTCGCTTGGTTTTGGGCATTTTTATATAACAGCCACTATGTCTTTTTTGAACTGGGCATGATTTATGAAAATAGAAATTCTGGTAGCTTTTTTGACAATTAGTGTCCTTGTAATCTGTTAGTACAAGTGCCCAAAGTAAATTTTCCAGTTGCCATGTTGATTGTTGGTTTTATATTTTTTAGTTCAGTATTGTCTGTAGTAGTACTTTTGGACCCTTTGATCGGTTATTTATAGTGAACACTTTAACACACTTTAAGGATTTTAAACGCTTTTCATATACAACGCATTGCATTCGAGGTACTATGGGAGGTTAGTTTTATATATATATATATATATATATATACATATATATATATATATAAGCTTAGTTTTCTGAATTTACGGAAGGTTAGCATTAGTTGGTTTTTTTATTATGAAAAGTGTTTAAAATTTCAGAATAAATAACATATCGAAGGATCATTCAAAAGATCCGATTCATTGAACCTTCAATGAAAAGATCCATGGATCCTTTGCGTATACTGAATTTTGTTCAAGCAACAAGGTGGCGGTGGTTTTACAATAAAAGTGTTATTTTCATTTAACACTTTATCAACCAAACACGAGCTCAGATTCCAATTTTCTCATTTAATTCCTGCTTCTTTACACTTTAGTTAGTTGTAGTTGTCAACTTCATTAGTTGACTAGTTAATTCACTCATATCAATATTTGCACATTTAAACTTATATGTGCTTTTTTAAAATGTAAGCAGAAAATGGCCTAGCCTCTCTTCACCCCAAAGCACTCTCATTACTTAAGCTGCTGGTTACATAAAAATGGTGCTAGACACTAGCACTTACTAACTGATGATGAGATGGGGCTTAAGGGCGCTCAACTGCTAAGGTTATTAGCGCCCTTACTATGTTAAAAATATAAAATGTAAAAGTCAAAAAAATTAAAAAATCACACACAAACCGCTTGGTCAAAAACATTAAAAAACACAACAGATCAAATACTAAGATCTACACACTAAAATCATGGTCAAAAAGAGAAAAAAACAACATGTCAAGAATTGTAGAATGCGAGGGACACGAGCGCTAGATGTCCACTGGGGAGGAGTGTCCCCATTAAAAGATAATGTAAAATCAAACAGCTAAAAGGCGCTCAGCGCATCAAATGCGACGGCTAAAACCAATGTCAGTGATAAAACGTAAAAGACATTCCACAGCTGGCGCGTCGTCTGCCAAAACGTTGGCTAGGCCAACAGGCAGACCAACACGAACGCGCAACGGAGCTAAAACTTGACACTCTGCTAAAATGTGATGCACCGTTAAGGGCGGCTCATAGTGTTCACAGAGTGGTGCGGGTCAGTAGTTATAGTCCCGGATTAGCCAATTGGATTAACGATAACCCTGCCGCTAGGGGCGCTAGTGTCGCTGTTAATCCGCGGCTTAAGGTGGATTAAGAGCGACGGCGGTAAGTTTGAAAACCGCCATGAGCGGAAGGATTATCGTTATCGCAATTGGTTAATCCGGGACGAGATAAAAGAATTGAGGATTAGGGAAAGATAAACGAAAAACAGGAAGTGACGTGGAGGGTTTTGATTGGCAAAATTAAGACGAAATGTGATTGGTTCGTTAATTCGGGTGGAAGATGAAGGAAGGAAGATAAAAGAGTATGGAGGACACGTGATGGAGAGGAGCGGAGCGGCGAGGTGCTGTCTGTGTGGAGGTCGGGACTGAAAGAGGGAAAAGATGGCGAACGAGGGATAAAAAGTATAACAGAAAGTGACGTGTGATGTTGTGATTGGTGGGAATAAGAAGTGATGATGATAATGATATGCGGTTTAAGGGCGCTAAACTGCTATGGTCATCAGCGCCCTTACAATGTGTAAAAGATAGGGTCAAAATATAAAACAGGTAAAAGAACCGCATAGTTAAAAACGGGACACAAACCCGCGATGTTCAAAAAGCTAAAACTAACAATAATATAACAATAACAATAATAACAATAACAACAATAATAACAATAACATCAAGAACAACAAGAATAACAATAACAACAATAAGAACAATACAAAGTTCTTAAAAACCAACACACTAAAAGCATAGGCAATAAAAGATTAAAACGTGTCAGGAACTGTAGAATGCGAGGGACATGAGCGCCATATGTCCACTGGGGATAAGAGTTCCCATAAAAACAGACAGAATAAAAGTACTAAACTAACAGACGCTCAACGCATTAAATGCGCAGATTAAAATCACTGTCATGAATAAAACGTAAAACACATTCTACAGCACGCGTGTCGTCTGCCAAAACGTTGGCTAGGCCAACAGGCAGACCCACACGAGCACGCAATGCAGCTAAAACCTGACACTCTGTTAAAATGTGACGCACCGTTAAGGGCACGTCACACCGCCCACAGAGTGGTGCGGGGTCACCACTGAGCAAATACCTATGACTAAAAACACAATGTCCAATCCGTAAACGAGCTAAAATTACCTCTTCCCGACGACAAGAACGAGAAGAGGTACCCCAGATTAACGGGAGAGGCTTAACCTCCCGCAACTTGTTCCCCCGGAGGGCCGTCCACTCATCGCGCCAGCGCGAGAGGATGCGGCGACGTAAAATAGCACACGAATCTGACGAGGGAACAACAGAGGTAAAAAATTTGGGTAATAAAATCGCCGTTTTCGCAGCGGCGTCGGCAGACTCATTCCCTGAGATGCCCACATGACCTGGAATCCACATGAAGGACACGCTGATGCCAGAGACACCAAACGAGTGGAGCAGGTCATGTATGCGCTGTACAAGCGGGTGGTAATGGTACAGCGCAGTAATAGTCTGAAGGGCACTCAGAGAGTCCGTACAAATAAAACAGTGATGTAAGGCGTGCCGCTGAATGTATAAAATAGATTGTAAATGCTAAAAAGTTCGGCGGTAAAAATTGAACATTGTCCAGGTAAACGAAACTTAAAACTACAGTGACCAGAAACAAAGGCACATCCAACTCCAGCTTCAGTCTTAGATCCATCGGTAAAGATAAAATGGAAGTCCCCGAATTGAGCACGTACTTCTAAAAAAGCCGATCTAAAGACTGAAGCAGGGGTTTCAGTCTTCGGCATTGACGTTAGCCCAAGGTGACAGTGGGCCTCAGCGCGGGACCATGGAGAAAAACGCGTTTCCCCCCGTGGAAGGGCCGGCCTGGCGTAACGTCCAAATGCCGAAGTAGCAGTCGAAATCGAACCCCTGGAGGGAGCAATGCAGAGGAGCTAACTAAATATTGCCGGTCAAGCGAATCCTCGTAAAATACATCGAAGGACGGGTGGTTAGGCAAGCTTGAGAGTCGACAAGCATAGCTGCACAAAAGCATCTCACGCCGGAAGGACAGCGGAGGCTCTGCAGCTTCTGCGTACAGACTGGGTACAGGGCTAGTTGGAAAGGCCCCTGTAGCGACTCTTATGCCACGATGGTGAATGGCATTCAATCGACGTAACACAGATGGACGTGCCGACGAATAAACAATACACCCGTAATCAAGCTTGGATCGGACCAAAGAGCGATAAAGGCGAAGAAGGACGGTCCGATCAGCTCCCCAGGATGTGCCACTTATAACACGTAAAATATTAAGAGAACGGTTACACTTTGCTTTTAAAAAGGAAACGTGCGAGGTCCAACACAACTTCCTGTCAAAAATCAACCCCAAAAATTTCGCCTCGTCTGCAAACGGAAGTATCCCAGGCCCAAGATGGAGAGAGGGCGGAGGGAAATACTTCCGGCGCCAAAAGTTGATGCAGACGGATTTCTCGGCGGAGAAATTAAAGCCGTTGGCGTTACTCCAGGCGTAGAGACGGTCGATACAGCTCTGGAGACGGCGTTCGAGTAGACAGGTCCGCCGTGAACTACAATAAATAGCGAAATCGTCAACAAAAAGGGATGATGAAATGCCAGGTGGAATACAATCAACAATGGGGTTGATAGCAATCGCAAAAAGTGTGACACTGAGTACAGAGCCCTGCGGTACTCCGTTCTCTTGAATAAAACGACGAGATAAAACCGAGCCCACACGTACACGAAAGACGCGGTCCGTCATAAACTCCCGAAGAAATATGGGAAGACGACCGCGGATATTCCAATCGTGAAGTGTACGTAAAATGCCGCCCCTCCAACAAGTGTCATAAGCTTTCTCCAGGTCAAAAAACACAGCCACGGTTTGACACTTTCTCAGAAACCCATTCATAATATGCGTCGACAAGGACACCAGATGGTCGACGGTAGAGCGATAGCGACGAAACCCGCACTGAGCGTTCGCTAGAAGTTTCTGAGACTCAAGCCACCATGTCAACCGCCCGTTGATCATGCGCTCCATCACCTTGCAAAGGCAACTGGTGAGGGAGATAGGGCGGTAGCTGGAAGGTAGTTGGCGATCATTCCCAGGCTTAAGTATAGGGACAATGGTGGCTTCGCGCCAAACGGAAGGAAAAATGCCGTCTTGCCAAATACGGTTATAGACCTGTAAGAGAAAGAGTTTACTGTCGACTGAAAGGTTCTTTAACATCAGGACATGAATGCCGTCCGGCCCAGGAGCGGAGTGCCGAGAGCAATGAAGAGCGTGCTCCAGCTCCCTCATTGTGAATAGTTCGTTATAGCATTCATCTTTAGCAGACCGAAAAGTATATGATGCGGAATCCAGCCGGTCTTTAATAGAGCGAAAGCCGGCGGAATAATGGTCTGAACTGGAAACCGCCTCAAAGGCAGCACCCAGAGTGTTAGCGATGGCAGCCGGATCCACTATGGTGGCATTAGAAACCTGAAGGCCAGAAACAGTACAATGTGACACTTTACCTGAGAAGCGACGAAGTTTATCCCAAACAACGGATGAAGGCGTAAAACGATTAAAAGACTCGACAAAACGAGCCCAAGATGCCTTCTTGCTATCCTGAATAATGCGACGAGCCCTGGCGCGCGATTGTTTAAAACTCACCAAATTATCAAGTGTAGGTTGGCGCCGAGACACCCTAAGTGCAGTCCTACGGGCACGAACGGCGTCCCGACAATCCTCGTTCCACCACGGAACAGGTGGCCGCCGAGGTTGGGAGGAGGAACGGGGTATTGCACGTTTGGCGGCTGAGAAAATAATAGACGTAAGGTGCTGCACTAATTGATTAATGTCGGAGAAGGGCTGGTCGTCAAAATGCACGAGGCTGGAATACAAGCTCCAGTCGGCTTTTGCGAATATCCAGGTAGGTACTCTGGAATGCTGTACGTGGTGCGACAGAAGAGAAACGATGCAGGGGTAATGGACGCTGGAGTGGGTGTCAGCGACGACGTTCCACTGAAGACGACGTGCAAGCTGGAGTGAGCAAATGGCAAGGTCCAGGTGAGAGAATGTACCAGAAGAATCAGAAATAAAAGTAGGTGCACCTGTATTGAGGATGGAAAGATTGAACTGATAAAAAATGTCGGAAAGAAGAGTTCCCCTCGCACAAGCCCTCGGCGAACCCCACAGTGGGTGATGGGCATTAAAATCTCCCAACAGAAGAAATGGTGTTGGGAGAGCGGACAGGAGAGCTCGAATGTCCGCGGGAGCGAGGGGAGACGATGGAGGTGAATATACAGAGCAAACAGAAAACAAAAAGCCGGGTAAGTGAAGGCGAAAGGCAACAGCTTGCAAGTCGGATGTAAGTGTGACAGGTGTAAAATGAACGTCGTTACGCACTAAGAACATGACACCTCCATGAGCAGGAGTACCCTCCTCCGGTTCAAGGTCGTAGCGATCCGGAGTATATCCTCGGAAATCAAAAGGATCGTGAGGCCGAAGCTTAGTCTCCTGCAAACATACGACCATAGGCGAATGGGAACGCAACAAAAGTTGCAGTTCCGCCCTATGCGATCGTACACCACGTACATTCCAGGTCAGGATAGCCATTAGGAAAAAAAAGGGGATAAACTGTCTATTTAGAAGGGCGGCTTAAAATTACCTTATGTTTAACCTCTGGGCTCGGGCTTTTTGTATGGAGTTGGTCAGACTCCATAGCTTCCTCGGAGGAAGGGCCCACGCGCTCAGTGCCAGAAACCGATTCAAGCGCCGTGAATCGGTTCTGGGTGGCGATGGGTGAGGGGTGCCGCTGAGCGCGGCTTGTCCCAGGACCCTCCTGGGACAGCGACCTCCGAGGAGGAGAAGGTGAACTTTTGTTACCGCGCGCACGCGGAGGGTCTTTCAAAAAATCTTCCCTACGTAGTTTCTGCTTGGGCTTCTTATCAGCGGCTTGCGACTTCATTGACTTTGGACCAGGTTTATAGGGCTTGGTAACAGTAGCTTTAATAGACGGCCGGATGGTAGTGGCGGTTAATCCAGTCAAGGTCCAGTTCTGAGTTTCGGCATCTACTCGTGGTACTGGCGAGGCAACAACAGAACTAAATGTGCCAGATCGCAGGAGGAAAGTTGGCGCTCATGGAAACGCCTCCGGGCTTCAGCGAAGGAGAGTTTTTCCTTTACCCGGATCTCCTGGATCGCCTTCTCGTCCAAATACCGCGGACAGTCGGCAAACGAAGCAGAATGTGTCCCTTTACAATTAACGCAGACGGGGGCTGTTGAACAGGCACCTTCGTGTGAGGGCTGGCTACATGATGCACAGATGTTAACGGCACTCTTACATGAGACTTGCGTATGCCCAAAACGTTGGCACTTAAAACAACGCAGAGGTCTAGGAATATAAGGCCTCAGAGAAATACGTTCGTACCCTGCGGAGATGCTCGTGGCCAGATCGACGCCATCAAATGTTAGAAACAGGGTACGAGTGGGTACCAATACGCCGTCGCGTTTGGCGTGCACTCGATGAACCGCTGTCACCTTCTGGTCTGCAAGATATTCGACCAGGTCCTCGTCCGATATGCCATCGAGGCTATGCGTGGTGACAACGCCTCGACAAGAATTCAAGGTGCGGTGCTTCTCAACACGGATAGGATAACCGTGGAGAAGCGTGGCGCTCAACAAGGACTTACTTTGTGCCTCGGATTTGCTTTGCACTAACAACGAACCATTACGAAGCCGAGTGCAGGAAAGAACCGGACCAGCACTTGAGTCAATGCCCTTCTGGATGATAAAAGGGTTCACCTTCTCGAATGATTGTCCTTCCTCGGTACGGGTAATCACTAAGTAACAACCAGCTGTTGGCGGTGCTACTTCTGTTACTAAAACTTTTCGGCGCTTGTTGTTTATAATGGAGAAAGGGTGCTCCATAGCGAAAACAAATCCTCCACCATTGCAACCGTCTCCGACCTCGGGCTCTGACTTCCCGGGCGTTACCCCGGCTTGGGTGAGTGGCCTATTTATACCTAGCTCACCCCAGGGTCACACCTCCCAGAACATAGACATAGGGACCCAATCGCCGTCGGAAGCCAGCAGCTCATGCAATGGCCCCCCGCGGGACTGCAGTTGAACAGCGGATACGAACAACAACCCTACATGACGACCCCGGGTGGTGGGGATGACGCCATTACCCACTCACCCAGCTGCGCACCCAGTGCGCGGGTATCCGTCAGGCTGCGTCCACGGAGGATTTAAATAAAAAGATAAAAGGAACTAAAACTGTGTGGGCGTTTCGCACGCAAGGTAGGCCGGCGGGGAAGAAAAAGAGATATGCGAATGTCGTGGTACGAAATGGCCGGAAAGTGATTAGGGAAGAAAGAAACGATGGTGAGGTGCGGTATGGATGGAATGCAAAGAACGCACGAGATCCTACCTTGGGTCCACCGGTCACTTGAAGAACCCACCTCGACCGGATGGGGGTGAGGGGATGAATGTGGCGATGATTGGCTCGGGAACCCCTGGGTGCGCCAAAAACCCGTACTCACATAAGGTGAGCCTCTGAGGGGGAAGAAGTGATGTTATTGGTGGAAATGAACAAATAAAAGTTGTTGATTGGTAAGAATAAGAGAGATTATGATTGGTGGAAAGAAAAAGGTGTGGGAGTGGGGTATGTTGGAGGTGATGGGAAAGGTATAAAAAGTGGAGTATTGTGGGTGGAAAGAAGAAGAATATGGTAAAGATGATGATTGCGATAGTGATAGCGTTGGTGGTAGTAGGAGTTGCTGGCGCAGAGAGGAGTTGTGTTAGTTCTGGGAGGTGTGGGTTCGAGTAGAATGTTGAGACGGGACATTTGGAAAATGTGACAAGATGTGAAAAGGATTACGAATTGTTGTCAAACTGTACGTGTACATACCGGAAGGGGAGTGGGTGTAGGTTTGGATCTGATTTTATTAACTTGGGGACACTTAAGAACGTGTATAATTGTTTAAAGTCTGTAAGCAGATGTCAGAGGGGGAAGAGATGTGGAGGGTTGATGTACGGGGGTGTAAAGATGGGCAACCTGAATGCCCGGAGGGTTACATATTAAATTGGGGGATGTGGGTGTGAGGAAGGTGGGACGGGTATGGATGACAGGTGCAAATTTTACAAAAGCCTGTGGGTATGTATGCTAGCGACAACACTTCGATTCTGGTGGAGATGGTGGATTGTAGTTTGTTGGTGGACACGGTAGATTTGCCGGAGGGTTTGGAATTGGAATTGAAGTTGACGCCGAAGGTGAGTGAGCTTATGATAGCTTATAGCGTTGTAAATGAGATGAATTCCTATTTTTCTGAAAATTTTCTATATATATATATATATATATATATATATATATATATATATTTGGGGGATGTGGAAAATGGGGTGAGTGGGAGTTGAATGTAGGTGGAGGGAGGACAATGAGTGGGAGGGTGAAGCGTGCGTCTAGATGGGGTGCGGAGGGGACTTTGAAAATAAATTCGGAATGTAATGGTGGGGATGCGGGGAGGGTGTCGGTGACGAGCATACGAAAAGCAGCATCTGAGAGGAGTAAAAAAGGGGTAATGCGATAAAGCAAAAAATGAAAAAAGAATGCGATAGGAAGGTGAAGGAAGGAAACAGGGTGATTGGTGCGTTGAGGAAGGAAAAAGAAGAATGTGAAAGAAGGGTGGGAGGAATGCAGGGATTGGTGGAAAGAATGAAAAGGGAATCGGAAGAGAAAAATCAGAATGTGACGAAGCAGGAGGAGTTAGTGAATAGAATAAAAGGAAATGTAGGTAAAATGTATGTGGAATTTGAGGCATTGAAGCAATGATTGGAAAATTCGAAAGCGCATGTGCAGGTGGAGGAGAGGGGGAGAAAGAAGTTGCTAATTATGAGGAAACGTACGACGAAGACCCAATACCGGTGGAGGAGGGAAAAGAAGTGGTGGAGGATGAGGTTGAGGAATTAGAATTTGAGGCGAAATAAAACAGGAAAAGGAGGCTTCAATAGAATACATGAATTATACAACAACAGCAACGGGCGTGATACAACTTAACGCAATAATATGGCAATACGTTTTTGGCATAAGTTTTTTGCATTAATTTTATATAATGGATTGCGAAAATGGAAGTTTCTATTTGTATTTATGACAACTATGAAAATACAAGGAGAAGGAAAGGAGTCCTGTCTAGGTAAAACGATTTAGGCGAAATGAAAATAAGCACACAAACAAACAGGCTTCATGGTGATATATATTTCAACTGAAAATGTGCAGTGCAAACAAAATAAACATGAAACAAACAAATTCCACACAATGACAATATTGAAAATGTATATATTTTAACACAAAAGTGTGCAGTGCAAAAGAAAATAAAAAATTAAATAGGCACACACACATTAAATAGTAGCGTATAAAAATTTAACAAACAAAATCCACACAATGACAAAATTGAAAATGTATATATATTTTAACACAAAAGTGTGCAGTGCAAAAGAAAATAAAAATTAAATAGGCACACACACACATTAAATAGTAGCGTGTAGCGTATAAAAAATGTAACAAACAAATTACACACATTGACCATAAAATTGAAAATGGAAGAAATACACACGAAAGAATTAGTTTAAAATATTCATGTATTTAAATTGTGTATTATAAATACAAATGGAATACATTGAAATGCAAGTATATTGTTTACAAAGCCCATAAAATGGAAAAAATAGTAATAAAAAAAGCACTGGATACACGTTTAGGGGACATAACCGTCACATCTAGGGCAACTAGATAGACGCTTGTAATGTAAATGTTTGTGAACAATTTGAATACTATTAATAAAACAAGCCCGACGCGATTGACATTTCAGGCAAGTTGGTGTGTATACACTTGAGTTTTGGTGTGCATTATGCCAGACGGTAAAAACACTATAAAGTTTTAGTACAGTTTCTAACACTTCTTGATCATACCGCTTGATAAGGCACAAATTGCACGTTTTTTTGTTAGGGCAATGCATGTTGAAAGTTGGCACACAACAAAAGTATCAAAAGTGAGTGAGTGAGTGGGGTTTAAGGGCCCGTCGACAACTAGGTCATTAGGGCCCGAGGTCAAAACTTAAAACCGCTAAAGCCTAAAAGGCATAATGGAATCTAAAACACTATAAAATATAAAAGAGATAAAAGCAATTTACACCTGCGCATAAAAGCCAATAGTTAAAACAAACCGAAGTGCCTGATCGACAGCCACTGGGTCGTCGCCTAAAACAACACGCAGGGTATGGCCTAGACCATAGGAGAGGCGCTCACGGGCGAATCGCGGACATTCGAGTAAAACATGTAGGACGGACAGGCGAACGTTGCAAGTCGGACAAATTGGGGCCGGATCTCCGCGCAAAAGATAACCATGAGTGGCGCGAGTATGACCCAGGCGTAGACGAGTCAGAACAACTTCTGATCGCCGGGATTCTCTGCAAGAAGTGGGCCAGGGGTGGACGGTGTCCCTAATAGTTCGCAGTTGTGTGCCACTCAACGCCACCCATGACTCCTGCCAGGTCAGGAACATATGACGCCTGAAGTAACGCTGAACATCTCGGTAAGGCACAGTCGCTGTAGAAAACTCCGACAAATGGCAGGCGGACTTTGCAGCCGCATCCGCTTCCTCATTGCCGGCAATGCCCACATGGCCGGGGGTCCATGTAAAAACGAGATGATATCCTCGGTAAAGCAGCTGGGAGACGATGTTCTGAATTTTTACGACTAAGGTGGAGGAGCCGAGAAACTGTTGTAAGGCTTGATGGGCGCTTAAAGAGTCGGAGCAGATAAGATAAAATCCTGGAGATAAAGTGGAGATAAAAAGCAAGAAATAAAAGATGGCAAAGAGCTCGGCGGTAAAAACGGAACTGACGTCCAAGAGGCGATACGAGTGAGCCGTGGCGTTAACGACGAAAGCGCAACCTGTAGCACCACCCACCTGGGAACCATCAGTAAAAACCGGAGTGTAGTTCCGGTAACTCCCCAAAAGCTCGTTAAAAAGTCGACGGAACACCAACGGTGGGGTGGAGCGGCGAGCGTTGTCCGATAGGGCTAGGTCAAACCGGGCGCGCTGGAGTTGCCACGGTGGACAACGTCCAAAGGAGAACCGCGTTACAGCAGGCAGTCGGAGGTCACGTGCAACAAGAAGGTCGCGAAACCGAATACCGCTGGGGCGGAAGAGCTACTATTCCGCACATAACGGACAGCGAGAGCCGGGTGTAGAACAGAGTTAAAACAAGGGTGACCTGGGTGAGCCGCCAACCTTGCAATATAAGAACAGAGTAAAAACGAGCGCCGAATAGACAACGGGGGTTCGCCAGAATCAGCGTATAAACAGTCCACACGACTAGTGCGGAAAGCCCCAGTTGCAACACGGATACCAGTATGATGGACAGTGTCCAAGAGGCGGAGTTTAGAAGCGGACGCGGCGCCGTAGATAAAACTGCCATAATCCAATTTAGACCGAACCAAGGAGCGGTAGAGTCGCAACATCACGGTGCGATCACCGCCCCAAGAAGCTCCAGATAAAAGCCTCAGTACCCGAAGAGAGCGATCGCACGAAGCACGAAGATGGCGAATATGGCACTCCCAGGTAAGTTTGCGGTCGAGATAAAGACCCAGGAACTTGAGGTGCTGTACAAAGGGCAAGGGTGTGCCGAGCAAGTGAAGGTCAGGAGGGGGATGTATACCACGAAGGCGATAAAAGTGAAGGCACTTCGTTTTCGAAGCGGAGAAACGAAAGCCGTTGCGTAGCGCCCAGGTTGCAAGAGATGTTATGGCCAGCTGTAGTTGACGCTCGATGTGATCCACACTATAAGAACGATAATATATAGCAAAGTCGTCAACATACAGAGACATCGGAAGATCGCTACGAACAACGCTAGAGATGCCGTTAATGGATACCGCAAAGAGAGTGACGCTAAGAATCGACCCCTGTGGTACACCGTTCTCCTGGATACGCTCCTGAGATAGCGTGTTTCCAATGCGGACACGAAAACACCGAAGCTGTAAAAAGTTTGAAAGAAAGGCAGCTAAATGGCCGCGCAAACCATAACCATGGAGCGTACGAAGAATACCGTAGCGCCAAGCAGTGTCATACGCCTTCTGCAGGTCAAAGAAGACACCCACGACATGCTGCTTCAGGAGAAAAGCGTCTTGCACATAAGCTTCCAGCCGAGCCAGGTTGTCCTCACTAGAGCGATGGCGACGAAAGCCACACTGCACATTGCAGAGGAAATTATTGCGCTCTAGCCACCACGTCAACCGAACGTTAATCATTCTTTCAAAGGTCTTACACACAACACTGGTCAGACAAATAGGCCGGTAGCTAGACGGAAGGGACAGATCGTCACCGGGTCGCGGGATAGGAATGACAATACCCGTCCGCCACGAGCACGGAAACTCCTGTCTACGCCACATGCGGTTGAAGATCGCAAGTAAGAATGAAATCGCCTCAGGCGGAAGATGAAGTAGCATTTGTCGGTGGATGTCATCAGGACCAGGGGAAGAATCCCTGGCGAGAGACAGAGAATGCACCAGCTCGGCAACGGTAAAAGTTGCGTTGTAGGACTCACTACAATCGCTGTTAAAATCAAGGACCAACCGCTCCGCAGATGTCTTAATGGGTAAAAACGAGCTGTCATAACTAGCCGTCTGACTAAAAGTAGCAAATGAGCTGGCAAGAGCTTCGGCTATAGCGGGTTCGCTGGTAAGAGTGGAGCCGTGTACGGCAAGACCGGGAATGAGCACCCTGCGACACCGGCCATACATACGCCGAACTGCAGACCACACCTGTTGTGCAGAACTGCGATGGGAAAGAGAAGAGACATAGGTCTCCCAAGACTTTCGTTTGGCATTTCGAAGTACAAAACGTGCCCGAGCCCGAGAACGTTTAAAAGCAACGAAATTCCCCTCAGTAGGATGTAAATGAAAGACACGCAGGGCACGTCTGCGTGCCTTAAGAGCCAAACGGCATTCTGTGGTCCACCAAGGGACAGGAACGCGACGTGGGGCGCAATAACCACGAGGATGGGCACACGAGCGGGTAGTATGGCCGAAGCTTTGGCACCGAAAACAGCGCATGGGGTTCGGAATATAAGGGCGCACGTAGGCACGTTCGTAGCCACAAAAAATGAACTCCGGCAATACAGTACCTTTGAAAGTTAGAAACACAGTACGTAGAGGGTATTCCTGACCGTCCTGTTTGCGAGAAAGCCGGTACGCCTGACAGACACGTTGATCGGAGAGACAAGACACTATGTCATCGTTGGAGAGATCATCGAGACTGGAGGTGGTGACAACCCCCCGAACAGAGTTTAAGGACTTATGTGGGACTACCCGGACAGGATAGGAGCCCAGCAAACTCGTTTTCAACAGTTTCTGGGACTGCTCGGCGTTGGCGGTTTCGATCAATAACGTACCGTCTCGTAGTCGCGTCGCGTTTTTCACCTGGCCACAGATCCGATCCACCTCACGCTTTATGTAAAAAGGGCTAAGGTCCTTGAACGTTTTTCCATCACTTGCTAAAGTCATAACTAAAAATATGTCAGTGAAAGGGGTTTTGCGCGGATACATGATGAATAGACCCCCATCCGGAACCGTCGGCGTCAGCCTGCCATCCGGGGGTTAAAGAAAAAAGACACCATATCTCCACGGTCTGCGCCGTCGTGGGAACCCTCCCAAGACCGATCTCAAGGCGTACTTCAGAAGGGCTACCCCCCAAACTCCACTGCTAGTCCATATGTGTAAGCCGTTCACCACACACACCCCGGCTTTAAGCCCCTACCATGGGTATAACCGCCCATGGCTCCCCACTCTAGGCCGCGCTGCGAGCAAGACACAGACACGGATTCAGGGGACTTGTGGTTGATTACACCGAGGCTCCGTCAGCGGTAACACGTCCGGCCCGTGATACTAATCCAACGACACACGGTCGTTGGAGAATTAACACAAGCCGGGCCCCCAGAGAGCTACGTGGGTGTACATGACGGCGTGGACGGGCTCCGCACCTAAGGTTACACACAGGGGCAGTGCGAGGGGTCCGCCCGACCTTCGCGTCTGAGACCTCCGTAGAGCACACATGTCGGAAGCCGCGCGGGAACCGTGGGAAAGAACCACGGAGACAGAAAAGATCCCTGTTGGTGAGACAGGAGTTAATAAGACTAAAACGTAAAACTAGAAATCAGAATAAGCCTAGAAGAGGAAGAGGATCGTGAACAAATGAATAAAAAATTCACGTGGCACAGTAGATGAGAATGGATGGGGTGAAATGTTGGCGAGTGGCTCGGGACCCCGGGCGCGCCTAACCCGTACTCACACGAGGTGAGCCCCTGGGGGGAGTATCAAAAGAAATTACGCACTTGTGTAGGTCTGCAATTGCAGGTGAATGTGTGTAAATGTCGGTAAGGAACACTAATATTATTTAACAAGCACATACGGTATGCTTGGCAAAATAAGCACGCTGGTTGGTACACGGTGCTGTTAAGAGCTAGAAGGTCCAGAAACCACGAGCTTTCACCAGTGTCGACGAAATGATTTAATAGGTCATCGTTTGTGGAATAAGGCAATCGATTCATAACCCACTCTCGGGGTTCTATGGATGTGCTTTGTGCACGGAATGGGCAGCAGGACATGGCATTTGATATGCAAAATGAAAGACACACAAAAAAGCAATAAAAAACACTGCACACGTTAAAAATACATATCACTATGTATTTCAGCGACGAGATCGCTTCATCCTCGGCTCCGCCGTGGAGGCGGCGTTGCGGCTGGTCTTCAAAGCCCGCCGAACCTCCTCCGTGACCGGCACCAGGAACGGGATGGCCAGGTCGTGAGGCCTGTCGCGGCTGTCGACCTCGGGCAGGGCTGCGAGGAGATGGTCGAACCCGTCCGGTTCACAACCCTGTGAACAGCACCACCCGCTGCTGTGTTGAAGCAGCACGGACCCCGGCGACCACGTCGGAAACAGGTTACGTTTCACAGGAGGTCTGCAGAACCTGTTGGGCGGGCAGGATAGCAACCGCACTAAGGAAGAGGGTGGTGGTGTAATGTCGATGTATGCAGGGTTGAGGAGAGGAGAAGATGGGAAAATGGTGTGTTGGGTGACGATGGGGGTAAATGTGGGTGGTTGGGGTGCAGGAGGAGAGAGGGGTATGCCTTCAACGGAGGAGGGTGAGGGAGTTAGAGGTGGAGGTGGGTAGGAAGGGGAATGTGGAGTGAAAAGGCTACCATGCTTGGAAGGAGAGAAGGGAAGGACGACAACGGAGGAGGAGGAGGAGGAAGGAGTGAGCATATGGACGGAAATGTCCTGAAGGGACACGGGTTCGAAATCTGGAAAGAAGGAGGATAAATTGGAAACGGGGGAAGAAGCCTTTGGGGTGGAGGTGTACCGTGAGGGAGGAGAGAGTTCGGGGACAGAAGAGGAAGGGGAAAAAGAAATGTTTGGAGGTTGGCAGTGCTGGCTGTAAAAGATGGAAGGTGAATGCTGGAAAATGTCGGAGTAGGAGGAAAAGGAGGGAGCAGAAACTGGGGAATAACACAATGAGGAAGGTAAAGCGAAGTGCGGAGGCGTAGCACCTGCGGAGTCTATGTACGCCTCCGTGAACACCCCACAGTCGGTGGAGGTGATCGAGAAAGAAGAGGGCGGTAAGACTTCCGCCACGGAAGACGAAGAAGAAGAAGATGAAGAGTCCTGGTCGCCGGCAGATGGCAGCTCCGCCACGGAAGACGAAGAAGAAGAAGATGAAGAGTCCTGCGCGCCGGCAGATGTTAGCTCCGCCACGGAAGACGAAGAAGAAGATGAAGAGTTCTGGTCGCCGGCAGATGGCAGCAGCGCCCACTGCGACTGGAGGTGTGCAAATGTCGCGTGAAAACTCGGCAGCTACTGTTGCTGCTGCTGCTGGTGCTGAAGCACGGGGAGATCGACGAGCTGTTGCTGCTGCGTCTGCTCCGATAAACGGTGAAGGCCGTAGGCTGCGTCCAGCGGATGGTTCCTGACCACCGTGTAGACTTTGCCAGTTGAAGGCGACGTATAAAACTGTTGCTGCATTGCGACGCGCTTAAATCCGTAGCAAGACTAAGTGAGAAGACGGAAAGCCTGGCGCGCTGTTTTAAAAGGACTGGTAATCAGCAGTCGATGTGCGTCACAATATGGCCGCCGCGATTAAAGAGCTGCAAACTGCGCGATAACTGGAAAAATGACCGTGTGAACGGGTGCTGATGAAGCAGCCGATGTGCGTCACAATATGCCCGCCGCGATTAAAGAGCTGCAATCTGCGCGATAACTTGAAAAATGACCGTGTGAACGGGTGCTGATGAAGCAGTCGATGTGCGACACAATATGGCCGCCGCGATTAAAGAGCTGCAAACTGCGCGATAACTTTAAAAATGGCCGTGCGAACGGATGCTCATTAGCGAGAAAATCTTTTTAAATGTGGTTTTATGGTCGATGGTAGGGAAGAGTGCAGCGGTGGATGGATGGTGTGACCGGAAGTGCACCAGAAATGGCTGCGATTACAACTTGGCAAGTTGTGGCGAGATAAGGCGCCAGGATTTTTAATGAGGCATTTAACTCGACGCGCATGCGGAAACTGCGGTTGCGATAAGCGAACTTATAAAAACCCAGTGCCAAGGGCAGCCGGCCGAAGTGAGAAACGGGAGCGATAGTGGATTTTGCTGTAAAATCGTGCTATTTACGTGATATAAGTTTTAGAGCAATACGCGCACATGTGCGGGTGTCTTCATCGATCGGAATTGACCATCGCCCTAGTGATAGCAGAACATACGCCGCAGCAGTTGTTCCCAGAGTGTTAAAGCCGAGAAAAATAGTTTAAAATAAAAACAAAATAGCAGAAATACACAGCAGCAGCACTTTGCAGGTAAAGAGCGATCGGTGTATTTGGACGATAAGATGGAGCCGCAACCCGGGGGAAGTCGCGATGACACCTTGCAGCCTACGTTCGAAATTATAGGGTACAAGCAGAGAACGCTGCCAAGGCTTTTTTCCGGCTTTACAGAGTCGCAAATTACCGTAAACCCGGTCCCCAGAGATGTTAACCCGGAGCAATGGGTATCGCATTTGTTTAACGATATTCTAAACTTTGCGAAAGAGAACCTGTTAGAAAACGAACCCGGATATTTAGACATATCCATAACAGACGAAAAGGAGGCGTCTAAAGCCTTCAATATGAGCGTGAGGCGCGTAGAGCAATTGAATGCGGATGTCATTGTTCGAAGCATCGAAAACGTAATGCAAAGTAACCAACAATTCTTGCTAAGCGGACCTATTCATGTAACGTTTGTGTGGACCAAGGAGGTCTCGGGTTCGTGCCACCAACCTTGCGATGCCTGTAGGGACAATAAAGGCATTATCGAAATAGCCAACAAAGACAACTTGTGTTTAGCAAGAGCCGTTGTTGTAGTTAAAGCCAAAGTGGATCGCGACGTCAACTATAAAACGATGACGCGCTCCGACTATCTGCAAAAATCGAAGGCCGTAGCCTTGTGTGCGAGCATCGGTCAAGGCCACGACAGCTGTACGATAGATGACGTAGACGCTTTGACGCTGCGTTAAAGGGCTACACTGTGACGGTGTTTGGCGATCATACGGGGAAGCACGTGCTGTACGCGTCGGATAAGAAATGCGATAAATACATCGACGTCATGTTCCACGCCGGGCACTTTAATGCTATCGTGAACCTTCACAAGTGCTTTAAATGCAAATGGTATTGCCGCCAGTGTCATTATCCCTCGGCACACAAAAAGAATTTCATAGGTGCGACGCCAGGTGTGCTAAATGCCATCAGCAGTGCGATGCGCGATTTGACGCCTACATAAGCTGCAACGAGTGCAACAGAGATTTTAAGCGACCGACATGCTTTGCAAACCACGCAAAGAAAGGCGTTTTTTACCCAAAGGCCCTGTCTGTGTGCGATGTAGAAAAGGTGTGCACGTCTTACAATAAGCTCGTGAAAGCGAGGTACAGAAAAACCGCGCACGAGTGCGGGGAAAAGTACTGCAATCATTGCAAGACACACGTGAATTCTAACCACATGTGCTATATGCAGCCGTATGCTACAAAGAACAAAAGAAACCAGTACGTGTTTATGTTTATCGACTTTGAATGCACGCAAAACATTCCATATACCGGCAAAAAGGACACATACGAGCGTGTACCTAACTTGTGCGTGTTGTACCAAGCCTGTCCGCTCTGCATCGACGAACGCCACAAGACGGCATACTGTACCGAATGTGGTTGCAAAGAATGGGTGTTTATGGACGAGCCCGTGAAGCAGCTTTTCGAGCACATCGCGCAGGCGAGGTTCGAAGCCTGGGACGTCTACGTCGTAGCGCATAACCTCAGAGCATACGACGGGCAGTTTTTATTAAAGTACATGGTGGAGCACTTAAACTGGGCGCCGGAGCTCATCATGAACGGGAGCAAGATCTACAGGATGAGGTACGGTGACGTCACATTTGTAGACTCGCTCAACTTCATACCCATGCCACTCTCCCGCTTTTCCAAGACCTTCGGATTGAAGGAATGCAAAGGTTATTTCCCGTACCTGTTTAACACGAAGGAAAACGAGCAGTACATGGGTTCGATTCCCGACAAAAGGCATTACTGTCCGGAGGGCATGTCGGCGGAGGGGCGGAAAGCCTTCGAGCAGTGGCACGAAGAAAAGGCGTCCTCCGGGTACGTCTTCGACATGAGGGCGGAAATGGTGACGTATTGCAGGCGTACATGTGGGTGTATAGAAAGCGCTTCATGCCGCTTTAAAAAATTGCCCTCTTGCCAGCGGGCGGGTATCGACTAGCGGACCGGCAGTCTCGCGCCGCATGCATATGGCTAACTTGGCTAGAGATGCAAAACCGCATCGTCATCCAGCACGCCATGCGAGGACACGAAGTTAAAATCGTGGGGCACAAGGTGGACGGGTACAGAGAGGCTGAAAAAACCGCGTACTTTTTCCACGGCTGCTTTTACCACGGCTGCAGGCGGTGCTTTCACAATCGGCATGCGGCGATATACAACTCGGGACACGAAACCATGACCTCCAGGTTAGAGAGCACCGAGAAGGTCACGGCCAAGATCAAGGCCGCCGCCTACGCCGTGGTGGAAATGTGGGAGTGCGAGTTCAACGCCGCGATGAAGACCAACCAGGACCTCGCGCGCCACGCAAGGGACTTTGCGGTACCCGAACCCCTGAACCCCAGAGATGGCTTCTACGGAGGTCGCACCAACTGCACCAAGACGTACTGCGAGGCGAAGGGGGATAGGAAGATCTAGTACTACGACGTATGCAGCCTGTACCCGTACGTGAACAAGACGAAGCCCTACCCCGCGGCCCACCACAAGATCCACGTGGATCGATTCCCGCGCTTGGAAGACGAGGGGGGCGGGTTGGTGAAGTGCGAGGTTCTGCCGCCGCAACACCTGTACCACCCGGTGCTACCGCCGCGCATCGGCGGCAAGCTCATGTTCCCGCTATGCCGCGCTTGTGCGGAGGCAGAGAACCAAGACGAGTGCCACCACGGAGAGCGCGAGAGGGCGTTGTCGGGTACCTGGATGATCGACGAGATGAAGATCGCCCTGGAGGAGGGGTACCGCCTCCTCCGGGTCCACAAGATCTGGGAGTACGACGTGGTGCGGCACGAAACGACCACCGGAGCCAAGGGTCTCTTCGAGGACTACGTGAATCAGTTCTTGAAGATCAAGACCGAAGCCTCCGGCTGGCCCTCGGATTGCGACGACCCTACCGCAAAGCAGCAGTACGTGGAGCAATTCTTAGAGCACGAAGGCGTCGCTCTGGATCCCCAGGCCGTCGCCACCAACCCCGGCAGGCGGGAGCTGGCCAAGCTGATGCTCAACAGTTTCTGGGGCAAACTGGGGCAGAGGGACAACCTCACCACGTGCGAGTTGGTGGACCGGTACGACCGCCTCCTGGAGCTGCTCAACGACCCGGGCGTGGAAGTGCAGACCTTCGTGCCCGTCACCGACCGGATCATGTACGCGGTGTGGAGGTACTGCGAGCAGTGCCGCAAGGTCAACCCCACCGCCAACGCCGTCCTGGAGGCCTACACCACGACTCACGCGCGCCTGAAGCTCTGCGCCTACCTCAAGAGGCTGGGAGAACGGGTCTGCTACTTCGACACCGATTCCGTCGTCGTCGCCGCCGCTCCGGGTGACTGGACGCCGTCCGTTGGACGCCTCCTGGGGGACATGACGAAGTACGGGCGGGGCTCTTACATCGCCCGGTTCGTCTCCACGGGGCCCAAGAGCTACTGCATGGAGATCGTTTGCCCCGAGACGGGCAAGACCTTCTCGGTGTGCAAGGTGAAGGGGATCACGCTCAATTTGGGCAACCTGGAGCTGGTGAACGCCGAGGTGATTCGCGACGTGGTGCTGAGGGACAACGACCGTGCGGTGAAGCTGGCGGGCACGCAGATTTCGCGGAAACCGTCTTGGACGGTCGTCACCGAACCCAGTTCGAAGACGTTTAGGATGGTGGTAAACAAGCGCGTTCTCGCCGGCGATCACGATTCCTATCCCTACGGGTTCAAGAGGAACGCATAAATGAGACGTCTAGAGCCGCGCCAAAGTCATTTCGAACCGGGCGCCCCTGAGGAGACGATGCCCGGTCCCCGGGACCTGTGGCGATTCGAGTTTCCCAGCACGATGCTCGTGGCGGGGCCGTCGCGCTGCGGCAAGTCGACCTTCGTGATAAACCTGTTACGCCACGCGCACCGGATGTTCGACGTGCGCCCCAGGAGGGTGCTGTAGTGCCACCCGCCGGAGTATTCGCCGAGACTCGAACCCTCGACTCTGCGTTGCGAGACCCACGCGGGCATACCCGAACTTGCTTCGGTGGGCGATAACGACCTCGTCGTCCTCGACGATCTGATGCTGGAGGGGGGGCGGGAAGGACGTGTCCAATTTTTTCACAAGAGACTCCCATCACAAGCGCTTCGGCATCGTCTACATCCTGCAGAACGTGTTTCCGTTACCAACACGAACTTTTCGCGACTTTCTGAAGAAACACGACGTGAAACATTACACAACCAAAAATAACGTTAAAGCCATCGTCGTGGAGCGCTTCAACCGCACCTTAAAAACCAAGATGTGGAGGTATTTCACGCACAAAAACAGTTACAGATACCTGGAGGTCCTTCCGGCCTTACTCGAGTCGTACAATAGTTCACATCACAGGTACATAAAATGGCTCCGAAGGACGTGAACGAATCTAACATTTTACGAGTGTACCGCAATCTCTACGGAAATAGGACCCTACCTCGCGCAGGGAAACCCAGATTTTCCGCGGGCGATCACGTGCGCATCTCTAAAGAAAAACTGAAATTCGACAAGGGGTACGAGCAGAATTGGACAGACGAAATATTTCGGATAGCCGAGGTGGTGCGCGGTCGGCCAGTGGTATATAAGTTGAAGGATCTGGCCGGAGAACCCATAGACGGCATATTTTACACCGAGGAGGTACAAAAGGTCGCGCTACCTCGGACTTTTAAGATCGAACGCGTTTTACAAACCAAGGGCCGCGGGCGCAACAAGCAGGTCTTGGTAAAGTGGAAGGGGTATCCGGCAAAGTTTAACTCGTGGGTTCTGGCTTCGACCATCGATTCGACGTGATTAAGACGAAGCCCTTCTCCATCACTCTCGTGAGCAACGCTTCCATGGAACACTTTATCGACAACACCACGGCCAGATTTTCAAACATCCTGCCCGAGAGAATCGTTCTGCAGGGAGAATGGGAGGTCGCCCTGCAAAAGGTCAGGTATCCGGTGAAATTTTATAACCTTTCGCGAGACGATGCCCGTCTGGTGGGCACCAAGTACACCATGACACTCCTCCCCACGCATTCCAAATTCAGCCTGGAAATGCCGCAAGGCATCGTGCACAGTCCCAAAGACTTGGTGAACCTCGTCAACGCCGTTCTACTCGAACACTTGCACGTGGAAAACTTCTTCCTCTTCGACGAGCGCAAGAAGACGGTGGGCGTGAATGCCGCCGTCGCCCATCCCGAACCACTACCCGACATTCCGTTCGACGGGTTTGTGGAAAATGTCGCGCGAACGGCCGTACCGTATGCGGTCGGCGAATACGAAGTTTTGAACGATGCGCCCCACCATAGACCCAAGTCGAAACCGAAACCGAAGCCCCCGGCTTCGGGGCAGCAGAAACCCGCGGCGGCTCGTCCCGTCAGACCCGCCACATCTACCACAAAACCCAAACCAGACGTTTCAAAATCGGAGGACCCTCCGGGATCTCTACAGCGCATCCACAGTTTGCTCTTAACGCCCGCTATGACAAAAATGTTTGGTTTCGAGCCCTACGTCAACGTCATTCTCGAAAAAGCTCCTAAACACCCCGTAGATCCTTATATGGGCTTTCCTTACGAAATGTTCATCTATTGTAATCTAGTGACCCCGCAAGTCGTGGGCGACACCTTCGCCCAAGTCATAGAGAGCGCGGCCGTGGAATACGAAAGAAGCAACAACACTTACATGAGCGACGAAAAGACGTTTTTTCCCCAAAATTGGGTACCCTTGATTCAGCAAGACTTCAAGACGGTCAACATAGATTTAAGGAACGGTTACGGCGATCTCTTGCCATTCGCCGACGGATTTTCCTCTACTATAGTTCTCGCTTTTCGTCCGAAACAGGCGTAATGGACGTGCACGCCGTGACGCGGTACTACCTCAATCAGGCCGGCGGCGCGTTCGACGATCGCGATTTCATTCTCTACAGGGGCAAGCGCTACCAAAGAGGCAGCGGTCTCTTTTCAGCCCTCGGAGGACTCTTCAGAAGGTTGCTACCGTTTTTAAAGAGCGGAGCAAAAGCAGTCGGAAAGGAGGCTTTAAAGGCGGTCGCTCACGTTCTGTCCGATGTGGCTATCGCGGGAGCAGCGCCAAAGGAAGCGCTCCAACGGAGGCTCAAGGAGTCCGGATACAATTTAAAGCGAAAAGCCGACGAAAAGCTCGATTCCATGCTCGGTTCCGGCGCCAGGCGCCTCAAGAGAATAAAACCGAGCAAATCCAAAAAGAGCAAGCAGTCGAAGCTGAAACGCGGTACGCGTAAGGTGCAAGACGTATTTTCGTAATGGCAGACGCGGCCGTCCACATGAGTTCCGAACTTGACCTCTTTACAGAGGTGCCGGTTCAGATGAGCATCGAGGAGTCACGGTTCCTATACCTAAACCCTCAAAACACTTTAATGAAAAATGCCCCCATCACCTTTCATTATTCCGGAAATGCGGACGATTACCTAGACTTGACCTACGTCGTACTCGAACTCATGGTGCGCATTGTAGATGACAAAGGAGAGGCCTTAAACGCTGACGCTAACGCCACTCTGGTCAACAACGCCTTAAATTCCCTGTTTCAACAGATGGAGGTAACCCTCAATAACGTCATCGTCTCCATGCCGCAAGCCGGTTACCCCTATGGAACCTACCTCGAGACGCTTCTCAATTACTCCGAAGATGCCATGAACACCAACTAGAATCTACCCTCTGGAGAAAGGACACGGCAGGCATCATGGACACTTTTATCGCCAATGCGGGTTTTCAGTGGCGTCAGGGGTTTACCAAAGGGAGCAACGTCGTGCAGCTCATCGGTCCTCTGTCCAACGCTCTTTTTAGACAGGAGAAGCTGCTTTTGAACAACGTTAGCATGACCGTCAAGCTCACTCCCGCCTCTCCCCAGTTTTATCTGTTTTCCGACGTAGATACCTTTAAGGGGTACGCCGACATCGTGTCTGCCACGCTGCGCTTAAAATTGGTGCGGCCCTAGCCGACCATAAAGCTCGCGCACCAGGCCGTGCTCGCAAAGGGCAACGCAAAGTACCATCTCAAAGACGTCAGCTTTCAGCTCTCAGCATCCCCAAGGAGTCCAGGGCAATGACGTTTAGCGACGTGTGCGTAGGGCAAGTTCCCAGGAGAGTGGTAGTAGGCATGGTCATCGACAAGGCCTATTCCGGCCATTTTAACTCAAATCCGTACAACTTGAAACATTTTAAAATGAACTTCTTTCAGCTCTACGTGAACGGGCAACCCGTTCCCTCTCAACCTCTGCAACCCGACTTTACAAAGGGACACTATTTGCAATGCTTTCAAACCCTGCAGGACGGCCTAGGCATTCATTTCAAGGACGAGGGACACTCCATCTCCAGAGAAACCTACCCGCAAGGGTATACGATAATGGTTTTCGATCTCACTGCAGACATGAGCGCTAACGAGTCTCACATCTCGGGTCAGCGCCACGGAACCGTCTCTATAAGCATCGGTTTTGCTGATAAATTGACAGAACCGGTCATACTTCTGCTGCTAGCGGAAATACATTGCACGGTCGAAATCGACGCCAACCGATCCATTTTGGTATCATGAACACCTTTCAAATTCAACGGTTTCTATCGACATGCCCCTCTACGCGCTCTCACTTTTTAGGCGTCTACCCCTGCGATAAACTACCCGTAGTTCACGGCATTCGAACGCCTCCCTTGGCGCTAGTGTCTAACACCGACCCCAGCACCAAATCCGGGCAACACTGGGTTTGCATCTTTGTGGACAAAAACTCGCATGGAGAATATTTTGACAGTTACGGCATAGGACCGCTTTCGCCCCATTTTCTCCGGTTCTTAAATTCGGTCTGCGGGACGCGTTGGTCCACCAACGCCAGAAGGCTGCAAGGTTTCGACAGCACCACTTGCGGTCATTACGTCATCGACTACCTCACCCACCGCTGCTCCGGCTTACCTAAGCATAAATTCTTCTCAAAATTTCACGTCAGCAATCACGCGCATAATAATGTCGTCATTCGCAAAACGTACAAAGACGCATGCCGCGCAAAGTGCTCTGACGCTCAGCAAACTTGTCAACCCTTGAAGGTGAGTACGTGTGTGCGTATGTGTGTGTGTGTCACTATTCATCACATCTAACCTAATCCATCCTCTTGCACGTGCTTTCAGAACACGCTCCTGCTCATATAAAAAGCAACGTCACGGTGCCGCTCGCCTCATTCAGAGTGTGCCATGCAGCACGCGGATACAGTCATGCTGCCATGCAGCACGCCGACCAGGTAGGTCCGCACCTATATATTAGCTTGCTTTTTTCTATCCCGTTTATCTCTCTATCCCTCACATTATTATTATTATTGTTTTGTGTGTTCCAGTATATACGGATTTCAAAACCCGACCACCTAAAACCCGGGGAAAAAAGGAAACTACCCATCTTCGACCTCCAAAAGCAACCCGACAGCCCTGCTCCGCCAGCACAGTTCCAACACAGTGCAGTTGTGGTCCTCTGTCGGATATCTACTTCCTCAACCAGCAACAAACTAAATTCGTCAGTGTGGGATTCTCCCCCCAGTCGCCGCACCATCTCGTCGTTACCATTGCCAAATGTGGACAGCACAACGCAGTCGTCATGAGTTCCTCGCAGTGGCACAAACTCGTCGAAGCCATCCCCATCATGCACAAACGCTTGAATGACCCACAGGGACGTCTACAGGAATTTCAATTCAGCGACAGCGTCACCATCGTGTTTAAGTTTGTGTTCGGAAAGCTAAAGCTCGTTTTCAAAGACCCGCAAGGCGTATCCGTTACGCTCAACCAACAAGAATGGCACGTGTTGCATGCCCTGCAGCGCATCATTACCGACATCATGTATCACAAAAAGAAGGAAGAGATGGACGTGCAAAATCAAATCATGGCATACCACAAGTACATGCTTCACAACCATGCCTCCAACGTTCCCTTACATAACATGAATTTCACGCAGTTCACCAAGTACATACGGTGCGCTAATTTTAGAACATTCCTCGAGGTGCATCATTTCCTTAACGCCCATTTCGCACTGCGCATCTCACAAAATAGTCCTTAGTGCGCATGTATTTCTACCAGCGTCCCAACCGCACCTCACCCAATCATCTCGCGCCCTTCGCTCCCGCATCATGGGTTACAGAAATTACCTGTCGGTGTACTACCATGACAGTAAGGTGTTTAAAAACTACGAGGTGGACGGTCACCCTCATAAAAATACACCTTATGCACTTCGCTTCGTCGACAGCACCTACGACGGAAAATCCGTCTCCGCCAGAGTTCACAGCTGCGAAACCAAAATTCATTTTGTGCTATCTAACATGTGCTTCAACGATATCCATTTCAAAGCAGATAAAAGAAGACGCACAACATCAGTGGTTCCAATTTGTGCCCGCAAGAGGTTTATACATCGTTTTCTACGAACAGCAATACATTTCCACAGACAAAATGCAGCAAATGTTAAACGAAAACCCCATGTGCTACGGCACGTGCTTAGCGGCGCATTTGGGTCGCGAATCATCCTATATCATACCCGATCACATTCACGGCGTTTGTATGTTCAGCACCGTTCAAAACAGAGTTGTCCTCCAAGGGGAAAACCGTTAAATCAACGGACACAGTGTTTTTCCTGCGGATGTTGTGCAATAATCGCTAAGCGCTTCCGGCGGATGTAGTGAACCTCCAACGAACTTTTCCCACACCAGTGCTTCCGCCGGATGTGGTAATTCTCCAACGAACTTTTCCCCCACCAGTGCTTCCCCCTGATGTTGTAAATCTCCAACGAACTTTTCCCCCACCAGTGATTTCCTGCTTCCGGCAGTTGTGTTATATTTATGCACGCACATTCTTTTCCCCTTCATCCGGTGCTAGCCAGCCGTGGGGGAATGCCAGGACCGACGTGTAAAGACTTCCACTGCTCGTTTTGCTTTCACCAAACGTGTAGCTGCGAACTTAGGCACCGTCTCACCCGCCTGTGCACGCAGTGTCAACTGGGTTTCTACGAAGACCTCCATCAACTCAACAAGCAAATTTACAATTCCTTCGAAGGTACTCCGCTAGAAACACCACATGAACTGCTTCATCGTGCTCTTTCGGTATCTCGATAACGGACGAAGAATCCACCTGCTACTGCCCAGGGAACGCCAAGTGCTGCTGCAGAACGGCATATACATCTTTGAACGTTATCCCCAAGCGACGTCGACCTTGTGTGGAACCAACTTCCCAGAGACGCACAGGTAGTTTGCGCACCTTATCGCAGGTGTAAACAACACTACAACCTTCCTCATCAACCCACTCATATAGACGGTCCTCCCCCGTTTATCAAAAACTGCCATCTGTGCCGTCATAATGTCACAGGACGCCCTTAAAGAGCTAGAAGAACTTTCCCGCAGCGCCGACACTCTCAGCGTATCTACGCTTGAACAGCACGTACCGTAACGTGTCGTCGGCGTCAAAACACCCGACACCGTTCACGGTACAAAGCTCGTCGCCAAACTCGACAACGACACAGAAGTTTTCCTACCAACATGATTTGCAAAAGCCTCTCCAGAACTCATCAGCAAACTCAACTCTACCTCATTCTGCATCATATACGCAGGCGAGGAAAAACTACGCAGCGTTTTCAAACGTCACATCGTCACGTTCTCCCCATATAACCCTAAATAATGTCCGACGAAACCTATCCCGTCCCCGTGGGGAACAATCTTAACCTACAACTCATTCTCAACGCAGCATCACCTATCCGTATCCTCTGCATCTCCAACTCCTATTTCCGGAACAGCAGAGTTGTCACCATCACACTCGAAGTCCAAGGGGCTCACGCCGTCCACGTCAAATGCGTACCTACCAAAGTGCACCAGCATCAACAGGACGCACTATGCATCATATACCTCGGCAACAGCAACATTCCTGCTCTAACCAACAAAGTCACATCCACAGGATGCTTCTCAACCAGCCATTACAACGAATTTACCATCCCCATCTATATACCAACCTTCACCGAGTTCGTCAACGAAAGTTTCTCTCACCTGCTCGTCACCTGCATCACCAAACCTATCCACAATTTACCGTCGATAGCAGCAGCAGCAGCGATGACGAGGACTCAAAGTGCACCACGTACTTTAAAATCGTTGTGCGCGAAATCTGTGTGTCCTAGTGTCTCAACAAACTATGAATTTTAATGTGCTTTTTTTCTCCTAGTATTTCTTATATTGTTCATTTATTGTATTCATACAATCATGCTAATCTCAACTATGTATTCATATGTTAATCTCCTGTAATCAGATAATTCATTATGTTATTCTCAAACTATGTATTCATATGTTAAGCAAATAATACATCATGTTAATCTCAACTATGTATTCATATGTTTATCCAATATACTGTATTCAAATTATAAATAAAGAAAACAGTCCCGGATTAGCCAATTGCGATAACGATAATCCTTCCGCTCATGGCGCCGTCGCTCTTAATCCACCTTAATCCGCGGATTAAAAGCGACACTAGCGCCCCTAGCGGCAGGATTATCGTTAATCCAATTGGCTAATCCGGGACTATAACTACTGGGGTCACCACTGAGCAGGTATCTATGGCTAAAAAGACAATGTCCGATTCGTAAGCGAGCTAAAAGTACCTCTTCACGAAGACACCAACGAGAAGACGTACCCCAGACCAACGGGAGAGGCTTAACCTCCCTAACTTGTTTCCCCGCAGGGCCGTCCACTCACCACTTCAAAGCGAGAGGTTGCGGCTACGTAAAAAAACAAACAAATCTGACGAGGGAACAACAGCAGTAAAAAATCTGGGTAATGAAATCGACGATTTGGCAGCGGCGTCGGCAGACTCGTTCCCTGAGATGCCCACATAACCTGGAATCCACAGGAAGGAGACGCTGATGCCAGAGGCACCAAGCGAGCGAAGCAGGTCATGTATGTGCTGTACGAGAGGGTGGTAACTGTACAGCGCGTTAATACTCTGAAGGGCACTCGGAGAATCCGTAAAAACAACACAGTGCCGCAAGTCGCGCCGCTGAACGTATAAAACAGATTGATAAATACAAAAAAGTTCGCTGGTAAAAATCGAACATTGCCCCGGTAAACGAAAGGTAAAACTGTTCCCACCACAAACAAAGGCACATCCTACTCCAGCATCAGTCTTGGATCCACCAGTAAAGATAAAATGGAAGTCCTCGAATTGAAACTGAAGTTCTAAAAAACCTGATCTAAGAACTGAAGAAGGGGTCTCAGTCTTCGGCATTGACGTTAAACGAAGGTGATAGAGGGCCTCAGCGCGCAACCATGGAGGAAAACGCGTTTCCCCCCTAGGAAGGCCCGGCGCAGGCGTGACATCCAATGCCGAAGAAGCTGTCGAAACCGAACCCCTGGAGGGAGCAATGAAGAGGAGCCAACGAAATATTGTCGATCAAGCGGATCCTCAAAAAATTGGTCTAAGGACGGGTGTTCAGGCAAGCTTGAGAGTCCACAAGCATAGCTGCACAAAAGCATCTCACGCCGGGAGGACAGCGGAGGCTCTGCAGCTTCAGCGTACAGAATGGGTACAGGGCTAGTTGGAAAGGCCCCTGTAGCGACTCTTATACCACGATGATGAATAGTATTCAAGCGACGTAACACAGATGGACGTGCCGATGAATAGACAATGCATCCGTAATCAAGCTTGGATAGGACCAAAGAGCGATAAAGACGCAGACGTAAGGTCCGATCAGCTCCCCAGGATGTGCCATTTAAAACACGTAAAAGATTAAGAGATAGGTCACACTTTGCTTTTAAAAAGGAAACGTGAGATGCCCAGCTCAGCTTTCGATCAAGGATCAACCCCAAAAATTTCACCTCGTATGCAAATGGAAGGACCTCAGACCCAAGGTGGAGAGAGGGCGGATGGAAAGCCTTCCGGCGCAGGAAGATGATGTAGACGGATTTCTCGGCGGAGAAATTAAAGCCACTGGCGTTACTCCAGGCGTAGAGACGGTCGATACAGCTCTGGAGACGGCGTTCCTGCAGACAGGTCCACCGTGAACTACAATAAATGGAAAAATCGTCAACAAAAAGGGACGATGAAATGCCAGGTGGAATACAATCAACAATAGGGTTCATACCTATCGCAAAAAGTGTGACACTGAGTACAGAGCCCTGCGGTACTCCATTCTCTTGAATATAACGACTACATAAAACCGAGCCCACACGTACGCGAAAGACTCGGTCCGTCATAAACTCCCGAAGAAAATTGCGAAGACCACCGCGGAAATTCAATGCATGGAGTGTACTAAAATGCCGACCCTCCAACAAGTGTCATAAGCTTCCTCCATGTCAAAAAACACAGCCACGTTTTGACACTTTCTCAGAAATGCGTTCATAATATGCGTCGACAGAGACACCAGGTGGTCGACGGTAGAGCGATGGCGACGAAATCCACACTGAGCGTTCGCCAGAAGTTTCTGAGACTCAAGCCACCATGTCAACCGCCCGTTTATCGTGCGCTCCATCATTATGCAAACGCAAATGGTGAGGGAGATAGGGCGGTAGCTGGAAGGTATTTGGCGATCCTTACCAGGCTTAAGTATAGGGACAATGGTGGCTTCGCGCCAAACGGAAGGAAAAAGGCCGTCCTGCCAAATACGGCTATAGATCCGTAACAGAAAGCGCTTACTGTCGGCTGAAAGGTTCCTTAACAGCAGAACATGAATGCCATCCGGCCCAGGAGCGGAGTGTCTAGAGCAATGAAGAGCGTGCACCAGCTCCCTCATTGCAAAAAGGGCACTATAACATTCCGTATTATCAGACCGAAAATTATAGTTTGCGGAATCTAGCCGGTTTTTCATTGAGCGAAAACCGGCGGAATAATGGTCTGAACTAGAAACCGCTTCAAAGGCAGCACCCAGAGTGTTAGCGATGGCAGCCGGATCCACTATGGTGGCATTGGAAACCTGAAGGACAGAAACAGTACAATGCGACACTTTACCTGAGAAGCGTCGAAGTTTATCCCAAACAACAGATGAAAGCGCAAAGCGATTAAAAGACTCGACAAAACGAGTCCACGACGCCTTCTTGCTATCCTGAATAATGCGACCAACCCTGGAGCGCGATTGTTTAAAAGTCACCAAATTGTCAAGTGTAGGGTGGCGCCGAAACACCCTAAGTGCAGTTCTACGGGCACGAACGGCGTCCCGACAATCCTCGTTCCACCACGGAACTGACGTTCGCCGTGGATGAGAAAAAGAACGGGAAATTACGCGTTCGGTGGTAGAGAAAATCGTAGACATAAGGTGCTGCACTAGTTGGTTAATGTCGGTGAACGATGATGATGATGATGATGATGATATGCGGTTTACGGGCGCTAAACTGCTATAGTCATCAGCGCCTTACAAAGTATAGAATTGAAGGCCCAAAAATAAAATGCGAGTAAAAAACCGCATAGTCAAAAATACTCTAAAATCAGTCATCAATAGTTAAAACCACTATAAAAGATACGTGAAACAATGCAATAAAATAGCAAAACGTGTCAAGAAATGTAGAACGCATAGGACATGAGCGTCGTATGTCCACAGGGGCGTAGGGCCCCCATTAAAACGGCAATATAAAATCATAATATTAATAGACGCTCAACGCATCAAATGCGCCGATTAAAACCACTGTCACTGATAAAACGTAAAAGACATTCTACAGTATGCGCGTCGTCGGCCAAAACATTGGCTATGCCAACAGGCAGGCCCACACGGCTGCGCAATGGAGCTAAAACTTGACACTCTGTTAAAACGTGACACACCGTTAAGGGCGCAGCACACTGCTCGCATACTGGTGCGTGGTCAGCACTGCGAAGGTATGTATGACTAAAAAGGCAATGTCCGATTCGTAGACGAGCTAAAATCACCTCTTTCCGATGAGAAGAACGTGAAGAGGTGCTCCAGATTAACGGGAGAGGTTTAACCTCCCGCAACTTGTTCCCCCGGAGGGCCGTCCACTCATCGCGCCATAGCGAGAGGATGCGGTGACGTAACATAACACTAAAATCAGACGAGGGAACAACAGAGATAAAAAATCTGTAGGATAAAATTGCCGATTTGGCAGCGGCGTCGGCAGACTCGTTCCCTGAGATGCCCACATGACCTGGAATACACACGAAGGACACGCTGATGCCAGAAGTGATGATGATGATATGCGGTTTAAGGGCGCTAAACTGCTGCGGTCATCAGCGCCCTTACAATGTGTAAAATATAAGGACAAAATATAAAAGACAAGTAAAAAGCCGCAATATTAACAAACGGGACACAAACCCGCGATGTCAAAAAAGTTAAAAATAACAATAGAATAACAATAACAATAATAACAATAAAAACAATAACAATAATAACAATAACAACAATCATAATAATAACAATAATAACAATAAATATATCTGAAAAACCAACACACCAAAAGCATAGGCAATAAAAGATTAAAACGTGTCAAGGACTGTAGAATGCGAAGGACATGGGCGCCTTTTGTCCACTGGGTATTGGAGTCCCCATAAAAAATAGAGAGAATAAAATTACTACGCTAAAAGACGCTCATCGCATTATATGCGCAGATTAAAATCACTGTCATGAATAAAACGTAAAACACATTCTACAGCACGCGTGTCGTCTGCCAAAACGTTGGCTAGGCCAACAGGCAGACCCACACGAGCACGCAATGCAGCTAAAACCTGACACTCTGTTAAAATGTGACGCACCGTTAAGGGCACGTCACACTGCCTACAGAGTGGTGCGGGGTCACCACTGAGCAAATACCTATGACTAAAAACACAATGTCCAATCCGTAAACGAGCTAAAATTACCTCTTCCCCACGACAAGAACGAGAAGAGGTACCCCAGATCAACGGGAAAGGCTTAACCTCCCGCAACTTGTTCCCCCGGAGGGCCGTCCACTCATCGCGCCAGCGCGAGAGGATGCGGCGACGTAAAATAACACATGAATCTGACGAGGGAACAACAAAAGTAAAAAATCTGGGTAATAAAATCGCCGATTTCGCAGCGGCGTCGGCAGACTCATTACCTGAGATGCCCACATGACCTGGAATCCACATGAAGGACACGCTGATGCCAGAGACACCAAGCGAGTGGAGCAGGTCATGTATGCGCTGTACGAGTGGGTGGTAATAGTACAGCGCATAAATAGTCTGAAGGGCATTCAGAGAGTCCGTACAAATAAAACAGTGTCGTAAGTCGTGCCACTGAATGTATAAAACAGATTGATAAATGCTAAAAAGTTCGGCGGTAAAAATTGTACATTGTCGAGGTAAACGAAAAGCAAAACTCTGTACACCAAAAACAAAGGCACATCCGACTCCAACATCAGTCCCCGAATTGAGCCCGTACTTCTAAAAAAGCCGATCTAAAGACTGAAGCAGGGGTCTCAGGCTTCGGCATCGACGTTAGCCCAAGGTGCCAGTGGGCCTCAGCGCGGGACCATCGAGGAAAACGCGTTTCCCCCCGTGGAAGGGCCGGCGCTGGCGGAACGTCTAAATGCCGAAGGAGCTGTCGAAAGCGAACCCCTGGTGGGAGCAGAGCAGAGGAGCTAATGAAATAGTGACGAATAAGTGACTCCTCGAAAAATAACTCGAAGGACGGGTGGTCAGGCAAACTTGAGAGTCGACAGGCATAGCTGCACAAGAGCATCTCACGCCTGAAGGACAGCGGAGGCTCTGCAGCTTCTGGGTACAGACTGGGTACAGGGCTAGTTGGAAAGGCCCCTGTAGCGACTCTTATGCCACGATGGTGTATGGCATTCAATCGACGTAACACAGATGGACGTGCCGACGAATAAACAATACACCCGTAATCAAGCTTGGATCGGACCAAAGAGCGATAAAGGCGAAGAAGGACGGTCCGATCAGCTCCCCAGGAGGTGCCACTTAAAACACGTAAAATATTAAGAGAACGGTCACACTTTGCTTTTAAAAAGGAAACGTGCGAGGTCCAACACAACTTCCTATCAAAAATCAACCCCAAAAATTTCGCCTCGTCTGCAAACGGAAGTATCCCTGGCCCAAGATGCAGAGAGGGCGGAGGGAAATACTTCCGGCGCCAGAAGTTGATGCAGACGGATTTCTCGGCGGAGATATTAAAGCCGTTGGCGTTACTCTAGGCGTAGAGACGGTCGATACAGCTCTGGAGACGGCGTTCGAATAGACAGGTCCGCCGTGAACTGCAATAAATAGCCAAATCGTCAACAAAAAGGGACGATGAAATGCCAGGTGGAATACAATCAACAATGAAGTTGATAGCAATCGCAAAATAGTGTGACACTGAGTACAGAGCCCTGCGGTACTCCGTTCTCTTGAATAAAACGACGAGATAAAACCGAGCCCACACGTACACGAAAGACGCGGTCCGTCATAAACTCCCGAAGAAATATGGGAAGACGACCGTGGATATTCCATGCGTAAAGTGTACGTAAAATGCCGCCCCTCCAACAAGTGTCATAAGCTTTCTCCAGGTCAAAAAATACAGCCACGGTTTGACACTTTCTCAGAAATCCATCCATAATATGCGTCGACAAGGACACCAGATGGTCGACGGTAGAGCGATAGCGACGAAACCCGCACTGAGCGTTCGCTAGAAGTTTCTGAGACTCAAGCCACCATGTCAACCGCCCGTTGATCATGCGCTCCATCACCTTGCAAATGCAACTGGTGAGGGAGATAGGGCGGTAGCTGGAAGGTAGTTGGCGATCCTTCCCAGGCTGAAGTATAGGGACAATGGTGGCTTCGCGCCAAACGGAAGGAAAAATGCCGTTTTGCCAAATACGGTTATAGACCTGTAAGAGAAAGAGTTTACTGTCGGCTGAAAGGTTCTTTAACATCAGGACATGAATGCCGTCCGACCCAGGAGCGGAGTGCCGAGAGCAATGAAGAGCTTGCTCCAGCTCCCTCATTGTGAAAATGTCATTATAACACTCAATATTGGCAGATCGAAGATTAAAGGTGTCGGAATCCAGCCGGTCTTTGATAGAGCGAAAGCCGGCGGAATAATGGTCTGAATTGGATACCGTCTTAAAGGCAGCACCCAGTGTGTTAGCCATGGCAGCCGGATCCACTATGGTGGCATTAGAAACCTGAAGGCCAGAAACAGTACAATGTGACACTTTACCTGAGAAGCGACGAAGTTTATCCCAAATAACGGATGAAGGCGTAAAACGATTAAAAGACTCGACAAAACGAGCCCAAGATGCCTTCTTGCTATCCTGAATAATGCGACGAGCCCTGGCGCGCGATTGTTTAAAAGTCACCAAATTATCAGGTGTAGGGTGGCGCCGAAACACCCTAAGTGCAGTCCTACGGGCACGAACGGCGTCCCGACAATCCTCGTTCCACCACGGAACAGGTGGCCGCCGAGGTTGGGAGGATGAACGGGGTATTGCGCGTTCGGCGGCATTGAAAATAATAGACGTAAGGTGCTGTACTAGTTGGCTAATGTCGGAGAAGTGCTGGTCGTCAAAATGCACGAGGCTGGAATACAAGCCCCAGTCGGCTTTTGCGAATATCCAGGTAGGTACTCTGGAATGCTGTACGTGGTGCGACAGAAGAGAAACGATGCAGCGGTAATGGTCGCTGGAGTAGGTGTCAGCGACGACGTTCCACTGAAGACGATGAGCAAGCTGGAGTGAGCAAATGGCAAGGTCCAGGTGAGAGAATGTACCAGAAGAATTAGAAAGAAAATAGGTGCACCTGTATTGAGGACGGAAAGATTGAACTTATGAAAAATGTCGGAAAGAAGAGTTCCCCTCGCACAAGCCCTTGGCGAACCCCATAGTGGGTGATGGGCATTAAAATCTCAAAACAGAACAAATGGTGTTGGGAGAGCGGACAGGAGAGCTCGAATGTCCGCGGGAGCGAGGGGAGACGATGGAGGGGAATATACAGAGCAAACAGAAAAAAAAGCCGGGTAAGTGAAGGCGAACGGCAACAGCTTGCAAGTCGGATGTAAGTGTGACAGGTTGAAAATGAACGTCGTTACGCACTAAGAACATGACACCTCCATGAGCAGGGGTACCCTCCTCCGGTTCAAGGTCGTAGCGAACCGGAGTATATCCTCGGAGATCAAAAGGATCGTGAGGGCGAAGCTTAGTCTCCTGCAAACATACGACCATAGGCGAATGGGAACGCAATAAAAGTTGCAGTTCCGCCCTATGCGATCGTACACCACGTACATTCCAGGTCAGGATAGCCATTAAGAAAAAAAAGGGGATAAACTGTCTATTTAGAAGGGCGGCTTAAAATTACCTTTTGTTTAACCTTTGGGCTCGGGCTTTTTGTATGGAGTTGGTCAGACTCCATAGCTTCCTCGGAGGGAGGGCCCACGCGCTCAGTGCCAGAAACCGATTCAAGCGCCGTGAATTGGTTCTGGGTGGCGAGAGGTGAGGGGTGCCGCAGAGCGCGGCTTGTCCCAGGACCTTCCTGGGACAGCGACCTCCGAGGAGGAGAAGGTGAACTTTTGTTACCGCGCGCACGCGGAGGGTCTTTCAAAACATCTTCCCTACGTAGTTTCTGCTTGGGCTTCTTTTCAGCGGCTTGCGACTTCATTGACTTTGGACCAGGTTTATAGGGCTTGGTAACAGTAGCTTTAATAGCGGGCCGGATGGTAGAGGCGGTTAATCCAGTCAAGGTCCAGGTCTGAGTTTCGGCATCTACTCGTGGTACTGGCGAGGCAACAACAGAACTAAATGTGCCAGATCGCAGGAGTGAAGGTTGGCGCGCATGGTAACGCCTCCGGGCTTCGGCGAAGGAGAGTTTCTCCTTTACCCGGATCTCCTGGATGGCCCTCTCGTCCAAATACCGCGGACAGTCGGCAAACGAAGCAGAATGTGACCCTTTACAATTAACGCAGACGGGGGCTGTTGATCAGGCACCTTCGTGTGAGGGCTGGCTACATGTTGCACAGATGTTAACGGCACTCTTACATGAGACTTGCGTATGCCCAAAACGTTGGCACTTAAAACAACGCAGAGGTCTAGGAATATAAGGCCTCACAGAAATACGTTCGTACCCTGCGGAGATGCTAGTGGGCAGATCGACGCCATCACATGTTAGAAAAGGGTACGAGTGGGTACCAATACGCCGTCGCGTTTGGCCTGCACTCGATGAACCGCTGTCACCTTCTGGACTGCAAGATATTCAACCAGGTCCTCGTCCGATATGCCATCGAGGCTATGCGTGGTGACAACGCCTCGACAAGAATTCAAGGTGCGGTGCTTCTCAACACGGATAGGATAACCGTGGAGAAGCGTGGCGCTCAACAAGGACTTACTTTGTGCCTCGGATTTGCTTTGCACTAACAACGAACCATTACGAAGCCGAGTGCAGGAAAGAACCAGACCAGCAATTGAGTCAATGCCCTCCTGGATGATAAAGGGGTTCACCTTGTCGAATGATTGTCCTTCCTCTGTACGGGTAATCACTAAGTAGCATCCAGCTGTTGACGGCGCTACTTCTGTTACTAAAACTTTTCGGCGCTTGTTGTTTATAATGGAGAAAGGGTGCTCCATAGCGAAAAGAATCCTCCACTATTGCAACCGTCTCCGACCTCGGGCTCTGACTTCCCGGGCGTTACCCCGGCTTGGGTGAGTGGCCTATCTATACCTAGCTCACCCCAGGGTCACACCTCCCAGAACATAGACAGAGGGACCCAATCGCCGTCGGAAGCCAGCAGCTCATGCAATGGCCCCCCCGCGGGACTGCAGTTGAACAGCGGATACGAACACAAACCCTACATGACGACCCCGGGTGGTGGGGATGACGCCATTACCCACTTACCCAGCTGCGCACGCGGTGCGCGGGTATCCGTCAGGCTGTGTCCACGGAGGATTTAAATAAAAAGATAAAAGAAACTAAAACAGTGTGGGCGTTTCGCACGCAAGGTAGGCCGGTGGGGAAAAAAAAGAGATATGCGAATGTCGTGGTGCGAAATGGCCGGAAAGTGATAAGGGAAGAAAGAAACGATGGTGAGGTGCGGTATGGATGGAATGCAAAGAACGCACGAGAGCCTACCTTGGGTCCACCGATCACTTGAAGAACCCACCTCGACCGGATGGGGTTGAGGGGATGAATGTGGCGATGATTGGCTCGGGAACCCCCGGGTGCGCCAAAAACCGCTACTCACATAAGGTGAGCCCCTGAGGGGTGGCCCAAGATGGAGAGAGGGCGGAGGGAAATACTTCCGGCGCCAGAAGTTGATGCAGACAGATTTCTCGGCGGAGAAATTAAAGCCGTTGGCGTTACTCCAGGCGTAGAGACTGTCGATACAGCTCTGGAGACGGCGTTCGAGTAGACAGGTCCGCCGTGAACTGCAATAAATGGCAAAATCGTCAACAAAAAGGGACGATGAAATGGCAGGTGGAATACAATCAACAATGGGGTTGATAGCAATCGCAAAAAGTGTGACACTAAGTACAGAGCCCTGCGGTACTCCGTTCTCTTGAATACAATGACGAGATAAAACGGAGCCCACACGTACACGAAAAACGCGGTCCGTCATGAACTCCCGAAGAAATATGGGAAGACGACCGCGGTTTTCCATGCGTGAAGTGTACGTAAAATGCCGCCCCTACAACAAGTGTCATAAGCTTTCTCCAGGTCAAAAAAAACACAGCCACGGTTTGACACTTTCTCAGAAATCCACTCATAACACGTGTCGACAGCGACACCAGATGGTCGACGGTAGAGCGATAGCGACGAAATCCGCACTGAGCATTCGCTAGAAGTTTCTGAGACTCAAGCCACCATGTCAACCGCCCGTTGATCATGCGCTCCAGCACCTTGCAAATGCAACTGGTGAGGGAGATAGGGCGGTAGCTGGAAGGTAGTTAGCAATCCTTCCCAGGCTTAAGAATAGGGACAATGGTGGCTTCGCGCCAAACGGAAGGAAAAATGCCGTCTTGCCAAATTCGGTTATAGACCTGTAAGAGAAAGAGTTTACTGTCAGCTGAAAGGAGCTTTAACATCAGGACATGAATGCCGTCCGGCCCAGGAGCGGAGTGCCTAGAGCAATGAAGAGCGTGCTCCAGCTCCCTCATTGTAAAAAGCTCGTTATAACATTCAGTGTTAGCAGACCGAAAAGTATATGGTACGGAATCCAGCCGGTCCTTAATACAGCGAAAACCGGCGGAATAATGGTCTGAACTGGATACCGCCTCAAAGGCAGCACCCGGAGTTTTAGCGATGGCAGCCGGATCTACTATGATGGCATTGGGAACCTGAAGGCCAGAAACAGTACAATGCGACACTTTACCTGAGAAGCGACGAAGTTTATCCCAAACAACGGACGAAGGCGTAAAGCGATTAATGGACTCGACAAAACGAGTGCACGACGCCTTCTTGCTATCCCGAATAATGCGACGAGCCCTGGCGCGCGATTGTTTAAAAGTCACCAAATTATCAAGAGTAGGGTGTTGCCGAAACACACTAAGTGCAGTCCTACGGGCACGAACGGCGTCCCGACAATCCTCGTTCCACCACGGAACAGGTGGCCGCCGAGGTTGAGAGGATGAACGGGGAATTGCGCGTTCGGCGGCAGAGAAAATTGTAGACGTAAGGGGCTGCACTAGTTGGTTAATGTCGGCGAAGGGCTGTTCGTAAAAATGCACGAGGCTGGAATACAAGCTCCAGTCGGTTTTTGGGAATATCCAGGTAGGTACTCTGGAATGCTGTACGTGGTGCGACAGAAGAGAAACGATGCAGGGGCAATGGTCGCTGGAGTATGTGTCAGCGACGACGTTCCACTGAAGACGATGAGCAAGCTGGAGTGAGAAAATGGCAAGGTCCAGGTGAGAGAATGTACCAGAAGAATCAGAAATAAATGTAGTTGTAACTGTATTGATGACGAAAAGACTGAACTGATAAAAAATGTCGGAAAGAAGAGTTCCCCTCGCACGAGCGCTTGGCGAACCCCATAGTGGGTGATGGGCATAAAAAATCTCCCAACGGAAGAAATGGTGTTGGGAGAGCGGACAGGAGAGCTTGAATGTCCGCGGGAGCGAGGGGAGACGATGGAAGTGAATACACAGAGCAAACAGAAAACAAAAAGCCGGGTAAATGAAGGCGAGCGGCAAGAGCTTGCAAGTCGGATGTAAGTGTGACAGGTTTAAAATGAACGTCGTTACACACAAAATCATGACACCACCATGAGCAGGAGTACCGTAGGTCGTAGCGAGCCGGAGTATATCCTCGGAGATCAAAAGGATCATGACGGCGAAGCTTGGTCTCCTGCAAACACACGAGCATAGGTGAATGGGAACGCAATAAAAGTTGCAGTTCCGCCCTATGCATCGTACACCACGTACATTCCAGGTCAGGATAGACATTAAGAAAAAGGGATAAACTGTCTACTTAGAAGGGCGGCTTAAAAGAATCTTTGGTTTAACCTTTTGGCTCGGCTTTTTGGTTTGGAGTTGGTCAGACTCCATAGCCTCCCCGAAGGGAGGGCCCACGCGCTCAGAGCCAGAAACCGATTCAACCACCGTGAATCGGTTCTGGGTGGCGATGGGTGAGGGGCCCGCTGAGCGCGGCTTGTCCTAGGAGCTTCCTGGGACTGCGACCTCCGAGGAGGAGAAGGTGAACTTTTCTTACCGCGCGCACGCGGAGGGTCCTTCAGAAACTCTTCCCTACGAAGTTTCTGCTTGAGTTTCTTTTCAGCGGCTTGCGATTTCATTGACCTTGGACCAGGTTTATAGGGCTTGGTAACAGTAGCTTTAATGGACGGCCGGATGGTAGTGGCGGTTTTAGCTCCATTGCGCGGTCGTGTGGGTCTGCCTGTTGGCATAGCCAACGTTTTGGCATGCTGTAGGATGTCTTTTACGTTTTATCCATGAAAGTGATTTTAATAGGCGCATATGATGCGCTGAGCGTCTTTAGTCTTGTGCTATTATATTGCCTTTTTAATGGGGGCTCTACTCCCCTGCGGAAATATGGCGCTCATGTCCAAAACGTTCTACAGCTCTTGACACGTGGTTTTACTCTTTTATTGTTTTGTGTAACATGTTTTAGTGTGGTGGCTTTAGCATTTTTGTGCGTGCTTTTAGTGTTTTTAATTATCGACTTTTCCTTTTTTAGTTCTTGACTTATATTTTACACCTTGTAAGGGCGCTGATGACCTTTGATGTTTAGCGCCCTTAGCCCCATAGCATCATCATCATCACTGACCTCTGGTTTGCTACGTCAGGACATAGTTGCCGAAATGTATTTATCCGAAAACGCTTTTACAGTTACATTTTATATAAGCAGCCTACTTCAAACTAAACTATAACTACCTAACTAACCTACTGGCTTCCAGTAGTTCAACTACCTTTATTACTGCTGCTGGTAATAGTAGTAGTAGTAGTGGGGTTTTAGGGCGCACGACTGCTGCGGTCATTAGCGCCCAGGCAAAGTTAAAATAAGATGCATGAACGCATGTAGGACCCCCGCGGTTTAAAACGAAACAAGTAAAGCTTCACAAAATAGTGCCAGCAACTGTGAAATGGAGAGCGAATAGGTAAACGAATAAATGACAAAAATGCAGTAGCGGTAAAACGTACGATTAAAACATAAATATAAAACTAGGATATCAAACCCGGTTGCCCATACCGCTATGACGAATAAAACTTAATACACGATCCGCAGCACTGGGAGCGTCCGCCAGCACCTCAGAGAGGGTTGATGGCAAGCCCAAGGACGCACGTATCGGAGCTAAAAAAGGGCATCGGAGCAAAACATGTCGAACCGACAGCGGCTAAGAACAATGAGCACAGTCCGGGGCAGGGTCTGAGGACAAAAGATGAGCATGACTAAAACGACAGTGCCCGATGCGCAGTCTGGCTAAAATGACTTCCTCGCGACGCGAGGCACGCGAGGAAGTACTCCAGGTGTCAGGAACGGGCTTTACCTCCCGAAGTTTGTTGCCCTGAAGACCAGCCCAGGCAACCCTCCAGCGTGAAATTATGGAACCATGTAAAAATGAGCTAAAATCAGCAGAAGGTACACAAGAGCTAAAACAACTGGGAGATAAAAGAACGGCCTTTGCAGCAGCATCGGCAGCTTCATTGCCTGGTAGGCCCACGTGACCAGGAACCCATAAAAAGGACAAAGTAACTCCAACACTGGCGAGCGAGTGGAGGCAAACCTGGACACGCTGTACAAGAGGCTGGTAACTGTACAGCGATCTGATGCTCTGGAGGGCGCTCAGCGAATCCGAGCAAAGAACCCACTCCCGCAAAGGATTCCGCTGGAGGTATAAAAGAGCCTGGTAAATGCCAAACAGCTCAGCTGTAAAAATAGAGCACTGCGGTGAAAGCCGAAAGGTAAAACTGTGGCGGCCATGAATAAAAGCGCATCCTACTCCCCTAGCATCCTTGGAGCCATCAGTGTAGATAAAACCACAACCCCCATACTGCTCCTTAATAACCAAAAAGGCCGAGCAAAGAACAGACGCTGGCGTCGTCGACTTCGGCAGGGAGAGCAAATCAAGATTAACGGTGGCCTCGGGTTGGAGCCATGGGGGAAAAACTGTTTCCCCCATGGGAAACGTTGCCGGTAAGGTGACGTCCAACTGTCGAAGGAGCAAGCGGAAACGAACACCAGGAGGACGTAAGGCCAAGGAGTGCGACGAGTACTGACGGTCCAAGGAATCATTAAAAAACTGAGTAAAAGACGGATGTCCCCGCAGACTAGAGAGACTACAACCGTAACGACTGAGAAGAACATCGCGGCGATAAGATAGTGGGGGCTCAGCAGCTTCCGCACACAGGCTGATGACAGGGCTCGTTGGAAAAGCACCAATACTCAACCGGATACCACGGTGATGGGTAGTATTGAGGCGATTCACGATCGACGGTGGAGCAGAGGAGTAGACAATGCAGCCGTAATCAAGTTTTGAACGGACCAGAGAGCGATACAGTCTGAGAAGAACAGTACGATCAGCTCCCCAGGAAGTGCCACTTTAAACGCGTAAAACATTAAGAGAGCGTTCACACCTTGCCTTTAAATAGGAGATATGGGAAGACCAGCTAAGCTTCCGGTCAAAAATCAACCCCAAAAATTTCGTCTCATCAACGAAAGGAAGAACATCTGGACCGAGACGGAGAGAAGGCGAAAGAAACGCTGTACGGCGCCAGAAGTTAATGCAGACTGTTTTCTCGGCAGAGAACTTAAAGCCGGTTTCGACACTCCAAGTGTAGAGGCTGTCAAGACACAGTTGGAGGCGGCGTTCTAAGAGACAAGTGCGCCGAGAACTGCAGTAAATAGCGAAATCATCCACGAACAATGAAGACGAAACACCAGGGGGAACACAATTGATAATGGGATTGATTGCAATGGCAAAGAGTGTGACGCTGAGGACGGAGCCCTGCGGTACTCCGTTCTCCTGAGTAAAAACACGGGATAAAACCGAACCCGCGCGTACGCGAAAGACTCTTTCCTTCATGAACTCCCGAATAAAATGGGGCAGACGACCACGAATGCCCCAATTATGGAGGGTACGAAGAATACCGTACCTCCAGCAAGTGTCATACGCCTTCTCGAGGTCAAAGAAGACAGCGACTGTTTGACTTTTCTGCAGAAAAGCATTCATGATGTGAGTAGACAACGAAACCAGGTGGTCGACTGTTGAGCGGAAGCGACGAAATCCACACTGAACGTTAGTCAGCAGACCTTGAGATTCAAGCCACCACGTCAAGCGCCCGTGGATCATGCGCTCCATCACCTTGCAGACGCAACTGGTGAGAGAGATCGGACGATAACTGGAAGGTAGATGGCGATCCTTGCCAGGTTTTAAAATTGGGACGATGGTGGCCTCATGCCAAGCTGACGGGAACGTGGCGGTTGTCCAGATACGGTTATAGATCTGCAAAAGAAAACGTTTTCCAGCGGCAGAAAGATGCTGTAGCATTAAAAGGTGGACACCATCCGGCCCAGGAGCTGAAGGCCTGGAGGAGCCCATGGCCCGCTCTAGCTCCGGCATAGTGAACAGGGCGTTATAACACTCGCGGTTAATAGAGGAAAAGGAGAGTACATGGGATTCAACCCGGTTCTTAAGAGACAAAAAGTCCGGGTGGTAATGAGATGAGCTGGAATTTCCCGCAAAAGCAACGCCCAACGTGTCAGCAACAGCACTAGGGGAAACGATGGTGGCATTATTAATTCTAAGCCCAGGAATAGTAAGCGGTGATACTTTGCCTGTCACACGACGAAGCTTGTCCCAGACGACAGATGACGGTGTGAAGTGATTAAAGGAATCCACAAAATGGATCCAGGATGTCCTCTTACTGGTCCGTATAATTCGGCGAGCTCTGGCGCGCAGTTGCTTGAAAGTTATCAAATTAGCAAGCGTAGGGTGGCGCCGAAACACCCGAAGGGCCGCCCTCCGCGCACGGATCGCCGAGCGACAGTCGTCGGTCCACCAAGGGACAGGCAAACGCTTCGGGTGGGAAGACGAACGAGGGATAGCACGTTCCGCAGCGGAACGAACGACCGAAGTAAAATGAGCTACTATCCCGTCAACCTCGGAGAAAGGGCGGTCGTCGAAAACAGCTAAACTGGAATAAAGTAACCAGTTCGCCCTGTGAATTTGCCAAGTAGACACACGTGGCGATGGGAAAGTGTGTGAAAGTAAGCTGATAAGGCAAGGAAAATGATCGCTAGAAAAGGTGTCAGAAACTACACTCCACTGAAAACGATGTACAAGCTGTGCTGAACAAACAGATAAGTCCAAATGAGAAAAAGCGCCCGTAGAATCGGAAAGAAAAGTAGGTTCACCTGTGTTGAGAAGAGAAAGGTTGGTGGTAAGGAAAAACCCAGCAAGATGGTTCCCCCTTGCGCAAGCCCGAGGTGAACCCCAAAGAGGGTGGTGCGCATTGAAGTCTCCCAGCAGGAGGTAAGGCGCTGGGAGCTGGGATACGAGATGAGCGAATTCCGCAACAGCGAAGGGAGAACAAGGCGGTATATATATGGAACAAAGGGTAAAAGAAAAGCCAGGTAAAATCAAAGTAACAGCAACAGCTTGCAGGGTAGTGGTAAGTACCAGAGGCTGGTAAAAAAGGTCATCTCGAAGGAGGAGCATGACACCCCCATGCGCAGGGGTACCAGCTTCCGGTGGTAGGTCAAAGCGCACTGGAAGAAAACCAGAAAATGAAAAACTGTCTTGCGGCCGAAGTTTAGTCTCCTGTAAACACAAAACGCTGGGAGAAAACAAGTGGGTTAGCAACTGTAGCTCGGCCCTATGAGCGCGTATGCCACGTGTATTCCACTGAAGAATGGACATCCGGAAGGAAATGCGATAGGTGGATTAGAAAGATCACTTCACTGCAGGTGGTCGCCTCAACTTGCCCTTCTGGTTGCGCGTGGGACTAGGGCTTTGAGAAGTATTGGACTCTTGTTCCATTGGCTCCTGGGAAGGAAGAGACTCAGTTTCACCTGAGGCAGAGGATAGTGCTGCAAAACGATTGACAGCGGGCACAGGAGGAGAACCCCGCTGAGCCCGACTACGCCCTCTAGCATCCTGAGAGCGTGACCGCCTAGGAGGCGAGGGAGAACTGGCTTTCAATGCAGAGCGGTCACTGATAGAGGCTGGAGGGTCCTTAAGGAAATCACTACGCTTCGGCTGCGTTTTGAATTTTCGGGTTGCCGTACTAACAGGAATGGTTGCGGAGCTGGTTGATTTGGAAGAGGGTACTGTAATGCTAGGAGACGCGACCGCTGTGGAGGCTACAGGTAACGTTTGGGTACCCATATCCCGCTTTGGTACCTGGCGTGAAACCACGGAGCTAAACGTACCAAACTTCAGGACGGAAGGCTGTCGGGCAAGATGACGTTTGCGAGCTTCAGCGAAAGATAAACGCTCTTTCACTCGCAGCTCCTGAATTGCCTTCTCGTCCAAGAAGCTAGGACAATCGCGGGAAGACGCCGGATGAGCACCACGGCAGTTTACACAGCAAGGGGCAGATGGACAAGCTCCATCGTGGGCTTCCTTACTACAGGTGACACAAACTGGAACGGAGAGCTTACAAGCAAATTTAGTGTGGCCATAGCGGTGACACTGAAAACAACGCATAGGGCGTGGAATATAGGGCCGAACGGGAATTACTTCATAACCCGCCTTAATTTTCTGAGGGAGATCGAGCAGATCAAACGTGAGGAAAAGCGTACGCGTAGGCACCTCCAGTCCTTCACGTTTAGCTCGCACACGATACACAGAGGTGACACCCTGGTCCGAAAGATAACCCAGGATCTCTTCCTCCGGCATTCCATCCAACAAGTGGGTGGTAATAACACCCTTTGAGGAGTTCAGGGTGCGGTGCTTCTCCACTCGCACAGGATATCCGTGGAGGAGTTTGGCCTTCAACAACTTTTCAAACTGCGCGGATGTGTAAGTCTCAACAAGGAGAGAACCGGTTCTAAGGCGCGTACAGGACTTAACAGGACCGGCTATGTTGTCAAGACCAGACTGAATCACAAACGGGTTAACCTTCAGAAAGGACTGAGCCTCTTCCAACCGGGTAATTAATAGGTAACGCGCAGATGACACCGCAGTTACCTCTTTATCTTCTTGAACGTGTCGTCTTCGTTTCGGATTGAGATTTGCCATGAAAAGATAAGTTATGTTTCATCCCCCAGTGCTCCCCACCCACCACGGAGCCCAACAAGGGGTCATCCCACTGGGATGACAGGGCTACACAGGGGATATAGCGGGCGCGCCGTCCCACTCACCCTGGAGTTCGGTTAAATACCTAGTCCTGGCCGATTGGCTAGGGGTGGGTTAGTCCCTAGCCGCCCGTTTAAGTGAAGCAGAAACCGAAGCGGCGTATTGGAAATGCGTATCTTCCCCGAAAAATGTAAAAAGAACAAACCAGGCTCAGACACGCATCCCTCAACCAACCAGGATAATCCTTTCCACCGACACGAGTCTCCACGCACGGCCGACACGTGGGTGGGCGTTTTGGCTGACTCCCTCATCACTGGGAGGGGCCCACATCGAGGAAGTCAGGGTGGCTCGGGACCCCGGGTGCGCCAAAAACCCGTACCTGCAAAGCAGGCCCCTGGGGGACTGCTGGTAATCCAGTAGCTTCTACAAATTAACACATCATTAATACATACTACTAAAATCCTACACTACCTTTAACCATACATTTCTTAAATTCACAACAATTTCAAATATCAATCTAAATTACAAAACGAAAACATCTTTTAAATAAGAAAATTAATTAAAATTCAAGATGCATTAATTCTTCACTTTAACTTTTTTAAATACAAATTCAATAAAAAAAAGATTTGTGCATTAAAAGCTTTAAATATTCTTCATAACTCATACATTTCTATAACCTTAATTACTTAACATAATATACATAAACTTTCTTCAGATTCTATTTATGTCTATTAAAACCTACTCTTCAGAAGATTTAACCATTCATTTTAAGTATATTTTATACAATTTCCTCTTCAGTAGTTTACTTCTAAATAATAAAATACATTATAACACAAAACACAGTTTTATATACCATTTAACATTGTTCACTGCACAACATTTCGCTTATTTTCACTATCTTCGCTGCATCCTCCGGAATCCACGGACGTAGTCCTGGCGTCGGAGAACATGATGCCTTCAGATATTTACTCCTCCACGTTGCTTAAATCCTCCACTCCAACTTCCTCTTCCTCTCCTCCACTTTGAATTCGAATGGCTGCTATTCTCCTTCTCTCTGCCGCATCTCTCCTACCAATTGAAACTATATAATATCTTCTTCTATTGCCATATCTCCAATCATCTCCATCAATTTCTTCATCACCTTCACCTCTATTAACTTGGTCATCTTCCGCCCTCTCCTCTATTACCTCCCCTATTCCCAACTGTAATCTATTTCTTGATCTGGTTATTATACTTGAATCTTAACTTTCTATTTCCTCATTCCTTACTTCTTCTCTATTAACTCTATCACGAATCATATTAATATATGCAATTTTACAAATCTTCTTGTCTATATCATCCACAATTTCATAATCTTTTTGCTCTCTTATTATATCACATACTCTTTTACCTTCTAATTTTTCTCTTAATTCCCATAACTGCTCATTATATTTAGCACTTTACAAAAATACGTGCTCCGGTGTATCAATCTCATTACAAGTAGCACATATATCTGCTTGTTTCCTTTTAAATTTATATAGATATTTTTGAAATTGTGCATGCCCGGTTAGGTAATGAATCATTCCCTGAGTTGGTAATAAATGCTTAATTTTAAATCTTTCTCTAATTTGGGGAAAGATTTCATGAGTTCTTCTTCCTTCTTCGATATTATTCCACTCATATTGCCACTCATCCATTAACTTTGTTTTAATTTCCCTAATGTTGTGACAATATTCACCCAAAATTTTATTTACTTCTTTACCCGATGCACTGCTATCATCTTTTGATCTCCCCAAAGGGGCTCACCTTATGTGAGTACGGGTGTTGGCGTACCCGAGGGTTCCCGAGCCTTTCATCGCCATCTTCATCATTTCATCCCCGTACGGTCGAGGTGGGTTCGTTCTCGTGACCGTGGGACTCAAGGTACGCTCTCGTGCGTTCTGTGCATTTCATTCCGTGTCGCCCCTCGCCATCGTTTCTTTCTTCTCTTCTATTTATGCACATGTCGCCCCACGACCATTCATTTACACATCTCTTTTACTTCTTCGCCGGCCTACCTTGCGTGAGAAACGCCCACACACCTTTAGTTTCTTTTATCTATTTATTTCTATCCTCCGTGGACACAGCTTGACGGATACCCGCGCACTGGGTGCCCAGCTGGGTGAGTGGATAATGGCGTCATACCCAACACCCGGGGTCGTCATGTAGGGTATGTGTTCGTATCCGCTGTTCAACTGCAGTCCCGCGGGGGCCATTGCATGAGCTGCTGACTTCTGACGGCGATTGGGTCCCTCTGTCAATGTTGTGGGAGGTGTGACCCTGGGTTGAGGTAGGTATAGATAGCCCGCACACCCAAGTCGGGGTAACGCCCGGGAAGTCAGCGTCCGAGGTCGGAGACGGTTGCAATGGTGGAGGATTTATTTCGCTATGAAGCACCCTTTCTCCATTAATACTAACAAGCGTCGAAACGTTTATGTAACAGAAATGACACCACTGAGAACTGGTTGTTACTTGGTCATTTCACGAACCGAAGAAGGGCAAAGTTTTGAGAAGCTGAACCCTTTCATCATTCAAAAGGGCACTGATGCTATTGCTGGTGCTGTTCAGTCCTTCACTCGTCAACGGAATGGTTCCTTATTAGCACAAACGAAGTCCGATCCGGAAAGTAAGACTTTGTTGCGCGCTACGCTTCTGCACGTCTATCCCATCCGTGTGGATGATGATGATGATGAGATGCGGTTTAAGGGCGCTAAACTGCTAAGGCCATCAGCGCCCTTACAATGTATAAAATAGAAAGTCAAAAATATAAAAGAACCGCATAATTAAAAAACCGGGGACAAACCCGGGATGTCCAAAACTTTAAAGCAACAATAATACAACAATTCCAAAAACTAACACACTAAAAGCATAGGTAATAAAAGATTCAAACGTGTCAAGGACTGTAGAATGCGAGGGACATGAGCGCCTTTTGTCCTCTGGGGATTAGAGTCCCCATAAAAACAGACAGAGTAAACTTACTAAGCTAAAAGACGCTCAACGCATTAAATGCGCAGATTAAAATCATTGTCATGAATAAAACGTAAAACACATTCTACAGCACGCGTGTCGTCTGCCAAAACGTTGGCTAGGCCAACAGACAGACCCACACGAGCACGCAATGCAGCTAAAACCTGACACTCTGTTAAAATGTGACGTACCGTTAAGGGCGCATCACACTGCCCACAGAGTGGTGCGGGGTCACCACTGAGCAAATACCTATGACTAAAAACACAATGTCCAATCCGTAAACGAGCTAAAATTACCTCTTCCCGACGACACGAACGAGAAGAAGTACCCCAGATCAACGGGAAAGTCTTAACCTCCCGCAAGTTGTTCCCCCGGAGGGACGTCCACTCATCGCGCCAGCGCGAGAGGATGCGGCGACGTGAAAGAACACACGAATCTGACGAGGGAACAACAGAGGTAAAAAATCTGGGTAATAAAATCGCCGATTTCGCAGCGGCGTCGAAAGACTCATTACCTGAGATGCCCACATGACCTGGGATCCACATGAAGGAGATGCTGGTGCCAGAGACACCAAGCGAGTGGAGCAGGTCATGAATGCGCTGTACGAGTGGGTGGTAATGGTATAGCGCATTAATACTCTGAAGAGCACTCAGAGAGTCCGTACAAATAAAACAGTGCCGTAAGTCGTGCCGCTGAATGTATAAAACAGATTGATAAATGCTAAAAAGCTCGGCGGTAAAAATTGAACATTGTCCAGCTAAACGAAACGTAAAACTATTTCCACCACAAAAAAGGCACATTCTACTCCAGCATCAGTCTTAGATCAATCAGTAAAGATAAAATCAAAGTCCCCAAATTGCGGCTGAAGTTCTAAAAACGCTGATCTAAAGACTGAAGAAGGGATCTCACTCTTCGGCATCGACGATAAACCAAGGTGACAGAGGGCCTCAGCGCGCAACAATGGAGGAAAACGCGTTTCCCCCCTTGAAAGGGTCGGCGCTGGCGTAACGTCCAAATGCCGCAGAAGCTGACCAAATCTGGCGCCGGAAGGCTTTCTTTCCGTCCTCTCTCCATCTTGGGCCAGAGGTACTTCCGTTTGCAGACGAGGCGAAAATTTTGGGGTTGATTTTTGATAGGAAGTTGTGTTGGACCTCGCACATTTCCTTTTTAAAAGCAAAGTGTGACCGTTCTCTTAATCTTTTACGTGTTTTAAGTGGCACATCCTGGGGAGCTTATCGGACCGTCCTTCTTCGACTTTATCGCTCTTTGGTACGATCAAAGCTTGATTACGGGTGCATTGTCTATTCGTCGGCACGTCCAACTGTGTAACTTCGATTGAATGCCATTCACAATCGTGGCATAAGAGTCGCTACAGGGGGCCTTTCCAACCAGCCCTCTTCCCAGTCTGTATGCTGAAGCTGCAGAACCTCCGCTGTCCTTCCGGCGTGAGATGCTTTTATGCAGCTATGCCCGTCGACTCTCAAGCTTGCCCGACAACCCGTCCTTCACGATATTTTTTGAAGATTCACTTGATCGCCAATACGTAGTTAGCTCCTCTGTATTGCTCCCTCCATGGGTTCGATTTCGACTGCTACTACGGCATTTGGGCCCCCAGGGGCTCACGTTATGTGAGTACGGGTTAGGCGCACCCGGGGTACCCGAGCTTTTCATAGCCATTTTCACCCATTCATCCCCGTCCGGTCGAGGTGGGTTCGTTCTCGTAACCGGGGGACTCAAGGTAGGCTCTCGTACGTTCTGTGCATTTCATTCCTTGTCGCCCCTCGCCATCGTTTCTTTCTTTTCGTCTATTTATGCACATTTCGCCCCACGCCCATTCATTTACACATCTCCTTTACTTCTTCGCTGGCCTACCTTGACTGCGAAACATCCACACACTTTTAGTTTCTTTTAACCTTTTCTTTTAATCGTCCGTGGACACAGCCTGACGGATACCCGCGCACTGGGTGCGCAGCTGGGTGAGTGGGTAATGTCGTCATCCCCACCACCCAGGGTCGTCATGTAGGGTTTGTGTTCGTATCCGCTGTTCAACTGTAGTCCCCCAGGGGGGCCATTGCATGAGATGCTGACTTCTGACGGCATTGGGTCCCTCTGTCTATGTTCTGGGAGGTGTGACCCTGGGGTGAGATAGGTATAGATAGGCCACTCACCCAATCCGTGTTAACGCCCGGGAAGTCAGAGCCCGAGGTCGGAGACGGTTGCAATGGTGGAGGATTTATTTCGCTATAAGGCACCCTTTCTCCATTACTAACAACAAGCTCCGAAAAGTCTATGTAACGGAAGTAGCACCGCCGACATCTGGTTGTTACTTGGACATTTCAGAACAGAAGAAGGACAAAGTTTTGAGAAGGTGAACCCTTTCATTATTCAGAAGGGCATTGACGCTAATGCAGGTGCGGTTCAGTCCTGCACTCGTTTTCGAATTGGTTCCTTGTTTCTTCAAACCAAAACTGAACAGCAAAGTACGTCCTTGTTGCGCGCCACGCTTCTCCACGGTTATCCTATCCGTGTCGAGAAGCGCCGTACCTTGAATTCCTGTCGAAGGCGTCATTAACACCCATTGCCTCGATGGTATTTTGGACGAAGAACTAGTCAGCTATCTTTCTGATCAAAAGGTGACAGCTGTTCATCGAGTGCAGGCAAAACGCGACGGAATTTTGTACTAACTCGTACCCTGTTTATCACTTTCGACGGCATCGATCTGACCACGAGTCTTTCAGCAGGGTACGAGCGTATTGCTGTGAGGCCTTATATACCTAGACCTCTGCGTTGTTTTAAATGCCAACGTTTTGGGCATACGCTAGTCTCCTGTAAGAGTACAGTTACCATCTGTGCCTCATGTAGCCAGCCGTCACACGAAGGTACCTGTACCACAGCCCCCGTCTGCGTTTACTGCAAAGGGTCTTCTGCCTCATTAGCCGACTGTCCGCGGTACTTGGACGAGAAGGCGATCCAAGAGATCCGGGTAAAGGAAAAACTCTCCTTCGCTGAAGCCCGGAGGCGTTACCATGCGCGCCAACCTTCCCTCCTGCGATCTCACACATTTAGTTCTGTTGTTTCCTCGCCAGTACCACGAGTAGATGCTACGGGGGCTATCTTTCTGATCAAAAGGTGACAGCTGATGATCGAGCGCAGGCTAAACGCGACGGTATTTTGGTACCAACATGTACCCTGTTTATCACTTTCGACGGCGCCGATCTGCCCACGAGTCCTTCAGCAGGGTACGAGCGTATTGCTGTGAGGCTCTATATACCTATACCTCTGCATTGTTTCAAATGACAACGTTTTGGGCATACGCAAGTCTCCTGTAAGAGTGCCATTACCATCTAGGCCTCATGTAGTCAGCCGTCACACGAGGGTACCTGTTCCACAGCCCCCGTCTGCGTTAACTGCAAAGTGTCACATTCTGCGTCATTTGCCGACTGTCCGCGGTACTTGGACGAGAAGGCGATCCAGGAGATCCGGATAAAGGAGAAACTCTCCTTCGCTGCGGCCGGAGGCGCTACCATGCGCGGCAACCTTCCCTCCTGCGATCTGGTACATTTAGTTCTGTTGTTGCCTCGCCAGTACCACGAGTAGATGCCGAAACTCAGACCTGGACCATGACTGCATTAACCGCCACTACCATCCGGCCGTCCATTAAAGTTGCAGTTACCAAGCCGTATAAACCTGGTCCCAAGTCAATGAAGTCGCAAGCCGCTGAAAAGAAACCAAAGCAGAAACTTCGCAGGGAAGATTTTCTGAAGGACCCCCCGCATGCGCGCGGTAAGAAAAGTTCACCTTCTCCTCCTCGGAGGTCGCAGTCCCAGGAAGCCCCTGGGACAAGCCGCGCTCAGCGGATCCCCTCACCCATCGCCACCCAGAACAGATTCACGGTGCTTAAATCGGTTTCTGGCTCTGAGCGCGTGGGCCCTCCCTTCGAGGATGCTATGGAGTCTGACCAACTCCATACCAAAAGCCCGAGCCCAAAGGTTAAACAAAAGGTAATTTTAAGCCGCCCTTCTAAGTAGACAGTTTATCCCTTTTTCTTAATTGCTATCCGGTTCGCTACGACCTTGAACCGGAGGAGGGTACTCCTGCTCATGGAGGTGTCATGTTGTTAGTGCGTAACGACGTTCATTTTCAACGTCTCCCTCTTACGTCCGACTTGCAAGCTGTTGCCCTTAGACTGCAGTTACCCGGCTTTTTCTTTTCTGTTTGCTCTGTGTATTCACCTCTATCGTCTCCACTTGCACCCGCGGACATTCGAGCTCTCCTGTCCGCTCTTCCAACACAATTTCTTCTGTTGGGAGATTTTAATGCCCATCACCCCCTGTGGGGTTCGCCAAGGGCTTGTGCGAGGGGAACTCTTCTTTCCGACATTTTTTACCAGTTCAATCTCTCTATTCTGAATACAGGCGAGCCTACATTTCTTTCTGATTCTTCCGATACGTTTTCTCACTTGGACCTTGCCGTTTGCTCACTCCAACTTGCTAGTCGTCTGCAATGGAACGTCAACGCTGACACCTACTCCAGCGACCATTACCCCTGCATCGTTTCTCTTCTGTCACACCACGTACAGCATTCGAGGGTACCTACCTGGATATTCACATAAGCCGACTGGAGCTTGTATTCCAGCCTCGTGCATTTTGACGACGAGCCCTTCCCCCCTCCCCCCAGGGGCTCACCTTTTGTGAGTACGGGTTAGGCGCACACGGGGTACCCGAGCCATCCATAGCCATTTTCACCCTTTCATCCCCGTCCGGTCGAGGTGGTTTCGTTCTCGTGACCAGGGGACTCAAGGTAGGCTCTCGTTCGTTCTGTGCATATCATTAAATCTCGCCCCTCGACATCGGTTCTGTCTTCTCTTTTACTTATGCACATTTCGCCCCACGCCCATTCATTTACACGTCTCTTTTACTTCTTCGCCGGCCTACGTTGAGTGCGAAACGCCCACACACTTTTAGTTTCTTTTAACCTTTTCTGTTAATCCTCCGTGGACACAGCCTGACGGATACCCGCGCACCGCGTGCGCAGCTGGGTGAGTGGGTATGATGATGATGATGATATGCGGTTTAAGGGCGCTAAACTGCTATGGTCATCAGCGCCCTTACAGTGTATAAAAGAGAAGGTCAAAATATAAAACAGGTAAAAGAACCGCATAGTTAAAAACGGGACACAAACCCGCGATGTTCAAAAGGCTAAAACTAACAATATAACAATAACAAATATAACAATAACAACAATAATAACAATAACAACAATAACAACAATAATAACTATAATAACAATAACAACAATAAAAAGAACAAGACAAATATCAGAAAACCAACACACTAAAAGCATAGGCAGTAAAGGATTAAAACGTGTCAGGAACTGTAGAATGCGAGGGACATGAGCGCCATATGTCCACTGGGGATATGAGTTCCCATAAAAAACAGACAGAATAAAAGTACCAAGCTAACAGACGCCCAACGCATTAAATGCGCAGATTAAAAGCACTGTCGTGAATAAAACGTAAAACACATTCTACAGCACGCGTGTCGTCTGCCAAAACGTTGGCTAGGCCAACAGGCAGGCCCACTTGAGCACGCAATGCAGCTAAAACCTGACACTCTGTTAAAATGTGACGCACCGTTAAGGGCACGTCACACTGCCCACAGACGGGTGCGGGGTCACCACTGAGCAAATACCTATGACTAAAAACACAATGTCCAATCCGTAGACGAGCTAAAATTACCTCTTCCCGACGACAAGAACGAGAAGAGGTACCCCAGATCAACGGGAAAGGCTTAACCTCCCGCAACTTGTTCCCCCGGAGGGCCGTCCACTCATCGCGCCAGCGCGAGAGGATGCGGCGACGTAAAATAACATTCGAATCTGACGAGGGAACAACAGAAGTAAAAAATCTGGGTAATAAAATCGCCGATTTCGCAGCGGCGTCGGCAGACTCGTTACCTGAGATGCCCACATGACCTGGAATCCACATGAAGGAGACGCTGATGCCAGAGACACCGAGCGAGTGGAGCAGGTCATGTATGCGCTGTACGAGTGGGTGGTAATTGTACAGCGCATGAATAGCCTGAAGGGCACTCAGAGAGTCCGTACAAATAAAACAATGCCGTAAGTCGTGCCGCTGAATGAATAAAACAGATTGATAAATGCTAAAAAGTTCGGCGGTAAAAATTGAACATTGTCGAGGTAAACGAAAAGTAAAACTCTGTACACCAAAAACAAAGGCACATCCTACTCCAACATCAGTCTTAGACCCATCAGTATATATAAAATGACAGTCCCCGAACTGCGCCTGTAGTTCTAAAAAGGCGGATCTAAGAACAGAAGCAGGGGTCGCATTTTTCGGCATCGACGTCAGCCCAAGTTGGATGTGGGCCTCAGCGCGCGACCATGGAGGAAAACGCGTTTCCCCTCGGGTAAGGGCCGGCGCTGGCGGAACGTCCAAATGCCGAAGTAGCAATCGAAATCGAACCCCTGGAGGGAGCAAAGCAGAGGAGCTAACTAAATATTGCCGGTCAAGTGAATCCTCGTAAAATGCCGCGAAGGACGGGTGGTCAGGCAAGCTGGAGAGTCGACAGGCATAGCTACATAAGAGCATCTCACGCCTGAAAGACAGCGGAGGCTCTGCAGCCTCAGCGTAAAGACTGGGCACGGGGCTAGTTGTAAAGGCCCCTGTAGCGACTCTAATACCACGATGATGAATGGGATTCAAACGACGTAACACAGATGGACGTGCCGACGAATAAACAAAACACCCGTAATCAAGCTTGGATCGGACCAAAGAGCGATAAAGGCGAAGAAGCACGGTCCGATCAGCTCCCCAGGATGTGCCACTTAAAACACGTAAAAGATTAAGAGAACGGTCACACTTTGCTTTTAAAAAGGAAACGTGCGAGGTCCAACACAATTTCCTATCAAAAATCAACCCCAAAAATTTCGCCTCGTCTGCAAACGGAAGTATCCCTGGCCCAAGACGGAGAGAGGGGGGAGGGAAATACTTCCGGCGCCAGAAGTTGATGCAGACGGATTTCTCGGCGGAGAATTTAAAGCCGTTGGCGTTACTCCAGGCGTAGAGACGGTCGATACAGCTCTGGAGACGGCGTTCGAGTAGACAGGTCCGCCGTGAACTGCAATAAATAGCGAAATCGTCAACAAAAAGGGACGATGAAATGCCAGGTGGAATACAATCAACAATGGGGTTGATAGCAATCGCAAAAAGTGTGACACTGAGTACAGAGCCCTGCGGTACTCCGTTCTCTTGAATAAAACGACGAGATAAAACCGAGCCCACACGTACACGAAAGACGCGGTCCGTCATAAACTCCCGAAGAAATATGGGAAGACGACCGCGGATATTCCAATCGTGAAGTGTACGTAAAATGCCGCCCCTCCAACAAGTGTCATAAGCTTTCTCCAGGTCAAAAAATACAGCCACGGTTTGACACTTTCTCAGAAACCCATTCATAATATGCGTCGACAAGGACACCAGATGGTCGACGGTAGAGCGATAGCGACGAAACCCGCACTGAGCGTTCGCTAGAAGTTTCTGAGACTCAAGCCACCATGTCAACCGCCCGTTGATCATGCGCTCCATCACCTTGCAAATGCAACTGGTGAGGGAGATAGGGCGGTAGCTGGAAGGTAGTTGGCGATCCTTCCCAGGCTTAAGTATAGGGACAATGGTGGCTTCGCGCCAAACGGAAGGGAAAATGCCGTCTTGCCAAATACGGTTATAGACCTGTAAGAGAAATAGTTTACTGTCGGCTGAAAGGTTCTTTAACATCAGGACATGAATGCCGTCCGGCCCGGGAGCGGAGTGCCGAGAGCAATGAAGAGCGTGCTCCAGCTCCCTCATTGTGAATAGTTCGTTATAGCATTCAGCATTAGCAGACCGAAAAGTATATGATGCGGAATCCTGCCGGTCTTTAATAGAGCGAAAGCCGGCGGAATAATGGTCTGAACTGGAAACCGCCTCAAAGGCAGAACCCAGAGTGTTAGCGATGGCAGCCGGATCCACTATGGTGGCATTAGAAACCTGAAGGCCAGAAACAGTACAATGTGACACTTTACCTGAGAAGCGACGAAGTTTATCCCAAACAACGGATGAAGGCGTAAAACGATTAAAAGACTCGACAAAACGAGCCCAAGATGCCTTCTTGCTATCCTGAATAATGCGACGAGCCCTGGCGCGCGATTGTTTAAAAGTCACCAAATTATCAAGTGTAGGGTGGCGCCGAAACACCCTAAGTGCAGTCCTACGGGCACGAACGGCGTCCCGACAATCCTCGTTCCACCACGGAACAGGTGGCCGCCGAGGTTGGGAGGATGAACGGGGTATTGCACGTTCGGCGGCTGAGAAAATAATAGACGTAAGGTGCTGCACTAGTTGATTAATGTCGGAGAAGGGCTGGTCGTCAAAATGCACGAGGCTGGAATACAAGCTCCAGTCGGCTTTTGCGAATATCCAGGTAGGTACTCTGGAATGCTGTACGTGGTGCGACAGAAGAGAAACGATGCAGGGGAAATGGTCGCTGGAGTAGGTATCAGCGACGACGTTCCACTGAAGACGACGTGCAAGCTGGATTGAGCATAGGGCAAGGTCCAGGTGAGAGAATGTACCGGAAGAATCAGAAATAAAAGTAGGTGCACCTGTATTGAGGATGGAAAGATTGAACTGATACAAAATGTCGGAAAGAAGAGTTCCCCTTGCACAAGCCCTTGGCGAACCCCATAGTGGGTGATGGGCATTAAAATCTCCCAACAGAAGAAATGGTGTTGGGAGAGCGGACAGGAGAGATCGAATGTCCGCGGGAGCGAGGGGAGACGATGGAGGTGTATACACAGAGCAAACAGAAAACAAAAAGCCGGGTAAGTGAAGGCGAACGGCAACAGCTTGCAAGTCAGATGTAAGTGTGACAGGTGTAAAATGAACGTCATTACGCACCAAAATCATGACACCACCATGAGCAGGAGTACCCTCCTCCGGTTCAAGGTCGTAGCGAACCGGAGTATATCCTCGGAGATCAAAAGGATCGTGAGGGCGAAGCTTAGTCTCCTGCAAACATACGACCATAGGCGAATGGGAACGCAATAAAAGTTGCAGTTCCGCCCTATGCGATCGTACACCACGTACATTCCAGGTCAGGATAGCCATTAAGAATAAGGGGATAAACTGTCTATTTAGAAGGGCGGCTTAAAATTACCTATTGTTTAACCTTTGGGCTCGGGCTTTTTGTATGGAGTTGGTCAGACTCCATAGCTTCCTCGGAGGGAGGGCCCACGCGCTCAGTGCCAGAAACCGATTCAAGCGCCGTGAATCGGTTCTGGGTGGCGATGGGTGAAGGGTGCCGCTGAGCGCGGCTTGTCCCAGGACCATCCTGGGACAGCGACCTCCGAGGAGGAGAAGGTGAACCTTTGTTACCGCGCGCACGCGGAGGGTCTTTTAAAAAATCTTCCCTACGAAGTTTCTGCTTGGGCTTCTCTTCAACGGCTTGCGACTTCATTGACTTGGGACCAGGTTTATACGGCTTGGTAACTGTAGCCTTAATGGACGGCCGGATGGTAGTGGCGGTTAATCCAGTCAAGGTCCAGGTCTGAGTTTCGGCATCTACTCGTGGTACTGGCGAGGCAACAACAGAACTAAATGTGCCAGATCGCAGGAGTGAAGGTTGGCGCGCATGGTAACGCCTCCGGGCTTCAGCGAAGGAGAGTTTTTCCTTTACCCGGATCTCCTGGATCGCCTTCTCGTCCAAGTACCGCGGACAGTCGGCAAACGAAGCAGAATGAGACCCTTTACAATTAACGCAGACGGGGGCTGTTGAACAGGTACCTTCGTGTGAGGGCTGGCTACATGTTGCACAGATGTTAACGGCACTCTTACATGAGACTTACGTATGCCCAAAACGTTGGCATTTAAAACAACGCAGAGGTCTAGGAATATAAGGCCTCACAGAAATCCGTTCGTACCCTGCGGAAATGCTCGTGGGCAGATCGACGCCATCAAATGTAATAAACAGGGTACGAGTGGGTACCAATACGCCGTCGCGTTTGGCCTGCACTCGATGCACTGCAGTCACCTTTTGATCGGATAGATATTCTACGAGATCCTCGTCCGATATACCATCGAGGCTATGGGTGGTAACGACGCCCCGACAGGAGTTCAATGTGCGGTGCTTCTCAACACGGATGGGGTAACCGTGGAGAAGCGTAGCGCGCAACAAGGTCGTACTTTGCTGATCGGACTTAGTTTGTGCCAATAAGGAACCATTCCGTAGACGAGTGCATGATTGAACCGCACCAGCAATAGCATCTATGCCCTTCTGAATTATAAAGGATTCACCTTCTCAAAGTTTTGTCCTTCTTCTGTTCTCGAAATGACCAAGTAACAACCAGATGACGGCGGTGCTACTTCTGTTACAATGAATTTTCGGCGCTTGTTGTTAATAATGGAGAAAGGGTGCTCCATAGCGAAAAAAATCCTCCACCATTGCAACCGTCTCCGACCTCGGGCTCTGACTTCTCGGGCGTTACCCCGGCTTGGGTGAGTGGCCTATCTATACCAGACTCACCCCAGGGTCACACCTCCCAGAACATAGACAGAGGGACCCAATCGCCGTCAGAAGTCAGCAGCTCATGCAATGGCCCCCCCGCGGGACTGCAGTTGAACAGCGGATACGAACACAAACCCTACATGACGACCCCGGGTGGTGGGGATGACGCCATTACCCACTCACCCAGCTGCGCACGCGGTGCGCGGGTATCCGTCAGGCTGTGTCCACGGAGGATTTAAATAAAAAGATAAAAGAAACTATAACTGTGTGGGCGTTTCGCACGCAAGGTAGGCCGGCGGGGAAGAAAAAGGGATATGCGAATGGCGTGGTGCGAAATGGCCGGAAAGTGATAAGGGAAGAAAGAAACGATGGTGAGGTGCGGTATGAATGGAATGCAAAGAACGCACGAGAGCCTACCTTGGGTCCACCGGTCACTTGAAGAACCCACCTCGACCGGATGGGGGTGAGGGGATGAATATGGCGATGATTGGCTCGGGAACCCCCGGGTGCGCCAAAAACCCGTACTCACAGAAGGTGAGCCCCTGATGATGATGATGATGATATGCGGTTTAAGGGCGCTAAACTGCTATGGTCATCAGCGCCCTTACAGTGTATAAAAGATTAGGTCAAAATATAAAACAGATAAAAGAACCGCATAGTTAAAAACGGGACACAAACCCGCGATGTTCAAAAAGCTAAAACTAACAATATAACAATAACAAATATAACAATAACAACAATAATAACAATAACAATAACAACAATAATAACAATAACAAAAATAACAATAATAACAATAACAACAATTATAACAGTACAAATATCTGATAAAGCCAACACACTAAAAACATAGCCAATAAAAGATTAAAACGTGTCAAGAACTGTAGAATGTCAGGGACACGAGCGCCAGTGTCCATTGGGGAGGAGATGCCCCATTAAAAAACAAGAATAAAGTACATAGTCAAAAGACGCTCAGCGCATCAAATGCGTCTGGTAAATCCAATGTCATTGATAAAACGTAAAACACACTCTACAGCACGCGCGTCGTCTGCCAGAACGTTGGCTAGGCCAACAGGCAGACCAACACGGACGCGCAAAGGAGTTAAAACTTGACACTCTGCTAAAATGTGACGCACCGTTAAGGGCGCACCACACTGCCCACAGAGTGGTGCGGGGTCACCACTTAGCAAATACTTATGACTAAAAATGCAATGTCCGATACGAAGGCGTGTTAAAATTACCTCTTCCCGACGAGAGGCACGGGAAGAGGTAGCCCAGACCAACGGGAGAGGCTTAACCTCCCGCAACTTGTTCCCCCGGAGGGCCGTCCACTCATCGCTCCAAAGCGAGAGGATGCGGCGACGTAAAACAATAAACAAATCTGACGAGGGAACAACAGAGGTAAAACGTCTGGGTGATAAAATCGCCGACTTGGCAGCGACATCGGCAGACTCATTACCTGAGATGCCCACATGACCTGGAATCCACAAGAAGGAGACGCTGATGCCAGTGACATCAAGCGAGTGGAGCAGGTCATGAATGCGCTGTACGAGCGGGTGGTAACTGTACAGCGAGCGAATACTTTGAAGAGCACTCAGGGAGTCGGAACAAATAAAACAGTGCCGTAAGTCGTGCCGCTGAATATATAAAAGAGACTGATAAATGCTAAAAAGTTCGGCGGTAAAAATCGAACATTGCTCTGGTAAACGAAAGGTAAAACTATTTCCACCACAAAAAAAGGCACATCCTACTCCAGCATCAGTCTTAGATCCATCAGTAAAGATAAAAGGCAAGTCCCCGAATTGCGACTGAAGTTCTAAAAACGCTGATCTAAAGACTGAAGAAGGGGTCTCATTCTTCGGCATTGACGATAACCCAAGGTGACAGAGGGCCTCAGCGCGCGACCATGGAGGAAAACGCGTTTCCCCCCTTGGAAGGGCCGGCGCTGGCGTAACGTCCAAATGCCGAAGGAGCAGTCGAAATCGAACCCCTGGAGGGAGCAATGCAGAGGAGCTAACTAAATATTGCCGGTCAAGTGAATCCTCGAAAAATGCCGCGAAAGACGGGTGGTCAGGTAAGCTTGAGAGTCGACAGGCATAGCTGCACAAGAGCATCTCACGCCTGGAGGACAGCGGAGGCTCTGCAGCTTCAGCATAAAGACTGGGCACGGGGCTAGTTGGAAAGGCCCCTGTAGCGACTCTAAGACCACGATGATGAATGGGATTCAAACGACGTAACACAGATGGACGTGCCGACGAATAAACAAAACACCCGTAATCAAGTTTGGATCGGACCAAAGAGCGATAAAGGCGAAGAAGGACGGTCCGATCAGCTCCCCAGGGTGTGCCACTTAAAACACGTAAAAGATTAAGAGAACGGTCACACTTTGCTTTTAAAAAGGAAACGTGCGAGGTCCAACACAACTTCCTATCAAAAATCAACCCCAAAAATTTCGCCTCGTCTGCAAACGGAAGTATCCCTGGCCCAAGACGGAGAGAGGGGGGAGGGAAATACTTCCGGCGCCAAAAGTTGATGCAGACGGATTTCTCGGCGGAGAATTTAAAGCCGTAGGCGTTACTCCAGGCGTAGAGACGGTCGATACAGCTCTGGAGACGGCGTTCGAGTTGACAGGTCCGCCGTGAACTGCAATAAATAGCGAAATCGTCAACAAAAAGGGACGATGAAATGCCAGGTGGAATACAATCAACAATGGGGTTGATAGCAATCGCAAAAAGTGTGACACTGAGTACAGAGCCCTGCGGTACTCCGTTCTCTTGAATAAAACGACGAGATAAAACCGAGCCCACACGTACACGAAAGACGCGGTCCGTCATAAACTCCCGAAGAAATATGGGAAGACGACCGCGGATATTCCAATCGTGAAGTGTACGTAAAATGCCGCCCCTCCAACAAGTGTCATAAGCTTTCTCCAGGTCAAAAAATACAGCCACGGTTTGACACTTTCTCAGAAACCCATTCATAATATGCGTCGACAAGGACACCAGATGGTCGACGGTAGAGCGATAGCGACGAAACCCGCACTGAGCTTTCGCTAGAAGTTTCTGAGACTCAAGCCACCATGTCAACCGCCCGTTGATCATGCGCTCCATCACCTTGCAAATGCAACTGGTGAGGGAGATAGGGCGGTAGCTGGAAGGTAGTTGGCGATCCTTCCCAGGCTTAAGTATAGGGACAATGGTGGCTTCGCGCCAAACGGAAGGGAAAATGCCGTCTTGCCAAATACGGTTATAGACCTGTAAGAGAAAGAGTTTACTGTCGGCTGAAAGGTTCTTTAACATCAGGACATGAATGCCGTCCGGCCCGGGAGCGGAGTGCCGAGAGCAATGAAGAGCGTGCTCCAGCTCCCTCATTGTGAATAGTTCGTTATAGCATTCAGCATTAGCAGACCGAAAAGAATATGATGCGGAATCCTGCCGGTCTTTAATAGAGCGAAAGCCGGCGGAATAATGGTCTGAACTGGAAACCGCCTCAAAGGCAGAACCCAGAGTGTTAGCGATGGCAGCCGGATCCACTATGGTGGCATTAGAAACCTGAAGGCCAGAAACAGTACAATGTGACACTTTACCTGAGAAGCGACGAAGTTTATCCCAAACAACGGATGAAGGCGTAAAACGATTAAAAGACTCGACAAAACGAGCCCAAGATGCCTTCTTGCTATCCTGAATAATGCGACGAGCCCTGGCGCGCGATTGTTTAAAAGTCACCAAATTATCAAGTGTAGGGTGGCGCCGAAACACACTAAGTGCAGTCCTACGGGCACGAACGGCGTCCCGACAATCCTCGTTCCACCACGGAACAGGTGGCCGCCGAGGTTGGGAGGATGAACGGGGTATTGCACGTTCGGCGGCTGAGAAAATAATAGACGTAAGGTGCTGCACTAGTTGATTAATGTCGGAGAAGGGCTGGCCGTCAAAATGCACGAGGCTGGAATACAAGCTCCAGTCGGCTTTTGCGAATATCCAGGTAGGTACTCTGGAATGCTGTACGTGGTGCGACAGAAGAGAAACGATGCAGGGGAAATGGTCGCTGGAGTAGGTATCAGCGACGACGTTCCACTGAAGACGACGTGCAAGCTGGATTGAGCATATGGCAAGGTCCAGGTGAGAAAATGTACCAGAAGAATCAGAAATAAAAGTAGGTGCACCGGTATTGAGGATGGAAAGATTGAACTGATACAAAATGTCGGAAAGAAGAGTTCCCCTCGCACAAGCCCTTGGCGAACCCCATAGTGGGTGATGGGCATTAAAATCTCCCAACAGAAGAAATGGTGTTGGGAGAGCGGACAGGAGAGATCGAATGTCCGCGGGAGCGAGGGGAGACGATGGAGGTGTATACACAGAACAAACAGAAAAGAAAAAACCGGGTAACTGCAGTCTAATGGCAACAGCTTGCAAGTCGGACGTAAGTGTGATAGTTTGAAAATGAACGTCAGTACGCACCAAAATCATGACACCACCATGAGCAGGAGTACCCTCCTCCGGTTCAAGGTCGTAGCGAACCGGAGTATATCCTCGGAGATCAAAAGGATCGTGAGGGCGAAGCTTAGTCTCCTGCAAACATACGACCATAGGCGAATGGGAACGCAATAAAAGTTGCAGTTCCGCCCTATGCGATCGTACACCACGTACATTCCAGGTCAGGATAGCCATTAAGAATAAGGGGATAAACTTTCTATTTAGAAGGGCGGCTTAAAATTACCTTTTGTTTAACCTTTGGGCTCGGGCTTTTGGTATGGAGTTGGTCAGACTCCATAGCTTCCTCGGAGGGAGGGCCCACGCGCTCAGTGCCAGAAACCGATTCAAGCGCCGTGAATCGGTTCTGGGTGGCGATGGGTGAAGGGTGCCGCTGAGCGCGGCTTGTCCCAGGACCATCCTGGGACAGCGACCTCCGAGGAGGAGAAGGTGAACTTTTGTTACCGCGCGCACGCGGAGGGTCTTTCAAAAAATCTTCCCTACGAAGTTTCTGCTTGGGCTTCTTTTCAACGGCTTGCGACTTCATTGACTTGGGACCAGGTTTATACGGCTTGGTAACTGTAGCCTTAATAGACGGCCGGATGGTAGTGGCGGTTAATCCAGTCAAGGTCCAGGTCTGAGTTTCGGCATCTACTCGTGGTACTGGCGAGGCAACAACAGAACTAAATGTGCCAGATCGCAGGAGTGAAGGTTGGCGCGCATGGTAACGCCTCCGGGCTTCAGCGAAGGAGAGTTTTTCCTTTACCCGGATCTCCTGGATCGCCTTCTCGTCCAAGTACCGCGGACAGTCGGCAAACGAAGCAGAATGAGACCCTTTACAATTAACGCAGACGGGGGCTGTTGAACAGGTACCTTCGTGTGAGGGCTGGCTACAGGTTGCACAGATGTTAACGGCACTCTTACATGAGACTTGCGTATGCCCAAAACGTTGGCATTTAAAACAACGCAGAGGTCTAGGAATATAAGGCCTCACAGAAATCCGTTCGTACCCTGCGGAAATGCTCGTGGGCAGATCGACGCCATCAAATGTAATAAACAGGGTACGAGTGGGTACCAATACGCCGTCGCGTTTGGCCTGCACTCGATGCACTGCAGTCACCTTTTGATCGGATAGATATTCTACGAGATCCTCGTCCGATATACCATCGAGGCTATGGGTGGTAACGACGCCCCGACAGGAGTTCAATGTGCGGTGCTTCTCAACACGGATGGGGTAACCGTGGAGAAGCGTAGCGCGCAACAAGGTCTTACTTTGCTGATCGGACTTAGTTTGTGCCAATAAGGAACCATTCCGTAGACGAGTGCATGATTGAACCGCACCAGCAATAGCATCTATGCCTTTCTGAATAATAAAAGGGTTCACCTTCTCAAAGTTTTGTCCTTCTTCTGTTCTCGAAATGACCAAGTAACAACCAGATGACGGCGGTGCTACTTCTGTTACAATGACTTTTCGGCGCTTGTTGTTAATAATGGAGAAAGGGTGCTCCATAGCGAAAAATATCCTCCACCATTGCAACCGTCTCCGACCTCGGGCTCTGACTTCTCGGGCGTTACCCCGGCTTGGGTGAGTGGCCTATCTATACCAGACTCACCCCAGGGTCACACCTCCCAGAACATAGACAGAGGGACCCAATCGCCGTCAGAAGTCAGCAGCTCATGCAATGGCCCCCCCGCGGGACTGCAGTTGAACAGCGGATACGAACACATACCCTACATGACGACCCCGGGTGGTGGGGATGACGCCATTACCCACTCACCCAGCTGCGCACGCGGTGCGCGGGTATCCGTCAGGCTGTGTCCACGGAGGATTGAAATAAAAAGATAAAAGAAACTAAAACAGTGTGGGCGTTTCGCACGCAAGGTAGGCCGGCGGGGAAGAAAAAGAGATATGCGAATGTCATGGTGCGAAATGACCGGAAAGTGATAAGGGAAGAGAGAAACGATGGTGAGGTGCGGTATGAATGGAATGTAAAGAACGCACGAGAGCCTACCTTGTGTCCACCGGTCACTTGAAGAACCCACCTCGACCGGATGGGGGTGAGGGGATGAATGTGGCGATGAATGGCTCGGGAACCCCCGGGTGCGCCAAAAACCCGTACTCACAGAAGGTGAGCCCCTGAGGGGATGAGCCCCTGAGGGGCTGGTGAGTGGGTAATGGCGTCATCCCCACAACCCGGGGTCGTCATGTAGGGTATGTGTTCGTATCCGCTGTTCAACTGCAGTCCCGGGGGGGGGCCATTGCATGAGCTACTGGCTTCCGACGGCGATTGGGTCCCTCTGTCTATGTTCTGGGAGATGTGACCCTGGGGTGAGTCTGGTATAGATAGGCCACTCACCCAAGCCGGGGTAACGCCCGGGAAGTCAGAGCCCGAGGTCGGAGGCGGTTGCAATGGTGGAGGATTTTTTTCGCTATGGAGCACCCTATCTCCATTATAAACAACAAGCGCCGAAAAACTTTAGTAACAGAAGTAGCACCGCCAACAGCTGGTTGTTACTTAGTGATTACCCGTACAGAGGAGGGACAATCATTCGAGAAGATAAACCCTTTTATCATCCAGAAGGGCATTGACTCAATTGCTGGTCCGGTTCTTTCCTGCACTCGGCTTCGTAATGGTTCGTTGCTAGTTCAAAGCAAATCCGAGGCACAAAGTAAGTCCTTGTTGAGCGCCACGCTTCTCCACGGTTATCCTATCCGGGTTGAGAAGCACCGCACCTTGAATTCTTGTAGAGGCGTTGTCACCACGCATAGCCTCGATGGCATATCGGACGAAGACGTGGTCGAATATCTTTCAGACCAGAGGGTGACAGCGGTTCATCGAGTGCAGGCCAAACGCGACGGCGTATTGGTACCCACTCGTACCCAGTTTATTACATTTGATGGCGTCGATCTGCCCACGAGCATTTCCGCAGGGTACGAACGGATTTCTGTGAGGCATTATATTCCTAGACCTCTGCGTTGTTTTAAATGCCAACGTTTTGGACATACGCAAGTCTCATGTAAGAGTGTCGTTAGCATCTGTGCAACATGTAGCCAGCCCTCACACGAAGGTACCTGTTCAACAGCCCCCGTCTGCGTTAATTGTAAAGGGTCTCATTCTGCTTCGTTTGCCGACTGTCCGCGGTACTTGGACGAGAAGGCGATCCAGGAGATCCGGGTAAAGGAAAAACTCTCCTTCGCTGAAGCCCGGAGGCGTTACCATGAGCGCCAACCTTCACTCCTGCGATCTGGCACATTTAGTTCTGTTGTTGCCTCGCCAGTACCACGAGTAGATGCCGAAACTCAGACCTGGACCATGACTGGATTAACCGCCACTACCATCCGGCCGTCCATTAAGGCTACAGTTACCAAGCCGTATAAACGTGGTTCCAAGTCAATGAAGTCGCAAGCCGTTGAAAAGAAACCCAAGCAGCAACTTCGTAGGGAAGATTTTTTGAAAGACCCTCCGCGTGCGCGCGGTAACAAAAGTTCACCTTCTCCTCCTCGGAGGTCGCTGTCCCAGGAAGGTCCTGGGACAAGCCATGCTCAGCGGCACCCTTCACCCATCGCCACCCAGAACCGATTCACGGTGCTTGAATCGGTTTCTGGCACTGAGCGCGTGGGCCCTCCCTCCGAGGAAGCTATGGAGTCTGACCAACTCCATACAAAAAGGCCGAGCCCAAAGGTTAAGCAAAAGATTCTTTTAAGCCGCCCTTCTAAGTAGACCGTTTATCCCTTTTATTCATGGCTATCCTGACCTGGAATGTACGTGGTGTACGATCGCATAGGGCGGAACTGCAACTTTTATTGCGTTCCCATTCGCCTATGGTCGTATGTTTGCAGGAGATTAAGCTTCGCCCTCACGATCCTTTTGATCTTCGAGGATATACTCCGGTTCGCTACGACCTTGAACCGGAGGAGGGTACTCCTGCTCATGGAGGTGTCATGTTCTTAGTGCGTAATGACGTTCATTTTAAACCTGTCACACTTACATCCGACTTGCAAGCTGTTGCCGTTCGCCTTCACTTACGGCTTTTTGTTTTCTGTTTGCTCTGTATATTCAACTCCATCGTCTCCCCTCGCTCCCGCGGACATTCGAGCTCTCCTGTCCGCTCTCCCAACACCATTTCTTCTGTTGGGAGATTTTAATGCCCATCACCCACTATGGGGTTCGACAAGGGCTTGTGCGAGGGGAACTCTTCTTTCCGACATTTTTTATCAGTTCAATCTTTCCATCCTCAATACAGGTGCACCTACTTTTATTTCTGATTCTTCTGGTACATTCTCTCACCTGGACCTTGCCATTTGCTCACTCCAGCTTGCTCATCGTCTTCAGTGGAACGTCGTCGCTGACACCTACTCCAGGGACCATTACCCCTGCATCGTTTCTCTTTTGTCGCACCACGTACATCATTCCAGAATACCTACCTGGATATTCGCAAAAGCCGACTGGAGCTTGTATTCCAGCCTCGTGCATTTTGACGACCAGCCCTTCTCCGAAATTAACCAACTAGTGCAGCACCTTACGTCTATTATTTTCGCTGCCGCCGAACGCGCAATACCCCGTTCATCCTCTCAACCTCGGCGGCCACCTGTTCCGTGGTGGAACGAGGAATGTCGGGACGCCGTTCGTGCCCGTAGAACTGCGCTTTGGGTGTTTCGGCGACACCCTACAATTGATAATTTGGTGACTTTTAAACAATCGCGAGCCAGGGCTCGTCGCATTATTCAGGATAGCAAGAAGGCGCCGTGGGCTCGTTTTGTCGAGTCTTTTAATCGCTTTACGCCTTCATCTGTTGTTTGGGATAAACTTCGTCGCTTCTCAGGTAAAGTGTCGCATTGTACTATTTCTGTCCTTCAGGTTTCCAATGCCACTATAGTGGAACCGGCTGCCATCGCTAACACTCTGGGTGCTGCCTTTGAGGCGGAATCCAGTTCAGACCATTATTCCGCCGGCTTTCGCTCTATCAAAGACCGGCTGGATTCCGACACCTTTAATTTTCGGTCTGCTAATAATGAGTGTTATAATGAACTTTTCACAATGAGGGAGCTGGAGCACGCTCTTCATTGCTCTAGGTACTCCGCTCCTGGGCCGGACGGCATTCATGTGCTGATGTTAAAGCACCTTTCAGCCGACAGTAGACTCTTTCTCTTACAGGTCTATAACCGTATTTGGCAGGACGGCATTTTTCCTTCCGTTTTGCGCGAAGCCACCATTCTCCCCATTCTTAAGCCTGGGAAGGATCGCCAACTACCTTCCAGCTACCGCCCTATCTCCCTCACCAGTTGCCTTTGCAAGGTGATGGAGCGCATGATCAACGGGCGGTTGACATGGTGGCTTGAGTCTCAGAAACTTCTGGCGGAAGCTCAGTGCGGATTTCGTCGCTATCTTTCTACCGTCAACCATCTGGTGTCCCTGTCGGCGCATATTATGAATGGATTTCTGAGAACGTGTCAGGCCATGGCTGTGTTTTTGACCTGGAGAAAGGTTATGGCACTTGTTGGAGGGGCGGCATTTTACGTACACTTCACGCATGGAATATGCGCGGTCGTCTTCCCATATTTCTTCGGGAGTTTATGACGGACCGCGTCTTTCGTGTACGTGTGGGCTTGGTTTTATCTAGTCGCTTTATTCAAGAGAACGGAGCACCGCAGGACTCTGTACTTATTGTCACAATGTTTGTGATTGCTATCAACCCCATTGTTGATTGTATTCCACCTGGCATTTCATCGTCCCTTTTTGTTGACGATTTTGCAATTTATTGCAGTGCACGGCGGAACTGTCTACTCAAACGCCGTCTCCAGAGCTGTATCGACCGTCTATACGCCCGGAGTAACGCCAACGGCTTCTATTTCTCCGCCGAGAAATCCGTCTGCATCAACTTCTGGCGCCGGAAATATTTCCCTCCGCTCTCTATCCATCTTGGGCCAGAGATGCCTCCGTTTGCAGACGAGGCAAAAAATTTGTGGTTGATTTTTGATAGGAAGTTGTGTTGGACTACGCACATCCTGGGGAGCTGATCGGACCGTACTCCTACATCTTTATCGCTCTTTGGTCCGATCCAAGCTTGATTACGTGTGCATTGTCTATTCGTCGGCGCGTCCAACTGTATTACGTCGATTGAATGCCATTCACCATCGTGGCATAAGAGTCGCTACAGGGGCCTTTCCAACCAGCCCTGTACCTAGCCTATATGCCGAAGCTGCAGAGCCTCCGCTGTCCTTAAGGCGTGATGATGATGATGATGATGATATGCGGTTTAAGGGCGCTAAACTGCTGCGGTCATCAGCGCCCTTACAATGTGTAAAATATAAGGTCAAAATATAAAAGACAGGTAAAAAACCGCATAATTAAAAAACGGGACACAAACCCGCGATGTCAAAAAAGTTAAAAATAACAATAGAATAACAATAACAATAAAAACAATAACAATAATAAAATAACAAGAATAACAATAAATATATCTGAAAAACCAACACACTAAAATCATGGTCACTAAAGGAATAAAACGTGTCAAGAACTGTAGAATGCAAGGAACATGAGCGCCTTATGTCAGGGGAGAAGGGCCCCATTAAAACTAACAAAATAAAATCAAACAGCTAAAAGGCGCTCAGCGCATCAAATGCGACGGCTAAAACCAATGTCAGTGATAAAACGTAAAAGACATTCTACAGCAGGCGCGTCGTCTGCCAACACGTTGGCTAGGCCAACAGGCAGACCCTGAAGTTGCCTGAAGTTCTAAAAATGCGGATCTAAGGACTGAAGCAGGGGTCTCATTCTTCGGCATCGACGTTAGCCCAAGGTGGATGTGGGCCGCAGCGCGCGACCATGGAGGAAAGCGCGTTTCCCCTCGGGTAAGGGCCGGCGCTGGCGTAACGTCCAAATGCCGAAGTAGCAGTCGAAATCGAACCCCTGGAGGAAGGAAGGAATGTTGATTTACGGCGCTCAACTACCAGGGTTATAAGCGCCGTTCTAAAACAGGAAGGTAAAAGCCAAAGGTATACACAAAAGTTAAAAATCAGAGCAAAAGCTGATAATAGGAATCAGAACAGAAGCAAAGGAAAAGTCAAAGGTAAATAGACATAAAGAGGAGAATAAAAATTAAACATGAAAAACCGAGCGGTGAAGCTTCTCAGGTAGAAACATTAAAAACGCAAGGGTAAGGCAGCCTCGGATAAAAACTTAAAAAGCCTATCAACCGCGTGAGGAGTGTCCGCCAAGACCTCCGCAAGACTTGCCGGCAGCAGCAGAGCATTCCGAAGACGCGCCAGGGAGGCGCACTCCGACAACAGGTGGCGGACCGATAGACATCCGCCGCACGCGGAACAAAGCGGAGCAGAGTCACCGCTAAAAAGATAGGCGTGGTTAAAATTGCAGTGGCCAATGCGTAAACGGGCTAATATAACTTCCTCACGGCGAGAAAAACGACTAGAGGTAGTCCAGGGAACACGAAGGTCCTTCACTACCCTAAGCTTGTTGCCACGGAGAGCCACCCACTCCTCGCGCCAGCACGAGAGGACCGCTCTTCGCAAAACAAGCCGAAGGTCCTCCGACGTTACCCGAGGGATGACAACATCGGGTTGGACTGTCGCCGCCTTAGCCGCCAAATCCGCTAGTTCATTTCCAGCCAAGCCGACGTGACCAGGTAGCCAAGCACACTTCACGAAAACACCAGAAGCGTATAAAACATGAAGGGCATCCTGGATTTTCTGTACAAGAGAATGGTAATTGTACAGCTCACGTATACTCTGGAGTGCGCTAAGGGAATCACTTAAAATAAGGCTGTTTCCCAATTGGTGGCGGCGCACGTATAAAACGGCACGATATATGGCATACAGTTCAGCACAATAAACGGAAGTGCCACCAGGAAGACCGAAGATATGAGTTCCGGGCCCATGAACGTAAGCGCAACCAACACCGTTGGAGCACTTAGATCCGTCGGTGTAAATAAAAATCCAGCCATGGTAGCCGGACAGAAATTCTAAAAAACAAGCCCGTATACTAGACGGAGGGAGGCTAGACTTCCGGTAAGCCGCCATCCCAAGATCAATGTGAGATGTCGCACGAAGCCAAGGAGGAAACACCCTCTCCCCGGTAGGGATCATGCTGGGCAGTTCAATACCGTGATGTCGAAGAAGCTCCCGGAAGCGAACACCTGAGGGCCTGGGAGAAACGGAGCGGCCCCATTAACGTTCGTCCAGCGCGGCGTGGAAAAAGGAAGCGAACGTTGGATGGGTTGGCATACAGCGAAGCGCACAGCCATAATTGCCGAGGAGAAAAGCACGCCGATAACGCAAAGGAGGTTCTGCCGACTCGGCGTAAAGGCTGAGAACTGGGCTAGTTGGAAACGCACCAATAGCTAAGCGGATGCCACGATTGTGGACGGCGTCTAATGTCCTCAGCACAGATGGAGGGGCGGAGGAATAAACGACGCACCCATAATCTAACTTGGATCAGACTAGCGCGCGATACAGACGCAGCAAAACCGCCCGATCCGCTCCCCAAGACGTACCATTTAACACCCGCAAGAGACTGAGAGAACGATCACATCGAGCTTTCAATTGTGCAACATGCGATGACCAGCTAAGCTTCCTGTCAAACGTCAACCCCAAGAAACGCGCCTCGCCGGCGAAGGGCAGGAAATCTGGACCGAAACGGAGAGAACGTGGAAATCGTCCCCTACGGCGCCAGAAGTTAACGCAGGTGGTCTTCTCAGTGGAGAACCGAAAGCCAGTTTTAGAACTCCAAGAGTGAAGGTTGTCCAAACATTGCTGCAGGCGGCGTTCCAAAAACGACGTACGCTGAGAGGTACAGTACACGGTGAAATCGTCCACAAATAAACAGGACGACACCCCTGGTAGAACACATTCGCAGATAGAATTAATCGCTACAGCGAAAAGTGTAACGCTTAGTACGGAGCCCTGGGTCACGCCGTTCTCTTGGATAAAAAGGTTCGAAAAACCGAGCTGACCCGTACTCAGAAAACGCGGTCCGTCAGAAACTCCTGAAGGAACAGCGGTAAGCGTCCACGAAGGTTCCAGGCGTGTAGGGAACGCATAATCCCTGCCCGCCAACAGGTATCAAAAGCCTTCTCAAGGTCAAAGGAAATCGCAACGGTTTGACAGTTCCGCAGAAACCCGTTCATGATCTGCGTCGAGAGCGACACAAGGTGATCTAGAGTTGAACGGCGTCGTCGAAAACCGCATTGGGTGTTGGATAGAAGGTTCCGAGTCTCCAACCACCATACCAACCGCCCATTGATCATGCGTTCCATCACCTTGCAAACGCAACTGGTGAGGGAAATGGGACGGTAACTGGAAGGAAGGTGACGGTCCTTTCCAGGTTTCAAAATGGGAATGATGATGGCCTCTCGCCACTTATCTGGAAATGTGGAAGCAACCCAAACGCGATTATAGAGTTCGAGCAGGAAGGTCTTACCCGCAGGAGGGAGGTGTGTTAACATTTGAACGTGGACGCCATCGGACCCTGGCGCTGATAGGCGCGAAGTCGAAAGCGCGTAGTCCAACTCCGCCATGGTGAAAAGGCGATTATAATCCTCAAGATTACCAGAACCAAACGAGCAACGCTGTGATTCTACGCGATCCTTGACAATAAGGAACTCGGGCGAATAAGAATCGGAGCTTGATACCTGTGCGAAAGCGCTGCCCAAAGTATTAGCCACGTCGAATGGAGCAACAACAGCTCCTACAGATGTGCGAAGACCAGCAATGGGCGGATGGGTCGATTTACCGGCTACACGCCTGAACTTATCCCAGACGATAGAGGAAGGCGTGCGGTGGTTAAAAGAAGAAACAAAGCGACTCCAGGAGGTCTTTTTGCTATCCCGAATAATTTGCCTACACCGAGAACGCAGTTTCTTGTACTGGATCAGGTTCTCCAATGTAGGGCGACGCTGGAAAAGCCGAAGAGAACGCCTGCGAGCACGAATGGCCGTTCGACATTCATCCGTCCACCAAGGGATCGGAAATCGCCGAGGGTGGGCGGTCGACCGAGGAATAGAGTGCGCAGCAGCAGAAAGAATAGTCTCTGTGAGATGTTGAACTAAAAAATTCACAGAGTCCTGCTCATTACACGTGAACACAGCCAACTGGGAGAAAAGGCTCCAATTGGCTCGGTCGAAGCGCCAGCTAGGCAAACGGGTGGAACATACAGCAGGAGTTAAGAGACTACGAAGACAAGGGAAGTGGTCACTAGAGTGCAAATCAGAGATGACATTCCAGCGAAAGGAAACTGCTAACCGTGGTGAACAAACCGCAATGTCAAGATGTGAGCGAGTGTGGAAGGCGTCAGAAAGAAAGGTAGGCTCCCCGTTGTTCAGAAGAGCGAGGTTAAAGCTATCGATAAAGTCGGCGATTAAGGTGCCTCTCGCACTAGCCCGAGATGAACCCCAAAGAGGGTGATGGGCATTGACATCTCCCACTAACACAAAAGGTGTGGGAAGCTGGGAAATGAGGTCGGCTAAATCTGTTGTCGAGATGTCGGCAGATGGCGGAAGATAAAGCGTACAGATGGTAAATCGGAGGGACGGCAGGCGAATCCGGACAGCAACCGACTGGATATCAGATTGAAGGGACACAGAGTCCACGAAAAGGTCATCTCTGATTAGCAGCATGGTGCCCCCGTGAGCAGGAACACCATCTTCTGGTGGAAGATCACACCGCGCTGAGCGATACCGTGCAAGTTGAAAGGCGTCTTGCGGACGGAGCTTAGTCTCCTGCAAACAAAGAACCAGGGGCTCGTACTCGTGGAGCAAAAGTTCAAGCTCCGGTCGATGGGATCGAATACCTCATATGTTCCAGTGTAGGATAGCTATGGTAATTAAAAGGAAGGTCGCAATCGGAAGAGGCGACTACGACGAGAGCGGTGGACGAATTAATCGACCCTTCTTCTTAGGTTGCATTTCCAGCACCTTTAGGGGATGTTTTATCCTGCCGCTTCTTCATAGGCGGTCTGGCAGCGGCGGAGGAATCCTGCTCCATCTCCTCCACGGGGAGGACCCCTTTCCAATAGAGAATTTCGGTTCGAGAACCTCGAACCGATTGGAAGTAGAGACCAGCGAAGATGTAGAGCGCCGATCGGAGTCCGTCCCAGAAGAAGCCGCAGAAGAGGATCTATGAGAAGAGCATCGCGGACTATTCTTCCCCTTCGACGTTCCCGGTACAAATGGAGGGGTGTCCTTCAGGAAGTCGGATCTGGTGTAGTGTGTCTTGAACTTCACTGGCAAAGCAGTGCTGGTAACGGCCTTTCCAGCCTTAGAGGAAGAAGGCAACGCCTGAGAATGCGATCGCACAGGAGGAAGTTGAGCAGGTACAGTCTTGGCAGATGCCGACGCAGGTGGCGAAGTCGAGGGCTTTGGAAGCGAGCGGGCGACAAGTATCTTATCTGAAATGGTAGCCCCGTTCAAATCGCTGGTCTGTGTGGCGATTTCCCGACTCGGTGCCGGTGTAGCTACAACAGAGCTATACGTACCGGACCGCGGGACAGAAGGTTGGCGGAAGCGCAGGAGCTTCCGGGCTTCTGAGAAGGACACCCTCTCCCTACCCCGGATCTCCTGGATCTCGCGTTCCTCTACAAAACGGGGGCAATCGCGGGAACTCGATGGATGTTCACCGCCGCAGTTAACACATGTCGGAGTGGATGTGCATTCCCCATCATGGGAGATGTCACCACAGTTAACGCAGGTAGAGTTGCCATTACAAAAGTCGCTGGTGTGTCCAAAGCGCTGACACTTGTAGCATCGCAGCGGGTTAGGGATATACGGCCTGACTACAATGACCTCATACCCCGCCTTAATTCTTTGAGGGAGATCTACCCGATCAAAGGTAAGGAACAGGGTACGAGTCGGCACGAATTCACCTCTGTCCTTCCGCTGAACGCGATATACCGCCGTAACACCTTGATCAGAGAGGTTGTCCAGAATCTCCTCATTAGACATGCCGTCCAATGCACGGGTGTTCACCACGCCGCGCGAGGAGTTGAGAGTTCTGTGCAGCTCGACACGAATAGGATAGCTGGCTAGCAGTTTGGCTTTAAGCAGTTTCGATGCCTGAGAAGCTGAAAGTGCTTCAATCAGGAGCGTGCCATTACGAGAACGCACACAGGATTTAACAGGACCAGCAATGCTGTCCAAACCCCTTTGAATCAGAAATGGATTCACCGTGGTAAACTTCTGCCCTTCCTCAGTTCTCGAAATCACCAAGTAGCGAGGACCACTGGACTCGACTACTTCTTTTCCCTTCACAGGTTGCTGTAAGGTATTGGGTGTGTTGACCATAAAAGATAGTAAAGAATTCATCCCGCAGTGCTCCCCACCCACCACGGAGCCCAACAAGGCGTCATCCGACTGGAATGACAGGGCTACACACGGGATATAGCGGGCACGCCGTCCCACTCACCCTGGAGTTCAGTACAAAACCTAGTCCCGGCCGATTGGCTAGGGGTGGGTTAGTCCCTAGCCGCCCGTTTAGGTGAAGCAAAAACCAAAGTGGTGTATTGGTATAGCGCATCCTCCCTGAAAACTGTAAAACAATACCAACCAGGCTCAGATACGCCTCCCTCAACCACCAGGATATTTCTTTCCACCGACACGGGTCTCCACGCACGGCCTACACGTGGGTGGGCGCTTTGGCTGACTCCCTCACCACTTGGAGGGGCCCACACCGAGGAATTCAGGGTGGCTCGGGACCCCGGGTGCGCCAAAAACCCGTACCTGCAAAGGAGGCCCCTGGGGGGGGGAACGCCTGGAGGGAGCAATGCAGAGGAGCTAACGAAATATTGGCGATCAAGCGAATCCTCGTAAAATACATCGAAGGACGGGTGGTTAGGCAAGCTTGAGAGTCGACAAGCATAGCTGCACAAAAGCATCTCACGCCGGAAGGACAGCGGAGGCTCTGCAGCTTCTTTGTACAGACTGGGTACAGGGCCAGTCGGAAAGGCCCCTGTAGCGACTCTTATGCCACGATGGTGAATGGCATTCAATCGACGCAACACAGATGGACGTGCCGACGAATAAACAATACACCCGTAATTAAGCTTGGATCGGACCAAAGAGCGATAAAGGCGAAGAAGGACGGTCCGATCAGCTCCCCAGGATGTGCCACTTAAAACACGTAAAATATTAAGAGAACGGTCACACTTTGCTTTTAAAAAGGAAACGTGCGAGGTCCAACACAACTTCCTGTCAAAAATCAACCCCAAAAATTTCGCCTCGTCTGCAAACGAAAGTATCCCAGGCCCAAGATGGAGAGAGGGCGGAGGGAAATACTTCCGGCGCCAAAAGTTGATGCAGACGGATTTTTCGGCGGAGAAATTAAAGCCGTTGGCGTTACTCCAGGCGTAGAGACGGTCGATACAGCTCTGGAGACGGCGTTCGAGTAGACAGGTCCGCCGTGAACTACAATAAATAGCGAAATCATCAACAAAAAGGGACGATGAAATGCCAGGTGGAATACAATCAACAATGGGGTTGATAGCAATCGCAAAAAGTGTGACACTGAGTACAGAGCCCTGCGGTACTACGTTCTCTTGAATAAAACGACGAGATAAAACCGAGCCCACACGTACACGAAAGACGCGGTCCGTCATAAACTCCCGAAGAGATATGGGAAGACGACCGCGGATATTCCAATCGTGAAGTGTACGTAAAATGCCGCCCCTCCAACAAGTGTCATAAGCTTTCTCCAGGTCAAAAAATACAGCCACGGTTTGACACTTTCTCAGAAATCCATTCATAATATGCGTTCTCAAGGACACCAGATGGTCGACGGTAGAGCGATAGCGACGAAACCCGCACTGAGCGTTCGCTAGAAGTTTCTGAGACTCAAGCCACCATGTCAACCGCCCGTTGATCATGCGCTCCATCACCTTGCAAATGCAACTGGTGAGGGACATAGGGCGGTAGCTGAAAGGTAGTTGGCGATCCTTCCCAGGCTTAAGTATAGGGACAATGGTGGCTTCGCGCCAAACGGAAGGAAAAATGCCGTCTTGCCAAATACGGTTATAGACCTGTAAGAGAAAGAGTTTACTGTCGGCTGAAAGGTTCTTTAACATCAGGACATGAATGCCGTCCGGCCCAGGAGCGGAGTGCCGAGAGCAATGAAGAGCGTGCTCCAGCTCCCTCATTGTGAATAGTTCGTTATAGCATTCATCATTAGCAGACCGAAAAGTATATGATGCGGAATCCAGCCGGTCTTTAATAGAGCGAAAGCCGGCGGAATAATGGTCTGAACTGGAAACCGCATCAAAGGCAGCACCCAGAGTGTTAGCGATGGCAGCCGGATCCACTATGGTGGCATTAGAAACCTGAAGGCCAGAAACAGTACAATGTGACACTTTACCTGAGAAGCGACGAAGTTTATCCCAAACAACGGATGAAGGCGTAAAACGATTAAAACACTCGACAAAACGAGCCCAAGATGCCTTCTTGCTATCCTGAATAATGCGACGAGCCCTGGCGCGCGATTGTTTAAAAGTCACCAAATTATCAAGTGTCGGGTGTCGCCGAAACACCCTAAGTGCAGTCCTACGGGCACGAACGGCGTCCCTACAATCCTCGTTCCACCACAGAACAGGTGGCCGCCGAGGTTGGGAGGATGAACGGGGTATTGCGCGTTCGGCGGCAGAGAAAATAATAGACGTAAGGTGCTGCACAAGTTGGTTAATGTCGGAGAAGGGCTGGTCGTCAAAATGCACGAGGCTGGAATACAAGCTCCAGTCGGCTTTGGCGAATATCCAGGTAGGTACTCTGGAATGCTGTACGTGGTGCGACAGAAGAGAAACGATGCAGGGTAATGGTCGCTGGAGTAGGTGTCAGCGACGACGTTCCACTGAAGACGATGAGCAAGCTGGAGTGAGCAAATGGCAAGGTCCAGGTGAGAGAACGTACCAGAAGAATCAGAAAGAAAAGTAGGTGCACCTGTATTGAGGATGGAAAGATTAAACTGATAAAAAATGTCGGAAAGAAGAGTTCCCCTCGCACAAGCCCTTGGCGAACCCCACAGTGGGTGATGGGCATTAAAATCTCCCAACAGAAGAAATGGTGTTGGGAGAGGGGACAGGAGAGCTCGAATGTCCGCGGGAGCGAGGGGAGACGATGGAGGTGAATACACAGAGCAAACAGAAAACAAAAAGCCGGGTAAGTGAAGGCGAACGGCAACAGCTTGCAAGTCAGATGTAAGTGTGACAGGTTTAAAATGAACGTCGTTACGCACTAACAACATGACACCTCCATGAGCAGGAGCACCCTCCTCCGGTTCAAGGTCGTAGCGAACCGGAGTATATCCGCGGAGATCAAAAGGATCGTGAGGGCGAAGCTTAGTCTCCTGCAAACATACGACCATAGGCGAATGGGAACGCAATAAAAGTTGCAGTTCCGCCCTATGCGATCGTACACCACGTACATTCCAGGTCAGGATAGCCATTAAGAAAAAAAGGGATAAACTGTCTATTTAGAAGGGCGGCTTAAAATTACCTTTTGTTTAACTTTTGGGCTCGGGATTTTTGTATGGAGTTGGTCAGACTCCATAGCTTCCTCGGAGGAAGGGCCCACGCGCTCAGTACCAGAAATTGATTCAAGCGCCGTGAATCGGTTCTGGGTGGCGATGGGTGAGGGGTGCCGCAGAGCGCGGCTTGTCCCAGGACCTTCCTGGGACAGCGACCTCCGAAGGAGGAGAAGGTAAACTTTTGTTACCGCGCGCACGCGGAGGGTCTTTCAAAAAATCTTCCCTACGTAGTTTCTGCTTGGGCTTCTTATCAGCGGCTTGCGACTTCATTGACTTTGGACCAGGTTTATAGGGCTTGGTAACAGTAGCTTTAATAGACGGCCGGATGGTACTGGCGGTTAATCCAGTCAAGGTCCAGGTCTGAGTTGCGGCATCTACTCGTGGTACTGGCGAGGCAACAACAGAACTAAATGTGCCAGATCGCAGGAGTGAAGGTTGGCGCGCATGGAAACGCCTCCGGGCTTCAGCGAAGGAGAGTTTTTCCTTTACCCGTATCTCCTGGATCGCCTTCTCGTCCAAATACCGCGGACAGTCGGCAAACGAAGCACAATGTGACCCTTTACAATTAACGCAGACGGGGGCTGTTGAACAGGCACCTTCGTGTGAGGGCTGGCTACATGATGCACAGATGTTAACGGCACTCTTACATGAGACTTGCGTATGCCCAAAACGTTGGCACTTAAAACAACGGTGAGGTCTAGGAATATAAGGCCTCACAGAAATACGTTCGTACCCTGCGGAAATGCTCGTGGGCAGATCGAAGCCATCAAATGTTAGAAACAGGGTACGAGTGGGTACCAATACGCCGTCGCGTTTGGCCTGCACTCGATGAACCGCTGTCACCTTCTGGTCTGCAAGATATTCGACCAGGTCCTCGTCCGATATGCCATCGAGGCTATGCGTGGTGACAACGCCTCGACAAGAATTCAAGGTGCGGTGCTTCTCAACACGGATAGGATAACCGTGGAGAAGCGTGGCGCTCAACAAGGACTTACTTTGTGCCTCGGATTTGCTTTGCACTAACAACGACCCATTACGAAGCCGAGTGCAGGAAAGAACCGGAGCAGCAATTGAGTCAATGCCCTTCTGGATGATAAAAGGATTCACCTTCTCGAATGATTGTCCTTCCTCTGTACGGGTAATCACTAAGTAACAACCAGCTGTTGGCGGTGCTACTTCTGTTACTAAAACTTTTCGGCGCTTGTTGTTTATAATGGAGAAAGGGTGCTCCATAGCGAAAAAAAATCCTCCACCATTGCAACCGTCTCCGACCTCGGGCTCTGACTTCCCGGGCGTTACCCCGGCTTGGGTGAGTGGCCTATCTATACCTAGCTCACCCCAGGGTCACACCTCCCAGAACATAGACAGAGGGACCCAATCGCCGTCGGAAGCCAGCAGCTCATGCAATGGCCCCCCCCCGCGGGACTGCAGTTGAACAGCGGATACGAACAACAACCCTACATGACGACCCCGGGTGGTTGGGATGACGCCATTACCCACTCACCCAGCTGCGCACACAGTGCGCGGGTATCCGTCAGGCTGTGTCCACGGAGGATTTAAATAAAAAGATAAAAGAAACTAAAACTGTGTGGGCGTTCGCACGCAAGGTAGGCCGGCGGGGAAGAAAAAGAGATATGCGAATGTCGTGGTACGAAATGGCCGGAAAGTGATTAGGGAAGAAAGAAACGATGGTGAGGTGCGGTATGGATGGAATGTAAAGAACGCACGAGAGCCTACCTTGGGTCCACCGGTCACTTGAAGAACCCACCTCGACCGGATGGGTGTGAGGGGATGAATGTGCGATGATTGGCTCGGGAACCCCCGGGTGCGCCCAAAATCCGTACTCACATAAGGTGAGCCCCTGAGGGGGCGCGTTCTTGTTGGTCTGCCTGTTGGCCTAGCCAACATTTTGGCAGACGACGCGCATGCTGTAGAATGTCTTTTACGTTTTATCACTGACATTGGTTTTAGCCGTCGCATTTGATGTGCTGAGCGTCTTTTAGCTTTGATATTTTATATTGTCAGTTTTAATGAGGATCTTCTTCCCGACGACATAAGGCGCTCATGTCCCTCTCATTCTACAGTTATTGACACGTTGTTTTATTCTTTTAGTGACAATGCTTTTAGTGTGTATATCATAGTCTTTGGTCTGTTGTGTTATTTAGTGTTTTTGACCAAGCGGGTTTGTGTGGGGTTTTTTAGTTGTTGGACTTTTCAATTTTCTATTTTATACATTGTAAGGGCGCTAATAACCATAGCAGTTGAGCGCCCTTAAGCCCCACCGCTTCATTCTCTCCCCGACCGACATAAGGCGCTCATGTCCCTTGCATTCTACAGTTCTTGACACGTTTTTTTTTTTTTTTTTTTTTTATTCCTTTACTGACCATAATTTTAGTGTGTAGATTTTAGTCTTTGGTCTGTTGTGTTTTGAGTGCTTTTGACCAAGCGGGATTGTGTGTGGTTTTTTAGTTTTTCGGCTTTTCAATTTTATATTTTATACATTGTAAGGGCGCTAATAACCATAGCAGTTGAGAGCCCTTAAGCACCATCTCATCACACCTTTAGATCTGATAGATATTCGACTAAGTCCTCGTCCGATATACCGTCGAGGCTATGGGTGGTAACGACGCCTCGACAGGAATTCAAGGTGCGGTGCTTCTCAACACGGATGGGATAACCGTGGAGAAGCGTAGCGCTCAACAAGCTCTTAGTTTGTTGATCGGACTTGCTGTGTACTAATAATGACCCATTTCGAAGGCGAGTGCAGGACTGAACCGAACCAGCAATAGAGTCAATGCCCTTCTGTATTATAAAAGGGTTCACCTTCTTAAACGAATGCCCTTCCTCTGTTCGTGTAATTACTAAGTAACAACCAGACGTTGGCGGTGCTACCTCTGTTGCAAATACTTTTCGGCGCTTGTTAGTAATAATGGAGAAAGGGTGCTCCATAGCGAAAAAAAAATCCTCCACCATTGCAACCGTCTCCGACCTCGGGCTCTGACTTCCCGGGCGTTACCCCGGCTTGGGTGAGTGGCCTATCTATACCTATCTCACCCCAGGGTCACACCTCCCAGAACATAGACGGAGGGACCCAATGACCGTCGGAAGTCAGCAGCTCATGCAATGGCCCCCCGCGGGACTGCAGTTGAACAGCGAATACGAACACATACCCTACATGTCGACGCCGGGTGTTGGGGATGACGCCATTACCAACTCACTCAGCTGCGCACCTAGTGCGCGGGTATCCGTCAGGCTGTGTCCACGGAGGATTAAAGTAAAAGGTAAAAGAAATAAAACTGTGTGGACGTTTCGCACGCAAGGTAGGCCGGCGAGGAAGAAAAAGAGCGGCGTAAATGAATGGACGCGGGACGAAATGTGCAGAAGTAGAAGAGAAGAAAGAAACGATGGCGAGGGGCGACATGATATGAAATGCACAGAACGCACGAGAGCCTACCATGAGTCCCCCGGTCACGAGAACGAATCCACCTCGACCGGACGGGGATGAAGCGATGAAGATGGCGATGAGTGGCTCGGGAACCCCCGGGTACGTCAATACCCGTACTCACATAAGGTGAGCCCCTGCGGGGACACACTAACTGATATGTTAAAACTCCTCTAGGTATAAGTAGCATATATAGGGGGAAGCTGGCACAGTTTTTTTGCGTTTATATGGGAAAGGATAGGGAAAACGAGGGTATATGCGGCCCTTCAAGGGGAAAAATGTGTTTATATGGGGAAGATAGGGACTACGAGGATCGATGCTAGGCTAAGACAGGGGTTGAGGGACTGGGGATGTGCTTTATATGTGAAGGTAGGGAATACGAGAAGAAGTGCTATGCTAGACAGGGCTTGAAGTGTAGAATATGACTTTTATATGGGAGAGCTACTGGACTATTCAGAGTTTGAAGCGTAGAGCATGGCTTTTTATATGAAGAGACGAGGAAAACGAGGGGAGTAGCTAGGTTGAAGGAGCGTTCAAGGAGGAAATGCGTTTATATGGGAGAGATAGGGAAAACGAGGAGAGTGAGATATGCTTTATACGACAGAGATGGGACATACGAGGGCAGGTGCTAGTGTAGACGAGATTAAGGAGTAGGGTATACGTTTATATGAGGAATATAGGGAAAACGGGGACAGGTGGTATGATAGACAGAAGCTGGGCCACTTTTGCGTTTATATGGGAAAGGATAGGGAAAACGAGGGTAGATAGGGAATACCAGGGCTGATGCTAGGCTAGTCAGATGCTGAAGGAGGGATGGATACGCTTTATACGAGAGAGATAGGGAATACAAGGAAAGATGCTATACTAAACAGGACTTGAAGGGTAGAATATGGCGCCTTATATGAGAGAGGTAGGGGAATATGAGGAGAAGTGTTAGGCTAGACAGAGTTTGAGGTGTGGAATATGCGTTTATATGGGAAAGATAGGGGAAACGTGTACAGATAATAGGCTAGACAGATGCTGAAGGACGGGAATATAGGCTTATATGGGAGAGATGGGGAAATACGAGGAGAGGTGCTAGGCTAGTCAGATGCTGAAGGAGGGATGGATACGCTTTATACGAGAGAGATAGGGAATACAAGGAAAGATGCTATACTAAACAGGACTTGAAGGGTAGAATATGGCGCCTTATATGAGAGAGGTAGGGGAATATGAGGAGAAGTGTTAGGCTAGACAGAGTTTGAGGTGTGGAATATGCGTTTATATGGGAAAGATAGGGGAAACGTGTACAGATAATAGGCTAGACAGATGCTGAAGGACGGGAATATAGGCTTATATGGGAGAGATGGGGAAATACGAGGAGAGGTGCTAGACTAGACTGATGCTGAAGGAGGAGGGGATACGCTTTATACCGAAGAGATAGGGAATACGAGGAGAGGTACTAGAAGGGTAGAATATAGCGTTTTTATATGGGAGAGCTAGCAAACCGAGGAGAGGTATTAGGCAGGAAGGTTTGAATGACAGAGTATTCGTTTATATGGAGAGACGAGGAAAACGAAGGTAGGTGCTAGGTTGATAGAGTCTTCAAGGAGGAAAATGCATTTATATGAGAGCGGTAGGGAATACGAGGAGAGGTGCTAGTCTAGAGATTGGTTGAGGAGTAGTATATACGTTTATATGGGAGAAATGTGGAAAACGGGAGTGGTACAAGAATAGACAGGGGTTGAAGAAGGCGGAGGAATGTAGATTTATACGGTAATATAGAGAGTAATTAGATTATAAAACATTTCTCATCCAACGTTACAACACTTTTATATACTTTTTTCTAAACCTTACAAACTTTTTATATGTTAAATAGTAGTGCGCGAGACGGAGAGGGACAAACTGTATATCGGTTTACAGTGAAGTATACGTCCTAACCTATTCCCACCTTGTATGTTCTGGATCTTCTCATTGTCTATTCATTCCTATCATCATCTAACGTAACCACGTAACAAGACGTAACACAACGTAACATAACAGCATGACAAGACGTCATACTAAGTAACATAAGCACGTAACCACGCAACATCACGTGACATCTCGTAACCAGAAAGTCACACGACGTAACAACACGTAGCAACTATGTAACCACGTAACAAAACGTAAGAACAACACGTAACCAGCCCATTGCTAAGGTAATCTAAGCTAATCATCCTTCATAACTTAGACAATAAGTACGAGAGCCTAGCCTAGATTAACCTGACCAATCCCAAACGTTCATCTCATCTTCTATTCCACTCAGTCATTGTCTAATCTAATTTGGCTAACCAGAGATAACCTCAACTTTCTTTTAGTGAAATTGCAATGTTTTATTCGGGCTTTATTATTCGAGAGTTTTAATTGAAAAGTTTACGCCAACATACCTTTATTTTAATTCGTTGTAGGTGTCTCTCCCCTTTTTATCTAGGCTTGAGACTAGCACTAGGATTGCTCCTAATGGCAGGGTAACCAACTTTCCTTCCATCTTCTTCTTTCTTCATCAGGCGTCAGATAGTTGCATACACAGCACACGAATAACCTTCATTTTTTTAAGATAGTAGACTCACGAGAAAATCTTTACCTTTGACTTACATTCTTTTAAGCGCTGGTTGTAATGGCGTAATGTCCATACGCATATGTCGTTATTCCATCCTCAGCAATAACTCTTTTATCATCAAACGGAGTCAATGTGATTTTATTCACTTGCACTGTGGCAAGAGCATGCTCCCGAGACAGGTGTGATGATGATGATGATATGCGGCTTAAGGGCGCTAAACTGCTGCGGTCATCAGCGCCCTTACAATGTGTAAAATATAAGGTCAAAATATAAAAGATAATTAAAAAACGGGACACAAACCCGCGATGTCAAAAAAGTTAAAAATAACAATAGAATAACAATAACAATAATAACAATAACAATAAAAACAATAACAATAATAATAATAACAAGAATAACAATAAATATATCTGAAAAACCAACACACTAAAATCATGGTCACTAAAAGAATAAAACGTGTCAAGAACTGTAGAATGCAAGGAACATGAGCGCCTTATGTCAGGGGAGAAGGGCCCCATTAAAACTAACAATATAAAATCAAACAGCTAAATGGCGCTCAGCGCATCAAATGCGACAGCTAAAACCAATGTCAGTGATAAAACGTAAAAGACATTCTACAGCATGCGCGTCGTCTGCCAACAGGCAGACCCAAGCGAACGCGCAGTGGAGCTAAAACTTGACACTCGGTTAAAATGTGACGGACCGTTAAGGGCACGTCACACTGACCACACAGAGGTGCGGGATCACCACTTAACAGGTATCTATGACTAAAAAGGCAATGTCCGATACGAAGGCGTGTTAAAAGTACCTCTTCCCGACGAGAAGCACGGGAAGAGGTAGCCCAGACTAGCGGAAGAGGTTTAACCTCCCGCAACTTGTTCCCCCGGAGGGCCGTCCACTCATCGCGCCAGCGTGGCAGGATGCCGCGACGTAAAATAACACACGAATCTGACGAGGGAACAACAGAAGTAAAAAATCTGGGTAAAAAAATCGCCGATTTCGCAACGGCGTCGGCCGACTCATTCCCTGAGATACCAACATGACCTGGAATCCACATAAAAGAGACGCTGATGCCAGAGGCACCTAGCGAATGGAGCAGGTCATGAATGCGCTGTACGAGGGGGTGGTAAGAGTACAGCGCGTTAATACTCTGAAGGGCACTCAGAGAGTCCGAACAAACAACACAACGCCGTAAGACATGCCGCTGAATGTATAAAACACATTGATAGATACTAAAAAGTTCGGCGGTATAAATCGAACATTGCCCGGGTAAACAAAAAGTAAAACTATGCGCACCTAAAACAAAGGCACATCCTACTCCAACATCAGTCTTAGACCCATCAGTATAAATAAAATGACAGTCTCCGAATGTTGCCTGAAGTTCTAAAAATGCGGATCTAAGTACTGAAGCAGGGGTCTCATTCTTCGGCATCGACGTTAGCCCAAGGCGGATGTGGGCCTCAGCGCGCGACCATGGAGGAAAGCGCGTTTCCCCTCGGGTAAGGGCCGGCGCTGCCGTAACGTCCAAATGCCGAAGTAGCAGTCGAAATCGAACCCCTGGAGGGAGCAATGCAGAGGAGCTAACGAAATATTGGCGATCAAGCGAATCCTCGTAAAATACATCGAAGGACGGGTGCTTAGGCAAGCTTGAGAGTCGACAAGCATAGCTGCACAAAAGCATCTCACGCCGGAAGGACAGCGGAGGCTCTGCAGCTTCTGCGTACAGACTGGGTACAGGGCCAGTCGGAAAGGCCCCTGTAGCGACTCTTCTGCCACGATGGTGAATGGCATTCAATCGACGTAACACAGATGGACGTGCCGACGAATAAACAATACACCCGTAATCAAGCTTGGATCGGACCAAAGAGCGATAAAGGCGAAGAAGGACGGTCCGATCAGCTCCCCAGGATGTGCCACTTAAAACACGTAAAATATTAAGAGAACGGTCACACTTTGCTTTTAAAAAGGAAACGTGCGAGGTCCAACACAACTTCCTGTCAAAAATCAACCCCAAAAATTTCGCCTCGTCTGCAAACGAAAGTATCCCAGGCCCAAGATGGAGAGAGGGCGGAGGGAAATACTTCCGGCGCCAAAAGTTGATGCAGACGGATTTTTGGCGGAGAAATTAAAGCCGTTGGCGTTACTCCAGGCGTAGAGACGGTCGATACAGCTCTGGAGACGGCGTTCGAGTAGACAGGTCCGCCGTGAACTACAATAAATAGCGAAATCATCAACAAAAAGGGACGATGAAATGCCAGGTGGAATACAATCAACAATGGGGTTGATAGCAATCGCAAAAAGTGTGACACTGAGTACAGAGCCCTGCGGTACTACGTTCTCTTGAATAAAACGACGAGATAAAACCGAGCCCACACGTACACGAAAGACGCGGTCCGTCATAAACTCCCGAAGAGATATGGGAAGACGACCGCGGATATTCCAATCGTGAAGTGTATGTAAAATACCGCCCCTCCAACAAGTGTCATAAGCTTTCTCCAGGTCAAAAAATACAGCCACAGTTTGACACTTTCTCAGAAATCCATTCATAATATGCGTTCTCAAGGACACCAGATGGTCGACGGTAGAGCGATAGCGACGAAACCCGCACTGAGCGTTCGCTAGAAGTTTCTGAGACTCAAGCCACCATGTCAACCGCCCGTTGATCATGCGCTCCATCACCTTGCAAATGCAACTGGTGAGGGACATAGGGCGGTAGCTGGAAGGTAGTTGGCGATCCTTCCCAGGCTTAAGTATAGGGACAATGGTGGCTTCGCGCCAAACGGAAGGAAAAATGCCGTCTTGCCAAATACGGTTATAGACCTGTAAGAGAAAGAGTTTACTGTCGGCTGAAAGGTTCTTTAACATCAGGACATGAATGCCGTCCGGCCCAGGAGCGGAGTGCCGAGAGCAATGAAGAGCGTGCTCCAGCTCCCTCATTGTGAATAGTTCGTTATAGCATTCATCATTAGCAGACCGAAAAGTATATGATGCGGAATCCAGCCGGTCTTTAATAGAGCGAAACCCGGCGGAATAATGGTCTGAACTGGAAACCGCATCAAAGGCAGCACCCAGAGTGTTAGCGATGGCAGCCGGATCCACTATGGTGGCATTAGAAACCTGAAGGCCAGAAACAGTACAATGTGACACTTTACCTGAGAAGCGACGAAGTTTATCCCAAACAACGGATGAAGGCGTAAAACGATTAAAAGACTCGACAAAACGAGCCCTAGATGCCTTCTTGCTATCCTGAATAATGCGGCGAGCCCTGGCGCGCGATTGTTTAAAAGTCACCAAATTATCAAGTGTCGGGTGTCGCCGAAACACCCTAAGTGCAGTCCTACGGGCACGAACGGCGTCCCGACAATCCTCGTTCCACCACGGAACAGGTGGCCGCCGAGGTTGGGAGGATGAACGGGGTATTGCGCGTTCGGCGGCAGAGAAAATAATAGACGTAAGGTGCTGCACAAGTTGGTTAATGTCGGAGAAGGGCTGGTCGTCAAAATGCACGAGGCTGGAATACAAGCTCCAGTCGGCTTTGGCGAATATCCAGGTAGGTACTCTGGAATGCTGTACGTGGTGCGACAGAAGAGAAACGATGCAGGGTAATGGTCGCTGGAGTAGGTGTCAGCGACGACGTTCCACTGAAGGCGATGTGCAAGCTGGAGTGAGCAAATGGCAAGGTCCAGGTGAGAGAACGTACCAGAAGAATCAGAAAGAAAAGTAGGTGCACCTGTATTGAGGATGGAAAGATTAAACTGATAAAAAATGTCGGAAAGAAGAGTTCCCCTCGCACAAGACCTTGGCGAACCCCACAGTGGGTGATGGGCATTAAAATCTCCCAACAGAAGAAATGGTGTTGGGAGAGGGGACAGGAGAGCTCGAATGTCCGCGGGAGCGAGGGGGAGACGATGGAGGTGAATACACAGAGCAAACAGAAAACAAAAAGCCGGGTAAGTGAAGGCGAACGGCAACAGCTTGCAAGTCAGATGTAAGTGTGACAGGTTTAAAATGAACGTCGTTACGCACTAACAACATGACACCTCCATGAGCAGGAGCACCCTCCTCCGGTTCAAGGTCGTAGCGAACCGGAGTATATCCGCGGAGATCAAAAGGATTGTGAGGGCGAAGCTTAGTCTCCTGCAAACATACGACCATAGGCGAATGGGAACGCAATAAAAGTTGCAGTTCCGCCCTATGCGATCGTACACCACGTACATTCCAGGTCAGGATAGCCATTAAGAAAAAAAAAGGGGATAAACTGTCTATTTAGAAGGGCGGCTTAAAATTACCTTTTGTTTAACTTTTGGGCTCGGGATTTTTGTATGGAGTTGGTCAGACTCCATAGCTTCCTCGGAGGAAGGGCCCACGCGCTCAGTGCCAGAAACCGATTCAAGCGCCGTGAATCGGTTCTGGGTGGCGATGGGTGAGGGGTGCCGCTGAGCGCGGCTTGTCCCAGGACCTTCCTGGGACAGCGACCTCCGAGGAGGAGAAGGTAAACTTTTGTTACCGCGCGCACGCGGAGGGTCTTTCAAAAAATCTTCCCTACGTAGTTTCTGCTTGGGCTTCTTATCAGCGGCTTGCTACTTCATTGACTTTGGACCAGGTTTATAGGGCTTGGTAACAGTAGCTTTAATAGACGGCCGGATGGTACTGGCGGTTAATCCAGTCAAGGTCCAGGTCTGAGTTGCGGCATCTACTCGTGGTACTGGCGAGGCAACAACAGAACTAAATGTGCCAGATCGCAGGAGTGAAGGTTGGCGCGCATGGAAACGCCTCCGGGCTTCAGCGAAGGAGAGTTTTTCCTTTACCCGGATCTCCTGGATCGCCTTCTCCTCCAAATACCGCGGACAGTCGGCAAACGAAGCAGAATGTGACCCTTTACAATTAACGCAGACGGGGGCTGTTGAACAGGCACCTTCGTGTGAGGGCTGGCTACATGATGCACAGATGTTAACGGCACTCTTACATGAGACTTGCGTATGCCCAAAACGTTGGCACTTAAAACAACGGTGAGGTCTAGGAATATAAGGCCTCACAGAAATACGTTCGTACCCTGCGGAAATGCTCGTGGGCAGATCGACGCCATCAAATGTTAGAAACAGGGTACGAGTGGGTACCAATACGCCGTCGCGTTTGGCCTGCACTCGATGAACCGCTGTCACCTTCTGGTCTGCAAGATATTCGACCAGGTCCTCGTCCGATATGCCATCGAGGCTATGCGTGGTGACAACGCCTCGACAAGAATTCAAGGTGCGGTGCTTCTCAACACGGATAGGATAACCGTGGAGAAGCGTGGCGCTCAACAAGGACTTACTTTGTGCCTCGGATTTGCTTTGCACTAACAACGACCCATTACGAAGCCGAGTGCAGGAAAGAACCGGAGCAGCAATTGAGTCAATGCCCTTCTGGATGATAAAAGGATTCACCTTCTCGAATGATTGTCCTTCCTCTGTACGGGTAATCACTAAGTAACAACCAGCTGTTGGCGGTGCTACTTCTGTTACTAAAACTTTTCGGCGCTTGTTGTTTATAATGGAGAAAGGGTGCTCCATAGCGAAAAAAAATCCTCCACCATTGCAACCGTCTCCGACCTCGGGCTCTGACTTCCCGGGCGTTACCCCGGCTTGGGTGAGTGGCCTATCTATACCTAGCTCACCCCAGGGTCACACCTCCCAGAACATAGACAGAGGGACCCAATCGCCGTCGGAAGCCAGCAGCTCATGCAATGGCCCCCCCGCGGGACTGCAGTTGAACAGCGGATACGAACAACAACCCTACATGACGACCCCGGGTGGTTGGGATGACGCCATTACCCACTCACCCAGCTGCGCACACAGTGCGCGGGTATCCGTCAGGCTGTGTCCACGGAGGATTTAAATAAAAAGATAAAAGAAACTAAAACTGTGTGGGCGTTTCGCACGCAAGGTAGGCCGGCGGGGAAGAAAAAGAGATATGCGAATGTCGTGGTACGAAATGGCCGGAAAGTGATTAGGGAAGAAAGAAACGATGGTGAGGTGCGGTATGGATGGAATGTAAAGAACGCACGAGAGCCTACCTTGGGTCCACCGGTCACTTGAAGAACCCACCTCGACCGGATGGGTGTGAGGGGATGAATGTGCGATGATTGGCTCGGGAACCCCCGGGTGCGCCAAAATCCGTACTCACATAAGGTGAGCCCCTGAGGGGGCGCGTTCTTGTTGGTCTGCCTGTTGGCCTAGCCAACGTTTTGGCAGACGACGCGCATGCTGTAGAATGTTTTTACGTTTTATCACTGACATTGGTTTTAGCCGTCGCATTTGATGTGCTGAGCGTCTTTTAGCTTTGATATTTTATATTGTCAGTTTTAATGAGGCTCTTCTTCCCGACGACATAAGGCGCTCACGTCCCTCTCATTCTACAGTTATTGACACGTTGTTTTATTCTTTTAGTGACAATGCTTTTAGTGTGTATATCATAGTCTTTGGTCTGTTGTGTTATTTAGTGTTTTTGACCAAGCGGGTTTCTGTGGGGTTTTTTAGTTGTTGGACTTTTCAATTTTCTATTTTATACATTGTAAGGGCGCTAATAACCATAGCAGTTGAGCGCTCTTAAGCCCCACCGCTTCATCCTCTCCCCGATCGACATAAGGCGCTCATGTCCCTTGCATTCTACAGTTCTTGACACGTTTTTTTTTTTTTTTTTTTTTATTCCTTTACTGACCATAATTTTAGTGTGTAGATTTTAGTCTTTGGTCTGTTGTGTTTTGAGTGCTTTTGACCAAGCGGGATTGTGTGTGGTTTTTTAGTTTTTCGGCTTTTCAATTTTATATTTTATACATTGTAAGGGCGCTAATAACCATAGCAGTTGAGGGCCCTTAAGCACCATCTCATCACACCTTTAGATCTGATAGATATTCGACTAAGTCCTCGTCCGATATACCGTCGAGGCTATGGGTGGTAACGACGCCTCGACAGGAATTCAAGGTGCGGTGCTTCTCAACACGGATGGGATAGCCGTGGAGAAGCGTAGCGCTCAACAAGCTCTTAGTTTGTTGATCGGACTTGCTGTGTACTAATAATGACCCATTTCGAAGGCGAGTGCAGGACTGAAACGAACCAGCAATAGAGTCAATGCCCTTCTGTATTATAAAAGGGTTCACCTTCTTAAACGATTGCCCTTCCTCTGTTCGTGTAATTACTAAGTAACAACCAGACGTTGGCGGTGCTACCTCTGTTGCAAATACTTTTCGGCGCTTGTTAGTAATAATGGAGAAAGGGTGCTCCATAGCGAAAAAAAAATCCTCCACCATTGCAACCGTCTCCGACCTCGGGCTCTGACTTCCCAGGCGTTACCCCGGCTTGGGTGAGTGGCCTATCTATACCTATCTCACCCCAGGGTCACACCTCCCAGAACATAGACGGAGGGACCCAATGACCGTCGGAAGTCAGCAGCTCATGCAATGGCCCCCGCGGGACTGCAGTTGAACAGCGAATACGAACACATACCCTACATGTCGACGCCGGGTGGTGGGGATGACGCCATTACCAACTCACTCAGCTGCGCACCTAGTGCGCGGGTATCCGTCAGGCTGTGTCCACGGAGGATTAAAGTAAAAGGTAAAAGAAATAAAACTGTGTGGACGTTTCGCACGCAAGGTAGGCCGGCGAGGAAGAAAAAGAGCGGCGTAAATGAATGGACGCGGGACGAAATGTGCAGAAGTAGAAGAGAAGAAAGAAACGATGGCGAGGGGCGACATGATATGAAATGCACAGAACGCACGAGAGCCTACCATGAGTCCCCCGGTCACGAGAACGAATCCACCTCGACCGGACGGGGATGAAGCGATGAAGATGGCGATGAGTGGCTCGGGAACCCCCGGGTACGTCAATACCCGTACTCACATAAGGTGAGCCCCTGCGGGGACACACTAACTGATATGTTAAAACTCCTCTAGGTATAAGTAGCATATATAGGGGGAAGCTGGCACAGTTTTTTTGCGTTTATATGGGAAAGGATAGGGAAAACGAGGGTATATGCGGCCCTTCAAGGGGAAAAATGTGTTTATATGGGGAAGATAGGGACTACGAGGATCGATGCTAGGCTAAGACAGGGGTTGAGGGACTGGGGATGTGCTTTATATGTGAAGGTAGGGAATACGAGAAGAAGTGCTATGCTAGACAGGGCTTGAAGTGTAGAATATGACTTTTATATGGGAGAGCTACTGGACTATTCATAGTTTGAAGGGTAGAGTATGGCTTTTTATATGAAGAGACGAGGAAAACGAGGGGAGTAGCTAGGTTGAAGGAGCGTTCAAGGAGGAAATGCGTTTATATGGGAGAGATAGGGAAAACGAGGAGAGTGAGATATGCTTTATACGACAGAGATGGGACATACGAGGGCAGGTGCTAGTGTAGACGAGATTAAGGAGTAGGGTATACGTTTATATGAGGAATATAGGGAAAACGGGGACAGGTGGTATGATAGACAGAAGCTGGGCCACTTTTGCGTTTATATGGGAAAGGATAGGGAAAACGAGGGTAGATAGGGAATACCAGGGCTGATGCTAGGCTAGTCAGATGCTGAAGGAGGGATGGATACGCTTTATACGAGAGAGATAGGGAATACAAGGAAAGATGCTATACTAAACAGGACTTGAAGGGTAGAATATGGCGCCTTATATGAGAGAGGTAGGGGAATATGAGGAGAAGTGTTAGGCTAGACAGAGTTTGAGGTGTGGAATATGCGTTTATATGGGAAAGATAGGGGAAACGTGTACAGATAATAGGCTAGACAGATGCTGAAGGACGGGAATATAGGCTTATACGGGAGAGATGGGGAAATACGAGGAGAGGTGCTAGACTAGACTGATGCTGAAGGAGGAGGGGATACGCTTTATACCGAAGAGATAGGGAATACGAGGAGAGGTACTAGAAGGGTAGAATATAGCGTTTTTATATGGGAGAGCTAGCAAACCGAGGAGAGGTATTAGGCAGGAAGGTTTGAATGACAGAGTATGCGTTTATATGGAGAGACGAGGAAAACGAAGGTAGGTGCTAGGTTGATAGAGTCTTCAAGGAGGAAAATGCATTTATATGAGAGCGGTAGGGAATACGAGGAGAGGTGCTAGTCTAGAGATTGGTTGAGGAGTAGTATATACGTTTATATGGGAGAAATGTGGAAAACGGGAGTGGTACAAGGATAGACAGGGGTTGAAGAAGGCGGAGGAATGTAGATTTATACGGTAATATAGAGAGTAATTAGATTATAAAACATTTCTCATCCAACGTTACAACACTTTTATATACTTTTTTCTAAACCTTACAAACTTTTATATGTTAAACAGTAGTGCGCGAGACGGAGAGGGACAAACTGTATATCGGTTTACAGTGAAGTATACGTCCTAACCTATTCCCACCTTGTATGTTCTGGATCTTCTCATTGTCTATTCATTCCTATCATCATCTAACGTAACCACGTAACAAGACGTAACACAACGTAACATAACAGCATGACAAGACGTCATACTAAGTAACATAAGCACGTAACCACGCAACATCACGTGACATCTCGTAACCAGAAAGTCACACGACGTAACAACACGTAGCAACTATGTAACCACGTAACAAAACGTAAGAACAACACGTAACCAGCCCATTGCTAAGGTAATCTAAGCTAATCATCCTTCATAACTTAGACAATAAGTACGAGAGCCTAGCCTACATTAACCTGACCAATCCCAAACGTTCATCTCATCTTCTATTCCACTCAGTCATCGTCTAATCTAATTTGGCTAACCAGAGATAACCTCAACTTTCTTTTAGTGAAATTGCAATGTTTTATTCGGGCTTTATTATTCGAGAGTTTTAATTGAAAAGTTTACGCCAACATACCTTTATTTTAATTCGTTGTAGGTGTCTCTCCCCTTTTTATCTAGGCTTGAGACTAGCACTAGGATTGCTCCTAATGGCAGGGTAACCAACTTTCCTTCCATCTTCTTCTTTCTTCATCAGGCGTCAGATAGTTGCATACACAGCACACGGATAACCTTCATTTTTTTAAGATAGTAGACTCACGAGAAAATCTTTATCTTTGACTTACATTCTTTTAAGCGCTGGTTGTAATGGCGTAATGTCCATACGCATATGTCGTTATTCCGTCCTCAGCAATAACTCTTTCATCATCAAACGGAGTCAATGTGATTTTATTCTCTTGCACTGTGGCAAGAGCATGCTCCCGAGACAGGTGTGATGATGATGATGATGATGATATGCGGCTTAAGGGCGCTAAACTGCTGCGGTCATCAGCGCCCTTACAATGTGTAAAATATAAGGTCAAAATATAAAAGACAGGTAAAAAACCGCATAATTAAAACACGGGACACAAACCCGGGATGTCAAAAAAGTTAAAAATAACAATAGAATAACAATAACAATAATAACAATAACAATAAAAACAATAATAACAATAACAAGAATAACAATAAATATATCTGAAAAACCAACACACTAAAATCATGGTCACTAAAAGAATAAAACGTGTCAAGAACTGTAGAATGCAAGGAACATGAGCGCCTTATGTCAGGGGAGAAGGGCCCCATTAAAACTAACAATATAAAATCAAACAGCTAAAAGGCGCTCAGCGCATCAAATGCGACAGCTAAAACCAATGTCAGTGATAAAACGTAAAAGACATTCTACAGCATGCGCGTCGTCTGCCAACACGTTGGCTAGGCCAACAGGCAGACCCAAGCGAACGCGCAGTGGAGCTAAAACTTGACACTCGGTTAAAATGTGACGGACCGTTAAGGGCACGTCACACTGACCACACAGAGGTGCGGGATCACCACTTAACAGGTATCTATGACTAAAAAGGCAATGTCCGATACGAAGGCGTGTTAAAAGTACCTCTTCCCGACGAGAAGCACGGGAAGAGGTAGCCCAGACTAGCGGAAGAGGTTTAACCTCCCGCAACTTGTTCCCCCGGAGGGCCGTCCACTCATCGCGCCAGCGCGGAAGGATGCCGCGACGTAAAATAACACACGAATCTGACGAGGGAACAACAGAAGTAAAAAATCTGGGTAAAAAAATCGCCGATTTCGCAGCGGCGTCGGCCGACTCATTCCCTGAGATACCCACATGACCTGGAATCCACATAAAAGAGACGCTGATGCCAGAGGCACCTAGCGAATGGAGCAGGTCATGAATGCGCTGTACGAGGGGGTGGTAAGAGTACAGCGCGTTAATACTCTGAAGGGCACTCAGAGAGTCCGAACAAACAACACAACGCCGTAAGACATGCCGCTGAATGTATAAAACACATTGATAGATACTAAAAAGTTCGGCGGTATAAATCGAACATTGCCCGGGTAAACAAAAAGTAAAACTATGCGCACCTAAAACAAAGGCACATCCTACTCCAACATCAGTCTTAGACCCATCAGTATAAATAAAATGACAGTCTCCGAATGTTGCCTGAAGTTCTAAAAATGCGGATCTAAGGACTGAAGCAGGGGTCTCATTCTTCGGCATCGACGTTAGCCCAAGGTGGAGGTGGGCCTCAGCGCGCGACCATGGAGGAAAGCGCGTTTCCCCTCGGGTAAGGGCCGGCGCTGCCGTAACGTCCAAATGCCGAAGTAGCAGTCGAAATCGAACCCCTGGAGGGAGCAATGCAGAGGAGCTAACGAAATATTGGCGATCAAGTGAATCCTCGTAAAATACATCGAAGGACGGGTGGTTAGGCAAGCTTGAGAGTCGACAAGCATAGCTGCATAAAAGCATCTCACGCCGGAAGGACAGCGGAGGCTCTGCAACTTCTGCGTACAGACTGGGTACAGGGCTAGTTGGAAAGGCCCCTGTAGCGACTCTTATGCCACGATGGTGAATGGCATTCAATCGACGTAACACAGATGGACGTGCCGACGAATAAACGATACACCCGTAATCAAGCTTGGATCGGACCAAAGAGCGATAAAGGCGAAGAAGGACGGTCCGATCAGCTCCCCAGGATGTGCCACTTAAAACACGTAAAATATTAAGAGAACGGTCACACTTTGCTTTTAAAAAGGAAACGTGCGAGGTCCAACACAACTTCCTGTCAAAAATCAACCCCAAAAATTTCGCCTCGTCTGCAAACGAAAGTATCCCTGGCCCAAGATGAAGAGAGGGCGGAGGGAAATACTTCCGGCGCCAAAAGTTGATGCAGACGGATTTCTCGGCGGAGAAATTAAAGCCGTTGGCGTTACTCCAGGCGTAGAGACGGTCGATACAGCTCTGGAGACGGCGTTCGAGTAGACAGGTCCGCCGTGAACTGCAATAAATAGCGAAATCGTCAACAAAAAGGGACGATGAAATACCAGGTGGAATACAATCAACAATGGGGTTGATAGCAATCGCAAAAAGTGTGACACTGAGTACAGAGACCTGCGGTACTCCGTTCTCTTGAATAAAACGACGAGATAAAACCGAGCCCACACGTACACGAAAGACGCGGTCCGTCATAAACTCCCGAAGAAATATGGGAAGACGACCGCGGATATTCCAATCGTGAAGTGTACGTAAAATGCCGCCCCTCCAACAAGTGTCATAAGCTTTCTCCAGGTCAAAAAATACAGCCACGGTTTGACACTTTCTCAGAAATCCATTCATAATATGCGTCGACAAGGACACCAGATGGTCGACGGTAGAGCGATAGCGACGAAACCCGCACTGAGCGTTCGCTAGAAGTTTCTGAGACTCAAGCCACCATGTCAACCGCCCGTTGATCATGCACTCCATCACCTTGCAAATGCAACTGGTGAGGGAGATAGGGCGGTAGCTGGAAGGTAGTTGGCGATCCTTCCCAGGCTTAAGTATAGGGACAATGGTGGCTTCGCGCCAAACGGAAGGAAAAATGCCGTCTTGCCAAATACGGTTATAGACCTGTAAGGGAAAGAGTTTACTGTCGGCTGAAAGGTTCTTTAACATCAGGACATGAATGCCGTCCGGCCCAGGAGCGGAGTGCCGAGAGGAATGAAGAGCGTGCTCCAGCTCCCTCATTGTGAATAGGACGTTATAGCATTCATCATTAGCAGACCGAAAAGTATATGATGCGGAATCCAGCCGGTCTTTAGTAGAGCGAAAGCCGGCGGAATAATGGTCTGAACTGGAAACCGCCTCAAAGGCAGCACCCAGAGTGTTAGCGATGGCAGCCGGATCCACTATGGTGGCATTAGAAACCTGAAGGCCAGAAACAGTACAATGTGACACTTTACCTGAGAAGCGACGAAGTTTATCCCAAACAACGGATGAAGGCGTAAAACGATTAAAAGACTCGACAAAACCAGCCCAAGATGCCTTCTTGCTATCCTGAATAATGCGACGAGCCCTGGCGTGCGATTGTATAAAAGTCACCAAATTATCCCCTCAGGGGCTCACCTTATGTGAGTACGGGTTTTTGGCGCACCCGGGGGTTCCCGAGCCAATCATCGCCACCTTCATCCCCTCACCCCCCTCAGGGGCTCACCTTATGTGAGTACGGGTTTTTGGCGCACCCGGGGGTTCCCGAGCCACTCATCGCCACATTCATCCTCTCACCCCCATCCGGTCGAGGTGGGTTCTTCTCGTGACCGGTGGACCCAAGGTAGGCTCTCGTGCGTTCTTTGCATTCCATCCATACCGCACCTCACCATCGTTTCTTTCTTCCCTTATCACTTTCCGGCCATTTCGCACCACGCCATTCGCATATCTCTCTTTTTCTTCCCCGCCGGCCTACCTTGCGTGCGAAACGCCCACACAGTTTTAGTTTCTTTTATCCTTTTATTTAAATCCTCCGTGGACACAGCCTGACGGATACCCGCGCACCGCGTGCGCAGCTGGGTGAGTGGGTAATGGCGTCATCCCCACCACCCGGGGTCGTCATGTAGGGTTGTTGTTCGTATCCGCTGTTCAACTGCAGTCCCGCGGGGGGGCCATTGCATGAGCTGCTGGCTTCCGACGGCGATTGGGTCCCTCTGTCTATGTTCTGGGAGGTGTGACCCTGGGGTGAGCTAGGTATAGATAGGCCACTCACCCAAGCCGGGGTAACGCCCGGGAAGTCAGAGCCCGAGGTCGGAGACGGTTGCAATGGTGGAGGATTTTTTTCGCTATGGAGCACCCTTTCTCCATTGTTAACAAGCGCCGCAAACTTTTTGTAACAGAAGTAGCACCGCCAACAGCTGGTTGTTACTTAGTGATTACCCGTACAGAGGAGGGACAATCATTCGAGAAGGTGAACCCTTTTATTATCCAGAAGGGCATTGACTCAATTGCTGGTCCGGTTCTTTCCTGCACTCGTCTTCGTAATGGTTCGTTGCTAGTTCAAAGCAAATCCGAGGCACAAAGTAAGTCCTTGTTGAGCGCCACGCTTCTCCACGGTTATCCTATCCGTGTTGAGAAGCACCGCACCTTGAATTCTTGTAGAGGCGTTGTCACCACGCATAGCCTCGATGGTATCTCTGACGAAGACCTGGTGGAATATCTTGCAGACCAGAGGGTGACAGCGGTTCATCGAGTGCAGGCCAAACGCGACGGCGTGTTGGTACCCACTCGTACCCTGTTTATTACATTTGATGGCGTCGATCTGCCCACGAGCATTTCCGCAGGGTACGAACGGATTTCTGTGAGGCCTTATATTCCTAGACCTCTGCGTTGTTTTAAATGCCAACGTTTTGGGCATACGCAAGTCTCATGTAAGAGTGCCGTTAACATCTGTGCAACATGTAGCCAGCCCTCACACGAAGGTACCTGTTCAACAGCCCCCGTCTGCGTTAATTGTAAAGGGTCTCATTCTGCTTCGTTTGCCGACTGTCCGCGGTACTTGGACGAGAAGGCGATCCAGGAGATCCGGGTAAAGGAAAAACTCTCCTTCGCTGAAGCCCGGAGGCGTTACCATGCGCGCCAACCTTCACTCCTGCGATCTGGCACATTTAGTTCTGTTGTTGCCTCGCCAGTACCACGCGTAGATGCCGAAACTCAGACCTGGACCTTGACTGGATTAACCGCCACTACCATCCGGCCGTCTATTAAGGCTACAGTTACCAAGCCGTATAAACCTGGTCCCAAGTCAATGAAGTCGCAAGCCGTTGAAAAGAAGCCCAAGCAGAAACTACGTAGGGAAGATTTTTTGAAAGACCCTCCGCGTGCGCGCGGTAAGAAAAGTTCACCTTCTCCTCCTCGGAGGTCGCTGTCCCAGGAAGGTCCTGGGACAAGCCGCGCTCAGCGGCACCCTTCACCCATCGCCACCCAGAACCGATTCACGGCGCTTGAAGCGGTTTCTGGCACTGAGCGCGTGGGCCCTCCCTCCGAGGAAGCTATGGAGTCTGACCAACTCCATTCAAAAAGCCCGAGCCCAAAGGTTAAACAAAAGGTAATTTTAAGCCGCCCTTCTAAGTAGACAGTTTATCCCTTTTATTCATGGCTATCCTGAGCTGGAATGTACGTGGTGTACGATCGCATAGGGCGGAACTGCAACTTTTATTGCGTTCCCATTCACCTATGGTCGTGTGTTTGCAGGAGACCAAGCTTCGCCCTCACGACCCTTTCGATCTCCGAGGGTACACTCCGGTTCGCTACGATCTTGAACCGGAGGAGGGTGCTCCTGCTCATGGAGGTGTCATGTTGTTGGTGCGTAATGACGTTCATTTTCATCCTATCACACTTACGTCCGACTTGCAAGCTGTTGCCATTAGACTGCAGTTACCCGGTTTTTTCTTTTCTGTTTGTTCTGTGTATACACCTCCATCGTCTCCCCTCGCTCCCGCGGACATTCGATCTCTCCTGTCCGCTCTCCCAACACCATTTCTTCTGTTGGGAGATTTTAATGCCCATCACCCACTATGGGGTTCGCCAAGGGCTTGTGCGAGGGGAACTCTTCTTTCCGACATTTTTTATCAGTTCAATCTTTCCATCCTCAATACAGGTGCACCTACTTTTATTTCTGATTCTTCTGGTACATTCTCTCACCTGGACCTTGCGATTTGCTCAATCCAGCTTGCACGTCGTCTTCAGTGGAACGTCGTCGCTGACACCTACTCCAGCGACCATTTCCCCTGCATCGTTTCTCTTCTGTCGCACCACGTACAGCATTCCAGAGTACCTACCTGGATATTCGCAAAAGCCGACTGGAGCTTGTATTCCAGCCTCGTGCATTTTGACGACCAGCCCATCTCCGACATTAATCAACTAGTGCAGCACCTTACGTCTATTATTTTCTCAGCCGCCGAACGTGCAATAACCCGTTCATCCTCCCAACCTCGGCGGCCACCTGTTCCATGGTGGAACGAGGATTGTCGGGACGCCGTTCGTGCCCGTAGGACTGCACTTAGGGTGTTTCGGCGCCACCCTACACTTGATAATTTGGTGACTTTTAAACAATCGCGCGCCAGGGCTCGTCGCATTATTCAGGATAGCAAGAAGGCATCTTGGGCTCGTTTTGTCGAGTCTTTTAATCGTTTTACGCCTTCATCCGTTGTTTGGGATAAACTTCGTCGCTTCTCAGGTAAAGTGTCACATTGTACTGTTTCTGGCCTTCAGGTTTCTAATGCCACCATAGTGGATCCGGCTGCCATCGCTAACACTCTGGGTTCTGCCTTTGAGGCGGTTTCCAGTTCAGACCATTATTCCGCCGGCTTTCGCTCTATTAAAGACCGGCAGGATTCCGCATCATTTACTTTTCGGTCTGCTAATGATGACTGCTATAACGAACTATTCACAATGAGGGAGCTGGAGCACGCTCTTCATTGCTCTCGGCACTCCGCTCCCGGGCCGGACGGCATTCATGTCCTGATGTTAAAGAACCTTTCAGCCGACAGTAAACTATTTCTCTTACAGGTCTATAACCGTATTTGGCAAGACGGCATTTTTCCTTCCGTTTGGCGCGAAGCCACCATTGTCCCTATACTTAAGCCTGGGAAGGATCGCCAACTACCTTCCAGCTACCGCCCTATCTCCCTCACCAGTTGCATTTGTAAGGTGATGGAGCGCATGATCAACGGGCGGTTGACATGGTGGCTTGAGTCTCAGAAACTTCTAGCGAACGCTCAGTGCGGGTTTCGTCGCTATCGCTCTACCGTCGACCATCTGGTGTCCTTGTCGACGCATATTATGAATGGATTTCTGAGAAAGTGTCAAACCGTGGCGGTATTTTTTGACCTGGAGAAAGCTTATGACACTTGTTGGAGGGGCGGCATTTTACGTACACTTCACGATTGGAATATCCGCGGTCGTCTTCCCATATTTCTTCGGGAGTTTATGACGGACCGCGTCTTTCGTGTACGTGTGGGCTCGGTTTTATCTCGTCGTTTTATTCAAGAGAACGGAGTACCGCAGGGCTCTGTACTCAGTGTCACACTTTTTGCGATTGCTATCAACCCCATTGTTGATTGTATTCCACCTGGCATTTCATCGTCCCTTTTTGTTGACGATTTCGCTATTTATTGCAGTTCACGGCGGACCTGTCTACTCGAACGCCGTCTCCAGAGCTGTATCGACCGTCTCTACGCCTGGAGTAACGCCAACGGCTTTAATTTCTCCGCCGAGAAATCCGTCTGCATCAACTTCTGGCGCCGGAAGTATTTCCCTCCGCCCTCTCTCCATCTTGGGCCAGGGATACTTCCGTTTGCAGACGAGGCGAAATTTTTGGGGTTGATTTTTGACAGGAAGTTGTGTTGGACCTCGCACGTTTCCTTTTTAAAAGCAAAGTGTGACCGTTCTCTTAATATTTTACGTGTTTTAAGTGGCACATCCTGGGGAGCTGATCGGACCGTCCTTCTTCGCCTTTATCGCTCTTTGGTCCGATCCAAGCTTGATTACGGGTGTATTGTTTATTCGTCGGCACGTCCATCTGTGTTACGTCGATTGAATGCCCTTCACCATCGTGGCATAAGAGTCGCTACAGGGGCCTTTCCACCCAGCCCTGTTTTTAGCCTGTATGCTGAAGCTGCAGAGCCTCCGCTGTCCTTCAGGCGTGAGATGCTCTTGTGCAGCTATGCTTGTCGACTCTCAAGCTTGCCTAACCACCCGTCCTTCGATGTATTTTACGAGGATTCGCTTGACCGGCAATATTTAGTTACCTCCTCTGCATTGCTCCCTCCAGGGGTTCGATTTCGACTGCTACTTCGGCATTTGGACGTTACGCCAGCGCCGGCCCTTCCACGGGGGGAAACGTGTTTTCCTCCATGGTCCCGCGCTGAGGCCCACTGTCACCTTGGGCTAACGTCACTGCCGAAGACTGAGACCCCTGCTTCAGTCTTTAGATCGGCTTTTTTAGAAGTACGGGCTCAATTCGGGGACTTCCATTTTATCTTTACCGATGGATCTAAGACTGAAGCTGGCGTTGGATGTGCCTTTGTTTCTGGTCACTGTAGTTTTAAGTTTCGTTTACCTGGACAATGTTCAATTTTTACTGCCGAACTTTTTAGCATTTATCAGTCTATTTTATACATTCAGCGGCACGCCTTACAGCACTGTTTTATTTGTACGGACTCTCTGAGTGCCCTTCAGACTATTACTGCGCTGTACCATTACCACCCGCTTGTACAGCGCATACATGACCTGCTCCACTCGCTTGGTGTCACTGGCATCAGCGTGTCCTTCATGTGGATTCCAGGTCATGTGGGCATCTCAGGTAATGAGTCTGCCGACGCCGCTGCGAAATCGGCGATTTTATTACCCAGATTTTTTACCTCTGTTGTTCCCTCGTCAGATTCGTGTGTTATTTTACGTCGCCGCATCCTCTCGCGCTGGCGCGATGAGTGGACGGCCCTCCGGGGGAACAAGTTGCGGGAGGTTAAGCCTCTCCCGTTAATCTGGGGTACCTCTTCTCGTTCTTCACGTCGGGAAGAGGTACTTTTAGCCCGTTTACGAATTGGACATTGTCGTTTTAGTCACAGTTACCTGCTCAGTGGTGATCCCGCTCCGTTGTGTCAGCAGTGTGACGTGCCCTTAACGGTGCGTCACATTTTAATTGAGTGTCAAGTTTTAGCTCCACTGCGCGTTCGCCTGGGTCTGCCTGTTGGCATAGCCAACGTTTTGGCAGACGACGCGCATGCTGTAGAATGTCTTTTACGTTTTATAAGTGACATTGATTTTAATCGTCGCATTTGATGCGCTGAGCGTCTTTTAGCTTTGTTATTTTCTTCTGTATGTTTTTATAGGGACTTACTCCCCAGTGACATGTGGCGCTCATGTCCCGCATTCTACAGTTCTTGACACGTTTTAATCTTTTATTGGCTATGCTTTTAGTGTGTTGGTTTTTGAGATATATTTATTGTTATTATTGTTGTTATTGTTATTCTTGTTGTTATTGTTATTCTTGTTGTTATTTTTATTCTTGTTGTTATTGTTATTGTTATACTATTGTTAGTTTTAACTTTTTGGACATCGCGGGTTTGTGTCCCGTTTTTTAATTATGCGGTTTTTTTTACCTTTTATACTTTGACCTTATATTTTACACATTGTAAGGGCGCTGATGACCCTAGCAGTTTAGCGCCCTTAAACCGCATATCATCATCATCATCATCCCCTCACCCCCATCCGGTCGAGGTGGGTTCTTCAAGTGACCGGTGGACCCAAGGTAGGCTCTCGTGCGTTCTTTGCATTCCATACATACCGCACCTCACCTTCGTTTCTTTCTTGCCTAATCACTTTCCGGCCATTTCGTACCACGACATTCGCATATCTCTTTTTTCTTCCCCGCCGGCCTACCTTGCGTGCGAAACGCCCACACAGTTTTAGTTTCTTTTATCTTTTTATTTAAATCCTCCGTGGACACAGCCTGACGGATACCCGCGCACCGCGTGCGCAGCTGGGTGAGTGGGTAATGGCGTCATCCCCACCACCCGGGGTCGTCATGTAGGGTTGTTGTTCGTATCCGCTGTTCAACTGCAGTCCCGCGGGGGGGCCATTGCATGAGCTGCTGACTTCTGACGGCGATTGGGTCCCTCTGTCTATGTTCTGGGAGGTGTGACCCTGGGGTGAGTCTGGTATAGATAGGCCACTCACCCAAGCCGGGGTAACGCCCGAGAAGTCAGAGCCCGAGGTCGGAGACGGTTGCAATGGTGGAGGATTTTTTTTCGCTATGGAGCACCCTTTCTCCATTATTAACAACAAGCGCCGTAAAACTTTAGTAACAGAAGTAGCACCGCCAACAGCTGGTTGTTACTTAGTGATTACCCGAACAGAGGAAGGACAATCATTCGAGAAGGTGAACCCTTTTATCATCCAGAAGGGCATTGACTCAATTGCTGGTCCGGTTCTTTCCTGCACTCGGCTTCGTAATGGTTCGTTATTGGTTCAAAGCAAATCCGAGGCACAAAGTAAGTCCTTGTTGAGCGCCACGCTTCTCCACGGTTATCCTATCCGTGTTGAGAAGCACCGCACCTTGAATTCTTGTAGAGGCGTTGTCACCACGCATAGCCTCGATGGTATCTCTGACGAAGACCTGGTGGAATATCTTGCAGACCAGAGGGTGACAGCGGTTCATCGAGTGCAGGCCAAACGCGACGGCGTGTTGGTACCCACTCGTACCCTGTTTATTACATTTGATGGCGTCGATCTGCCCACGAGCATTTCCGCAGGGTACGAACGGATTTCTGTGAGGCCTTATATTCCTAGACCTCTGCGTTGTTTTAAATGCCAACGTTTTGGGCATACGCAAGTCTCCTGTAAGAGTGCCGTTAACATCTGTGCAACATGTAGCCAGCCCTCACACGAAGGTACCTGTTCAACAGCCCCCGTCTGCGTTAATTGTAAAGGGTCACATTCTGCTTCGTTTGCCGACTGTCCGCGGTATTTGGACGAGAAGGCGATCCAGGAGATCCGGGTAAAGGAAAAACTCTCCTTCGCTGAAGCCCGGAGGCGTTTCCATGCGCGCCAACCTTCACTCCTGCGATCTGGCACATTTAGTTCTGTTGTTGCCTCGCCAGTACCACGAGTAGATGCCGAAACTCAGACCTGGACCTTGACTGGATTAACCGCCACTACCATCCGGCCGTCTATTAAGGCTACAGTTACCAAGCCGTATAAACCTGGTCCCAAGTCAATGAAGTCGCAAGCCGTTGAAAAGAAGCCCAAGCAGAAACTTCGTAGGGAAGATTTTTTGAAAGACCCTCCGCGTGCGCGCGGTAAAAAGAGTTCACCTTCTCCTCCTCGGAGGTCGCTGTCCCAGGATGGTCCTGGGACAAGCCGCGCTCAGCGGCACCCTTCACCCATCGCCACCCAGAACCGATTCACGGCGCTTGAATCGGTTTCTGGCACTGAGCGCGTGGGCCCTCCCTCCGAGGAAGCTATGGAGTCGGACCAACTCCATACAAAAAGCCCGAGCCCAAAGGTTAAACAAAAGGTAATTTTAAGCCGCCCTTCTAAATAGACAGTTTATCCCCTTATTCTTAATGGCTATCCTGACCTGGAATGTACGTGGTATACGATCGCATAGGGCGGAACTGCAACTTTTATTGCGTTTCCATTCGCCTATGGTCGTATGTTTGCAGGAGACTAAGCTTCGCCGTCACGATCCTTTTGATCTCCGAGGATATACTCCGGTTCGCTACGACCTTGAACCGGAGGAGGGTACTCCTGCTCATGGAGGTGTCATGTTCTTAGTGCGTAACGACGTTCATTTTACACCTGTCACACTTACATCCGACTTGCAAGCTGTTGCCGTTCGCCTTCACTTACCCGGCTTTTTGTTTTCTGTTTGCTCTGTATATTCACCTCCATCGTCTACCCTCGCTCCCGCGGACATTCGAGCTCTCCTGTCCGCTCTCCCAACACCATTTCTTCTGTTGGGAGATTTTAATGCCCATCACCCACTATGGGGTTCGCCAAGGGCTTGTGCGAGGGGAACTCTTCTTTCCGACATTTTTTATGAGTTCAATCTTTCCATCCTCAATACAGGTGCACCTACTTTTATTTCTGATTCTTCTGGTACTTTCTCTCACCTGGACCTTGCTCTTTGCTCAATCCAGCTTGCACGTCGCCTTCAGTGGAACGTCGTCGCTGACACCTACTCCAGCGACCATTTCCCCTGCATCGTTTCTCTTCTGTCGCACCACGTACAGCATTCCAGAGTACCTACCTGGATATTCGCAAAAGCCGACTGGAGCTTGTATTCCAGCCTCGTGCATTTTGACGACCAGCCCTTCTCCGACATTAATCAACTAGTGCAGCACCTTACGTCTATTATTTTCTCAGCCGCCGAACGTGCAATACCCCGTTCATCCTCCCAACCTCGGCGGCCACCTGTTCCGTGGTGGAACGAGGATTGTCGGGACGCCGTTCGTGCCCGTAGGACTGCACTTAGGGTGTTTCGGCGCCACCCTACACTTGATAATTTGGTGACTTTTAAACAATCGCGCGCCAGGGCTCGTCGCATTATTCAGGATAGCAAGAAGGCATCTTGGGCTCGTTTTGTCGAGTCTTTTAATCGTTTTACGCCTTCATCCGTTGTTTGGGATAAACTTCGTCGCTTCTCAGGTAAAGTGTCACATTGTACTGTTTCTGGCCTTCAGGTTTCTAATGCCACCATAGTGGATCCGGCTGCCATCGCTAACACTCTGGGTTCTGCCTTTGAGGCGGTTTCCAGTTCAGACCATTATTCCGCCGGCTTTCGCTCTATTAAAGACCGGCAGGATTCCGCATCCTATACTTTTCGGTCTGCTAATGATGAATGCTATAACGAATTATTCACAATGAGGGAGCTGGAGCACGCTCTTCATTGCTCTCGGCACTCCGCTCCCGGGCCGGACGGCATTCATGTCCTGATGTTAAAGAACCTTTCAGCCGACAGTAAACTATTTCTCTTACAGGTCTATAACCGTATTTGGCAAGACGGCATTTTTCCTTCCGTTTGGCGCGAAGCCACCATTGTCCCAATACTTAAGCCTGGGAAGGATCGCCAACTACCTTCCAGCTACCGCCCTATCTCTCTCACCAGTTGCATTTGCAAGGTGATGGAGCGCATGATCAACGGGCGGTTGACATGGTGGCTTGAGTCTCAGAAACTTCTAGCGAACGCTCAGTGCGGGTTTCGTCGCTATCGCTCTACCGTCGACCATCTGGTGTCCTTGTCGACGCATATTATGAATGGATTTCTGAGAAAGTGTCAAACCGTGGCTGTATTTTTTGACCTGGAGAAAGCTTATGACACTTGTTGGAGGGGCGGCATTTTACGTACACTTCACGATTGGAATATCCGCGGTCGTCTTCCCATATTTCTTCGGGAGTTTATGACGGACCGCGTCTTTCGTGTACGTGTGGGCTCGGTTTTATCTCGTCGTTTTATTCAAGAGAACGGAGTACCGCAGGGCTCTGTACTCAGTGTCACACTTTTTGCGATTGCTATCAACCCCATTGTTGATTGTATTCCACCTGGCATTTCATCGTCCCTTTTTGTTGACGATTTCGCTATTTATTGCAGTTCACGGCGGACCTGTCTACTCGAACGCCGTCTCCAGAGCTGTATCGACCGTCTCTACGCCTGGAGTAACGCCAACGGCTTTAATTTCTCCGCCGAGAAATCCGTCTGCATCAACTTCTGGCGCCGGAAGTATTTCCCTCCGCCCTTTCTCCATCTTGGGCCAGGGATACTTCCGTTTGCAGACGAGGCGAAATTTTTGGGGTTGATTTTTGACAGGAAGTTGTGTTGGACCTCGCACGTTTCCTTTTTAAAAGCAAAGTGTGACCGTTCTCTTAATATTTTACGTGTTTTAAGTGGCACATCCTGGGGAGCTGATCGGACCGTCCTTCTTCGCCTTTATCGCTCTTTGGTCCGATCCAAACTTGATTACGGGTGTATAGTTTATTCGTCGGCACGTCCATCTGTGTTACGTCGTTTGAATCCCATTCATCATCGTGGTCTTAGAGTCGCTACAGGGGCCTTTCCAACTAGCCCCGTGCCCAGTCTTTACGCTGAGGCTGCAGAGCCTCCGCTGTCTTTCAGGCGTGAGATGCTCTTATGTAGCTATGCTTGTCGGCTCTCAAGCTTGCCTAACCACCCGTCCTTCCATGTATTTTACGAGGATTCGCTAGATCGACAATATTTCGTTCGCTCCTCTGCATTGCTCCCCCCAGGGGTTCGATTTCGACTGCTACTTCGGCATTTGGACGTTACGCCAGCGCCGGCCCTTACCCGAGGGGAAACGCGTTTTCCTCCATGGTCGCGCGCTGAGGCCCACATCCACCTTGGGCTAACGTCGATGCCGAAAAATGCGACCCCTGCTTCTGTTCTTAGATCCGCCTTTTTAGAACTACAGGCGCAGTTCGGGGACTGTCATTTTATATATACTGATGAGTCTAAGACTGATGTTGGAGTAGGATGTGCCTTTGTTTTTGGTGTACGGAGTTTTACTTTTCGTTTACCTCAACAATGTTCAATTTTTACCGCCGAACTTTTTAGCATTTATCAATCTGTTTTATTCATTCAGCGGCACGACTTACGGCACTGTTTTATTTGTACGGACTCTCTGAGTGCCCTTCAGGCTATTCATGCGCTGTACAATTACCACCCACTCGTACAGCGCATACATGACCTGCTCCACTCGCTCGGTGTCTCTGGCATCAGCGTCTCCTTCATGTGGATTCCAGGTCATGTGGGCATCTCAGGTAACGAGTCTGCCGACGCCGCTGCGAAATCGGCGATTTTATTACCCAGATTTTTTACCTCTGTAGTTCCCTCGTCAGATTCGTGTGCTATTTTACGTCGCCGCATCCTCTCGCGCTGGCGCGATGAGTGGACGGCCCTCCGGGGGAACAAGTTGCGGCAGGTTAAGCCTCTCCCGTTAATCTGGGGTACCTCTTCTCGTTCTTCACGTCGGGAGGAGGTACTTTTAGCCCGTTTACGAATTGGACATTGTGTTTTTAGTCATAGGTATTTGCTCAGTGGTGACCCCGCACCACTCTGTGGGCAGTGTGACGTACCCTTAACGGTGCGTCACATTTTAACAGAGTGTCAGGTTTTAGCTGCATTGCGTGCTCGTGTAGGTCTGCCTGTTGGCTTAGCCAACGTTTTGGCAGACGACACGCATGCTGTGGAATGTGTTTTACGTTTTATTCATGACAGTGATTTTAATCTGCGCATTTAATGCGTTGAGCGTCTGTTAGCTTGGTACTTTTATTCTGTCTGTTTTTTATGGGAACTCTTATCCCCAGTGGACATATGGCGCTCATGTCCCTCGCGTTCTACAGTTTCTGACACGTTATAATCCTTTACTGCCTATGCTTTTAGTGTGTTGGTTTTCAGATATTTGTCTTGTTCTTTTTATTGTTGTTATTGTTATTATTGTTGTTATTGTTGTTATTGTTATTATTGTTATTGTTATATTTGTTATTGTTATATTGTTAGTTTTAGCCTTTTGAACATCGCGGGTTTGTGTCCCGTTTTTAACTATGCGGTTCTTTTACCTGTTTTATATTTTGACCTTCTCTTTTATACACTGTAAGGGCGCTGATGACCATTGCAGTTTAGCGCCCTTAAACCGCATATCATCATCATCATCAACACCAAATTATCATGTGTAGGGTGTCGCCGAAACACCCTAAGTGCAGTCCTACGGGCACGAACGGCGTCCCGACAATCCTCGATCCACCACGGAACAGGTGGCCGCCGAGGTTGGGAGGATGAACGGGGTATTGCGCGTTCGGCGGCAGAGAAAATAATAGACGTAAGGTGCTGCACTAGTTGGTGAATGTCGGAGAAGAGCTGGTCGTCAAATGCACGGGGCTGGAATACAACCTCCAGTCGGCTTTTGCGAATATCCAGGTAGGTACTCTGGAATGCTGTACGTGGTGCGACAGAAGAGAAACGATGCAGGGGTAATGGTCGCTGGAGTAGGTGTCAGCGACGACGTTCCACTGAAGACGATGAGCAAGCTGGAGGGAACAAATGGCAAGGTCCAGGTGAGAGAATGTACCAGAAGAATCAGAAATAAAAGTAGGTGCACCGGTATTGAGGATGGAAAGATTGAACTGATAAAAAATGTCGGAAAGAAGAGTACCCCTCGCACAAGCCCTTGGCGAACCCCATAGTGGGTGATGGGCAATAAAATCTCCCAACAGAAGAAAGGGTGTTGGGAGAGCGGACAGGAGAGCTCGAATGTCCGCGGGAGCGAGGGGAGACGATGGAGGTGAATACACAGAGCAAACAGAAAACAAAAAGCCGGGGAAGTGAAGGCGAACGGCAACAGCTTGCAAGTGAGATGTAAGTGTGACAGGTGTAAAATGAACGTCGTTACGCACTAACAACATGACACCTCCATGAGCAGGAGTACCCTCCTCCGGTTCGAGGTCGTAGCGAACCGGAGTATATCCTCGGATATCAAAAGGAGCGTGAGGGCGAAGCTTAGTCTCCTGCAAACATACGACCACAGGCGAATGGGAACGCAATAAAAGTTGTAGTTCCGCCCTATGCGATCGTACACCACGTACATTCCAGGTCAGGATAGCCATTAAGAAAAAGGGGATAAACTGTCTATTTAGAAGGGCGGCTTAAAATTACCTTTCGTTTAACCTTTGGGCTCGGGCTTTTTGTATGGAGTTGGCCAGACTCCATAGCTTCCTCGGAGGGAGCGCCCACGCGCTCAGTGCCAGAAACCGATTCAAGCACCGTGAATCGTTTCTGGGTGGCGTTGGGTGAGGGGTGCCGCTGGGCGCGGCTTGTCCCAGGACCTTCCTGGGACAGCGACCTCCGAGGAGGAGAAGTGAACTTTTGTTACCGCGCGCACGCGGAGGGTCTTTCAAAAAATCTTCCCTACGTAGTTTCTGCTTGGGTTTCTTTTCAGTTGCTTGCGACTTCATTGACTTTGGACCAGGTTTATAGGGCTTGGTAACAGTAGCTTTAATGGACGGCCGGATGGTAGTGGCGGTTAATCCAGTCATGGACCAGGTCTGAGTTTCGGCATCCACTCGTGGTACTGGCGAGGCAACAACAGAACTAAATGTGCCAGATCGCAGGAGTGAAGGTTGGCGCGCATGGAAACGCCTTCGGGCTTCGGCGAAGGAGAGTTTCTCCTTTACCCGGATCTCCTGGATCGCCTTCTCGTCCAAATACCGCGGACAGTCGCCAAATGAAGCAGAATGTGACCCTTTATAATTAACGCAGACGGGGGCTGTTGAACAGGTACCTTCGTGTGAGGGCTGGCTACGTGTTGCACAGATGTTAACGGCACTCTTACATGAGACTTGCGTATGCCCAAAACGTTGGCACTTAAAACACCGCAGAGGTCTAGGAATATAAGGCCTCACAGAAATACGTTCGTACCCTGCGGAGATGCTCGTGGGCAGATCGACGCCATCAAATGTTAGAAACAGTGTACGAGTGGGTACCGATACGCCGTCGCGTTTGGCCTGCACTCGATGAACCGCTGTCACCTTCTGGTCTGCAAGATAATCGACCAGGTCCTCGTCCGATATGCCATCGAGGCTATGCGTGGTGACAACGCCTCGACAAGAATTCAAGGTGCGGTGCTTCTCAACACGGATAGGATAACCGTGGAGAAGCGTGGCGCTCAACAAGGACTTACTTTGTGCCTTGGATTTGCTTTGCACTAACAACGAACCAATACGAAGCCGAGTGCAGGAAAGAACCGGACCAGCAAATGAGTCAATGCCCTTCTGGATGATAAAAGGGTTCACCTTCTCGAATGATTGTCCTTACCATGTACGGGTATTCACTAAGTAACAACCAGCTGTTGGCGGTGCTACTTCTGTTACTAAAACTTTTCGGCGCTTATTGTTTATAATGGAGAAAGGGTGCTCCATAGCGAAAAAAAATCCTCCACCATTGCAACCGTCTCCGACCTCGGGCTCTGACTTCCCGGGCGTTACCCCGGTTTGGGTGAGTGGCCTATCCATACCTAGCTCACCGCAGGGTCACACCTCCCAGAACATAGACAGAGGGACCCAATCGCCGTCGGAAGCCAGCAGCTCATGCAATGGCCCCCCCCGCGGGACTGCAGTTGAACAGCGGATACGAACAACAACCCTACATGACGACCCCGGGTGGTGGGGATGACGCCATTACCCACTCACCCAGCTGCGCACGCGGTGCGCGGGTATCCGTCAGGCTGTGTCCACGGAGGATTAACATAAAAGTTTAAAAGAAACTAAAAGTGTGTGGTCGTTTCGCACTCAAGGTAGGCCGGCGAAGAAGTAAAAGAGACGTGTAAATGAATGGGCGTGGGGCGAAATGTGCATAAATAAAAGAGAAGACAGAAGCGATGGCGAGGGGTGAGATGTAATGATATGCACAGAACGCACGAGAGCCTACCTTGAGTCCCCGGTCACGAGAACGAACCCACCTCGAACGGATGGGGGTGAAATGATGAAGATGGCGATGACTGGCTCGGGAACCCCCGGGTGCGCCAAAAACCCGTACTCACATAAGGTGATCCCCTGAGGGGTCCCGAGACAGGATCAGATTCATTGGTGTTCTGATGATTTCTCCGGTTTTAAGACAGTCATCATAACTCTCAAATGTAATGTAATGATTAATAGCACTACGTTTAATGCCTTTAATCTTTTTTATCATTGAGCCAAGGATATCTAGGGCATACATCTTAGGTCGTAGCCCGACAAAGCGCTGGATGATTTTACCATTAGCCTCATCTTTAAATTTGCCCAACACCTTCTTGTTTAGAGCTGAATAGCATATATGGTTGACAGGGTAATCAGCTGTATCTAGGTGTTCGAGAAAACGTAGCTTGTCCTGGTACACATCTTCAGTAATCACACAATGAATGAAAGAATCAGTGTCCATATACATGAGCTTCAGGTTTTTAGATCCATAATATGGCAGCAACACATCATAATGATAGTGGTACATTAATGTCTTGGAGATATCCAACACACTCATACCGATGTATATAGGCTTATTGAACACGATCTGACGAGAGGCCATATCCACAGCAGCTAGATTGGCGGCATATATTGTTAGTGAAATTGCAATCTTTTATTCGGGCTTTATTATTTGAGAGTTTTAATTGAAAAGTTTACGCCAACATACCTTGGCTTGGAGATCAGCTTCTGTAGAGTCCTCTCGTTTGTCACCAGTCGTATATCCATACGATTACGAAGGTTTTCCATTGTTTTTCCAAACATGGCGTTGTTAAACAGTTTGTAGAGGTCCTTCTCAAAATCATTTGCAGCCTTTTGTCGTAGTCTGTTATTAAATTCCACATACGGTTTTAACCACTGTGACTGGCGGAATTGTAGCACACGATGAATGTTTGTTAACCGTAGTCCATGACTAAGAGCTTGCTTCAAAGTCATGTAATGTACTATATACTTCTTTCGAGGTCCAAGATGAGGTATCAGTTTCTTTGTACGCGAGTCCTTAGGCTTCATACACTCAGGCAGGAATGGTAAATCCTTATGCAGATCGTGAAGTTCGGCAGGATACTCGATATCGACTTCTAAAATATATCCATGAGGATCATCTTCTTGTAGTCTTTCTAAGTCAAATTTTTCAGGTGATATCCACTCAAATCCATCATAAGGGAGGGCGTGTCACATGGCCCACCCATATGGGTTATTAGCGTCCTCATATGTAATGAATTGGGTTGGTCTCGACGGATCATACTTGTCCATGTAAGCGTTATTAGCCTCTGCATAACGGTGGGAGACTTGACATAAACCTCCTCTTATACCGGATTCCACCATGAGCAATTGGTCATAATCCTGTAACAGTTCCAGCTGAATTCCTGTATACAGCAACATGGCATCCCATGTAAGTCCTGGAGAGATAAATTAATGGGCCGGATCGACTTTATGCGTTTTGAGGGTTTGATCTCTAAATGTCTCAAAGACATCAGCTAGAAGAAGTACATCAGATATTAAGTAGAGGTCGCTGTACTCGCCCAGTTTTCTTGCATTAAACAGCTCCCATACATTTCTAGCATGATCGTAGTCAGCATCACTAATTTCTTCTTCATTCAATTTATTGTAAAAGTAGTTCTTAGGAGGCAGGTAGAGGCAGACAGAGGAGTTGAAATCCATCTGCTGTTGATCTGTAAGTTTCAGAAGCATGACGGATTTGTATATATTATTAATTTCCTTTGCAAGGAACGATAGGTATTCCATAAACTTCTGAGTAGCATCAACACCACGATATACATAGGGATGCTTAGGAAGACCAGTTTCCAGATATTCAACGTTGGTTGATGGTTTAACATAAACACAGAAACTCATGGGAACATGCTGCTGATAAGGGGATGTATATGAAGTTTCAGGATCGCGTATGCATGTATGACATGGAGCGATAATGCTTTCAAAGTCTGCCTAGATGACGTAAGGTAGTTTCAACATCCTTTCAAAATTTGTAAATTGTACAATTGATTTCTCCTTTGTAGGCATAACTACCCTTGCAACACCATGCTGATTACAGATGGTAGCATGTTCTTGTAGTTTTTCCAGTCCACTTTGTCCATATCGATCGTCAAAATATGTAAAACAACGCTTACAGGTATAAACACGTTCTTTATGCATAGTTTTCTGAAGTCGAATAAGTTTTTCAAAATTCTTTATATAAACGTAGTGATGTCTCCCACTACTGTCACTCAATAGTAGGAGGTCACGATGGTCAGGTAGTTCAGTCTCAGCAACCTTTATCGGATACACTTCATCCTTCTCATCCAGGCCGAAGACGTTGATAGACATCCTGTTAAGCTTCTCAAATTTAGGTATTTGAGAAAGTGGCGTAGGGTAGGAAACAGCTGAAGTCGTATCACCCGTTGGGCATTCTTCCCTATGAATTTAGCTAATATAGAGTACATGAAACATTTCTCATCGGCAAAGTTCTGGATGTTTACGCAGGCTTTTCTTGCTTCAACAGATGGCGGTAGTGGTATGTAGCTACTTCCTCGTAACGGATTGTACTTGTTGATACGAAGGCGAATTCCTTCTACAGCAAGCAGAGCCCAGTTGCTACCCTTAAGTTGTGATTCCTCCATTTCAGTAACCAACTTCTTCATTTTCGTTTCCAACATAGAGTCCAGGTCCGTTTCTAGGAAAACAACTTGATTCAGGGTTTTAAATGTTTTGTAGTAGGTTTCTCCGAAACTGTTAACAAATCTGCACTCGGCTAGTAGATTAATTTTCACACTTTTGTGAATACCAAACTCTTTATGTACAGCCAGGATTATCCGCTATTTTCCTCATGCAGGTACATATTCAGGTCTTTAGTAGATTCACAACGTATAAAATATGATTTCAAGCATCCATTCAATGAAGTTTCAATTTCTCTCATGTCACAGTCATCCATGGTAGATAATAACCCTTGCTTAGCAGGTTTTAATCTAAGTTTCTTCTCAGGCCTGTTTATTTCACACGCATCTTCGTGTCGGCGACCGTTATAACTGTCTTTGAAGGTTACATTACAATATTTACATTTGAAGAGCTTCTTACAACGTAGCTCATGCCGTCTTTTATCATACCCACGGAGGAATTTCTAGCCACATTTACCACAAAAATATCCTGAGGCACTAGAAATGATATCCCTATATGAGGACTTATTCATCTTTACTATGATGTAATAACGTATTAATCCTTCTTCAAGGAAATGTACGCCTCTTCACCTTGATAACACTTTGGAAAGCCAATTATTTTCTGAGAGAACAGAGATCTTGACACCTCAGAGGCAATTAATAGAATGAATTACAATGGTCGAGATCGCTCTTTTATAGAGGAGGCACGAACCTTTTTGGATCATTTATATAACGTATTAACCCTTCTTCAAGGAAATGTTAGCCTCTTTACCTTGATAACACTTTAGAAGGTTGCTTATTTTCTAGGAGAACAACGATGTGGTCACCTCGGAGATGATTAACAGAATGAATTTCAATGTTTGAGTTCGCTCTATTTATAGAGGAAACACGAACCTTTTTTGATCAATTATACTGAATATTAATACTAAAACACGGTGATGAAGCGTGTAAGCTCTTATATTTCAATTCGTGTTACACTGATGTTCGAGCGTATCCGTATAGCTTCGTATGCTTAGAGAAAGTGTAAAGTATTGTGAAGATGTATGTATTGTTCGGGTATAATCGTACATATTCGGAGAGCTTGACTCGTGAAGATGATGAACGATCCGTTGACCGAGCAAGAGGCAAGCATTCCCTCTGCGCAACGAAACCTAGAAGCACAAAGATGCAAATGAAAACAAATCGTGCTAGCATACACCTCTCAGGCATTCGCCTGCAGACCAGGGAAAACCATGAAAAATCCCAGGCTAGAGTGAGCGTCCAACGGGACTCGAACCAGGGACTCTAGAAGTACACGTGAAAGATATAAATGAAAACGATTTAAAGGGAAAGGAAAACGGAATCGACGAGAAACCACCCAGACATTCGCCTGCAGACCAATGATGATGATGTGGGGCTTAAGGGCGCTCAATTACTAAGGTTATTAGCGCCCTTACTATGTGTAAAATAGGACCAATAAAAGCTAAAAAATTAAAAATCCACACACAAACAGCTTGGTCAGAAACACTAAAAAACACAACAGACCAGTTATTAAGATCAACACACTAAAACCATGGTCAACAAGAGTATAAAACGTGTCAAGAACTGTAGAATTCGAAGGACACGAGCGCCAGATATCCACTGGGGAGGAGTGCCCCCATTAAAACATAACGTAAAATCAAAACAACTAAAAGGCGCTCAGCGCATCAAATGCGACGGCTAAAACCAATGTCAGTGATAAAACGTAAAACACATTCTACAGCATGCGCGTCGTCTGCCAAAACGTTGGCTAGGCCAATAGGCAGACCAACACGAACGCGCAACGGAGCTAAAACTTGACACTCTGCTAAAATGTGACGCACCGTTAAGGGCGCATCACACCGCTCACAGAGTGGTGCGGGGTCACCACTGAGGAGGTATCTATGGCTAAAAAGACAATGTCCGATTCGTAGACGGGCTAAAAGCACCTCTTCCCGACGAGAAGAACGAGAGGAGGTACCCTAGACAAACGGAAGAGGTTTAACCTCCCGCAACTTGTTCCCCCTAAGAGCCGCCCACTCATCGCGCCAGCGCGAGAGGAGACGGTAACGTAAAATAGCATAAAAATCCGAGGAAGGAACAACACAGGTATAACATCTGGGTGATAAAATGACCGATTTGGCAGCGGCGTCGGCAGACTCGTTGCCTGAGATGCCCACATGACCTGGAATCCACAGGAAGGAGACGCTAATGCCAGAGGCACCAAGCGAGTGGAGCAGGTCATGTATGCGTTGTACGAGAGGGTGGTAACTGTACAGCGCGTTAATACCCTGAAGGGCACTCAGAGAGTCGGTACATACAACACAGCGCCGAAAGACGTGCCGCTGAATGTATAAAACACATTGATATATACTAAAAAGTTCGGCAGTATAAATCGAACATTGTTCAGGTGAACGAAAAGTAAAACTCTGTACACCTAACACAAAGGCACATCCTACTCCGACATCAGCCTTATACCCATCAGTATATATAAAATGACAGTCCCCGAACTGCGCCTCTAGTTCTAAAAAGGCGGATCTAAGAACAGAAGCAGGGGTCGCATTTTTCGGCATCGACGTTAGCCCAAGGTGGATGTGGGCCTCAGCGCGACCATGGAGGAAAACCCGTTTCCCCTCGGGTAAGGGCCGGCGCTGGCGGAACGTCCAAATGCCGAAGTAGCAGTTGAAATCGAACCCCTGGAGGGAGCAAAGCAGAGGAGGTAACTAAATATTGACGGTCAAGGGAATCCTCGTAAAATGCCGCGAAGGACGGGTGGTCAGGCAAGCTGGAGAGTCGAAAGGCATAGCTACACAAGAGCATCTCACGCCTGAAAGACAGCGGAGGCTCTGCAGCCTCAGCGTAAAGACTGGGCACGGGGCTAGTTGGAAAGGCCCCTGTAGCGACTCTAATACCACGATGATGAATGGGATTCAAACGACGTAACACAGATGGACGTGCCGACGAATAAACAATAAACCCGTAATCAAGCTTGGATCGGACCAAAGAGCGATAAAGGCGAAGAAGGACGGTCCGATCAGCTCCCCAGGATGTGCCACTTAAAACACGTAAAAGATTAAGAGAACGGTCACACTTTGCTTTTAAAAAGGAAACGTGCGAGGTCCAACACAACTTCCTGTCAAAAATCAACCCCAAAAATTTCGCCTCGTCTGCAAACGGAAGTATCCCTGGCCCAAGATGGAGAGAGGGCGGAGGGAAATACTTCCGGCGCCAGAAGTTGATGCAGACGGATTTCTCGGCGGAGAAATTAAAGCCGTTGGCGTTACTCCAGGTGTAGAGACGGTCGATACAGCTCTGGAGACGGCGTTCGAGTAGACAGGTCCGCCGTGAACTGCAATAAATAGCGAAATCGTCAACAAAAAGGGACGATGAAATGACAGGTGGAATACAATCAACAATGGGGTTGATAGCAATTGCAAAAAGTGTGACACTGAGTACAGAGCCCTGCGGTACTCCGTTCTCTTGAATAAAACGACTAGATAAAACCGAGCCCACACGTACACGAAAGACGCGGTCCGTCATGAACTCCCGAAGAAATATGGGAAGACGACCGCGGATATTCCATGCGTGAAGTGTACGTAAAATGCCACCCCTCCAACAAGTGTCATAAGCTTTCTCCAGGTCAAAAAATACAGCCACGGTTTGACACTTTCTCAGAAATCCATTCATAATATGCGTCGACAAGGACACCAGATGGTCGACGGTAGAGCGATAGCGACGAAACCCGCACTGAGCGTTCGCTAGAAGTTTCTGAGACTCAAGCCACCATGCCAACCGCCCGTTGATCATGCGCTCCATCACCTTGCAAATGCAACTGGTAAGGGAGATAGGGCGGTAGCTGGAAGGTAGTTGGCGATCCTTCCCAGGCTTAAGTATAGGGACAATGGTGGCTTCGCGCCAAACGGAAGGAAAAATGCCGTCTTGCCAAATACGGTTATAGACCTGTAAGAGAAATAGTTTACTGTCGGCTGAAAGGTTCTTTAACATCAGGACATGAATGCCGTCCGGCCCAGAACCGGAGTGCCGAGAGCAATGAAGAGCGTGCTCCAGCTCCCTCATTGTGAATAGTTCGTTATAGCATTCATCATTAGCAGACCGAAAAGTATATGATGCGGAATCCAGCCGGTCTTTAATAGAGCGAAAGCCGGCGGAATAATGGTCTGAACTGAATACCGCCTCAAAGGCAGCACCCAGAGTGTTAGAGATGGCAGCCGGATCCACTATAGTGGCATTGGAAACCTGAAGGCCAGAAACAGTACAATGCGACACTTTACCGACGAAGTTTATCCCAAACAAATGATGAAGGCGTAAAGCGAATAAAAGACTCGACAAAACGAGCCCACGACGCCTTCTTGCTATCCTGAATAATGCGACGAGCCCTGGCGCGCGATTGTTTAAAAATCACCAAATTATCAATTTTAGGGTGTCGCCGAAACACCCTAAGCGCAGTTCTACGGGCACGAACGGCGTTCCGACAATCCTCGTTCCACCACGGAACAGGTGGCCGCCGAGGTTGAGAGGATGAACGGGGTATAGCGCGTTCGGCGGCAGCGAAAACAATAGACGTAAGCTGCTGCACTAGTTTGTTAATGTCGGAGAAGGGCTAGTCGTCAAAATGCACGAGGGTGGAATACAAGTTCCAATCGGCTTTTGCGAATATCCAGGTAGGTACTCTGGAATGCTGTACGTGGTGCGACAAAAGAGAGACGATGCAGGGGTAATGGTCGCTGGAGTAGGTGTCAGCGACGACGTTCCACTGAAGGCGACTAGCAAGCTGGAGTGAGCAAACGGCAAGGTCTAAATGAGAAAATGTACCGGAAGAATCTGAAAGAAACGTAGGCTCGCCTGTATTGAGAATAGAGAGATGGAACTGGTCAAAAATGTCGGAAAGAAGAGTTCCCCTCGCACAAGCCCTCGGCGAACCCCACAGTGGGTGATAGGCATTAAAATCTCCCAACAGAAGAAATGGTGTTGGGAGAGCGGACAGGAGAGATCGAATGTCCGCGGGAGCGAGGGGAGATGACGGACGGGTATATACAGAGCAAACAGAGAAGAAAAAACCGGGTAACTGCAATCTAATGGCAACAGCTTGCAAGTCGGACATAAGAGCGAGAGTTTGAAAATGAACGTCGTTACGCACTAACAGCATGACACCTCCATGAGCAGGAGTACCCTCCTCCGTTTCAAGGTCGTAGCGAACCGGAGTATATCCTCGGAGATCAACAGGATCGTGAGGGCGAAGCTTAGTCTCCTGCAAACATACGACCATAGGCGAATGGGAACGCAATAAAAGTTGCAGTTCCGCCCTATGCGATCGTACACCACGTACATTCTAGGTCAGGATAACCATGAATAAAAGGGGATAAACGGTCTACTTAGAAGGGCGGCTTAAAAGAATCTCTTGCTTAACCTTTGGGTTCGGGCTTTTTGTATGGAGTTGGTCAGACTCCATAGCTTCCTCGGAGGGAGAGCCCACGCGCTCAGTGCCAGAAACCGATTCAAGCGCCGTGAATCGGTTCTGGGTGGCGATGGGTGAGGGGTGCCGCTGAGCGCGGCTTGTCCCAGGACATTACTGGGACAGCGACCTCCGAGGAGGAGAAGGTGAACTTTTGTTACCGCGCGCACGCGGAGGCTCTTTCAAAAAATCCTCCCTACGTAGTTTCTGCTTGGGTTTCTTTTCAGCGGCTTGCGACTTCAGGTTTATACGGCTTGGTAACAGTAGCTTTAATGGACGGCCGGATGGTAGTGGCGGTTAATCCAGTCATGGTCCAAGTCTGAGTTTCGGCATCTACTCGTGGTACTGGCGAGGCAACAACAGAACCAAATGTGCCAGATCGCAGGAGTGAAGGTTGGCGCGCATGGTAACGCCTCCGGGCTTCAGTGAAGGAGAGTTTTTCCTTTACCCGGATCTCCTGGATCGCCTTCTCGTCCAAGTACCGCGGACAGTCGGCAAACGAAGCAGAATGACACCCTTTACAATTAACGCAGACGGGGGCTGTTGAACAGGTACCTTCGTGTGAGGGCTGGCTACATGTCGCACAGATGTTAACGGCACTCTTACATGAGACTTGCGTATGCCCAAAACGTTGGCATTTGAAACAACGCAGAGGTCTAGGTATGTACGGCCTCACAGAAATCTGTTCGTACCCTGCGGAGATGTTCGTGGGCAGATCGACGCCATCAAATGTTAGAAACAGGGTACGAGTGGGTAACAATACGCCGTCGCGTTTGGCCTGCACTCGATGAACCGCTATCACCCTCTGGTCTGCAAGATATTCGACCAGGTCTTCGTCCGATATGCCATCGAGGTTATGCGTGGTGACAACGCCTCTACAAGAATTCAAGGTGCGGTGCTTCTCAACACGGATAGGATAACCTTGGAGAAGCGTGGCGCTCAACAAGGACTTACTTTGTGCCTCGGATTTGCTTTGAACTAGCAACGAACCATTACGAAGCCGAGTGCAGGAAAGAACCGGACCAGCAATTGAGTCAATGCCCTTCTGGATGATAAACGGGTTCACCTTCTCGAATGATTGTCCCTCCTCTGTACGGGTAATCACTAAGTAACGACCAGATGTTGGCGGTGCTACTTCTGTTACTAAAGTTTTTCGGCGCTAGTTGTTTATAATGGAGAAAGGATGCTCCATAGCGAAAAAAATCCTCCACCATTGCAACCGTCTCCGACCTCGCGCTCTGACTTCCCGGGCGTTACCCCGGCTTGGGCGAGTGACCTATCTATACCTAGCTCACCCCAGGGTCACACCTCCCAGAACATAGACAGAGGGACCCAATGGCCGTCGGAAGTCAGCAGCTCATGCAATGACCCCCCGCGGGACTGCAGTTGAACAGCGGATACGAAAACATACCCTACATGACGACCCCGGGTGGTGGGGATGACGCCATTACCCACTCACCCAGCTGCGCACGCGGTGCGCGGGTATCCGTCAGGCTGTGTCCACGGAGGATTAACATAAAAAAGTTAAAAGAAACTAAATGTGTGTGGGCGTTTCGCACTCAAGTTAGGCCAGCGAAGAAGTAAAAGAAACGTGTAAATCAATGGGCGTGAGGCGAAATGTGCATAAATAAAAGAGAAGACAGAAGCGATGGCGAGGGGCGAGATGAAATGATATGCACAGAACGCACGAGAGCCTACCTTGAGTCCCCCGGTCACGAGAACGAACCCACCTCGACCGGACGGGGATGAAAGGGTGAAAATGGCTATGGATGGCTCGGGTACCCCGGGTGCGCCTAACCCGTACTCACAAAAGGTGAGCCCCTGGGGGGCTGCAGACCAAGACAAACCATAAAAAATATGACGTCGGAGTGAGCAACCAAGGGTATCGAACTCCTGAACCCTAAAGGCACACGTAAAAGATTCAAATTACATAGAATGAAAGGAAATCGCGATAGATGGGAAACCACTGAGACATTCACCCGCAGACCAGCGAAACTCGTGAAAAATCTGATGCCAGAGTGAACAACCAGCGGGAATCGAACTCCTGAACCCTAAAAGCACACGTAAAAGATGAAAATTATATAGATTGAAAGGAAATCGTAATCGATGAGAAACCACTCAAGCATTCGCGTACAGACCAGGGGAAACCACGAAAAATATGATATCTGAGTGAACAACCAACAGGAATCAAAGGACCCTACAAGCACATAGGTTAGGATGCGAATGAAATAAAATGAAAGAAAATCGTGATAGATGAGAAACCACCCAGACATTCGCCTACAGACTAGGGAAAATCACGAAAAATCTGATGTCAGAGTGAACAACCAACGGGAATCGAACTCCTGAAACCTAAAAGCACACGTAAAAGATGCAAATTATATAGAATGAAAGGAAATCAGATTCGATGAGAAACCACTCAAGCATTCGCCTACAGACCAGGGAAAACCATAAAAATATGATGTCAGAGTGATCAACCAACAGGAATCAAACAAAGGACCCTAGAAGCACATGTTAAAGATGTAAATCAAATAAAATGAAACAAAATCGTGATAGATGAGAAACTAACCAGACATTCGCCTACAGACCAGGGAAAATCACGAAAAATATGTCAGAGTGAACAACCAACGACAGTCGAACGAGGGAAACCATCAGATTGCACACGTGAAAGATGTAAATCAAATAAAATGAAAGAAAATCGTGATAGATGGGAAACCACTCAGGCATTCGCCTGCAGACCAGGCAAAACAATGAAAAATCCCAGGATAGAGTGAGCGACCGACAGGGAAATCAAACAAAGGATTCTAGAAGCCCACGTGAAAGATGTAAATCAAATAAAATGAAATAAAATCGTGATAGATGAGAAACCACCCAGACATTCGCCTACAGACCAAGAAAAATCACGAAAAATATGTGAGAGTGAACAACCAACGGCAATCGAACGAGGGAAACCATCAGATTGTACACGTGAAAGATGTAAATCAAATAAAATGAAAGAAAATCGTGATAGATGGGAAACCACTCAGGCATTCGCCTGCAGACCAGGGAAATCGAGAAAAAATCTGATGTCAGAGTGAACAACTAACGGTAATCGAACCAGGGAGACCCTCGGATTATAACGTGAAAGATGTAAATGAAAGGGAAAGTAAATCGCGATAGATGAGAAACCGCCCAGACATTCGCAGCCAGACCAGCGAAAACTGCGAGAAACTAAGGTCAGAGTGACCGTCCCTACGGAAATCGAACCCAAGACCTCGAATGCAAATTACAGACGTTATCGACTGAACCAGACCGTAAAAACAGGTTTATACCATACAACTCATAATGGGATGCCGTGCCAGATGACGTCATACCTGTAGACAGACTGTCGGGGGTCAGTAGACATGCTGAAACGCGCATAACAACACCGCAATCCATTACACAGCAAAGTTAATTTTTATTAGAATACTTTCTCTCCTTATTTAATTAAATCCATGTATATACCCTATTCATGTTTTCAGTACTTTCTCTCCCTCGTCCCTCTCATTCAACCTAAAGAATCAGTATACAATATGACATTTTTATACGCTTAATGTCCATTTATCACAGAATACCACGCTTAATTCGCAGTTATCACAGAAACCCGCTACATTTGACTATAATTACGAGCAAACTAATTTTTTTCCAGAGTTACACGGATTTTAAACTCGTAGGATCGTATTAGAACATTTATCATATGTTTTCAGTTCAAAGGGGGTAAACATTTAAAGTCGTCGATTACATTTAGCGTAAAGACTATCATATTTCATTTTTAAACCCGTCTTGTTAAATATAATGTATCGCAATCCATTTTTAAAATCAAATCAAACATACGTTTAAAGCATATAATGGATATCTTTATATACCCAATATGGCTGCCATGCAGGTTAAACCCTTCAATATGGATGCGTCCGGCATCTTCGTCGTTGAGCGTGTTTCCGACTCTCTCCGCTAGGTGGAGCGCATGATGCAAGCTACGAGAGTGGGAGGGAGAAACCAGCTCTAATTACGGTTGCGCTAGAGAGGGTACTCCAGTCGGCCTGAGAGCCTCGTTCAGGGAGGTCGTATAGTTCTCGTATTCATTTTAAGACGCGTCGTCGTATCACGTGTTCGTTACGTATTTTTTTTACCTTTCTTAGTCATGCATTCATCCAACAGATGTAATTTCGTCAGGACGACAATAGTCAAATATGCATTACAAAAGAAACGTTTATTCGACGTCTTTATCTTAATTACTTTTTGATGTAATTCGAAGATGAAATGCCCCTCAGGCGCTCACCTTATGTGAGTACGGGTGTTGGCGTACCTGGGGGTTCCCGAACCAATCATCGCCATCATCATGCTTCCACCCCCGTCCGGTCGAGGTGGGTTCGTTCTCGTGACCGGGGGACTCAAAGTAGGCTCTCTTGCGTTCTGTGCACTTCATTCCATGTCGCCCCTCGCCATCGTTTCTTTCTTCTCTTTTACTTCTGCACATTTCGCACCACGTCCATTGATTTACGCATCTCTTTTTCTTCATCGCCGGCCTACCTTGCATCCGAGACGCCCACACAGTTTTATTTATTTTATCTCTTCTTTTAATCCTCCGTGGACACAGCCTGACGGATACCCGCTCACTGGGTGAGCAACCGGGTGAGTGGGTAATGGCGTCATCCCCACCAACCGGGTCGTCATGTAGGGTTTGTGTTCGTATCCGCTGTTCAACTGCAGTCCCGCGGGGGGCCATTGCATGAGCTGCTGACTTCCGACGGCGATTGGGTCCCTCTGTCTATGTTCTGGGAGGTGTGACCCTGGGGTGAGATTTGTGTAGATAGGCCACTCACCCAAGCCGGGGTAACGCCCGGGAAGTCAGAGCCCGAGGTCGGAGACGGTTGCAATGGTGGAGGATTTTTTTCGCTATGGAGCACCCTTTCTGCATTATAAGCAACAAGCGCCGAAAAGTTTTAGTAACAGAAGTAGAACCGGCAATAGCTGGTTGTTACTTAGTGATTACCCGTACAGAGGAAGGACAATCATTCGAGAAGGTGAACCCTTTTATCATCCAGAAGGGCATTGACTCAATTGCTGGTCCGGTTCTTTCCTGCATTCGGCTTCGTAGTGGTTCGTTGTTAGTGCAAAGCAAATCCGAGGAACAAATTAGTCCTTCTTGAGCGCCACGCTTCTCCACGGTTATCCTATCCGTGTTGAGAAGCACCGCACCTTGAATACTTGTCGAGGCGTTGTCACCACGCATAGCCTCGATGGCATATCGGACGAAGACCTGGTCGAATATCTTGCAGACCAGAAGGTGACAGCGGTTCATTGAGTGCAGGCCAAACGCCGTCGCGTATTGGTACCCACTCGTACCCTGTTTCTAACATTCGATGGCTTCGTTCTGCCCACGAGCATCTCCGCAGGGTACCAACGGATTTCTGTGAGGCCTTATATTCCTAGACCTCTGCGTTGTTTTAAGTGCCAACGTTTTGGGCATACGCAAGTCTCATGTAAGAGTGCCGATAACATCTGTGCAACCTGTAGCCAGCCCTCACACGGGGGTACCTGTTCAAGAGCCCCCGTCTGCGTTAATTGTAAAGGGTCACATTCTGCTTCATTTGGCGACTGTCCGCGGTATTTGGACGAGAAGGCGATCCAGAAGATCCGCGTAAAGGAGAAACTCTCCTTCGCCGAAGCCCGGAGGCGTTTCCATGCGCGCAAAGCTTCGCTGCTGCGATCGGGAACATTCAGTTCTATTGTTACCTCGCCCATACCCCGGAAGGATACTGGGACTCAAACTTGGACCATGACTGCTTTAGCCGCCACTACCATCCGGCCGTCCAGGTCTGCTACTGCTACCAAGCCGTATAAACCTGGTCCAAAGTCTATGAAGTCACAAGCCAATGACTAAAAGCCGAAGCAGAAACTTCGAAGAGAAGACATTTTAAAAGACCCTCCGCGTGTTCACAGCAAGCATAATTTACCTTCTCCTCCTCGGAGGTGGCAGTCCCAGGAAGATCCTGGGACAAGCTGCGCTCCACGGCACCCCTCACCCATCGCCACCCAGAACCGATTCACGGCGCTTCAATCGATTTCTGGCTCTGAGCGTGTGGGCCCTCCCTTCGAGGAGGCTATGGAGTCTGACCAACTCCATACCAAAAACCCGAGCCCAAAGGTTAAACAAAAGGTAATTTTAAGCCACCCTTCTAAGTAGACAGTTTATCTCTTTTTTCTTAATGGTTATCCTGACCTGGAATGTACGTGATGTACGATCGCATAGGGTGGAACTGCAACGTTTATTGCGTTCCCATTCACCTATGGTCGTGTGTTTGCAGGAGACCAAGCTTCGCACTCCTGATCCTTTTGATCTCCGAGGATATACTCCGGTTCGCTACGACCTTGAACCGGAGGAGGGTGCTCCTGCTCATGGTGGTGTCATGATTTTGGTAAGTAACGACGTTCACTTTCAAACTATCACACTTACATCCGACTTGCAAGCTGTTGCCGTTCGCCTTCACTTACTCGGCTTTTTGTTTTCTGTTTGCTCTGTATATTCACCTCCATCATCTCCCCTCGCTCCCGCGGACATTCGAGCTCTCCTGCCTGCTCTCCCAAAACCATTTCTTCTGTTGGGAGATTTTAATGCCCATCACCCACTTTGGGGTTCGCCAAGGGCTTGTGCGAGGGAAACTCTTCTTTCCGACATTTTTGTCCGTTCAATCTTTCCATCCTCAATACAGGTGCACCTACTTTTATTTCTGATTCCTCTGGTACATTCTCTCACCTGGACCTTGCCATTTGCTCACTCCAGCTTGCTAGTCGTCTTCAGTGGAACGTCGTCGCTGACACCTACTCTAGCGACCATTTCCCCTGCATCGCTTCTATTCTGTCACACCACGTATGGCATTCCGGAGTACCTACCTGGATATTCACAAAAGCCGACTGGAGCTTGTATTCCAGCCTCGTGCATTTAGACGATCAGCCCGTCGCCGACATTAACCAACTAGTGCAGCACCTTACGTCTACGATTTTCTCTGCTGCCGAACGCGCCATTCCCCGTTCATCCTCTCAACCTCGGCGGCCACCTGTTCCATGGTGAAACGAGGATTGTCGGGATGCCGTTCGTGCCCGTAGGGCTGCACTTAGGGTGTTTCGGCGACACCCTACAATTGATAATTTGGTGACTTTTAAACAATCGCGTGCCAGGGCTCGTCGCATTATTCAGGATAGCAAGAAGGCGTCGTGGACTTGTTTTGTCGAGTCTTTTAATTGCTTTACGCCTTCATCATTTGTTTGGGATAAACTTCGTCGCTTCTCAGGTAAAGTGTCGCATTCTACTGTTTCTGGCCTTCAAGTGGATTCGGCTGCCATCGCTAGCACTCCGGGTGCTGCCTTTGAGGCGGTATCCAGTTCAGACCATTATTCCGCCGGGTTTCTCTCTATTAAAGTCCGGCTGGATTCCGACAACTTTAATTTTCGGTCTGCTAATATTGAGTGTTATAATGAACTTTTCACAATGAGGGAGCTGGAGCACGCTCTTCATTGCTCTAGGCAGTGCGCTCCTGGGCCGGACGGCATTCATGTCCTGATGTTAAAGAACCTTTCAGCCGACAGTAAACTCTTTCTCTTACAGGTCTATAACCGTATTTGGCAAGACGGCATTTTTCCTTCCGTTTGTCGCGAAGCCACCATTGTCCCTATTCTTAAACCTGGGAAGGATCGCCAACTACCTTCCAGCTACCGCCCTATCTCCCTCACCAGTTGCATTTGCAAGGTGATGGAGCGCATGATCAACGGGCGGTTGGCATGGTGGCTTGAGTCTCAGAAACTTCTAGCGAAGGCTCAGTGCGGATTTCGTTACTATCGCTCTACCGTCGACCATCTAGTGTCCTTGTCGACGCATGTTTAGAACGGATTTCTGGGAAAGTCTCAAACGGTGGCTGTGTTTTTTGACCTGGAGAAAGCTTATGACACTTGTTGGAGGGGCGGTATTTTACGTACACTACACGCATGGAATATCCGTGGTCGTCTTCCCATATTTCTTCGGGAGTTTATGACGGATCGCGTCTTTCGTGTACATGTGGGCTCGGTTTTATGTCGTCATTTTATTCAAGAGAACGGAGTACCGCAGGGCGCTGTACTCAGTGTCACACTTTTTGCGATTGCTATGAACCCCATTGTTGATTGTATTCCACCTGGCATTTCATCGTCCCTTTTTGTTGACGATTTTGCCATTTATTGCAGTTCACGGCGGACCTATCTACTCGAACGCCGTCTCCAGAGCTGTGTCGACCGTCTCTACGCCTGGAGTAACGTTAACGGCTTTAATTTCTCCGCCGAGAAATCCGTCTGCATCAACTTCTGGTGGCGGAAGTATTTCCCTCCGCCCTCTCGCCATCTAGAGCCAGGGATACTTCCGTTTGCAGACGAGGCGAAATTTTTGGGGTTGATCTTTCATAGAAAGTTGTGTTGGACCTCACACATTTCCTTTTTAAAAGAAAAGTGAAACCGTTCTCTTAATCTTTTACGTGTTTTAAGTGGCACATCCTGCGGAGCTGATCGGACCGTCCTTCTGCGTCTATATCGCTCTTTGGTCCGATCCAAACTATATTACGGGTGTATTGTCCTTTCATCGGCACGTCCATGTGTATTACGTCGCTTGAATCCCATTCATCATCGTGGTATTAGAGTCGCTACAGGGACCTTTCGAACTAGCCCCGTTCCCAGTGTTTACGCTGAAGCTGCAGAACCTCCGTTGTCCTCCAGGCGTGAGATGCTCTTGTGTATCTATGCTTGTCGACTCTCCAGCTTGCCTGACCACCCGTCCTTCGCGGCATTTTACGAGGATTCGCTTGATCGGCAATATTTAGTTAGCTCCTCTGCATTTCTCCCTCCTGGGGTTAGATTTCGTCAGCTTCTTCGGCATTTGGACGTTACGCCAGCGCCGGCCCTTCCAAGGGGGAAACGCGTTTTCCTCCATGGTTGTGCGCTGAGGCCCTCTGTCACCTTGGGTTATCGTCGATGCCGAAGAATGGGACCGCTTCTTCAGTCTTTAGTTCAGCGTTTTTGGAACTTCAGTCGGAATTCGGGGACTTTGATTTTATCTTTACTGATGGATCTAAGACTGATGCTGGAGTAGGATGTGCCTTTTTTGTGGTGTAAATAGTTTTACCTTTCGTTTACCAGAGCAATCTTCGCTTTTTACCGCCGAACTTTTTAGCATTTATCAGTCTCTTTTATACATTCAGCGGCACGACTTACGGCACTGTTTTATTTGTTCCTTCTCCCTGAGTGCTCTTCAAAGTATTAGCTCGATGTACAGTTACCACCCGCTCGTACAGCGCATTCATGACCTGCACCACTCGCTTGGTGTCTCTGGCATCAGCGTCTCCTTCATGTGGATTCCAGGTCATGTGGGCATCTCAGGGAATGAGTCTGCCGACGCCGCTGCCAAATCGGCGATTTTATCATCCAGAAGCTTTACCTCTGTTGTTCCCTCGTCAGATTGTTTTATTGTTTTACGTCGTCGCATCCTCTCGCTTTGGAGCGATGAGTGGACGGCCCTCCGGGGGAACAAGTTGCGGGAGGTTAAACCTCTCCCGTTAGTTTGGGCTACCTCTTTCCGTGCTTCTCGTCGGGAAGAGGTAATTTTAACACGCCTTCGTATCGGACATTGCATTTTTAGTCATAAATAGTTGCTGAGTGGTGACCCCGCACCACTCTGTGTGCAGTGTGATGCGCCCTTAATGGTGCGTCACATTTTAGAAGAGTGTCAGATTTTAGCTCCATTGCGCGTTCGTGTTGGTCTGGCAGTTTGCAGGGCCAACGTTTTGGTAGACGACGCGCGTATTGTAGAATGTGTTTTACGTTTTATTAGTGACAGTGATTTTAATCTGCGCATTTGATGCGTTGAGCGTCCTTTAGGCTTGTTATTTTATTCTGTATGTTTTAATAGGGACTCTACTCCCCAGTGGACATATGGCGCTCATGTCCCTCGCATTCTACAGTTCTTGACACGTTTTACTCTTTTATTGCTCATGCTTTTAGTGTGTTAGTTTTTGCGATTGTTGTCTTATTGTTTGTAGCTTTTGGACATAGCGGGTTTGTGTCCCGTTTTTAATTATGCGGTTATTTTATATTTTTTACTTTATATTTTATACATTGTAAGGGCGCTGATGACCTTAGTAGTTTAGCGCCCTTAAACCGCATCTCATCATCATCATCGAAGATGAATTTATACTCATGTCACGCGATTCAGCCCAAGACCACCAGGTCAACTTGGAAAAGCAGTCAGTGACGCAACACATTCTAAAGATATAGACACCCTTTACAACATATCGCTGTCTCTTTCCATTCAGGAGATATATGCATTTAACGGTAATAATACATTTTTTGCGACGCATCGCTAATTAAAGTGGTCTGTAATCGAATTAATTACCCCACAGTAGCCTTATTATGAGAGAACGGAGCATCAAAGCCGATGCCGACAACTGATAAGTTCCTTTGTTCTATGCCGCCGACTCCCATCCACTCTTTGTGCTATTCCGACACCGCCATTTACGGTGAGAACAATAACGCATTGTCCTGCGTCTCTGATTTGCGGTGAAAGAATAGCACACAAAAGGAAAGGCGTGAAAACACTTAACCTTTGTGGTTTCACCCTTATAAGCTACTGGACCCCGATTCCCCCTGCTCTCTGCTCTACCCCCCCAGGGGCCTGCTTTGCAGGTACGGGTTTTTGGCGCACCCGGGGTCCCGAGCCACCCTGACGTCCTCGGTGTGGGCTCCTCCAAGTGGTGAGGGAGTCATCCAAATCGCCCACCCACGTGTAGGCCGTGCGTGGAGACCCGTATCGGTGGAAAGAAATATCTTGGTGGTTGAGGGAGGCGTATCTGAGCCTGGTTGGTTGTGTTTTACAGTTTTTAGGGAGGATGCGCTATACCAATACACCACTTTGGTTTTTGTTTCACCTAAACGGGCGGCTAGGGACTAACCCACCCCTAGCCAATCGGCCGGGACTAGGTTTTGTACTGAACTCCAGGGTGAGTGGGACGGCGTGCCCGCTATATCCCGTGTGTAGCCCTGTCATCCCAGTGGGATGACCCCTTGTTGGGCTCTGTGGTGGGTGGGGAGCACTGCGGGATGAATTCTTTACTATCTTTTATGGTCAACACACCCAATACCTTAAAGCAACCTGTGAAGGGAAAAGAAGTAGTCGAGTCCAGTGGTCCTCGCTACTTGGTGATTTCGAGAACTGAGGAGGGGCAGAAGTTTACCACGGTGAATCCATTTCTGATTCAAAAGGGTTTGGACAGCATTGCTGGTCCTGTTAAATCCTGTGTGCGTTCTCGTAATGGCACGCTCCTGATTGAAGCACTTTCAGCTTCTCAGGCATCGAAACTGCTTAAAGCCAAACTGCTAGCCACCTACCCTATTCGTGTTGAGCTGCACAGAACTCTCAACTCCTCGCGTGGCGTGGTGAACACCCGTGCATTGGACGGCATGTCTAATGAGGAGATTCTGGACAACCTCTCTGATCAAGGTGTTACGGCGGTATATCGCGTTCAGCGGAAGGACAGAGGTGAATTCGTGCCGACTCGTACCCTGTTCCTTACCTTTGATCGGGTAGATCTCCCTCAAAGAATTAAGGCAGGGTATGAGGTCATTGTAGTCAGGCCGTATATCCCTAACCCGCTGCGATGCTACAAGTGTCAGCGCTTTGGACACACCAACGACCTTTGTAATGGCAACTCTACCTGCGTTAACTGTGGTGACATCTCCCATGATGGGGAATGCACATCCACTCCGTCATGTGTTAACTGCAGCGGTGAACATCCCTCGAGTTCCCGCGATTGTCCCCGTTTTGTAGAGGAACGCGAGATCCAGGAGATCCGGGTTAGGGAGAAGGTGTCCTTCTCAGAAGCCCGGAAGCTCCTGCGCTTCCGCCAACCGTCTGTCCCGCGGTCCGGTACGTATAGCTCCGTTGCAGCTAAACCGGCACCGAGTCGGGAAATCGCCACACAGACCAGCGATTTGAACGGGGCCACCATTTCAGATAAGATACTTGTCGCCCGCTCGCTTCCAAAGCCCTCGACTTCGCCACCTGCGTCGACATCTGCCAAGACTGTACTTGCTCACCTTCCTCCTGTGCGATCGCATTCTCAGGCGTTGCCTTCCTCCTCTAAGGCTGGAAAGGCCGTTGCCAGCACTACTTCGCCAGTGAAGTTCAAGACCCACTACACCAGATCCGACTTCCTGAAGGACACCCCTCCATCTGTACCGGGAACGTCGAAGGGGAAGAATAGTCCACGATGCTCTTCTCATAGAACCTCTTCTGCGGCTTCTTCTGGGACGGACTCCGATCGGCGCTCTACATCTTCGCTGGTCTCTACTTCCAATCGGTTCGAGGTCCTCGAACCGAAATTCTCTATTGGAAAGGGGTCCTCCCCCGTGGAGGAGATGGAGGAGGATTCCTCCGCCGCTGCCAGACCGCCTATGAAGAAGCGGCAGGATAAAACATCCCCTAAAATGTGCTGGTTCGCAACCTAAGAAAAAGGGTCGCTTAATTCGTCCACCGCTCTCGTCGTAGTCGCATCTTCCGATTACGACCTTCCTTTTTATTACAATAGCTATCCTACACTGGTATATACGAGGTATTCGATCCCATCGACCGGAGCTTGAACTTTTGCTCAACGAGTACGAACCCCTGGTTCTTTGTTTGCAGGAGACTAAGCTCCGTCCGCAAGACGCCTTTCAACTTGCACGGTATCGCTCAGCGCGTTGTGATCTTCCACCAGAAGATGGTGTTCCTGCGCACGGGGGCACCATGCTGCTAATCAGAAATGACCTTTTCGTAGACTCTGTGTCCCTTCAATCTGATATCCAGTCGGTTGCTGTCCGGATTCGCCTGCCGTCCCTCCGATTTACCATCTGTACGCTTTATCTTCCGCCATCTGCCGACATCTCGGCAACAGATTTAGCCGACCTCATTTCCCAGCTTCCCATACCTTTTGTGTTGGTGGGAGATGTCAATGCCCATCACCCTCTTTGGGGTTCATCTCGGGCTAGTGCGAGAGGCACCTTAATCGCCGACTTTATCGATAGCTTTAACCTCGCTCTTCTGAACACCGGGGAGCCTACCTTTCTTTCTGACGCCTTCCACACTCGTTCACCTCTTGACATTGCGGTTTGTTCACCACGGTTAGCAGTTTCCTTTCGCTGGAATGTCATCTCTGATTTGCACTCTAGTGACCACTTCCCTTGTCCTCTTAGTCTCTTAACTCCTGCTGTGTGTTCCACTCGTTTGCCTAGCTGGCGCTTCGACCGAGCCAATTGGAGCCTCTTCTTCCAGTTGGCTGTGTTCACGTGTAATGAGCAGGACCCTGTGAATGTTTTAGTTCAACATGTCACAGAGACTATTCTTTCTACTGCTGCGCACTCTATTCCTCGGTAGACCGCCCACCCTCGGCGATTTCCGATACCTTGGTGGACGGATGAATGTCGAACGGCCATTCGTGCTCGCAGGCGTTCTCTTCGGCATTTCCAGCGTCGCCCTACACTGGTGAACCTGATCCAGTACAAGAAACTGCGTGCTCGGTGTAGGCAAATTATTCGGGATAGCAAAAAGTCCTCCTGGAGTCGCTTTGTCTCTTCTTTTAACCACCGCACGCCTTCATCTATCGTCCGGGATATGTTCAGGCGTGTAGCCGGTAAATCGACCCATCTGCCCATCGCTGGTCTTCACACATCTGTAGGAGCTGTTGTTGCTCCATTTGACGTGGCTAATACTTTGGGCAGCGCTTTCGCACAGGTATCTAGCTCCGATTGTTATTCGCTTAAGTTCCTTATTGTCAAGAATCGCGTAGAATCACAGCGTTGCTCGTTTCGTTCTGATAATCTTGAGGATTACAATCGCCTTTTCACCATGGCGGAGTTGGACTACGCGCTTTCGACTTCGCGCCTATCAGCGCCAGGGTCCGATGGCGTCCACGTTCAAAAGTTAACACACCTCCCTCCTGTAGGTAAGACCTTCCTGCTCGAACTCTATAATCGCGTTTGGGTTGCTTCCACATTTCCAGATAAGTGGCGAGAGGCCATCATCATTCCCATTTTGAAACCTGGAAAGGACCGTCACCTTCCTTCCAGTTACCGTCCCATTTCCCTCACCAGTTGCGTTTGCAAGGTGATGGAACGCATGATCAATGGGCGGTTGGTATGGTGGTTGGAGACTCGGAACCTTCTATCCAACACCCAATGCGGTTTTCGACGACGCCGTTCAACTCTAGACCACCTTGTGTCGCTCTCGACGCAGATCTTGAACAAGTTTCTGCGGAACTGTCAAACCGTTGCGATTTTCTTTGACCTTGAGAAGGCTTTTGATACCTGTTGGCGGGCGGGGGTTATGCGTTCCCTACACGCCTGGAACCTTCGTGGACGCTTGCCGCTGTTCCTTCAGGAGTTTCTGACGGACCGCGTTTTCCGAGTACGGGTCAACTCGGTTTTTTCGCACCTTTTTATCCAAGAGAACGGCGTGCCCCAGGGCTCCGTACTAAGCGTTACACTTTTCGCTGTAGCGATTAATTCTATCTGCGAATGTGTTCCACCAGGGGTGTCGTCCTGTTTATTTGTGGACGATTTCGCCGTGTACTGTACATCTCAGCGTACGTCGTTTTTGGAACGCCGCCTGCAGCAATGTTTGGACAACCTTCACTCTTGGAGTTCTAAAACTGGCTTTCGCTTCTCCACTGCGAAGACCACCTGCGTTAACTTCTGGCGCCGTAGGGGACGATTTTCACCTTCTCTCCGTTTCGGTCCAGATTTCCTGCCCTTCGCCGGCGAGGCGCGTTTCTTGGGGTTGACGTTTGACAGGAAGCTTAGCTGGTCATCGTATGTTGCACAATTGAAAGCTCGATGTGATCGTTCTCTAAGTCTCTTGCGGGTGTTAAATGGTACGTCTTGGGGAGCGGATCGGGCGGTTTTGCTGCGTCTGTATCGCGCGCTAGTCCGATCCAAGTTGGATTATGGGTGCGTCGTTTATTCCTCCGCCCCTCCATCTGTGCTGTGGACTTTAGACGCCGTCCACAATCGTGGCATTCGCTTAGCTCTTGGTGCGTTTCCAACTAGCCCAGTTCTCAGCCTTTACGCCGAGTCGGCAGAACCTCCCCTGCGTTATCGGCGTGATTTTCTCCTCGGCAATTATGGCTGTGCGCTTCGCTGTATGCCAACGCACCCAACGATCTCTTCCTTTTTCCACGCCGCGCTGGACGAACGTTATTGGGGCCGCTCCGTTTATCCCAGGCCCTCAGGTGTTCGCTTCCGGGAGCTTCTTCGACAGCACGGTATTGAACTGCCCAGCATGTTCCCTACCGGGGAGAGAGTGTTTCCTCCTTGGCTTCGTGCAACATCTCACATTGATCTAGGGATGGCGGCTTACCGGAGGTCTACGCTCCCTACGTCTAGTATACGGGCTTGCTTTTTAGAATTTCTGTCCGGCTACCATGGCTGGATTTTTATTTACACCGACGGATCTAAGTGCTCCAACGGTGTTGGTTGCGCTTACGTTCATGGGCCCGGAACTCATACCTTCGGACTTCCTGGTGGCACTTCCGTTTATTGTGCTGAACTGTATGCCATATATCGTGCCGTTTTATACGTGCGCCGCCACCACTTGGGAAACAGCCTTATTTTATGTGATTACCTTAGCGCACTCCAGAGTATACGTGAGCTGTACAATTACCATCCTCTTGTACAGCAAATCCAGGATGCCCTTCATGTTTTATACGCTTCTGGTGTTTTCGTGAAGTGTGCTTGGCTACCTGGTCACGTCGGCTTGGCTGGAAATGAACTAGCGGATTTGGCGGCTAAGGCGGCGACAGTCCAACCCGGTGTTGTCATCCCTCGGGTAACGTCGGAGGACCTTCGGCTTGTTTTGCGGAGAGCGGTCCTCTCGTGCTGGCGCGAGGAGTGGGTGACTCTCCGCGGCAACAAGCTTAGGGTAGTGAAGGACCTTCCTGTTCCCTGGATTACTTCTAGTCGTTTTTCTCGCCGTGAGGAAGTTATTTTAGCCCGTTTACGCATTGGCCACTGCAATTTTACCCACGCCTATCTTTTTAGCGGTGACTCTGCTCCACTTTGTTCCGCATGCGGCGGATGTCTATCGGTCCGCCACCTGTTGTTGGAGTGCGCCTCCTTGGCGCGTCTTCGGAACATTCTGCAGCTGCCGGCAAGTCTTGCAGAGGTCTTGGCGGACACTCCTCACGCGGTTGATAGGCTTTTTAAGTTTTTATCCGAGGCTACCTTACACTTGCGTTTTTAATGTTTCTACCTGAGGAGCTTCACCGCTCGGTGTTTAATTTTTATTCTCCTCTTTCTGTGTATTTACCTTTGACTTGTTTTTTGCTTATCTTCTGATTTCTATCCCCAGTTTTTGATCTGATTTTTAACTTTTGTGTATACCTTTGGCTTTTACCTTCCTGTTTTAGAACGGCGCTTATAACCCTGGTAGTTGAGCGCCGTAAACCAACATTCCTTCCCTTCCTTCTACCCCAACGCTGGCTTAAGCGATGAGAACAATAGTCCATTGTTCTCCAACACCGAGGCCAGCATTAGGTCAGGCTACAAAGAGGGGGAGTGGTCGCACCCCCTCCGCAGAGAGCCTGACAGTAGAGCACAAAGAGAGGGCGTGCCCAGTGTACGGGGTAGGATTAGAAAGGAGAGGGGAGGGGTGTGCTCACCTGCGCAAGGGAGAGGTCACAAGGGGAGGGGTCGTGGCCTGTCGGCACGCGACCGGTCGGCATGTGAGGCCTCAAAAGGCGGGGGCGGGACCAGGCGGCATAGAACAAAGGATATTATCAGTTGTCGGCATCTGTTTGTTTGCCCGTTCTCTCATAATAAGGCTACTGTGGGGTAATTAATTCGATTACAGACCACTTTAATTGGCGGTGCGTCGCAAAAATATATTACCGTTAAATCGTTATACCTCCTGAATGGAAAGAGACAGCGATATGCGGTAAAGGCTGTCTATATCTTTAGAATGTGATGAAGTCGTTGAGTGTTGTTCCAAATTTACCTGGTGGTCTTGGGCTGAATCGCGCGACATGAGTATAAATTCATCTTCGAATAACATCAAAAAGTAATTAAGATAAAGACGTCGAATAAACGTTTATTTTGTAATGCATTTTTGACTACTGTTGTCCTGACGAAATTACGTCTGTTGGATGAATGCATGACTAAGAAAGGTAAACAAAAACATACGTAACGAACACGCGATACGACGACGCGTCTTAAAATGAATACGAGAACTATACGACCTCCCTGAACGAGGCTCTCAGGCCGACTGGAGTACCCTCTCTAGCGCAACCGTAATTAGAGCTGGTTTCTCCCTCCCACTCTCGTAGCTTGCATCATGCGCTCCAACTAGCGGAGAGAGTCGGAAACACGCTCAGCGACGAAGATGCCGGACGCATCCATATTGAAGGGTTTAAAGTGCATGGCAGCCATATTGGGTATATAAAGATATCCATTATATGCTTTAAACGTATGTATGATTTGATTTTAAAAATGGATTGCGATACATTATATTTAACAAGACGGGTTTAAAAATGAAATATGATAGTCTTTACGCTAAATGTAATCGACGACTTTAAATGTTTACCCCCTTTGAACTGAAAACATATGATAAATGTTCTAATACGATCCTACGAGTTTAAAATCCGTGTAACTCTGGAAAAAAATTAGTTTGCTCGTAATTATAGTCAAATGTAGCGGGTTTCTGTGATAACTGCGAATTAAGCGTGGTATTCTGTGATAAATGGACATTAAGCGTATAAAAATGTCATATTGTATACTGATTCTTTAGGTTGAATGAGAGGGACGAGGGAGAGAAAGTACTGAAAACATGAATAGGGTATATACATGGATTTAATTAAATAAGGAGAGAAAGTATTCTAATAAAAATTAACTTTGCTGTGTAATGGATTGCGGTGTTGTTATGCGCGTTTCAGCATGTCTACTGACCCCCGACAGTCTGTCTACAGGTATGACGTCATCTGGCACGGCATCCCATTATGAGTTGTATGGTATAAACCTGTTTTTTACGGTCTGGTTCAGTCGATAACGTCTGTAATTTGCATTCGAGGTCTTGGGTTCGATTTCCGTAGGGACGGTCACTCTGACCTTAGTTTCTCGCAGTTTTCGCTGGTCTGGCTGCGAATGTCTGGGCGGTTTCTCATCTATCGCGATTTACTTTCCCTTTCATTTACATCTTTCACGTTATAATCCGAGGGTCTCCCTGGTTCGATTACCGTTAGTTGTTCACTCTGACATCAGATTTTTTCTCGATTTCCCTGGTCTGCAGGCGAATGCCTGAGTGGTTTCCCATCTATCACGATTTTCTTTCATTTTATTTGATTTACATCTTTCACGTGTACAATCTGATAGTTTCCCTCGTTCGATTGCCGTTGGTTGTTCACTCTCACATATTTTTCGTGATTTTTCTTGGTCTGTAGGCGAATGTCTGGGTGGTTTCTCATCTATCACGATTTTATTTCATTTTATTTGATTTACATCTTTAACATGTGCTTCTGGGGTCCTTTGTTTGATTCCTGATGGTTGATCACTCTGACATCATATTTTTATGGTTTTCCCTGGTCTGTAGGCGAATGCTTGAGTGGTTTCTCATCGAATCTGATTTCCTTTCATTCTATATAATTTGCATCTTTTACGTGTGCTTTTAGGTTTCAGGAGTTCGATTCCCGTTGGTTGTTCACTCTGACATCAGATTTTTCGTGATTTTCCCTAGTCTGTAGGCGAATGTCTGGGTGGTTTCTCAACTATCACGATTTTCTTTCATTTTATTTGATTTACATCTTTCACGTGTGCTTCTAGGGTCCTTTTTTTGATTCCTGTTGGTTTTTCACTCTGACATCATATTTTTTATGGTTTTCCCTGGTCTGTAGGCGAATGTCTGGGTGGTTTCTCATCTATCACGATTTTCTTTCATTTTATTTCATTCACATCTTAACCTATGTGCTTCTAGAGTCCTTTGTTTGATTCCTGTTGGTTGTTCACTCTGATATCATATTTTTCGTGGTTTCCCCTGGTCTGTAGGCGAATGCTTGAGTGGTTTCTCATCGATTCCGATTTCCTTTCATTCTATATAATTTTCATCTTTTACGTGTGCTTTTAGGGTTCAGGAGTTCGATTCCCGTTGGTTGTTCACTCTGGCATCAGATGTTTCACGAGTTTCCCTGGTCTGCGGGTGAATGTCTGAGTGGTTTCCCATCTATCGCGATTTCCTTTCATTCTATGTAATTTGCATCTTTTACGTGTGCTTTTAGGGTTCAGGAGTTCGATACCCATTGGTTGCTCACTCCGACGTCATATTTTTTATGGTTTGTCTTGGTCTGCAGGCGAATGTCTGGGTGGTTTCTCGTCGATTCCGTTTTCCTTTCCCTTTAAATCTTTTTCATTTATATCTTTCACGTGTACTTCTAGAGTCCCTGGTTCGAGTCCCGTTGGACGCTCACTCTAGCCTGGGATTTTTCGTGGTTTTCCCTGGTCTGCAGGCGAATGCCTGAGAGGTGTATGCTATCACGATTTCTTTTCATTTGCATCTTTGTGCTTCTAGGTTTCGTTGCGCAGAGGCAATGCTTGCCTCTTGCTCGGTCAACGGATCGTTCATCACCTTCACGAGTTAAGCTCTCCGAATCTGTACGATTATACCCGAACAATACATACATCTTCACAATACTTTACACTTTCTCTAAGCATACGAAGCTATACGGAGACGCTCGAACATCAGTGTAACACGAATTGAAATATAAGCGCTTACACGCTTCATCAACCTTTTTTTAGTATTAATATTCAGTATAATAGATCAAAAAAGGTTCGTGTTTCCTCTATAAATAGAGCGAACTCAAACATTGAAATTCATTCTGTCAATCATCTCCGAGGTGACCACATGGTTGTTCTCCTAGAAAATAAGCAACCTTCTAAAGTGTTATCAAGGTAAAGAGGCTAACATTTCCTTGAAGAAGGGTTAATACGTTATATAATTGATCCATAAAGGTTCGTGCTTCCTGTATAAATAGAGCGACCTCTAGCATTGAAATTCATTCTGTTGATCATCTCTGAGGTGTTAACATCGCTGTTCTCTCAGAAAATAATCGACCTTCTAAAGCGTTATCAAGGTAAAGAGGCGTACATTTCCTTGAAGAAAGGTTAATACCTTATTATATCAAGAAGAAAAATGAATAACCCCTCATATAAGGATATCATTCCTAGTGCCTCAGGATATTCTTGTGGTAAATGCTGTAAGACGTTCCTCCGTGGATATGATAAAAGACGACATGAGCTACGTTGTAAAAAGCTCTTCAAGTGTAAATATTGTAATGTAGCCTTCAAAGACAGTTATAACGGTCGCCGACATGAAGATGCGTGTGAAATAAACAGACCTGAGAAGAAACGTAGATTAGAACCTTCTAAGCACGAGTTATTTTCTATCATGGATGACTGTGACATGAGAGAATATGAAACTTCATTCAATGGACGCTTGAAATCATATTTTATACAATGTGAATCAGCTAAGGATCTGAATATGTACCTGCATGAGGCGAAACAGCGGATAATCCAGGCTGTACATAAAGAGCTTGTATTCACAAAAGTGTGAAAATTAATCTGCTAGCTGAGTGTAGATTTGTTAACAGTGTCGGAGAAACCTGCGACAAAACATTTAAAACACGGAATCAAGCTGTTTTCCTAGAAACGGATCTGGACTCTATGTTGGAAACGAAAATGAAGAAGTTGGTTACTGAAATGGAGGAATCACAACTTAAGGGTAGCAACTGGGCTCTGCTTGCTGTAGAAGGAATTCGCCTTCGTATCAACAAGTACAATCCGTTACGAGGAAGTAGCTACATACCACTACCGCCATCTGTTGAAGCAAGAAAAGCCTGCGTAAACATCCAGAACTTTGCCGATGAGAAATGTTTCATGTACTCTATATTAGCTAAATTCATAGGGAAGAATGCCCAACGGGTGATACGACTTCAGCTGTTTCCTACCCTACGCCACTTTCTCAAATACCTAAATTTGAGAAGCTTAACAGGATGTCTATCAACGTCTTCGGCCTGGATGAGAAGGATGAAGTGTATCCGATAAAGGTTGCTGAGACTGAACTACCTGACCATCGTGACCTCCTACTATTGAGTGACAGTAGTGGGAGACATCACTACGTTTATATAAAGAATTTTGAAAAACTTATTCGAGGTCAGAAAACTATGCATAAAGAACGTGTTTATACCTGTAAGCGTTGTTTTACATATTTTGACGATCGATATGGACAAAGTGGACTGGAAAAACTACAAGAACATGCTACCATCTGTAATCAGCATGGTGTTGCAAGGGTAGTTATGCCTACAAAGGAGAAATCAATTGTACAATTTACAAATTTTGAAAGGATGTTGAAACTACCTTACGTCATCTAGGCAGACTTTGAAAGCATTATCGCTCCATGTCATACATGCATACCCGATCCTGAAACTTCATATACATCCCCTTATCAGCAGCATGTTCCCATGAGTTTCTGTGTTTATGTTAAACCATCAACCAACGTTGAACATCTGGAAACTGGTCTTCCTAAGCATCCCTATGTATATCGTGGTGTTGATGCTGCTCAGAAGTTTATGGAATACCTATCGTTCCTTGCAAAGGAAATTAATAATATATACAAATCCGTCATGCCTCTGAAACTTACAGATCAACAGCAGATGGATTTCAACTCCTCTACAGTATGCTACTTGTGTGGAAAAACCTTTACTGAAGAGAACTATAAAGTACGCGACCATGATCACATCAGTGGTGAATATCGGGGAAGTCTACATAATGAATGTAATTTAGCATGTACAACACCTAAATATATTCCAGTGTTCATGCACAACCTCAGCGGGTATGGCTCACACTTCACTGTTAAGGAGCTGGGATGTACAAGTGAGCGGGTGGAAGTAATTCCTAGCTCTGAAGAAAGCTATATATCATTCTCCAAGTATGTAGGAGATATAAAGCTTCGGTTTGTAGATAGTTTTCGGTTCCTGAGTACAAGCTTGGATAAGCTGGTGAAGAATCTAACATCGTACCCTGAAACACTGAAACGCTTCGGAGAAGACAAGATGAAGTTGATGACACGTAAGGGTGTATTTCCCTATGATTACGTCACTTCATGGGATGTTTTGAACGAAACCTGCCTGCCTCCTAAGTACTACTTTTACAATAAATTGAATGAAGAAGAAATTAGTGATGCTGACTACGATCATGCTAGAAATGTATGGGAGCTGTTTAATGCAAGAAACCTGGGCGAGTACAGCGACCTCTACTTAATATCTGATGTACTTCTTCTATGTTGATGATGATATGCGGTTTAAGGGCGCTAAACTGCTGCGGTCATCAGCGCCCTTACAATGTGTAAAATATAAGGCCAAAATATAAAAGACAGGTAAAAAACCGCATAATTGAAAAACGGGACACAAACCCGCGATGTCAAAAAGTTAAAAATAACAATAGAATAACAATAACAATAATAACAATAACAATAAAAACAATAACAATAATAACAATAACAATCATAACAATAAATATATCTGAAAAACCAACACACTAAAATCATGGTCACTAAAAGAATAAAACGTGTCAAGAACTGTAGAATGCAAGGAACTTGAGCGCCTTATGTCTGGGGAGAAGGGCCCCATTAAAACTAACAATATAAAATCAATCAACTAAAAGGCGCTCAGCGCATCAAATGCGACGGCTAAAACCAATGTCAGTGATAAAACGTAAAAGACATTCTACAGCATGCGCGTCGTCTGCCAACACGTTGGCTAGGCCAACAGGCAGACCCACGCGAACGCGCAGTGGAGCTAAAACTTGACACTCGGTTAAAATGTGACGGACCGTTAAGGGCACGTCACACTGACCACACAGAGGTGCGGGGTCACCACTTAACAGGTATCTATGACTAAAAAGGCAATGTCCGATACGAAGGCGTGTTAAAAGTACCTCTTCCCGACGAGAAGCACGGGAAGAGGTAGCCCAGACTAGCGGAAGAGGTTTAACCTCCCGCAACGTGTTCCCCCGGAGGGCCGTCCACTCATCGCGCCAGCGCGAGAGGATGCGGCGACGTAAAATAACACACGAATCTGACGAGGGAACAACAGAAGTAAAAAATCTGGGTAATAAAATCGCCGATTTCGCAGCGGCGTCGGCCGACTCATTCCCTGAGATACCCACATGACCTGGAATTCACATAAAAGAGACGCTGATGCCAGAGGCACCAAGCGAATGGAGCAGGTCATGAATGCGCTGTACGAGGGGGTGGTAAGTGTACAGCGCGTTAATACTCTGAAGGGCACTCAGAGAGTCCGAACAAACAGCACAACGCCGTAAGACTTGCCGCTGAATGTATAAAACACATTGATAGATACTAAAAAGTTCGGCGGTATAAATCGAACATTGCCCGGGTAAACGAACAGTAAAACTATGCGCAGCTAAAACAAAGGCACATCCTACTCCAACATCAGTCTTAGACCCATCAGTATAAATAAAATGACAGTCTCCGAATGGTGCCTGAAGTTCTAAAAATGCGGAACTAAGGACTGAAGCAGGGGTCTCATTCTTCGGCATCGACGTTAGCCCAAGGTGGATGTGGGCCTCAGCGCGCGACCATGGAGGAAAGCGCGTTTCCCCTCGGGTAAGGGCCGGCGCTGGCGTAACGTCCAAATGCCGAAGTAGCAGTCGAAATCGAACCCCTGGAGGGAGCAATGCAGAGAAGCTAACGAAATATTGGCGATCAAGCGAATCCTCGTAAAATACATCGAAGGACGGGTGGTTAGGCAAGCTTGAGAGTCGACAAGCATAGCTGCACAAAAGCATCTCACGCCGGAAGGACAGCGGAGGCTCTGCAGCTTCTGCGTACAGACTGGGTACAGGGCTAGTTGGAAAGGCCCCTGTAGCGACTCTTATGCTACGATGGTGAATGGCATTCAATCGACGTAACACAGATGCACGTGCCGACGAATAAACAATACACCCGTAATCAAGCTTGGATCGGACCAAAGAGCGATAAAGGCGTAGAAGGACGGTCCGATCAGCTCCCCAGGATGTGCCACTTAAAACACGTAAAATATTAAGAGAACGGTCACACTTTGCTTTTAAAAAGGAAACGTGCGAGGTCCAACACAACTTCCTGTCAAAAATCAACCCCAAAAATTTCGCCTCGTCTGCAAACGGAAGTATCCCTGGCCCAAGATGGAGAGAGGGAGGAGGGAAACACTTCCGGCGCCAAAAGTTGATGCAGACGGATTTCTCGGCGGAGAAATTAAAGCCGTTGGCGTTACTCCAGGCGTAGAGACGGTCGATACAGCTCTGGAGACGGCGTTCGAGTAGACAGGTCCGCCGTGAACTACAATAAATAGCGAAATCGTCAACAAAAAGGGACGATGAAATGTCAGGTGGAATACAATCAACAATGGGGTTGATAGCAATCGCAAAAAGTGTGACACTGAGTACGGAGCCCTGCGGTACTCCGTTCTCTTGAATAAAACGACGAGATAAAGCCGAACCCACACGTACACGAAAGACGCGATCCGTCATAAACTCCCGAAGAAATATGGGAAGACGACCGCGGATATTCCAATCGTGAAGTGTACGGAAAATGCCGCCCCTCCAACAAGTGTCATAAGCTTTCTCCAGGTCAAAAAATACAGCCACGGTTTGACACTTTCTCAGAAATCCATTCATAATATGCGTCGACAAGGACACCAGATGGTCGACGGTAGAGCGATAGCGACGAAACCCGCACTGAGCGTTCGCTAAAAGTTTCTGAGACTCAAGCCACCATGTCAACCGCCCGTTGTTCATGCGCTCCATCACCTTGCAAATGCAACTGGTGAGGGAGATAGGGCGGTAGCTGGAAGGTAGTTGGCGATCCTTCCCAGGCTTAAGTATAGGGACAATGGTGGCTTCGCGCCAAATGGAAGGAAAAATGCCGTTTTGCCAAATACGGTTATAGACCTGTAAGAGAAAGAGTTTACTGTCGGCTGAAAGGTTCTTTAACATCAGGACATGAATGCCGTCCAGCCCAGGAGCGGAGTGCCGAGAGCAATGAAGAGCGTGCTCCAGCTCCCTCATTGTGAATAGTTTGTTATAGCAGTCATCATTAGCAGACCGAAAAGTATATGATGCGAAATCCAGCCGGTCCTTAATAGAGCGAAAGCCGGTGGAATAATGGTCTGAACTGGAAACCGCCTCAAAGGCAGCACCCAGAGTGTTAGCGATGGCAGCCGGATCCACTATGGTGGCATTAGAAACCTGAAGGCCAGAAACAGTACAAGGTGACACTTTACCTGAGAAGCGACGAAGTTTATCCCAAACAACGGATGAAGGCGTAAAACGATTAAAAGACTCGACAAAACGAGCCCAAGATGCCTTCTTGCTATCCTGAATAATGCGACGAGCCCTGGCGCGCGATTGTTTAAAAGTCACCAAATTATCAAGTGTAGGGTGGCGCCGAAACACCCTAAGTGCAGTCCTACGGAAACGAACGGCGTCCCGACAATCCTCGTTCCACCACGGAACAGGTGGCCGCGGAGGTTGGGAGGATGAACGGGGTATTGCACGTTCGGCGGCTGAGAAAATAATAGACGTAAGGTGCTGCACTAGTTGATTAATGTCGGAGAAGGGCTGGTCGTCAAAATGCACGAGGCTGGAATACAAGCTCCAGTCGGCTTTTGCGAATATCCAGGTAGGTACTCTGGAATGCTGTACGTGGTGCGACAGAAGAGAAACGATGCAGGGGTAATGGTCGCTGGAGTAGGTGTCAGCGACGACGTTCCACTGAAGACGACGTGCAAGCTGGAGTGAGCAAATGGCAAGGTCCAGGTGAGAGAGTGTACCAGAAGAATCAGAAAGAAAATATGTGCACCTGTATTGAGGATGGAAAGATTGAACTGATAAAAAATGTCGGAAAGAAGAGTTCCCCTCGCACAAGCCCTAGGCGAACCCCATAGTGGGTGATGGGCATTAAAATCTCCCAACAGAAGAAATGGTGTTGGGAGAGCGGACAGGAGAGCTCGAATGTCCGCGGGAGTGGGGGGAGACGATGGAGGTGATTATACAGAGCAAACAGAAAACAAAAAGCCGGGTAAGTGAAGGCGAACGGCAACAGCTTGCAAGTCCGATGTAAGTGTGACAGGTGTAAAATGAACGTCGTTACGCACTAAGAACATGACACCTCCATGAGCAGGAGTACCCTCCTCCGGTTCAAGATCGTAGCGAACCGGAGTATATCCTCGGAAATCAAAAGGATCGTGAGGCCGAAGCTTAGTCTCCTGCAAACATACGACCATAGGCGAATGGGAACGCAATAAAAGTTGCAGTTCCGCCCTATGCGATCGTACACCACGTACATTCCAGGTCAGGATAGCCATTAAAAAAAGGGGATAAACTGTCTATTTAGAAGGGCGGCTTAAAATTACCTTTTGTTTAACCTTTGGGCTCGGGCTTTTTGTATGGAGTTGGTCAGACTCCATAGCTTCCTCGGAGGGAGGGCCCACGCGCTCAGCGCCGTGAATCGGTTCTGGGTGGCGATGGGTGAGGGGTGCCGCTGAGCGCGGCTTGTCCCAGGACCTTCCTGGGACAGCGACCTCCGAGGAGGAGAAGGTGAACTTTTGTTACCGCGCGCACGCGGAGGGTCCTTCAAAAAATCTTCCCTACGTAGTTTCTGCTTGGGCTTCTTATTAGCGGCTTGCGACTTCATTGACTTTGGACCAGGTTTATAGGGCTTGGTAACAGTAGCTTTAATAGACGGCCGGATGGTAGTGGCGGTTAATCCAGTCAAGGTCCAGGTCTGAGTTTCGGCATCTACTCGTGGTACTGGCGAGGCAACAACAGAACTAAATGTGCCAGATCGCAGGAGTGAAGGTTGGCGCGCATGGTAACGCCTCCGGGCTTCAGCGAAGGAGAGTTTTTCCTTTACCCGGATCTCCTGGATCGCCTTCTCGTCCAAGTACCGCGGACAGTCGGCAAACGAAGCAGAATGAGACCCTTTACAATTAGCGTAGACGGGGGCTGTTGAACAGGTACCTTCGTGTGAGGGCTGGCTACATGTTGCACAGATGTTAACGGCACTCTTACATGAGACTTGCGTATGCCCAAAACGTTGGCATTTAAAACAACGCAGAGCTCTCGGAATATAAGGCCTCACAGAAATCCGTTCGTACCCTGCGGAAATGCTCGTGGGCAGATCGACGCCATCAAATGTAATAAACAGGGTACGAGTGGGTACCAATACGCCGAGGCTATGGGTGGTAATAACGCCTCGACAGGAATTCAATGTGCGGTGCTTCTCCACACGGATGGGATAGCCGTGGAGAAGCGTAGCGCGCAACAAGGTCTTACTTTGCTGATCGGATTTCGTTTGGGCTAATAAGGAACCATTCCGTAGACGAGTGCAGGACTGAACCGCACCAGCAATTGCATCAATGCCCTTTTGAATGATGAAAGGGTTCACCTTCTCAAAGCTTTGTCCTTCTTCGGTTCGTGAAATGACCAAGTAACAACCAGTTGTCGGTGGTGTCACTTCTGTTACATAAACTTTTCGGAGCTTGTTAGTATTAATGGAGGAAGGGTGCTCCATAGCGAAATAAATCCTCCACCATTGCAACCGTCTCCGACCTCGGGCTCTGACTTCTCGGGCGTTACCCCGGCTTGGGTGAGTGGCCTATCTATACCAGACTCACCCCAGGGTCACACCTCCCAGAACATAGACAGAGGGACCCAATCGCCGTCAGAAGTCAGCAGCTCATGCAATGGCCCCCCCGCGGGACTGCAGTTGAACAGCGGATACGAACACATACCCTACATGACGACCCCGGGTGGTGGGGATGACGCCATTACCCACTCACCCAGCTGCGCACCCAGTGCGCGGGTATCCGTCAGGCTGTGTCCACGGAGGATTTAAAGAAAAAGATAAAAGAAACTAAAACTGTGTGGGCGTTTCGCACGCAAGGTAGGCCGGCGGGGAAGAAAAAGAGATATGCGAATGTCGTGGTGCGAAATGGCCGGAAAGTGGTAAGGGAAGAAAGAAACGATGGTGAGGTGCGGTATGAATGGAATGCAAAGAACGCACGAGAGCCTACCTTGGGTCCACCGGTCACGAGAAGAACCCACGTCGACAGGATGGGGGTGAGGGGATGAATGTGGCGATGATTGGCTCGGGAACCCCCGGGTGCGCCAAAAACCCGAACTCACATAAGGTGAGCCCCTGAGGGGGTACTTCTTCTCGCTGATGTCTTTGAGACATTTAGAGATCAAACCCTCAAAACGCATAAAGTCGATCCGGCCCATTAATTTACCTCTCCAGGACTTACATGGGATGCCATGTTGCTGTATACAGGAATTCAGCTGGAACTGTTACAGGTTTATGACCAATTGCTCATGGTGGAATCCGGTATAAGAGGAGGTTTATGTCAAGTCTCCCACCGTTATGCAGGGGCTAATAACGCTTACATGGACAAGTATGATCCGTCGAGATCAACCCAATTCATTACATATGAGGACGCTAATAACCAATATGGGTGGGTCATGTCTCACGCCCTCCCTTATGATGGATTTGAGTGGATATCACCTGAAAAAATTGACTTAGAAAGACTACAAGAAGATGATCCTCATGGATATATTTTAGAAGTCGATATCGAGTATCCTGCCGAACTTCACGATCTGCATAAGGATTTACCATTCCTGCCTGAGTGTATGAAGCCTAAGGACCCGAGTACAAAGAAACTGATACCTCATCTTGGACCTCGAAAGAAGTATATAGTACATTACATGACTTTGAAGCAAGCTCTTAGTCATGGACTACGGTTAACAAACATTCATCGTGTGCTACAATTCCGCCAGTCACAGTGGTTAAAACCGTATGTGGAATTTAATAACAGACTACGACAAAAGGCTGCAAATGATTTTGAGAAGGACCTCTACAAACTGTTTAACAACGCCATGTTTGGAAAAACAATGGAAAACCTTCGTAATCGTATGGATATACGACTGGTGACAAACGAGAGGACTCTACAGAAGCTGATCTCCAAGCCAAGGTATGTTGGCGTAAACTTTTCAATTAAAACTCTCAAATAATAAAGCCCGAATAAAAGATTGCAATTTCACTAACAATATATGCCGCCAATCTAGCTGCTGTGGATATGGCCTCTCGTCAGATCGTGTTCAGTAAGCCTATATACATCGGTATGAGTGTGTTGGATATCTCCAAGACATTAATGTACCACTATCATTATGATGTGTTGCTGCCATATTATGGATCTGAAAACCTGAAGCTCATGTATATGGACACTGATTCGTTCATTCATCGTGTGATTACTGAAGATGTGTACCAGGACAAGCTACGTTTTCTCGAACACCTAGATACAGCTGATTACCCTGTCAACCATATATGCTATTCAGCTCTAAACAAGAAGGTGTTGGGCAAATTTAAAGATGAGGCTAATGGTAAAATCATCCAGCGCTTTGTCGGGCTACGACCTAAGATGTATGCCCTAGATGTCCATGGCTCAATGATAAAAAAGATTAAAGGCATTAAAGGTAGTGCTATTAATCATTACATTACATTTGAGAGTTATGCTGACTGTCTTAAAACCGGAGAAATCATCAGAACACCAATGAATCTGATCCTGTCTCGGGAGCAGGCTCTTGCCACAGTGCAAGTGAATAAAATCACATTGACTCCGTTTGATGATAAAAGAGTTATTGCTGAGGATGGAATAACGACATATGCGTATGGACATTACGCCATTACAACCAGCGCTTAAAAGAATGTAAATCAAAGATAAAGATTTTCTCGTGAGTCTACAATCTTAAAAAAATGAAGGTTATCCGTGTGCTGTGTATGCAACTATCTGACGCCTGATGAAGAAAGATGAAGATGGAAGGGAAGGTGGTATCCCTGCCATTAGGAGCAATCCTAGTGCTAGTCTCAAGCCTAGATAAAAAGGGGAGAGACACCTACAACGAACTAAAATAAAGGTATGTTGGCGTAAACTTTTCAATTAAAACTCTCGAATAATAAAGCCCGAATAAAACATTGCAATTTCACTAAAAGAAAGTTGAGGTTATCTCTGGTTAGCCAAATTAGATTAGACGATGATTGAGTGGAATAGAAGATGAGATGAACGTTTGGGATTGGTCAGGTTAATCTAGGCTAGGCTCTCGTACTTATCGTCTAAGTTATGAAGGATGGATTAGCTTAGATTACCTTAGCAATGGACTGGTTACCTGTTGTTCTTACGTTTTGTTACGTGGTTACATAGTTGCTACGTGTTGTTACGTCGTGTGACTTTCTGGTTACGAGATGTCACGTGATGTTGCGTGGTGACGTGCTTATGTTGCTTAGTATGACGTCTTGTCATGCTGTTATGTTACGTTGTGTTACGTCTTGTTACGTGGTTACGTTAGATGATGATAGGAATGAATAGACAATGAGAAGATCCAGAACATACAAGGTGGGAATAGGTTAGGACGTATACTTCACTGTAAACCGATATACGGTTTGTCCCTCTCCGTCTCGCGCACTACTGTTTAACATATAAAAAGTTTGTAAGGTTTAGAAAAAAGTATATAAAAGTGTTGTAACGTTGGATGAGAAATGTTTTATAATCTAATTACTCTCTATATTACCGTATAAATCTACATTCCTCCACCTTCTTCAACCCCTGTCTATCCTTGTACCACTCCCGTTTTCCACATTTCTCCCATATAAACGTATACTCTACTCCTCAACCCCTCTCTAGACTAGCATCTCTCCTCGTATTCCCTACCGCTCTCATATAAATGCATTTTCCTCCTTGAAGACTCTCTCAACCTAGCACCTACCTTCATTTTTCCTCGTCTCTCCATATAAACGCATACTCTGTCATTCAAACCTTCCTGCCTAATACCTCTCCTCGGTTTGCTAGTTCTCCCATATAAAAACGCTATATTCTACCCTTCTAGTACCTCTCCTCCTATTCCCTATCTCTTCCGTATAAAGCGTATCCCCTCCTCCTTCAGCATCAGTCTAGTCTAGCACCTCTCCTCGTATTTCCCTATCTCTCCCGTATAAGCCTATATTCCCGTCCTTCAGCATCTGTCTAGCCTATTATCTGTACACGTTTCCCCTATCTTTCCCATATAAACGCATATTCCACACCTCAAACCCTGTCTAGCCTAACACTTCTCCTCATATTCCCCTACCTCTCTCATATAAGGCGCATTCCCCTACTTCAGCCCTGTCTAGCCTAGCATCGACCCTCGTATTCCATATCTCTCGCATATAAACGCCTACTCTATCATTCAAACCTCCTAGCCTAATACCTCTCCTCGGTTCGCTATCTCTCCCATTTAAAACGCCATATTCTGCCCTTCAAGTCCTGTTTAGTATAGCATCTTTCCTTGTATTCCCTATCTCTCTCGTATAAAGCGTATCCATCCCTCCTTCAGCATCTGACTAGCCTAGCATCAGCCCTGGTATTCCCTATCTACCCTCGTTTTCCCTATCCTTTCCCATATAAACGCAAAAGTGGCCCAGCTTCTGTCTATCATACCACCTGTCCCCGTTTTCCCTATATTCCTCATATAAACGTATACCCTACTCCTTAATCTCGTCTACACTAGCACCTGCCCTCGTATGTCCCATCTCTGTCGTATAAAGCATATCTCACTCTCCTCGTTTTCCCTATCTCTCCCATATAAACGCATTTTCCTCCTTGAACGCTCCTTCAACCTAGCTACTCCCCTCGTTTTCCTCGTCTCTTCATATAAAAAGCCATACTCTACCCTTCAAACTCTGAATAGTCTAGTAGCTCTCCCATATAAAAGTCATATTCTACCCTTCAAGCCCTGTCTAGCATAGCACTTCTTCTCGTATTCCCTACCTTCACATATAAAGCACATCACCAGTCCTTCAACCCCTGTCTTAGCCTAGCATCGATCCTCGTAGTCCCTATCTTCCCCATATAAACGCATTTTTCCCCTTGAAGGGCCGCATATACCCTCGTTTTCCCTATCCTTTCGAATATAAACGCAAAAATCTGTGCCAGCTGCCCCCTATATATGCTACTGGTATAGTAGCAATAGTGGACTTACTTTCCATTCCAAACTAGAGTGCCTCTCACTATAAACTAACTCTTTGTATTATCCGTGCGAAAATTGCTTGGAATCCCTGCCCCCGTATGACTGCTTCTTCCTCTAACACATACTTGCTACATATTACAGCTGAACATTGTTTAAGTCTATAAAAAGTAGCCCTGTGTGAAAATCAGAATTAAAAATGCAACCTGAAGTAACAATTCATTTTATAAGCATGTGGAAAATGAACATTTTACTTATATTAATTGAACTCCTCAGGCAAAGGTGCAGTACCCTAATTCAAATCCGCCAAAGTTGACTTGGCTGGCATATCGGAATCAGAACTATCCACAAAGTTAATGACAAGCTTATCCACAACACTGTTGCGTACAAAACAGGTTCCCACATTTTAGTCTCCTATTATGTCTGTTTATATTCTATGCGTGATTTGGATACAAATTTTTCTGAAACGCCTGTAAACTCAGATGTTAGTGTCGTAATATGTACTATTGCAAGTGTCAGGTGTTTTTATAATAGTGTGTTGAACACATTAAGTATTTCTTTTTTGCCACTTTTTTTAACGGTTTCCCACTTTTGTGTTAAAACAGCTTATTCACACTACAGACTTCTTCCTCTGTCATGGCAACTCAAACTCTAATTGATAAAATCACAAGATTTGATCTGAGCTGAGCATATGAGTGCTAGCGTATTATGAATGACTGTTCACTTATATTTCCAGTATTATGCAAAGAGTTTATTTGGTACTCAGATAACACCCATGTGAATTCACAGCTGCATTTCTCAAATAGGCAAGAGAATAGCAGTCATCCATAGAGTTGGTAATTAACAAACCTATACTCTTTGAGTGTTAGTACAATAGCAGTTAGAATTAAGGAAATCTTATTTTGTAATCTCTTAACAGTGAAGTGGTATACTTGTTAAGCTATATTTAATTTGTTGAGCCCCACGTTTGGGAGCCAATTTGCAACGGTATTACTTATAATGTTTGTGTATTTGTGTTTACTCCACGTGGTGAAGCCATTTTGTGACGTGATTCTTTGTTAGGTTTGTTAGCTCCATCTGGTGTTAGCAATTTGCGGCAGTATTAGTGTTTGTTTTAAAGAATGCTACTTTTATTTTATTTAATTTTGGTTCACTGTCCTCCGGCTAGCTATGATCTTTTTGGTCGAGCACTTCTCTTTATACAGGTTGTGTAAACGGAAAGGAATCTTTTATCCAAAGATAACACTGATGAAGGAATTTGTTTTACACTTTTATTGTCGAACACATTTACACATTGATCTTGACACTCGCCAAACTGAAACTGTTATAATAACTTCATTACTGATCACTCTTAATTCGCGTACTTCAACTTTTTGTATAATTAACTTTACAACACTTGAGAATTTTCCTAACTCTGCTACGCGTAACTTGCCAATCGATAGCCGACGTGTACTGTACAAATATTTCTGCTGGACTGAAGGCGACGTGTAACGTACAAATATTTTCGACGAACTGACGGACTGAAGGACTTTACCTCTAACCTAGCCCCTTTTATACTCCTACACCCTGATATGCCTAAAGATTATAACTCAGTTGCTATTGGCTAATAAAACGCGCCAACATTAGCGTCTATTTTTATATCCAATGAAAATTATGAACACATATGCTCTAGGGAAAACGTTCCAGCAAATTCTAAAGAAAAACGCGCCAACATTACGTAACTTCCTCGTCTCTAATAATGATAAACAGCTCACCCCCTCACTGCATTATTGCACGCTATTATTGTCAGTTTCAGTAAGGCAGTATAAACTTACTTCTCAACAATAATTACAATCAATAAACATCTCAAATCAATGTCACATTTAAATGCATATTCATACTATAATCATTCTTTACATTTAAATAATTTATGATACAAATTACTGCATCATATGCCCCACTAGAAACATAATTATAAATATTTACAGCTTGTTTGGAAATTTTATAATTGAGTTTTTAGTCTCCTAAATCTTGGAACACACGCTATCACTTTCACTTAACACTTCACACGTATTTAACACACGACATATGTTTTGCCTTTATCTCGCCACTATTTACTGGCTCTAGTTTAATGTGTTTAGACATTAATCTGACATTACAAAATTTTTGTTTTTTATAGCAAATACTGTACCCTGAATTATTTAATTACTGTTACAAAATTGTTTACTTTCTTAGATTGTTGACAAAAATTTATACATTTAAGATTTTTTTTGTAATTATTACACATATTTACCAAAAATATTTACCCTCTACACAAATATATTTACATCTCTTAAATCTAAATACTGTTTCACATTTTTCTGTTTGCTACATAAGTATTTGTTTTTAATTATTTTTACCCCATTTTTGTTGTTTTGTACATTATATTCACAATACTCTTGGAATTATATTTACGTACTTTTACTTTAATATAACATTATGCTTCATTTCAAATACTGTTACAGTTACTAAAAAAATGTTAATTTTCCCTTTTTTTTTAAAAAAAATTTAATTTTTGTCCAGAATTTATTTCTCTTTTCACATGACGTACATACATAATTAACCCTCTTACGTTCCAATACATTTCTCTGCAAGTCATCTTTAACTATCCAGCATTTACTTTACATCTCATTGCTATTTACCCTCCTGGATCAAATTGTCTGTGGCTAAACATTACTCGTAGCCGTATCCTAACCTTCCAAAATTTGTTTATGAATAACCTCTTAAAGGATTCATATGATATTTCGTCCCCTGATAACATTTGAAAACAATCTAAAGTTTCCTGAACGACACATCTTTTAACAACTGTCATTTTCAATTCTTCTACTATCTCTTTACTTTGAAAGTACTCTAACAAATCTGTAATAAACTGTACTGGATTGGAGTTTTAAATTTGAACATCTTGGTACTTGTTAATTTCAGAAGTTAGCTTTTGATTATTTACAGGCAAAACTTTAACTTCTTCGTACAATTTATTTCTTTGCATTACTGACTCCATCTGTATTTCTGATATCTCCCCTCTGAAATTAACTTGCACCTGATTCACATCTACATTCATAACCTCTTTCATCTCTCTTATCTCACTTAAATGTTACTCATTCTACTACCTGACTCTGCACATTCTACATCAACATGTTCACTTTTAGTATTAACCTCACTTTCTTTGTTACCTATTTCCCTGCTCATGTCTAGCATTTTGTTTGAAATTTCTCCTATCTCACTTACTATTACTTCCTGATTTTCATCTCTCATTTTTGGCATACTACTATCCAGCTTCATAAATTTCTTTTCAATTTCTTCACTGCTTTGATCTACTGTTTGCTCTAATTTCTCATTCTTCTTACAAATTTCTTCCCTTAATTCTCTATTATTCTGACTTAGGTCTTCTAATTTCTCATTAATCTTACCAATATCTTCCCTCATACTCTTAACAATATCTTTCAGCATTTCCATCATCATACTAGCATCAAAATTAACATTTCCTGCTAGGTATTCTATTATCACTTTCTGCACTAACATTTCCTCCCTCAAATCCTACATTGTTTAAGCTATTTTCTGTAACCTGTATTGAATTACAGCTAACTGTTACACTATCCCCTTCCATCACTGTTTCTTCAATATTATTAGTAGCCATTGTTTTCTTTATCCTACCGCTCCTAAGGTACATTTAAATTTTTACACTTTTTTTTTAGAATTAATATCACACTTTTCTAACCTTTCTGATGCTATCTGCTGATGTTGCTTTGATGTCCAGCTTTCTGCCCCTCTCTCCTAGATTATATGTTGCTTCTGCGTCGTACTATGATGAATCTACGTCGTCTTGGTGTCCTGTAGTTGAATTCCCCTGTTGCCTTTTAATCTTCGAATTACGATGTCCACTCATCCGCGTCGTCTGTCGTCCCTGTAGTTGTTTCTGGAATCTGCGTCTTGTAGTTCAGTTCACTGCTCCTTCCTGGTCATTCTGCTCATTCCTCGTCATTCTGCCCCACGTTCTGGGTGCCAATTTGAAGTGGTATACTTGTTAAGTTATATTTAATTTGTTGAGCCCCACGTTTGGGAGCCAATTTGCGACGGTATTACTTATAATGTTTGTGTATTTGTGTTTACTCCACGTGGTGAAGCCATTTTGTGACGTGATTCTTTGTTAGGTTTGTTAGCTCCATCTGGTGTTAGCAATTTGCGGCAGTATTAGTGTTTGTTTTAAAGAATGCTACTTTTATTTTATTTAATTTTGGTTCACTGTCCTCCGGCTAGCTATGATCTTTTTGGTCGAGCACTTCTCTTTATACAGGTTGTGTAAACGGAAAGGAATCTTTTATCCAAAGATAACACTGATGAAGGAATTTGTTTTACACTTTTATTGTCGAACACATTCACTATCACATTTACACATTGATCTTGACACTCGCCAAACTGAAACTGTTATAATAACTTCATTACTGATCACTCTTAATTCGCGTACTTCAACTTTTTGTATAATTAACTTTACAACACTTGAGACTTTTCCTAACTCTGCTACGCGTAACTTGCGAATCGATAGCCGACGTGTACTGTACAAATATTTCTGCTGGACTGAAGGCGACGTGTAACGTACAAATATTTGCGACGAACTGACGGACTGAAGGACTTTACCTCTAGCCTAGCCCCTTTTATACTCCTACACCCCGATATGCCTAAAGATTATAACTCAGTTGCTATCGGCTAATAAAACGCGCCAACATTAGCGTCTATTTTTATATCCAATGAAAATTATGAACACATATGCTCTAGGGAAAATGTTCCAGCAAATTCTAAAGAAAAACGCGCCAACATTACGTAACTTCCTCGTCTCTAATAATGATAAACAGCTCACCCCCTCGCTGCATTATTGCACGCTATTATTGTCAGTTTCAGTAAGGCAGTATAAACTTACTTCTCAACAATAATTACAATCAATAAACATCTCAAATCAATGTCACATTTAAATGCATATTCATAATATAATCATTCTTTACATTTAAATAATTTATGATACAAATTACTGCATCAACAGTTGTTATATATCCATTATTTTTAACAATGAGTTCTTAGGATAACCGCAATAAAATGTGTCACCTTTCCACTCCAATATTTCATGATACAATACATTTATAAAGGAACTATTTACATTGGCATAAGCCTAGTGCTTAATTTCATGACAAGCAGAAGCATATGCTTTGGTTTACACCAGAAAGTACTCTGGTTTACAGTGGATAGTATGTAATGCAATCACAAGGTGTTTGTAGCCACACATTTTTCCTTAATGTAAGCAATTTCTCTTCAGAAACCTACTTTTAAGCGTAGTTTAAGCATGTGTTTCTCTTTACTTCTCGGATATACACAAGGAAAGTTGGAGTTAAGTTGTGCCTATTTGCGTCCAGTGATGGTGCTTCAAGCCAGAGCACAGAGAGTTACAATGACATTAATAGTGTTAAGTGGTGTGGTGAAACTGATGCTAATGATATTTATTGCACTGCTAATAGCGATTTAGTGAATGACAAACAATAGCTACACTATTGCATATAATGTGTGCATAAGTTTCTTTGTAGGAAATGGGATTATGTTATTCATGTTATGCAAATATGTCAAATTGTGTTGCACTATCTAGAGAGTAGAATAAAATAACAATGTCAAACATGTGTTATTATTCCAATTTTCCTGTCAAAATCCACATCCTACTGTTGGTTGGTTTCAAGTGCAAGCAAAACATGGAGGCAGTTTAAGTGCAAAAGATTTTACAATGAAGCATGCACAAGAAATTATTGTAAGGTACTTGATCTTCTCATTCAGCCTCAAAAATTTAAATGTGACCATTATGTGTTTTGGCACAGAAACGTTCGGCAACCACTTTTAACCCCAATATTATATAAAAGCGAGTATGTACCGACTATTGGATAATTTAAATAAAAAGGTTACACAAGAATAAACAGTTGTGTTTTTCATACTAGCCTAGCTGTTTGGTGTTCAGCTGATCATAATTATGTTCTAATATTGTATTGCTACAGATGACAATGACAAGTTATTTTATGTGAGCCTTAATCGATTCCTTTAAAATGAAATCTGAATAACTCCAAGTGCAATCACGATTACTGAAGCTCACGTAATTAACTTTGTACGTCGTCAGTAGTGATACAGTATTAGAACATATGATCAGCTAAGCCAGACAGCTATGCAGGTATGAAAAATACAGCTGTAGTAGCTACGAGTGACGTCATCGTCCGAGAGCGCGATTTTTCATAGTTTAGTTCCATCCCAGATCACTACTCACGCTGCGATCGCCTTCGTGTTTCCACCGTTTAACACTAGAGTTGCACTTCTAATACTTTGGTGTTCTGTGCTTGAAACTAAGATGGAAGTCAGCTGATAAAATAGCAATGCCGAAAATATAAAAAGAAAGCTGAATTTTCGTATAAACGAGCAATTGTGTAAATGTAGGAGTTTATAGTGATACCTTATTTAATATTGATACCAAATAACGCGTATTCGATGTTTAAAACTGGAACATGACCTGAAAACCTAAGGTAGAAGACATGATATGAATCGAAAGTTTAGTTGGTTTTAATGAAGAATTGAAATATATATATAGCGAAAACAAGCTAACCTTAAATATAAACTATACTTAGTATGTTAAGGTGTTAAAATGTGTGTTTGTGCTATTTAGTGTTGAAATAAATTCGAATTAGGGACTGTATTTCGAAAAGTTTGTTTTTGTGGATTGCACACCAATATCGTAAAACCAACATGAGAAGACGTGCTCAAAGGTTATGTCTGATACCTATTTCAATTTTGAATGTGATGTAATGATAATAGTTTGGGATCCATAGTTTGATTTTAGATGTGTATTAGTGTTGTGCTCAAACACTATTTCCTGTTGTTATTCCAAATAAATAAATTAGGACATAATGCTCTTTTCATTGCAAACTAACTTAAGGCATTTCATAAACAGAAAATTCTCCATATGTACTGTGTATCTTTGGGAATTTTTTGTCAATCTGGGTAACTTGGTTAAGCGCTGCCCTTGGAAGCACAAATAGTTACATAAAACTTGTGTATTACCACATTATTGCTGAATGATTTCTACATATCGATATGTCAGCTACTATATTTATGACAAAACACCCAACTTAAATTATATAAATGTATAATATGTATTGCATGGCAAAATATCTGCTGAAATAGTTATTCTTTTTTAAGTATCTATTAATGCTTTACTTACATACACCTCATTTGTGAAGTCATAGTGGGAGCTGCCTTGTAAATCAACTTCTTGGTTTCATTACTTGATAGTATTGAGTAATACTATCCCTGTTTTAAATGTTGTCTCATATTCACCCTTCTAATTGGGCAGAACTATGGCCTCTCACAAAAAGCCTGGATTCAATCCTAGGAATCAGTAGTGGGATTTTGTGGTAGATAAAATGGCACTTAGAATGAGTGTTCTCTGGTTTTCCCCACCATAATTCCATCAATTGCACCATCTTCATCATTGTCATCCCCCCTCCCACCAGTCTCCAACACCCCAGGGGCTCACCTTTTGTGAGTACGGGTTAGGCGCACCCGGGGTACCCGAGCCATTCATAACCATTTTCACCCATTAATCCCCGTCCGGTCGAGGTGGGTTCGTTCTCGTGACCGGGGACTCAAGGTAGGCTCTCGTGCGTTCTGTGCATTTCACTCCATGTCGCCTCTCGCCATCGTTTCTTTCTTCTCTTCTATTTATGCACATTTCGCCCCACGTCCATTCATTTACACATCCCCTTTACTTCTTCGCCGGCCTTGCTTGAATGAGAAACGCCCACACACTTTTAGTTCCTTTTAACCCGTTATTTTAATCCTCCGTGGACACAGCCTGACGGATACCCGTGCACTGGGTGCGCAGCATGGTGAGTGGGTAATGGCATCATCCCCACCACCCGGGGTCGTCATGTAGGGTTTGTGTTCGTATCCGCTGTTCAACTGCAGTCCCGCGGGGGGAGGGCCATTGCATGAGCTGCTGACTTCTGACGGCGATTGGGTCCCTCTGTCTATGTTCTGGGAGGTGTGACCCTGTGGTGAGATAGGTATAGATAGGCCACTCACCTAAGCCGGGGTAACGCCCGGGAAGTCAGAGCCCGAGGTCGGAGACGGTTGCAATGGCGGAGGATTTTTTTCGCTATGGAGCACCCTTTTTCCATTATAAACAACAAGCGCCGAAAACTTTTAGTAACAGAAGTAGCACCGCCAAAAGCTGGTTGTTACTAAGTGATTACCCGTACACAGGAAGGACAATCATTCGAGAAGGTGAACTCTTTTATCATCCAGAAGGGCATTGACTCAATTGCTGGTCCGGTTCTTTCCTGCACTCAGCTTCGCAATGGTTCGTTGTTAGTGCAAAGCAAGTCCGAGGCACAAAGTAAGTCCTTTTGAGTGCCACGCTTCTCCACGGTTATCCTGTCCGTGTTGAGAAGCACCGTACCTTGAATTCTTGTCGAGGCGTTGTCACCACGCATAGCCTCGATGGCATATCGGACGACGACCTGGTAGAATATCTTGCAGACCATAAGGTGACAGCGGTTCAAGGAGTGCAGGACAAACGCGACGGCGTATTGGTACCCACTCGTGCCTTGTTTCTAACATTTGATGGCGTCGATCTGCCCACGAGCATCTCCGCAGGGTACGAACGAGTTTCTGTGAGGCCTTGTATTCATAGACCTCTGCGTTGTTTTAAATTCCAACGTTTTGGGCATACGCAAGTCTCATGTAAGAGTGCCGTTAACATCTGTGCAACATGTAGCCAGCCCTCACACGAAGGTGCCTGTTCAACAGCCCCGTCTGCGTTAATTGCAAAGGGTCACATTCTGATTCATTTGGCGACTGTCCGCGGTATTTGGACGAGAAGGCGATCTAGGAGATCCGGGTAAAGGAGAAACTCTCCTTCGCCGAAGCCCGGAGGCGTTACCATGCGCGCCAACCTTCGCTCCTGAGATCGGGAACCTTTAGTTCTGTTGTTGCCTCTCCAGTACCCCGGAAGGATGCTGGGACTCAAACTTGGACCATGACTGCCTTGACCGCCACTACCATCCGGGCGTCCAAGTCTGCTACTGTTACCAAGCCCTATAAACCTGGTCCGAAATCTATGAAATCACAAGTCACTGAGAAGAAATCGAAGCAGAAATTTCGTAGGGAAGATTCTTTGAGAGACCCTCCGCGTTGCGCGGCAAGACCAGTTCACCTTCTCCTCCTCGGAGGTCGCAGTCCCAGGAAGCTCGTGGGACAAGCCGCCCTCAGCGGCAACCCTCACCCATCGCCACCCAGAACCGATTCTCGGCGCTTGAATCGGTTTCTGGCTCTGAGCACGTGGGCCCTCCCTTCGAGGAGGTTATGGAGTCTGACCAACTCCATTCCAAAAGCCCGAGCCCAAAGGTTAAGCAAAAGATAATTTTAAGCCGCCCATCTAAGTAGACAGTTTATCCCTTTCTCTTAATGGCTATCCTGACCTGGAATTTACGTGGTGTGCGATCGCATAGGGCGGAACTGCAACTTTTATTGCGTTCCCATTCGCCTATGGTCGTGTGTTTGCAAGAGACCAAGCTTCGCCCTCGCGACCCTTTTGATCTTCGAGGGTATACTCCGGTTCGCTACGATCTTGAACCGCAGGAGGGTATTCCTGCTCATGGAGGTGTCACACTATTAGTGCGTAACGACGTTTATTTTCAACCTCTCACTATTACGTCCGACTTGCAAGCTGTTGCCATTAAACTACAGTTACCTGGCTTTTTCTTTTCTGTTTGCTCTGTGTATTCACCTCCATCGTCTCCCCTCGCTCACGCGGACATTCGAGCCCTCCTGTCCGCTTTCCCAAGACCATTTCTTCTGTTGGGAGATTTTAATGCCCATCACCCCCTGTGGGGTTCGCCAATGGCTTGTGCGAGGGGAACTCTACTTTCTGACATTTTTTATCTGTTCAACCTATCTGTTCTCAATACAGACGAGCCTACGTTTCTTTCTGACTCTTCCGGTACATTTTCTAATTTGGACCTTGCCGTTTGCTCTCTCCAGCTTGCTAGTCGTCTGCAGTGGAACGTCATCGCTGACACCTACTCCAGCGACCATTACCCCGTCATCGTTTCTCTTCTGTCTCACTACGTCCAACATTCCAGAGTACCTACCTGGATATTCACCAAAGCTGACTGGACATTGTATTCCAGCCTCGTGCATTTTGACGACCAGCCCTTCTCCGACATTAACCAACTAGTGCAGCACCTTACGTCTATTATTTTCTCTGCCGCCGAACGCGCAATACCCCGTTCATCCTCCCAACCTCGGCGGCCACCTGTTCCGTGGTGGAACGAGGATTGTCGGGTCGCCGTTCGTGCCCGTAGAATTGCACTTCGGGTGTTTCGGCGCCACCCTACACTTGATAATTTGATCACTTTTAAACAATCGCGCGCCAGGGCTCGTCGCATTATTCAGGATAGCAAGAAGATATCTTGGACTCGTTTTGTCTGGTCTTTTAATCGCTTCACACCTTCCTCTGTTGTTTGGGATAAACTTCGTCGCTTCGCAGGTAAAGTGTCACATTGTACTGTGTCTGGCCTTCACGTTTCCAATGCCACAATAGTGGATCCGGCTGCCATTGCCAACGCTCTGGTTGCTGCCTTTGAGGCGGTTTCCAGTTCAGACCATTATTCCGCTGACATTCGCTCTATCAAAGACCGTCTGGATTCCGCCAGCTATAATTTTCGGTCTGCTAATACCGAGTGTAATAATGAACTTTTCACAGTGAGGGAGCTGAAACACGCTCTTCATTGCTCTAGGCACTCATCTCCTGGGCCGGACGGCATTCATGTCCTGATGTTAAAGAACCTTTCAGCCGACAGTAAACTCTTTCTCGTACAGGTCTATAACCGTATTTGGCAAGACGGGCATTTTCCTTCCGTTTGGCGCGAAGCCACCATTGTCGCTATACTTAAGCCTGGGAAGGATCGCCAACTACCTTCCAGCTACCGCCCCATCTCCCTCAACAGTTGCGTTTGCAAGGTGATGGAGCGCATGATCAACGGGCGGTTGACATGGTGGCTTGAGTCTCAGAAACTTCTAGCGAACGCTCAGTGCGGATTTCGTCGCTATCGCTCTACCGTCGACCATCTGGTGTCCCTGTCGACGCATATTATGAATGCATTTCTGAGAAATTGTCAAACCGTGGCTGTGTTTTTTGACCTGGAGAAAGCTTATGACACTTGTTGGAGGGACGGCATTTTACGTACACTTCACGCATGGTATATCCGCGGTCGTCTTCGCATATTTCTTCGGGAGTGTATGACGGACTGCGTCTTTCGTGTACGTGTGGGCTCGGTTTTATCTAGTCGTTTTATTCAAGAGAACGGAGTACCGCAGTGCTCTATACTTAGTGTCACACTTTTTGCAATTGCTATCAACCCCATTGTTGATTGTATTCCACCTGGCATTTCATCGTCCCTTTTTGTTGACGGTTTTGCCATTTATAGCAGTTCACGGTGGACCTGTCTACTCGAACGCCGTCTCCAGAGCTGTATCGACCGTGTCTACGCCTTGAGTAACGCTAACGGCTTTAATTTCTCCGCCGAGAAATCCGTTTGCATCAACTTCTGGCGCCGGAAGGCTTTCCCTCCGCCCTCTCTCCATTTTGGGTCGGAGGTCCTTCCATTTGCAGACGAGGTGAAGCTTTTGGTGTTGGTCTTTGACCGGAAACTGAGCTGGGCTTCTCACGTTTCCTTTTTAAAAGCAAAGTGTGACAGTTCTCTTAATCTTTTACGTGTTTTAAGTGGCATATCCTGGGGAGCTGATCGGACCGTACTTCTACATCTTTATCGCTCTTTGGTCCGATCCAAGCTTGAATACGGGTGCATTGTCTATTCGTCGGCGCGTCCATCTGCCTTACGTCGATTGAATGCCATTCACCATCGTGGCATAAGAGTCGCTACAGGGGCCTTTCCAACCAGCCCTGTACCCAGCCTATATGCTGAAGCTGCAGAGCTTCCGCTGTCCTTCAGGCGTGAGATGCTCTTGTGCAGCTATGCCTGTCGACTCTCCAGCTTGCCTGACCACCCGTCCTTCGCGATATTTTACGAAGATTCGCTTGATCGGCAATATCTAGTGTTCTCCTCTGCATTGCTCCCTCCAGGGGTTCGATTTCGTCAACTTCTTCGACATTTGGACTTTACGCTAGCGCCGGCCCTTCCACTGGGGGAAACGCGTTTTCCTCCATGGTCGCGCGCTGATGCCCACTGTCACCTTGGATTAACGTCGATGCCGAAAAATGAGACCCCTTCTTCCGTCCTTAGATCCGCTTTTTTAGAACTACAGGCGCAGTTCGGGGACTGTCATTTTATATACACCGATGGGTCTAAGACTGATGACGGAGTAGGATGTGCCTTTATTTTTGGTGCACAGAGTTTTACTTTTCGTTTACCTGGACAATGTTCGATTTATACCGCGGAAATGTTTAGTATCTATCAATGTGTTTTATACATTCAGCGGTACGTCTTACGGCGCTGTGTAGTTTGTACAGACTCTCTGAGTGCCCTTCAAAGTATTCAGGCGCTGTATAGTTACCACCCGCTCGTATAGCGCATTCATGACCTGCTCCACTCGCTTGGTGCATTTGGCATCAGCGTCTCGTTCGTGTGGATTCCAGGTCGTGTGGGCATCTCAGGCAACGAGTCTGCCGACGCCGCTGCCAAATTGGCCATTTTATCACCCAGATGTTTTACCTGTGTTGTTCCTTCCTCAGATTTTTATGTTATTTTACATTACCAAATCCTCTCGCGCTGGCGCGATGAGTGGGCGGCTCTTAGGGGGAACAAGTTGCGGTCACATTTTAACAGAGTGTCAAGTTTTAACTCCGTTGTGCGTTGGTGTTGGTCTGCCTGTTGGCCTAGCCAACGTTTTGGCAGACGACGCGCGTGCTGTAGAATATGTTTTACGTTTTATTGGTGACAGGGATTTTAATCTGCGCATTTGATGCGTTGACCGTCCTTTGGCTTTGTAATTTTATTCTGTCTGTTTTATTGGGGCTTCTACTCCCCAGTTGACATATGGCGCCCATGTCCCTCCAATTCTACAGTTCTTGACAAGTTTTAATCTTATTGCCTATGCTTTTAGTGTTTTGGTGTTTTTCGGATTGGTGTATTGATTGTTTTTAGCTTTTTGGACATCGCGGGTTTGTGTCCCGTTTTTTAATTATGCGGCTTTTTACCTGTCTTTTACGTTTTTTTACTTTATATTTTATACATTGTAAGGGCGCTGATGACGTTAGCAGTTTAGCGCGCTTAAAGCGCATCTCATCATCATCACCAGTCTCCAATCTCTGTAAACCTGTGAAGTTAAAAGGGAAATTAAAATTAAAAATACTATGGAGGACAGAGAGCAATACTAATGAACGTGTGTCTCAGCCAGCCACCCAAATTTATAAACCAGCATGTGGACCATTAACCTGCAGAAACAACAATATAACTATACTTAAGTGATAATAAAATTGGGTAAGGAGGTAAGTAGGTAATAATTAAATATTGCATTTTAAGCAAATTTAAATTCTGTAATTGCTTAAAAAAAAATAGTATGAAAGTCATACAAAATGCTATTACATTCTTTCTGCAGTCAACATATGAAAAAACAATTAATACTGGCACACTAAACTACATGTTAAAGTGATTGACAATTATGAAGTGTGGGTGTGATATGGTTAAACACAAAGAGACATTGTTATTATTTAGGACATTGCATTCACATTCATATTTAATAATACTGTATAATACATTTGTATGGTATTTTAAGGAACATGTGCCTACATTAATATACATTTGAATGGCCTACCCAATTAAAATGTCCATTAAATTCAAACCTCTTGAATGTCTGTTATTACAATCTATTGGAATGATCTTTTAGTTAATTGTAATTGCACTTAGTCACTTTGCATACACAAAGCCAGTTCTAGTTAATAGAACGTACAGTTATTGAATAGAAAATACACTTTGATTCCTTTTCCTGGGAACGGTTCTATATATAACATTTGATGTAACACACTGGAGGTCCTACAGCACATGGAGCCTTAAATTTATTGACAGGTCACATGGGAAAAAACAAATTGAGCCCAAACAGTGATGTTTGTTTGTGTTTGTTCATTTGGCTCCACTGCGAGCAATGCTCAGGGAAATTGAACACATCATACAATTATGAAGTATGCAGATTAAGTAGGAATATACCCAACGCCAAGAACAGCCTTTGGGGGGAAGCTCCCCTCCCCATCATGCATTATCTAAGAGAGAAAAATTTGTAAACCATCACCATTTCAACAGTAAACTTCTCGACACGCATTACAGTAGGACAACAATAGCAAATAAGTGTTAATCACCATCACATGCAGTCTGCCCTACATAAAGTGCATACATGAGGTTGATACTATTATGATGATTAATTCACTTTGAATAAGCTCGAAACTATAACTTTATACTTATGTTATGCTTAAATTTCAATTTCCCATGTAATTGCTATTACCTTGAAGACATGTTTGAGAAAGACATCACTTGAAACGAGAAATTCTCATTATTACTGCATGGGTATTATTTGGGAGGACAGTATACAGGGTGGAAGGTACTGCTTGAACCGTACATTAATCGTGGATTCTATATAATTAGTGCAAATATGTCCAATACAATTTTTTTCATTAAACCTAAAAAAATGAAACATAGTGATGTTCCTTGTGCCTGTGTCTATTAGCCATTTTATTACAGTTCAAGCAATACCTTTCAGCCTGTATAAGAAATCATTTAGAAGATGGTGGAGTTTGCATATACATAAAACATTATAACATATAAAACTGGGATGCAACAGATCCATCTATCCCATTGACATTTTTTGTGTAGCCCATTTTCCTCTGTTGCTTAAATTTACCAGTTACACAAGATTATACAAAATTCCTTCCGAATGAAGAGGACTTCACAAGCTATTCCCAGAAAATTAAAAATAAACATTTTATTTTTCATGTAAATATCTTGAATACAATGGCATTTTAATCAAAATCTTTTGAGTCATTTTCAGAAAGAAAATTCGAGAATTCTTCCGTGTAAAGGGTTATTTTGGGTGGGGAATTTTCTTGAAAATCTTTGTGTCGCATCTTTGGAAGGTACTGAACTTAAACCGATTTGTACTATGTATGTACAAATTTCTGCTTTGAAACGCATGGCTTTATGTATTCACTTTCAATTGCCAGTCGAAATGCGCGCGCCAACGTTCCACGTTACATATTTGACCACAGCCAATGGGAGCAAAATGTGCCGGAATGGACTACCTTCCCCCTTGCACTGGAATGCTCCCTTAAGATCGTTCGCTTTCGTTCATTTTTGGCATTCGCTCGAACTTCGTCGGGCAACTACGATGAGCTATCTCCAAGCGTTTGTTAAGACGTCCTGTACAGGGTTGCCAACTCGATACTCGAGTAATCCGCTAGATCGATAGCCTGAATAAGCTTTTTCTCCCTATTTCAAGCTAAGGTCCCTATTATTATACTGCATATATTTCATTTCATCCATATGTTCCATTTGCTAACCATGCATTGTTGTTATTCCTTAAAGCTATTGCTAACTACTTGAAATGTATATTTAAAAAATTAAAAAGGCTCTACTGAAGAAAAATACAACAAAAAATGTATTTACTGTCGTTGATGTTGCTGCAATTGACACAATGATGCTATGTTCCGAGTCAAGTTATGTTTATGCGTTACCAAGCTGCAAAGAATGATATTATTAAGGTGTTTTGAGCTACTAAATGTGCCCTTTTCAGCAAGTCCTTTTTTCAGTCTGTACAAAGCAAGAAATATTAAATGAATGAATTTTCACGTAAAGCAGCTGTAATATAGAATGATTTTCAGACTTAGAACACCCCTAAGGCTGTTATAAAATTATGCAAACTTTCAAGCATTTATAATACACTTTTAAGTGGAAAAGGGCAATGACATATCCTGGAATATTATCACAAGTGCTAACACAAGGAAAATATTGACTTGCCTCAAACTGTACATCCTTCCTGCATTTTAGAGCATTTCATAGTTCCCTAGATACTTAGTGCAATACAAAATTCCATCAGAATGAACGGGAGTTCACAGGCTATTTCCAGAAAATTCAAATTGCATTCTTTATTTGAACTCATCAGCACAAACACACTAAACTCCGAAGCTAACACACTCGCAATCAAACACTACAACTCACCAGCACAAACACACTCAACTCCAAAGCTCACACCCACACATTCACACACTACAACTCACTAGCACAAACACACTCACACTCCAAATGATGATGATGATGATGATGAGATGCGGTTTAAGGGCGCTAAACAGCTAAGGTCATCAGCGCCCTTACAAAGTATAAAATGTACTGTCCAAAAATAAAAGTCCGATAAAAAACCGCATAATTAAAAACGGGACACAAACCCACGAGTCCTAAAGGTAAAAAACAAAGCAACAAATACCAAATACGAACACACTAAAAACATGGTCAATAAAAGAGTAAAACAACGTGTCAAGAACTGTAGAATGTCAGGGACACGAGCGCCAATGTCCACTGGGGAGGATGATGATGATGATGATATGCGGTTTAAGGGCGCTAAACTGCTGCGGTCATCAGCGCCCTTACAATGTGTAAAATATAAGGTCAAAATATAAAAGACAGGTAAAAAACCGCATAATTAAAAAACGGGACACAAACCCGCGATGTCAAAAAAGTTAAAAAGAACAATAGAATAACAATAACAATAATAACAATAACAATAAAAACAATAACAATAATAACAATACCAATAATAACATGCAATATATCTGAAAAACCAACACACTAAAATCATGGTCACTAAAAGAATAAAACGTGTCAAGAACTGTAGAATGCAAGGAACATGAGCGCCTTATGTCTGGGCAGAAGGGCCCCATTAAAACTAGCAATATAAAATCAAACAGCGAAAAGGCGCTCAGCGCATCAAATGCGACGGCTAAAACCAATGTCAGTGATAAAACATAAAAGACATTCTACAGCATGCGCGTCGTCTGCCAACACGTTGGCTAGGCCAACAGGCAGACCCACGCGAACGCGCAGTGGAGCTAAAACTTGACACTCGGTTAAAATGTGACGGACCGTTAAGGGCACGTCACACTGACCACACAGAGGTGCGGGATCACCACTTAACAGGTATCTATGACTAAAAAGACAATGTCCGATACGAAGGCGTGTTAAAAGTACCTCTTCCCGACGAGAAGCACGGGAAGAGGTAGCCCAGACTAGCGGAAGAGGTTTAACCTCCCGCAACTTGTTCCCCCGGAGGGCCGTCCACTCATCGCGCCAGCGCGAGAGGATGCGGCGACGTAAAATAACACACGAATCTGACGAGGGAACAACAGAAGTAAAACATCTGGGTAATAAAATCGCCGATTTCGCAGCGGCATCGGCCGACTCATTCCCTGAGATACCCACATGACCTGGAATCCACATAAAAGAGACGCTGATGCCAGAGGCACCAAGCGAATGGAGCAGGTCATGAATGCGCTGTACGAGGGGGTGGTAAGTGTACAGCGCGTTAATACTCTGAAGGGCACTCAGTCCGAACAAACAACACAACGCCGTAAGACTTGCCGCTGAAAGTATAAAACACATTGATAGATACTAAAAAGTTCGGCGGTATAAATCGAACATTGCCCGGGTAAACGAAAAGTAAAACTATGCGCACCTAAAACAATGGCACATCCTACTCCAACATCAGTCTTAGACCCATCAGTATAAATAAAATGACAACCTCCGAATGTTGCCTGAAGTGCTAAAAATGCGGATCTAAACACTGAAGCAGGGGTCTCATTCTTCGGCATCGACGTTAGCCCAAGCTGGATGTGGGCCTCAGCGCGCGACCATGGAGGAAAGCGCGTTTCCCCTCGGGTAAGGGCCGGCGCTGGCGTAACGTCCAAATGCCGAAGTAGCAGTCGAAATCGAACCCCTGGAGGGAGCAATGCAGAGGAGCTAACGAAATATTGGCGATCAAGTGAATCCTCGTAAAATACATCGAAGGACGGGTGGTTAGGCAAGCTTGAGAGTCGACAAGCATAGCTGCATAAAAGCATCTCACGCCGGAAGGACAGCGGAAGCTCTGCAACTTCTGCGTACAGACTGGGTACAGGGCTAGTTGGAAAGGCCCCTGTAGCGACTCTTATGCCACGATGGTGAATGGCATTCAATCGACGTAACACAGATGCACGTGCCGACGAATAAACAATACAACCGTAATCAAGCTTGGATCGGACCAAAGAGCGAAGGCGAAGAAGGACGGTCCGATCAGCTCACCAGGATGTGCCACTTAAAACACGTAAAATATTAAGAGAACGGTCACACTTTGCTTTTAAAAAGGAAGCGTGCGAGGTCCAACACAACTTCCTGTCAAAAATCAACCCCAAAAATTTCGCCTCGTCTGCAAACGGAAGTATCCCTGGCCCAAGATGGAGAGAGGGCGGAGGGAAATACTTCCGGCGCCAGAAGTTGATGCAGACGGATTTCTCGGCGGAGAAATTAAAGCCGTTGGCGTTACTCCAGGCTTCGAGACGGTCGATACAGCTCTGGAGACGGCGTTCGAGTAGACAGGTCCGCCGTGAACTACAATAAATAGCGAAATCGTCAACAAAAAGGGACGATGAAATGCCAGGTGGAATACAATCAACAATGGGGTTGATAGCAATCGCAAAAAGTGTGACACTGAGTACAGAGCCCTGAGGTACTCCGTTCTCTTGAATAAAACGACGAGATAAAACCGAGCCCACACGTACACGAAAGACGCGGTCCGTCATAAACTCCCGAAGAAATATGGGAAGACGACCGCGGATACTCCATTCGTGAAGTGTACGTAAAATGCCGCCCCTCCAACAAGTGTCATAAGCTTTCTCCAGGTAAAAAAATACAGCCACGGTTTGACACTTTCTCAGAAATCCATTCATAATATGCGTCGACAAGGACACCAGATGGTCGACGGTAGAGCGATAGCGACGAAACCCGCACTGAGCGTTCGCTAGAAGTTTCTGAGACTAAAGCCACCATGTCAACCGCCCGTTGATCATGCGCTCCGTCACCTTGCAAATGCAACTGGTGAGGGAGATAGGGCGGTAGCTGGAAGGTAGTTGGCGATCCTTCCCAGGCTTAAGTATAGGGACAATGGTGGCTTCGCGCCAAACGGAAGGAAAAATGCCGTCTTGCCAAATACGGTTATAGACCTGTAAGAGAAATAGTTTACTGTCGGCTGAAAGGTTCTTTAACATCAGGACATGAATGCCGTCCGGCCTAGGAGCGGAGGGCCGAGAGCAATGAAGAGCGTGCTCCAGCTCCCGCATTGTGAATAGTTCGTTATAGCATTCATCATTAGCAGACCGAAAAGTATATGATGCAGAATCCAGCCGGTCTTTAATAGAGCGAAAGCCGGCGGAATAATGGTCTGAACTGGAAACCGCCTCAAAGGCAGCACCCAGAGTGTTAGCGATGGCAGCCGGATCCACTATGGTGGCATTAGAAACCTGAAGGCCAGAAAGTGTACAATGTGACACTTTACCTGAGAAGCGACGAAGTTTATCCCAAACAACGGATGAAGGCGTAAAACGATTAAAAGGCTCGACAAAACGAGCCCAAGATGCCTTCTTGCTATCCTGAATAATGCGACGAGCCCTGGCGCGCGATTGTTTAAAAGTCACCAAATTATCAAGTGTAGGGTGTTGCCGAAACACCCTAAGTGCAGTCCTACGGGCACGAACGGCGTCCCGACAATCCTCGTTCCACCACGGAACAGGTGGCCGCCGAGGTTGGGAGGATGAACGGGGTATTGCGCGTTCGGCGGCAGAGAAAATAATAGACGTAAGGTGCTTCACTAGTTGGTGAATGTCGGAGAAGGGCTGGTCGTCAAAATGCACGAGGCTGGAATACAAGCTCCAGTCGGCTTTTGCGAATATCCAGGTAGGTACTCTGGAATGCTGTACGTGGTGCGACAGAAGAGAAACGATGCAGGGGTAATGGTCGCTGGAGTAGGTGTCAGCGACGACGTTCCACTGAAGACGATGAGCAAGCTGGAGTGAGCAAATGGCAAGGTCCAGGTGAGAGAAAGTACCAGAAGAATCAGAAATAAAAGTAGGTGCACCTGTATTGAGGATGGAAAGATTGAACTGATAAAAAATGTCGGAAAGAAGAGTTCCCCTCGCACAAGCCCTTGGAGAACCCCATAGTGGGTGATGGGCATTAAAATCTCCCAACAGAAGAAATGGTGTTGGGAGAGCGGACAGGAGAGATCGAATGTCCGCGGGATCGAGGGGAGACGATGGAGGTGTATACACAGAACAAACAGAAAAGAAAAAACCGGGTAACTGCAGTCTAATGGCAACAGCTTGCAAGTCGGACGTAAGTGTGATAGTTTGAAAATGAACGTCATTACGCACCAAAATCATGACACCACCATGAGCAGGAGTACCCTCCTCCGGTTCAAGGTCGGAGCGAACCGGAGTATATCCTCGGAGATCAAAAGGATCGTGAGGGCGAAGCTTAGTCTCCTGCAAACATACGACCATAGGCGAATGGGAACGCAATAAAAGTTGCAGTTCCGCCCTATGCGATCGTAAATCACGTACATTACAGGTCAGGATAGCCATTAAGAATAAGGGGATAAACTGTCTATTTAGAAGGGCGGCTTAAAATTACCTTTTGTTTAACCTTTGGGCTCGGGCTTTTTGTATGGAGTTGGTCAGACTCCATAGCTTCCTCGGAGGGAGGGCCCACGCGCTCAGTGCCAGAAACCGATTCAAGCGCCGTTAATCGGTTCTGGGTGGCGATGGGTGAAGGGTGCCGCTGAGCGCGGCTTGTCCCAGGACCATCCGAGGAGGAGAAGGTGAATCTTTGTTACCGCGCGCACGCGGAGGGTCTTTTAAAAAATCTTCCCTACGAACTTTCTGCTTGGGCTTCTTTTCAACGGCTTGCGACTTCATTGACTTGGGACCAGGTTTATACGGCTTGGTAACTGTAGCCTTAATAGACGGCCGGATGGTAGTGGCGGTTAATCCAGTCAAGGTCCAGGTCTGAGTTTCGGCATCTACTCGTGGTACTGGCGAGGCAACAACAGAACTAAATGTGCCAGATCGCAGGAGTGAAGGTTGGCGCGTATGGAAACGCCTCCGGGCTTCAGCGAAGGAGAGTTTTTCCTTTACCCGGATCTCCTGGATCGCCTTCTCGTCCAAATACCGCGGGCAGTCGGCAAACGAAGCAGAATGTGACCCTTTACAATTAACGCAGACGGGGGCTGTTGAACAGGTACCTCCGTGTGAGGGCTGGCTACATGTTGCACAGATGTTAACGGCACTCTTACAGGAGACTTGCGTATGCCCAAAACGTTGGCATTTAAAACAACGCAGAGGTCTAGGAACATAAGGCCTCACAGAAATCCGTTCGTACCCTGCGGAAATGCTCGTGGGCAGATCGACGCCATCAAATGTAATAAACAGGGTACGAGTGGGTACCAATACGCCGTCGCGTTTCGCCTGCACTCGATGGACCGCTGTCACCTTCTGGTCTGCAAGATATTCTACCAGGTCCTCGTCCGATATACCATCGAGGCTATGGGTGGTAATAACGCCTCGACAGGAGTTCAATGTGCGGTGCTTCTCCACACGGATGGGATAGCCGTGGAGAAGCGTAGCGCGCAACAAGGTCTTACTTTGCTGATCGGATTTCGTTTGGGCTAATAAGGAACCATTCTGTAGACGAGTGCAGGACTGAACCGCACCAGCAATTGCATCAATGCCCTTTTGAATGATGAAAGGGTTCACCTTCACAAAGCTTTGTCCGTCTTCGGTTCGTGAAATGACCAAGTAACAACCAGTTGACGGTGGTGTCACTTCTGTTACATAAACTTTACGGCGCTTGTTAGTATTAATGGAGGAAGGGTGCTCCATAGCGAAATAAATCCTCCACCATTGCAACCGTCTCCGACCTCGGGCTCTGACTTCTCGGGCGTTACCCCGGCTTGGGTGAGTGGCCTATCTATACCAGACTCACCCCAGGGTCACACCTCCCAGAACATAGACAGAGGGACCCAATCGCCGTCAGAAGTCAGCAGCTGATGCAATGGCCCCCCCCGCGGGACTGCAGTTGAACAGCGGATACGAACACAAACCCTACATGACGACCCCGGGTGGTGGGGATGACGCCATTACCCACTCACCCAGCTGCGCACGCGGTGCGCGGGTATCCGTCAGGCTGTGTCCACGGAGGATTTAAATAAAAAGATAAAAGAAACTAAAACTGTGTGGGCGTTTCGCACGCAAGGTAGGCCGGCGGGGAAGAAAAAGAGAGATATGCGAATGTCGTGGTGCGAAATGGCCGGAAAGTGATAAGGGAAGAAAGAAACGATGGTGAGGTGCGGTATGGATGGAATGAAAGGAACGCACGAGAGCCTACCTTGGGTCCACCGGTCACGAGAAGAACCCACGTCGACCGGATGGGGGTGAGGGGATGAATGTGGCGATGATTGGCTCGGGAACCCCCGGGTGCGCCAAAAACCCGTACTCACATAAGGTGAGCCCCTGAGGGGACCAGGGTCCGATGGCGTCCACGTTCAAATGTTAACACACCTCCCTCCTGAGGGTAAGACCTTCCTGCACGAACACTATAATCGTGTTTGGGTTACTTGCACATTTCCAGATAAGTGGCGAGAAGCCGTCATCATTCCCATTTTGAAACCTGGAAAGGACCGTCACCTTCCTTCCAGTTACCGTCCCAGTTCCCTCACCAGATGCGTTTGCAAGGTGATTGAACGCATGATCAATGGGCAGTTGGTATGGTGGCTGGAGACTCGGAACCTTCTATCCAACACGCAATGCGGTTTTCGACGACGCCGTTCAACTCTAGACCACCTTGTGTCGATCTCGACGCAGATCATGAACGGGTTTCTGCGGAACTGTCAAACCGTTGCGATTTTCTTTGACCTTGAGAAGGGCTTTGATTACTGTTGGCGGGCGGGGATTATGCGTTCCCTACACGCCTGGAACCTCCGTGGACGCTTGCCGCTATTCCTTCAGGAGTTTGTGACGGACCGCGTTTTCCGAGTACGGTTCAGCTGGGTTTTTTCGAACCTTTTTATCCAAGAGAACGGCGTGCTCCAGGGCTCCGTACTAAGCGTTACACTTTTCGCTGTAGCGATTAATTCTATCTGCAAATGTGTTCCACCAGGGGTGTCGTCCTGTTTATGAGTGGACGATTTCGCCGTGTACTGTACATCTCAGCGTACGTCGTTTTTGGAACGCCGCCTGCAGCAATGTTTGGACAACCTTCACTCTTGGAGTTCTAAAACTGGCTTTCGTTTCTCCAATCAGAAGACCACCTGCGTTAACTTCTGGCGCCGTAGGGGACGATTTCCACCTTCTCTCCGTTTCGGTCCAGATTTCCTGCCCTTCGCCGGCGAGGCGCGTTTCTTGGGGTTGACGTTTGCCAGGAAGCCTAGCTGGTCATCGCATGTTGCACAATTGAAAGCTCGATGTGATCGTTCTCTAAGTCTATTGCCGGTGTTAAATGGTACGACTTGGCGAGCGGATCGGGCGGTTTTGCTGCGTCTGTATCGCGCGCTAGTCCGATCCAAGTTGGATTATGGGTGCGTCGTTTATTCCTCCGGCCCTCCATCTGTGCTGAGGAAATTAGAGGTCGTCCACAATTGTGGCACTCGCTTAGCTATTGGTGCGTTTCCAACTAGCCCAGTTCTCAGCTTTTACGCCGAGTCGGCAGAATCTCCTTTGCGTTATCGGCGTGCTTTTCTCCTCTGCAATTATGGCTGTGCGCTTCGCTGTATGCCAACCCATCCAACCTTCGCTTCCTTTTTCCACGCCGCGCTGGACGAACGTTATTGGGGCCGCTCCGTTTATCCCAGGCCTTCAGGTGTTCGCTTCAGGGAGCTTCTTCGACAGCACGGTATTGAACTGCCCAGCATGTTCCCTACCGGGCAGAGGGTGTTTCCTCCTTGGCTTCGTGCGAGATCTCACATTGATCTTGGGATGGCGGCTTACCGGAAGTCTACGCTCCCTACGTCTAGTATACGGGCTTGTTTTTTTAGAATTTCTGTCCGGCTACCAAGGCTGGCTTTTTATTTACACCGACGGATCTAAGTGCTCAAACGGTGATGTGGCGCTTATGTTCATGGGTCCGGAACTCATACCTTCGGTCTTCCTGATGGCACTTCGGTTTATTGCGCTGAACTGTATGCCATATACCGTGCCATTTTATACGTGCGCCTCCACCACTTGGGAAATAGCCTTATTTTAAGTGATTCCCTTAGTGGACTCCAGAGTATACGTGAGCTGTACAATTACCATCCTCTTGTACAGCAAATCCAGGATGCCGTTCATGTTTTATACGCTTCTGGTGTTTTCGTGACGTGTGCTTGGCTACCTGGTCACGTCGGCTTGGCTGGAAATGAACTAGCGAATTTGGCGGCTAAGGCGGCGACAATCAAACCCGGTGTTGTCATCTCTCGTGTAACGTCGGAGGACCTTCGGCTTGTTTTGCGGAGAGCGGTCCTCTCGTGCTGGCGCGAGGAGTGGGTGGCTCTCCGCGGCAACAAGCTTGGGTAGAGAAGGACCTTCCTGTTCCCTGAATTACTTCTAGTCGTTTTTCTCGCCGTGAGGATGTTATTTTAGCCCGTTTACGCATTGGCCACTGCAATTTTACCCACGCCTATCTTTTTAGCGGTGACTCTGCTCCGCTTTGTTCCGCGTGCGGCGGTCCGCCACCTGTTGTTGGAGTGCGCCTCCCTGGCGCATCTTCGGAACCCTCTGCAGCTGCCGACAAGTCTTGCAAAGGTCTTGGCGGACATTCCTCACGCGGTTGATAAGCTTTTTAAGTTTTTATCCGAGGCTACCTTACACTTGCGTTTTTAATGTTTCTACCTGAGGAGCTTCACCGGTCGGTGTTTCATTTTTATTCTCCTCCTTATATCTATTTACCTTTGCTTTTATTCTGATTCCTATCCTCAGCTTTTGCTGTGATTTTTAACTTTTGTGTATACCTTTGGCTTTTACCTTCCTCTGTTTTAGAACGGCGCTTATAACCCTGGTAGTTGAGCGCCGTAAACCAACATTCCATTCCATTCCAAGGAGTCAAAAAACAACAAAACGGCAAATTCTTAAAACCAACACACTAAAACATGGTCAACAAAAATTAAAAGACGTGTCAAGAACTGAAAAAGGCAAAACACAAGTGTGCCATTTGTCCGCTGGGAGAAGAGCCCCCAGTAAAACAGGCAATATAAAATAACAAATCTAAAAGACGCTGAGCGCATCAAATGCGTCGATATAAGCCATTGTCACCTATGAAACATAAAAGACAGTAACAGCATGCGCGTCGTCTGACAAAACGTTGGCTATGCCAACAGGCAGACATACACGAGCGCGCAAAGGAACTAAAACCTGACACTCTTCTAAAATGTGACGCACCGTTTAAGGCGCGTCACACTGTTCACAGAGTGGAGCGCGGTCACCATTGAGGAGGTGTCTATGACCAAAATGACAATGCCCGATACGTAAACGAGTTAAAATCACCTCTTCCCGAGGAGAAGAACGAGAAGAGGTACCCCAGACTAACGGGAGAGTTTTAACCTCCCGCAACTTGTTCCCCCGGAGGGCTATCCATTCATCGCGCCAAAGCGAGAGGATGCGGCCACGTAACATAACAAAAAAATCTGACGAGGGAACAACACAGGTAAAAAATATGGGTAATAAAATCACCGATTTGGCAGCGGGCTCGCCAGACGTTTCCCCAGATGCCCGCATGACCTGGAATCCACACGAAGGAGACGCTGATGCCAGAAGCACCAAGCGAGTGGAGCAGGTTATGAATACGCTGTACGAGCGGGTACTAAACGTAAGCGCGGAATAGTTTAAAGGGCACTCAGAGAGTCAGAATATACAACACAGTGTCGCAAATCGTGCCGCCGAATATATAAAAGAGACTGATAAATGCTAAAATGTTCGGCGGTAAAAATCGAACATTGTCCCGGTAAACGAAAGATAAAACTATTTCACCACAAACAAAAGCATACCCTACTCCAGCATCACTCTTAGATCCATCAGTAAAGATAAAATGAAAGTCCCCGAATTGCGCCTGTAGTTCTAAAAAAGCCGATCTAAGGACTGAAGAAGAGGTCTCATTCTTCGGCATCTACGTTAGCCCAAGGTGACAGTGGGCATCAGCGCGATGATGATGATGATGATGATGATAGGCGGTTTAAGGGCGCTAAACTGCTGCGGTCATCATCGCCCTTACAATGTGTAGAATATAAGGTCAAAATATAAAAGACACGTAAAAAACCGCATAATTAAAAAACGGGACACAATCCCGCGATTTCAAAAAAGTTAAAAATAACAATAGAATAACAATAACAATAATAACAATAACAATAATAACAATAACAACAATAATAACAACAATAAATATATCTGAAAAACCAACACACTAAAAGCATAGGCAATAAAAGATTAAAACGTGTCAAGGACTGCAGAATGCGAAGGACATGGGCGCCTTTTGTCCACTGGGTATTAGAGTCCCCATAAAAAATAGAGAGAATAAAATTACTACGCTAAAAGACGCTCATCGCATTAAATGCGCAGATTAAAATCACTATCATGAATAAAACGTAAAACACATTCTACAGCACACGTGTCGTCTGCCAAAACGTTGGCTAGGCCAACAGGCAGACCCACACGAACACGCAATGCAGCTAAAACCTGACACTCTGTTAAAATGTGACGCACCGTTAAGGGCACGTCACACTGCCCACAGAGTGGTGCGGGGTCACCACTGAGCAAATACCTATGACTAAAAACACAATGTCCAATCCGTAGACGAGCTAAAATTACCTCTTCCCGACGACAAGAACGAGAAACAGTACCCCAGAGCAACGGGAAAGGCTTAACCTCCCGCAACTTGTTCCCCCGGAGGGCCGTCCACTCATCGCGCCAGCGCGAGAGGATGCGGCGACGTAAAATAACACACGAATCTGACGAGGGAACAACAGAAGTAAAAAATCTGGGTAATAAAATCGCCGATTTCGCAGCGGCGTCGGCAGACTCATTACCTGAGATGCCACATGACCTGGAATCCACATGAAGGACACGCTGATGCCAGAGACACCAAGCGAGTGGAGCAGGTCATGTATGCGCTGTACGAGTGGGTGGTAATGGTACAGCGCATGAATAGTCTGAAGCGCACTCAGAGAGTCCGTACAAATAAAACAGTGCCGTAAGTCGTGCCGCTAAATGTATAAAACAGATTGATAAATGCTAAAAAGTTCGGCGGTAAAAATTGAACATTGTCGAGGTAAACGAAAAGTAAAACTCTGTACACCAAAAACAAAGGCACATCCTACTCCAACATCAGTCTTAGACCCATCAGTATATATAAAATGACAGTCCCCGAACTGCGCCTGTAGTTCTAAAAAGGCGGATCTAAGAACAGAAGCAGGGTCGCATTTTTCGGCATCGACGTTAGCCCAAGGTGGATGTGGGCCTCAGCGCGCGACCATGGAGGAAAGCGCGTTTCCACTCGGGTAAGGCCCGGCGCTGGCGTAACGTCCAAATGCCGAAGTAGCAGTCGAAATCGAACCCCTGGAGGGAGCAATGCAGAGGAGCTAACGAAATATTGGCGACCAAGCGAATCCTCGTAAAATACATCGAAGGACGGGTGGTTAGGCAAGCTTGAGAGTCGACAAGCATAGCTGCACAAAAGCATCTCACGCCGGAAGGACAGCGGAGGCTCTGCAGCTTCTGCGTACAGACTGGGTACAGGGCTAGTTGGAAAGGCCCCTGTAGCGACTCTTATGCCACGATGGTGAATGGCATTCAATTGACGTAACACAGATGGACGTGCCGACAAATAAACAATACACCCGTAATCAAGCTTGGATCGGACCAAAGAGCGATAAAGGCGAAGAAGGACGGTCCGATCAGCTCCCCAGGATGTGCCACTTAAAACACGTAAACTATTAAGAGAACGGTCACACTTTACTTTTAAAACGGAAACGTGCGAGGTCCAACACAACTTCCTATCACAAATCAACCCCAAAAATTTCGCCTCGTCTGCAAACGGAAGTATCCCTGGCCCAAGATGGAGATGATGATGATATGCGGTTTCAGGGCGCTAAACTGCTGCGGTCATCAGCGCCCTTACAATGTGTAAAATATAAGGTCAAAATATAAAAGACAGGTAAAAAACCGCATAATTAAAAAACGGGACACAAACCCGCGATGTCAAAAAGTTAAAAATAACAATAGAATAACAATAACAATAATAACAATAACAATAAAATCAATAACAATAATAACAATAACAAGAATAACAATAAATATATCTGAAAAACCAACACACTAAAATCATGGTCACTAAAGAATAAAACGTGTCAAGAACTGTAGAATGCAAGGAACATGAGCGCCTTATGTCTGGGGAGAAGGGTCCCATTAAAACTAACAATATAAAATCAAACAGCTAAAAGGCGCTCAGCGCATCAAATGCGACGGCTAAAACCAATGTCAGTGATAAAACGTAAAAGACATTCTACAGCATGCGCGTCGTCTGCCAACACGTTGGCTAGGCCAACAGGCAGACCCACGCGAACGCGCAGTGGAGCTAAAACTTGACACTCGGTTAAAATGTGACGGACTGTTAAGGGCACTTCACACTGACCACACAGAGGTGCGGGATCACCACTTAACAGGTATCTATGACTAAAAAGGCAATGTCCGATACGAAGGCGTGTTAAAAGTACCTCTTCCCGAAGAGAAGCACGGGAAGAGGTAGCCCAGACTAGCGGAAGAGGTTTAACCTCCCGCAACTTGTTCCCCCGGAGGGCCGTCCACTCATCGCGCCAGCGCGAGAGGATGCGGCGACGTAAAATAACACACGAATCTGACGAGGGAACAACAGAAGTAAAAAATCTGGGTAATAAAATCGGCGATTTCGCAGCGGCGTCGGCCGACTCATTCCCTGAGATACCCACATGACCTGGAATCCACATAAAAGAGACGCTGATGCCAGAGGCACCAAGCGAATGGAGCAGGTCATGAATGCGCTGTACGAGGGGGTGGTAAGTGTACAGCGCGTTAATACTCTGAAGGGCACTCAGAGAGTCCGAACAAACAACACAACGCCGTAAAACATGCCGCTGAATGTATAAAACACATTGATAGATACTAAAAAGTTCGGCGGTATAAATCGAACATTGCCCGGGTAAACGAAAAGTAAAACTATGCGCACCTAAAACAAAGGCACATCCTACTCCAACATCAGTCTTAGACCCATCAGTATAAATAAAATGACAGTCTCCGAATGTTGCCTGAAGTGCTAAAAATGCGGATCTAAGGACTGAACCAGGGGTCTCATTCTTCGGCATCGACGTTAGCCCAAGGTGGATGTGGGCCTCAGCGCGCGACCATGGAGGAAAGCGCGTTTCCTCTCGCGTAAGGGCCGGCGCTGGCGTAACGTCCAAATGCCGAAGTAGCAGTCGAAATCGAACCCCTGGAGGGAGCAATGCAGAGGAGCTAACGAAATATTGGCGATCAAGCGAATCCTCTTAAAATACTTCGAAGGACGGGTGGTTTGGCCAGCTTGAGAGTCGACAAGCATAGCTGCACAAAAGCATCTCACGCCGGAAGGACAGCGGAGGCTCTGCAGCTTCTGCGTACAGACTGGGTACAGGGCTAGTTGGAAAGGCCCCTGTAGCGACTCTTATGCCACGATAGTGAATGACATTCAATCGACGTAACACAGATGGACGTGCCGACGAATAAACAATACACCCGTAATCAAGCTTGGATCGGACCAAAGAGCGATAAAGGCGAAGAAGGACGGTCCGATCAGCTCCCCAGGATGTGCCACTTAAAACACGTAAAAGATTAAGAGAACGGTCAAACTTTGCTTTTAAAAAGGAAACGTGCGAGGTCCAACACAACTTCCTGTCAAAAATCAACCCCAAAAATTTCGCCTCGTCTGCAAACGGAAGTATCCCTGGCCCAAGATGGAGAGAGGGCGGAGGGAAATACTTCCGGCGCCAAAAGTTGATGCAGACGGATTTCTCGGCGGAGAAATTAAAGTCGTTGGCGTTACTCCAGGCGTAGAGACGGTCGATACAGATCTGGGGTTGGCGTTCGAGTAGACAGGTCCGCCGTGAACTACAATAAATAGCGAAATCGTCAACAAAAAGGGACGATGAAATGCCAGGTGGAATACAATCAACAATGGGGTTGATAGCAATCGCAAAAAGTGTGACACTAGTACAGAGCCCTGCGGTACTCCGTTCTCTTGAATAAAACGACGAGATAAAACCGAGCCCACACGTACACGAAAGACGCGGTCCGTCATAAACTCCCGAAGAAATATGGGAAGACGACCGCGGATATTCCAATCGTGAAGTGTACGTAAAATACCGCCCCTCCAACAAGTGTCATAAGCTTTCTCCAGGTCAAAAAATAAAGCCACGGTTTGACACTTTCTCAGAAATCCATTCATAATATGCGTCGACAAGGACACCAGATGGTCGACCGTAGAGCGATAGCGACGAAACCCGCACTGAGCGTTCGCTAGAAGTTTCTGAGACTCAAGCCACCATGTCAACAGCCCGTTGATCATGCGCTCCATCACCTTGCAAATGCAACTGGTGAGGGAGATAGGGCGGTAGCTGGAAGGTAGTTGGCGATCCTTCCCAGGCTTAAGAATAGGGACAATGGTGGCTTCGCGCCAAACGGAAGGAAAAATGCCTTCTTGCCAAATACGGTTATAGACCTGTAAGAGAAAGAGTCCACTGTCGGCCGAAAGGCGCCCCAACATCAAGACACGAACGCCGTCCGGGCCAGGAGCGGAGTGCCCAGAGCCACCAAGAGCGCGCTCCAGCTCCCTCGGTGTGAAAAGCCCATTACAACACTCACCAAGAGCAGACCGAATATTAAAGGTGTCGAAATCCAGCCGGTCCCCGACAGAGCGAAAGCCGGCGGAACAATGGTCTGAACCGGACACGGCCTCAAATGCAGCACCCAGAGTGTTAGCGATGGCAGCCGGATCCACCACGGTGGCACTAGAAACCTGAAGGCCAGAAACAGCACAACGCGACACCCCACCTGAGAAGCGACGACGTCCATCCCAAACAACGGATGAAGGCGCAAAACGACTAAAAGACTCGACAAAACGAGCCCAAGACGCCCTCCCGCTATCCTGAACAATGCGACGAGCCCCGGCGCGAGATCGTCTAAATGTCACCAAACTATCAAGTGTAGGGTGTCGCCGAAACTCCCCAAGCGCAGTCCCACGGGCACGAACGGCGTCTCGACAATCCTCGTTCCACCACGGAACAGGCGGCCGCCGAGGTTGGGAGGATGAACGGGGCACCGCACGTTCGGCGGCTGAGAAAATAACAGACGTAAGGCGCCGCACCAGCTGATCAATGTCGGAGAAGCGCTGGTCGTCAAAACGCACGAGGCCGGAATACAAGCTCCAGTCGGCCCCCGCGAACATCCAGGTAGGCACTCTGGAATGCTGCACGCGGCGCGACAGAAGCGAAACGATGCAGGGGCAACGGTCGCTGGAGCAGGTGCCAGCGACGACGCTCCACCGAAGACGACGTGCAAGCTGGAGTGAGCAAACGGCAAGGTCCAGGTGAGAGAATTCACCAGAAGAATCAGAAATTAAAGCAGGTGCACCTGTATTGAGGATGGAAAGACTGAACCGATAAAAAATGTCGGAAAGAAGAGTTCCCCTCGCACAAGCCCTGGGCGAACCCCACAGTGGGTGATGGGCACTAAAATCTCCCAACAGAAGAAATGGTGTTGGTAGAGCGGACAGGAGAGCTCGAATGTCCGCGGGAGTGAGGGGAGACGACGGAGGTAAATACACAGAGCAAACAGAAAACAAAAAGCCGGGCAAGTGAAGGCGAACGGCAACAGCTTGCAAGTCGGACGTAAGTGCGACAGGTGTAAAATGAACGTCGCTACGCACAAAGAACATGACACCTCCATAAGCAGGAGCACCCTCCTCCGGTTCAAGGTCGCAGCGAACCGGAGCACATCCTCAGAGATAAAAGGATCGTGAGGGCGAAGCTCAGTCTCCCGCAAACACACGACCACAGGCGAATGGGAACGCAATAAAAGTTGCAGTCCCGCCCCATGCGATCGTACACCACGCACATTCCAGGTCAGGACGGCCATTAAGAAAAAAGGGGATAAACTGTCTACTTAGAAGGGCGGCCCAAAATTACTCTTTGTCCAACCCTTGGGCTCGGGCCCCTTGTATGGAGCTGGTCAGACTCCACAGCCTCCTCGGAGGGAGGGCCCACGCGCTCAGTGCCAGAAACCGATTCAAGCGCCGTGAATCGGTTCTGGGTGGCGATGGGTGAGGGGTGCCGCTTAGCGCGGCTTGTCCAAGGACCTTCCTGGGACAGCGACCTCCGAGGAGGAGAAGGTGAACTTTTGTTACCGCGCGCACGCGGAGGGTCTTTCAACAAATCTTCCCTACGTAGTTTCTGCTTGGGCTTCTTTTCAGCGGCTTGCGACTTCATTGACTTTTGACCAGGTTTATAGGGCTTGGTAACAGTAGCTTTAATAGACGGCCGGATGGTAGTGGCGGTTAATCCAGTCATGGTCCAGGTCTGAGTTTCGGCATCTACTCGTGGTACTGGCGAGAGAACAACAGAACTAAATGTGCCAGATCGCAGGAGTGAAGGTTGGCGCGCATGGAATCGCCTCCGGGCTTCGGCGAAGGAGAGTTTTTGCTTTACCCGGATCTCCTGGATCGCCTTCTCGTCCAAATACCGCGGACAGTCGGCAAACGAAGCAGAATGTGACCCTTTACAATTAACGCAGACGCGGGCTGTTGAACAGGCACCTTCGTGTGAGGGCTGGCTACATGTTGCACAGATGTTAACGGCACTCTTACATGAGACTTGCGTATGCCCAAAACGTTGGCACTTAAAACAACGCAGAGGTCTAGGAATATAAGGCCTCACAGAAATCTGTTCGTACCCTGCGGAGATGCTCGTGGGCAGATCGACGCCATCAAATGTTAGAAACAGGATACGAGTGGGTACCAATACGCCGTCGCGTTTGGCCTGCACTCGATGAACCGCTGTCACCTTCTGGTCTGCAAGATATTCGACCAAGTCCTCGTCCGATATGCCATCGAGGCTATGCGTGGTGACAACGCCTCGACAAGAATTCAAGGTGCGGTGCTTCTCAACACGGATAGGATAACCGTGGAGAAGCGTGGCGCTCAACAAGGACTTACTTTGTGCCTCGGATTTGCTTTGCACTAACAACGAACCATTACGAAGCCGAGTGCAGGAAAGAACCGGACCAGCAATTGAGTCAATGCCCTTCTGGATAATAAAAGGGTTCACCTTCTCGAATGATTCTCCCTCCTCTGTACGGGTAATCACTAAGTAACAACAAGCTGTTGGCGGTGCTACTTCTGTTACTAAAAATTTTCGGGGCTTGTTGTTTATATTGGAGAAAGGGTGCTCCATAGCGAAAAATATCCTCCACCATTGCAACCGTCTCCGACCTCGGGCTCTGACTTCCCGGACGTTACCCCGGCTTGGGTGAGTGGCCTATCTATACCTAGCTCACCCCAGGGTCACACTTCCCAGAACATAGACAGAGGGACCCAATCGCCGTCGGAAGCCAGCAGCTCATGCAATGGACCCCCGCGGGACTGCAGTTGAACAGCGGATACAAACAACAACCCTACATGACGACCCCGGGTGGTGGAGATGACGACATTACCCACTCACCCAGCTGCGCACGCGGTGCGCGGGTATCCGTCCGGCTGTGTCCACGGAGGATTTAAATAAAAAGATAAAGGAACTAAAACTGTGTGGGCGTTTCGCACGCAAGGTAGGCCAGCGGGGAAGAAAAAGAGAGATATGCGAATGTCGTGGTGCGAAATGGCCGGAAAGTGATAAGGGAAGAAAGAAACGATGGTGAGGTGCGGTATGGATGGAATGCAAAGAACGCACGAGAGCCTACCTTGGGTCCACCAGTCACAAGAAGCACCCACGTCGACCGGATGGGGGTGAGGGGATGAATATGGCGATGATTGGCTCGGGAAACTCCGGGTGCGCCAAAAACCCGTACTCACATAAGGTGAGCCCCTGTGGGGCCACGATGGAGAGAGGGCGGAGGGAAATACTTCCGGCGCCAAAAGTTGATGCAGACGGATTTCTCGGAGGAGAAATTAAAGCCGTTGGCGTTACTCCAGGCGTAGAGACGGTCGATACAGCTCTGGAGACCTTCCTGGGACAGCGAACTCCGAGGAGGAGAAGGTGAACTTTTGTTACTGCGCGCTCGCGGAGGGTCTTTTAAAAAATCTTCCCTGCAAAGTTTCTGCTTGGGTTTCTTTTCAACGGCTTGCGAGTTCATGGACTTTGGACCAGGTTTATACGGCTTGGTAACTGAAGCCTTAATGGACGGCCGGATTGTAGTGGCGGTAAATCCAGTCATGGTCCAGGTCTGAGTTTCGGCATCTACTCGTGGTACTGGCGAGGCAACAACAGAACTAAATCTGCCAGATCGCAGGAGTGAAGGTTGGCGCGCATGGTAACGCCTCCGGGCTTCAGCGAAAGAGAGTTTTTGCTTTACCCGGATCTCCTGGATCACCTTCTCGTCCAAGTACCGCAGACAGTCGGCAAACGAAGCAGAATGAGACCCTTTACAATTAACGCAGACGGGGGCTGTTGAACAGGTACCTTCGTGTGAGGGATGGCTACATGTTGCACAGATGTTAACGGCACACTTACACGAGACTTGCGTATGCCCAAAACGTTGGCATTTAAAACAACGCAGAGTTCTAGGAATATAAGGCCTCACAGAAATCCGTTCGTACCCTGCGGAAATGCTCGTGGGCAGATCGACGCCATCAAATGTAATAAACAGGGTACGAGTGGGTACCAATACGCCGTCGCGTTTCGCCTGCACTCGATGGACCGCTGTCACCTTCTGGTCTGCAAGATATTCTACCAGGTCCTCGTCCGATATACCATCGAGGCTATGGGTGGTAATAACGCCTCGACAGGAATTCAATGTGCGGTGCTTCTCCACACGGATGGGATAGCCGTGGAGAAGCGTAGCGCGCAAGAAGGTCTTACTTTGCTGATCGGATTTCGTTTGGGCTAATGAGGAACCATTCCGTAGACGAGTGCAGGACTGAACCGCACCAGCAATTGCATCAATGCCCTTTTGAATGATGAAAGGATTCATCTTCTCAAAGCTTTGTCCTTCTTCGGTTCGTGAAATGACCAAGTAACAACCAGTTGTCAGTGGTGTCACTTCTGTTACATAAACTTTTCGGCGCTTGTTAGTATTAATGGAGGAAGGGTGCTCCATAGCGAAAAATATCCTCCACCATTGCAAACGTCTCCGACCTCGGGCTCTGACTTCTCGGGCGCTACCCCGGCTTGGGTGAGTGGCCTATCTATACCAGACTCACCCCAGGGACACACCTCCCAGAACATAGACAGAGGGACCCAATCGCCGTCAGAAGTCAGCAGCTCATGCAATGGCCCCCCCCGCGGGACTGCAGTTGAACAGCGGATACGAACACATACCCTACATGACGACCCCGGGTGGTGGGGATGACGCCATTACCCACTCACCCAGCTACGCACCAGTGCTAGGGTATCCGTCAGGCTGTGTCCACGGAGGATTTAAAGAAAAAGATAAAAGAAACTAAAACTGTGTGGGCGTTTCGCACGCAAGGTAGGCCGGCGGGGAAGAAAAAGATATATGCGAATGTCGTGGTGCGAAATGGCCGGAAAGTGATAAGGGAAGAAAGAAACGATGGTGAGGTGCGGTATGAATGGAATGCAAAGAACGCACGAGAGCCTACCTTGGGTCCACCGGTCACGAGAAGAGCCCACGTCGACCGGATGGGGGTGAGCGAATGAATGTGGCGATGATTGGCTCGGGAAACCCCGGGGGCGCCAAAAACCCGTACTCACATAAGGTGAGCCCCTGAGGAGGTGAAGTGTACGTAAAATGCCGCCCCTCCAACAAGTGTCATAAGCTTTCTCCAGGTAAAAAAATACAGCCACGGTTTGACACTTTCTCAGAAATCCATTCATAATATGCGTCGACAAGGACACCAGATGGTCGACGGTAGAGCGATAGCGACGAAACCCGCACTGAGCGTTCGCTAGAAGTTTCTGAGACTAAAGCCACCATGTCAACCGCCCGTTGATCATGCGCTCCGTCACCTTGCAAATGCAACTGGTGAGGGAGATAGGGCGGTAGCTGGAAGGTAGTTGGCGATCCTTCCCAGGCTTAAGAATAGGGACAATGGTGGCTTCGCGCCAAACGGAAGGAAAAATGCCGTCTTGCCAAATACGGTTATAGACCTGTAAGAGAAATAGTTTACTGTCGGCTGAAAGGTTCTTTAACATCAGGACATGAATGCCGTCCGGCCTAGGAGCGGAGTGCCGAGAGCAATGAAGAGCGTGCTCCAGCTCCCGCATTGTGAATAGTTCGTTATAGCATTCATCATTAGCAGACCGAAAAGTATATGATGCAGAATCCAGCCGGTCTTTAATAGAGCGAAAGCCGGCGGAATAATGGTCTGAACTGGAAACCGCCTCAAAGGCAGCACCCAGAGTGTTAGCGATGGCAGCCGGATCCACTATGGTGGCATTAGAAACCTGAAGGCCAGAAAGTGTACAATGTGACACTTTACCTGAGAAGCGACGAAGTTTATCCCAAACAACGGATGAAGGCGTAAAACGATTAAAAGGCTCGACAAAACGAGCCCAAGATGCCTTCTTGCTATCCTGAATAATGCGACGAGCCCTGGCGCGCGATTGTTTAAAAGTCACCAAATTATCAAGTGTAGGGTGTTGCCGAAACACCCTAAGTGCAGTCCTACGGGCACGAACGGCGTCCCGACAATCCTCGTTCCACCACGGAACAGGTGGCCGCCGAGGTTGGGAGGATGAACGGGGTATTGCGCGTTCGGCGGCAGAGAAAATAATAGACGTAAGGTGCTTCACTAGTTGGTGAATGTCGGAGAAGGGCTGGTCGTCAAAATGCACGAGGCTGGAATACAAGCTCCAGTCGGCTTTTGCGAATATCCAGGTAGGTACTCTGGAATGCTGTACGTGGTGCGACAGAAGAGAAGCGATGCAGGGGCAATGGTCGCTGGAGTAGGTGTCAGCGACGACGTTCCACTGAAGACGATGAGCAAGCTGGAGTGAGCAAATGGCAACGTCCAGGTGAGAGAATGTACCAGAAGAATCAGAAATAAAAGTAGGTGCACCTGTATTGAGGATGGAAAGATTTGACTGATAAAAAATGTCGGAAAGAAGAGTTCCCCTCGCACAAGCCCTTGGCGAACCCCATAGTGGGTGATGGGCATTAAAATCTCCCAACAGAAGAAATGGTGTTGGGAGAGCGGACAGGAGAGCTCGAATGTCCGCGGGAGCGAGGGGAGACGATGGAGGTGAATATACAGAGCAAACAGAAAACAAAAAGCCGGGTAAGTGAAGGCGAAAGGCAACAGCTTGCAAGTCGGATGTAAGTGTGACAGGTTTAAAATGAACGTCGTTACGCACTAAGAACATGACACCTCCATGAGCAGGAGTACCCTCCTCCGGCTCAAGGTCGTAGCAAACAGGAGTATATCCTCGGAGATCAAAAGGATCGTGAGGGCGAAGCTTAGTCTCCTGCAAACATACGACCATAGGCGAATGGGAACGCAATAAAAGTTGCAGTTCCGCCCTATGTGATCGTACACCCACGTACATTCCAGGTCAGGATAGCCATTAAGAATAAGGGGATAAACTGTCTATTTAGAAGGGCGGCCTAAAATTACCTTTTGTTTAACTTTTGGGCTCGGGCTTTTTGCATGGAGTTGGTCAGACTCCATAGCTTCCTCGGAGGGAGGGCCCACGCGCTCAGTGCCAGAAACCGATTCAAGCGCCGTGAATCGGTTCTCCTCCGAGGAGGAGAAGGTGAACTTTTGTTACCGCGCGCACGCGGAGGGTCTTTCAAAAAATCTTCCCTACGAAGTTTCAGCTTGGGCTTCTTTTCAACGGCTTGCGACTTCATTGACTTGGGACTAGGTTTATACGGCTTGGTAACTGTAGCCTTAATAGACGGCCGGATGGTAGTCGCGGTTAATCCAGTCATGGTCCAGGTCTGAGTTTCGGCATCTACTCGTGGTACTGTCGAGGCAACAACAGAACTAAATGTGCCAGATCGCAGGAGTGGAGGTTGGCGCGCATTGTAACGCCTCCGGGCTTCAGCGAGGGAGAGTTTTTCCGTTACCCGGATCTCCTGGATCGCCTTCTCGTCCAAGTACCGCGGACAGTCGGCAAACGAAGCAGAATGAGACCCTTTACAATTAACGCAGCCGTGGGCTGTTGAACAGGTACCTTCGTGTGAGGGCTGGCTACAGGTTGCACAGATGTTAACGGCACTCTTACATGAGACTTGCGTATGTCCAAAACGTTGGCATTTAAAACAACGCAGAGGTCTATAAGGAATATAAGGCCTCACAGAAATCCGTTCGTACCCTGCGGAGATGATCGTGGGCAGATCGACGCCATGAAATGTTAGAAACAGGGTACGAGTGGGTAGCAATACGCCGTCGCGTTTGGCCTGCACTCGATGAACCGCTGTAACCTTCTGGTCTGCAAGATATTCGACCAGGTCCTCCTCCGATATGCCATCGAGGCTATGCGTGGTGACAACACCTCGACAAGAATTCAAGGTGCGGTGCTTCTCAACACGGATAGGATAACCGTGGAGAAGCGTGGCGCTCAACAAGGACTTACTTTGTGCCTCGGACTTGCTTTGCACTAACAACGAACCATTGCGAAGCCGAGTGCAGGAAAGAACCGGACCAGCAATTGAGTCAATGCCCTTCTGGATGATAAAAGTGTTCACCTTCTCGAATGATTGTCCTTCCTCGGTACGGGTAATCACTAAGTAACAACCAGCTGTTGGCGGTGCTACTTCTGTTACTAAAACTTTTCGGCGCTTGTTGTTTATAATGGAGAAAGGGTGCTCCATAGCGAAAAAAAATCCTCCACCATTGCAACCGTCTCCGACCTCGGGCTCTGACTTCCCGGGCGTTACCCCGGCTTGGGTGAGTGGCCTATCTATACCTATCTCACCCCAGGGTCACACCTCCAAGAACATAGACAGAGGGACCCAATCGCCGTCAGAAGTCAGCAGCTCATGCTATGGCCCCCCGCGGGACTGCAGTTGAACAGCGGATACGAACACAAACCCTACATGACGACCCCGGGTGGTGGGGATGACGCCATTACCCACTCACCCAGCTGCGCACGCGGTGCGCGGGTATCCGTCAGGCTGTGTCCACGGAGGATTAAAAGAAAATATAAAGTAAATAAAACTGTGTGGGCGTTTCTCACGCAAGGTAGGCCGGCGAGGAAGAAAAAGAGATGTGCGAGTGTCGTGGTGCGAAATGGGCGGAAATTGAAAAGGGAAGAAAGAAACGATGGCGAGGTGCGGTATGAATGTAATGCAAATAACGCACGAGAGCCTACCTTGGGTCCCCCGGTCACGAGAACGGACCCACTCGACCGGACGGGGATGAAGGGATGAAAATGGCGATGAGTGGCTCGGGAACCCCCGGGTACGCCAAACCCGTACTCACATAAGGTGAGCCCCTGGGGGGTGCGAAAGTGTCCTGAACGATTGCACCAAATGCCGTTTCAATTTATTCCCGAAGTGCTGCCAGTGTAACTGGTTTTCTACGGCGTACATCATTAAGAGTTCCCCATAGGGAGAAGTCCAACGGTGTTAGATCCGGAGAAAACGCGGTGGAAACTCAAGCGGAACTCTTCTTTACTGTTTTAATAATACGACGTACGCTAGGTCTGCCAATCCATTCTCACGTGCACATTGTTCTGTAGATTTCTGCGGTGAGTGCTCAAAAAGTTCCAAAACTACAGCCGCGGGGTGTTTTGCTGTGCAAGGTCTCCCAGATCTGCCCTTGTGAGCATTGCATACGCTACCACGAGTCTCAAAGTTGCCTCAAATGCGTGCAATTGTTACTTGCGTTGGCGGTTCTGTTCTGTACACATATCTTCGTTGCCATTGAACCTCAACAGTATTCTCGGTTTTCCAATTCCACTTCGAAACTGCTTTCCGATGTTCAAACATAATCTTGGCTCCATTTAGTTGTAGCAACGTCAGCATAACATGAGTCACATCTGTTTACAGAACATCTTACGGTAATCTTGGCTTATTTGTTCATTGTTGATTTACCTGTCGCGTAGCAACACTAGCATAAAATATGTCTTTAGAATGAAGGATGAAGTACACTAGTATGTAATATGTTTTTCAATCCAAATTTGAAATATTTTAAATAGATATCTCCTGTCAAGGTGAATACAGCTTTTGGCACCCTCCGTATAATGTTTAAATAGATCCGGAGTAAATGCTTGCATTAAGGCATAAATATGCTACAATGAATTTCTATATCCCCAAAGCTCAATATAAGTTGTTCTCTTAAAAATGTATGTCTTGAACCATTTCTGTATTTTCTTATCCAGGTCATTTTGTTTAATATTGGCTTTCTTCTTCTAATCTGACACTTCCTTCTGAACATTTAAAAACACCTTCAGTCATGGCCTGTGTAAGACTGGGCTTCTTCTAAAGTGCAAATTTAAGGCCTTCATTCGCCTTTAAGGCCTTTATATATAACTGTTGGAAAACCTATTAAAGCCATTAAACCAGCATTTAAAAATCGAACTAATGCTTGAACGTATATTACGTACTTCTCAACAATCTCCCGCTTTCCTTCTACTCCCGTCCACATTTTTTGTTAAATTTGTCGTATAAGTCTAGACTTCGTTTTTTCTCTAACTCTGCAGCATATTCTTTTCCTTCTCCTCTTTATAATTATAGTTCGGTTTCTGAATTGTTTTTTTCTACGTCTAACTATTGTATACTTAATATGCACATATGGTTTCTTGTCATACATTTTCAGGGATGATTTCACAGAGAATGTCGCTTTTAGCGTACCTTCTTGTAGGTAGCCGTGTCATCAGTTGAAAAACCCTTTCAACATCAGCATTTCCATGCGACACTCCCAGGACAGTCTTACATACTGTAGGGAAATTGGGATGCTTTACATACCCTAAGGGATTTTTGAGAGTCATATCATAATTCCATTAGCTATCGTACGTATTTGCTTCAGTTATACCCCCCCAGGGGCTCACCTTTTGTGAGTACGGGTTAGGCGCACCCGGGGTACCCGAGCCAATCATCGCCATCACCATCCTTCCACCCCCGTCCGGTCGAGGTGGGTTCCTTCTCGTGACCGGGGGAATCAAGGTAGGCTCTCGTGCGTTCTGTGCATTTCATATCATGTCGCCCCTCGCCATCGTTTCTTTCTTCGCTTTTACTTCTGCACATTTCGCACCACGTCCATTCATTTACGCATCTCTTTTTCTTCCTCGCCGGCCTACCTTGCATCCGAAACGCCCACACAGTTTTAGTTTCTTTTATCTTTCTTTTCATCCTCCGTGGACACAGCCTGACGGATACCCGCGCACCAGGTGCGCAGCTGGGTGAGTGGGTAATGGCGTCATCCCCACCACCCGGGGTCGTCATGTAGGGTTTGTGTTCGTTTCCGCTGTTCAACTGCAGTCCCGCGGGGGGGCCATTGCATGAGCTGCTGACTTCTGACGGCGATTGGGTCCCTCTGTCTATGTTCTGGGAGGTGTGACCCTGGGGTGAGTCTGGTATAGATAGGCCACTCACCCAAGCCGGGGTAACGCCCGAGAAGTCAGAGCCCGAGGTCGGAGACGGTTGCAATGGTGGAGGATTTATCTCGCTATGGAGCAACCTACCTCCATTAATACTAACAAGCGCCGAAAAGTTTATGTAACAGAAGTGACACCACCGACAACTGGTTGTTACTTGGTCATTTCACGAACCGAAGAAGGACAAAGTTTTGAGAAGGTGAACCCTTTCAACATTCAAAAGGGCATTGATGCTATTGCTGGTGCGGTTCAGTCCTGCACTCGTCTACGGAATGGTTCCTTATTAGCCCAAACGAAATCCGATCAGCAAAGTAAGAGCTTGTTGCGCGCTACGCTTCTCCACGGCTATCCCATCCGTGTGGAGAACCACCGCACATTGAATTCCTGTCGAGGCGTGATGATGATGATGATATGCGGCTTAAGGGCGCTAAACTGCTGAGGTCATCAGCGCCCTTACAAGGTATAAAATATAAAGTCAAAAAATAAAAGACAGGTAAAAAACCGCATAATTAAAAAACGGGACACAAACCCGCGATGTCAAAAAGCTAAAACTAACAATATAACAATAACAAATATAACAATAACAATAATAACAATAACAACAATAACAATAAAAACAAGAAAAACAATAATAACAATAATAAGAACAAGACAAAGATCTGAAAAACAACACACTAAAAGCATAGGCAGTAAAGGATTAAAACGTGTCAGGAACTGTAGAATGCGAGGGACATGAGCGTCATATGTCCACTGGGGATAAGAGTTCCCATAAAAAACCGACAGGATAAAAGTACGAAGCTAACAGACGCTCAACGCATTAAATGCGCAGATTAAAATCACTGTCATGAATAAAACGTAAAACACATTCCACAGCATGCGTGTCGTCTGCCAAAACGTTGGCTAGGCCAACAGGCAGACCCACACGAGCACGAAATGCAGCTAAAACCTGACACTCTGTTAAAATGTGACGCACCGTTAAGGGCACGTCACACTGCCCACAGAGTGGCGCGGGGTCACCACTCAGCAAATACTTATGACTAAAAATGCAATGTCCGATACGAAGGCGTGTTAAAATTACCTCTTCCCGACGAGAAGCACGGGAAGAGGTAGCCCAGACTAACGGGAGAGGCTTAACCTCCAGCAACTTGTTCCCCCGGAGGGCCGTCCACTCATCGCTCCAAAGCGAGAGGATGCGGCGACGTAAAACAATAAACAAATCTGACGAGGGAACAACAGAGGTAAAACGTCTGGGTGATAAAATCGCCGACTTGGCAGCGACATCGGCAGACTCATTACCTGAGATGCCCACATGACCTGGAATCCACAAGAAGGAGACGCTGATGCCAGAGACATCAAGCGAGTGGAGCAGGTCATGAATGCGCTGTACGATCGGGTGGTAACTGTACAGCGAGCTAATACTTTGAAGAGCACTCAGGGAGTCGGAACAAATAAAACAGTGCCGTATGTCGTGCCGCTGAATATATAAAAGAGACTGATAAATGCTAAAAAGTTCGGCGGTAAAAATCGAACATTGCTCTGGTAAACGAAAGGTAAAACTATTTCCACCACAAAAAAAGGCACATCCTACTCCAGCATCAGTCTTAGATCCATCAGTAAAGATAAAAGGCAAGTCCCCGAATTGCGACTGAAGTTCTAAAAACGCTGATCTAAAGACTGAAGAAGGGGTCTCATTCTTCGGCATTGACGATAACCCAAGGTGACAGAGGGCCTCAGCGCGCGACCATGGAGGAAAACGCGTTTCCCCCCTTGGAAGGGCCGGCGCTGGCGTAACGTCCAAATGCCGAAGGAGCAGTCGAAATCGAACCCCTGGAGGGAGCAATGCAGAGGAGCTAACTAAATATTGCCGGTCAAGTGAATCCTCGAAAAATGCCGCGAAAGACGGGTGGTCAGGTAAGCTTGAGAGTCGACAGGCATAGCTGCACAAGAGCATCTCACGCCTGGAGGACAGCGGAGGCTCTGCAGCTTCAGCATAAAGACTGGGCACGGGGCTAGTTGGAAAGGCCCCTGTAGCGACTCTAAGACCACGATGATGAATGGGATTCAAACGACGCAACACAGATGGACGTGCCGACGAATAAACAAAACACCCGTAATCAAGTTTGGATCGGACCAAAGAGCGATAAAGGCGAAGAAGGACGGTCCGATCAGCTCCCCAGGATGTGCCACTTAAAACACGTAAAAGATTAAGAGAACGGTCACACTTTGCTTTTAAAAAGGAAACGTGCGAGGTCCAACACAACTTCCTATCAAAAATCAACCCCAAAAATTTCGCCTCGTCTGCAAACGGAAGTATCCCTGGCCCAAGATGGAGAGAGGGCGGAGGGAAATACTTCCGGCGCCAGAAGTTGATGCAGACGGATTTCTCGGCGGAAAAATTAAAGCCGTTGGCGTTACTCCAGGCGTAGAGACGGTCGATACAGCTCTGGAGACGGCGTTCGAGTAGACAGGTCCGCCGTGAACTGCAATAAATAGCGAAATCGTCAACAAAAAGGGACGATGAAATGCCAGGTGGAATACAATCAACAATGGGGTTGATAGCAATCGCAAAAAGTGTGACACTGAGTACAGAGCCCTGCGGTACTCCGTTCTCTTGAATAAAACGACGAGATAAAACCGAGCCCACACGTACACGAAAGACGCGGTCCGTCATAAACTCCCGAAGAAATATGGGAAGACGACCGCGGATATTCCAATCGTGAAGTGTACGTAAAATGCCGCCCCTCCAACAAGTGTCATAAGCTTTCTCCAGGTCAAAAAATACAGCCACGGTTTGACACTTTCTCAGAAATCCATTCATAATATGCGTCGACAAGGACACCAGATGGTCGACGGTAGAGCGATAGCGACGAAACCCGCACTGAGCGTTCGCTAGAAGTTTCTGAGACTCAAGCCACCATGTCAACCGCCCGTTGATCATGCGCTCCATCACCTTGCAAATGCAACTGGTGAGCGAGATAGGGCGGTAGCTGGAAGGTAGTTGGCGATCCTTCCCAGGCTTAAGTATAGGGACAATGGTGGCTTCGCGCCAAACGGAAGGAAAAATGCCGTCTTGCCAAATACGGTTATAGACCTGCAAGAGAAATAGTTTACTGTCGGCTGAAAGGTTCTTTAACATCAGGACATGAATGCCGTCCGGCCCGGGAGCGGAGTGCCGAGAGCAATGAAGAGCGTGCTCCAGCTCCCTCATTGTGAATAGTTCGTTATAGCATTCATCATTAGCAGTCCGAAAAGTATATGATGCGGAATCCTGCCGGTCTTTAATAGAGCGAAAGCCGGCGGAATAATGGTCTGAACTGGAAACCGCCTCAAAGGCAGAACCCAGAGTGTTAGCGATGGCAGCCGGATCCACTATGGTGGCATTAGAAACCTGAAGGCCAGAAACAGTACAATGTGACACTTTACCTGAGAAGCGACGAAGTTTATCCCAAACAACGGATGAAGGCGTAAAACAATTAAAAGACTCGACAAAACGAGCCCAAGATGCCTTCTTGCTAGCCGGAATAATGCGACGAGCCCTGGCGCGCGATTGTTTAAAAGTCACCAAATTATCAAGTGTAGGGTGGCGCCGAAACACCCTAAGTGCAGTCCTACGGGCACGAACGGCGTCCCGACAATCCTCGTTCCACCACGGAACAGGTGGCCGCCGAGGTTGGGAGGATGAACGGGGTATTGCACGTTCGGCGGCTGAGAAAATAATAGACGTAAGGTGCTGCACTAGTTGATTAATGTCGGAGAAGGGCTGGTCGTCAAAATGCACGAGGCTGGAATACAAGCTCCAGTCGGCTTTTGCGAATATCCAGGTAGGTACTCTGGAATGCTGTACGTGGTGCGACAGAAGAGAAACGATGCAGGGGTAATGGTCGCTGGAGTAGGTGTCAGCGACGACGTTCCACTGAAGACGACGTGCAAGCTGGAGTGAGCAAATGGCAAGGTCCAGGTGAGAAAATGTACCAGAAGAATCAGAAATAAAAGTAGGTGCACCTGTATTGAGGATGGAAAGATTGAACTGATAAAAAATGTCGGAAATAAGAGTTCCCCTCGCACAAGCCCTTGGCGAACCCCATAGTGGGTGATGGGCATTAAAATCTCCCAACAGAAGAAATGGTGTTGGGAGAGCGGACAGGAGAGATCGAATGTCCGCGGGAGCGAGGGGAGACGATGGAGGTGTATACACAGAACAAACAGAAAAGAAAAAACCGGGTAACTGCAGTCTAATGGCAACAGCTTGCAAGTCGGACGTAAGTGTGATAGTTTGAAAATGAACGTCAGTACGCATTAAAATCATGACACCACCATGAGCAGGAGTACCCTCCTCCGGTTCAAGGTCGTAGCGAACCGGAGTATATCCTCGGAGATCAAAAGGATCGTGAGGGCGAAGCTTAGTCTCCTGCAAACATACGACCATAGGCGAATGGGAACGCAATAAAAGTTGCAGTTCCGCCCTATGCGATCGTACACCACGTACATTCCAGGTCAGGATAGCCATTAAGAATAAGGGGATAAACTGTCTATTTAGAAGGGCGGCTTAAAATTACCTTTTGTTTAACCTTTGGGCTCGGGCTTTTTGTATAGAGTTGGTCAGACTCCATAGCTTCCTCGGAGGGAGGGCCCACGCGCTCAGTGCCAGAAACCGATTCAAGCGCCGTGAATCGGTTCTGGGTGGCGATGGGTGAAGGGTGCCGCTGAGCGCGGCTTGTCCCAGGACCATCCTGGGACAGCGACCTCCGAGGGGGAGAAGGTGAACTTTTGTTACCGCGCGCACGCGGAGGGTCTTTCAAAAAATCGTCCCTACGAAGTTTCTGCTTGGGCTTCTTTTCAACGGCTTGCGACTTCATTGACTTGGGACCAGGTTTATACGGCTTGGTAACTGTAGCCTTAATAGACGGCCGGATGGTAGTGGCGGTTAATCCAGTCAAGGTCCAGGTCTGAGTTTCGGCATCTACTCGTGGTACTGGCGAGGCAACAACAGAACTAAATGTGCCAGATCGCAGGAGTGAAGGTTGGCGCGCATGGAAACGCCTCCGGGCTTCAGCAAAGGAGAGTTTTTCCTTTACCCGGATCTCCTGGATCGCCTTCTCGTCCAAATACCGCGGACAGTCGGCAAACGAAGCAGAATGTGACCCTTTACAATTAACGCAGACAGGGCTGTTGAACAGGTTTCTTCGTGTGAGGGCTGGCTACATGTTGCACAGATGTTAACGGCACTCTTACAGGAGACTTGCGTATGCCCAAAACGTTGGCATTTAAAACAACGCAGAGGTCTAGGAATATAAGGCCTCACAGAAATCCGTTCGTACCCTGCGGAAATGCTCGTGGGCAGATCGACGCCATCAAATGTAATAAACAGGGTACGAGTGGGTACCAATACGCCGTCGCGTTTGGCCTGCACTCGATGCACTGCAGTCACCTTTTGATCAGATAGATATTCTACGAGATCCTCGTCCGATATACCATCGAGGCTATGGGTGGTAACGACGCCCCGACAGGAGTTCAATGTGCGGTGCTTCTCAACACGGATGGGGTAACCGTGGAGAAGCGTAGCGCGCAACAAGGTCTTACTTTGCTGATCGGACTTAGTTTGTGCCAATAAGGAACCATTCCGTAGACGAGTGCATGATTGAACCGCACCAGCAATAGCATCTATGCCCTTCTGAATTATAAAAGGGTTCACCTTCTCAAAGTTTTGTCCTTCTTCTGTTCTCGAAATGACCAAGTAACAACCAGATGACGGCGGTGCTACTTCTGTTACAATGACTTTTCGGCGCTTGTTGTTAATAATGGAGAAAGGGTGCTCCATAGCGAAAAAAATCCTCCACCATTGCAACCGTCTCCGACCTCGGGCTCTGACTTCTCGGGCGTTACCCCGGCTTGGGTGAGTGGCCTATCTATACCAGACTCACCCCAGGGTCACACCTCCCAGAACATAGACAGAGGGACCCAATCGCCGTCGGAAGTCAGCAGCTCATGCAATGGCCCCCCCGCGGGACTGCAGTTGAACATCGGATACGAACACAAGCCCTACATGACGACCCCGGGTGGTAGGGATGACGCCATTACCCACTCACCCAGCTGCGCACGCGGTGCGCGGGTATCCGTCAGGCTGTGTCCACGGAGGATTTAAATAAAAGGATAAAAGAAACTAAAACAGTGTGCGCGTTTCGCACGCAAGGTAGGCCGGCGGGGAAGAAAAAGAGATATGCGAATGTCGTGGTACGAAATGGTCGGAAAGTGATAAGGGAAGAAAGAAACGATGGTGAGGTGCGGTATGGATGGAATGCAAAGAACGCACGAGAGCCTACCTTGTGTCCACCGGTCACTTGAAGAACCCACCTCGACCGGATGGGGGTGAGGGGATGAATATGGCGATGATTGGCTCGGGAACCCCCGGGTGCGCCAAAAACCCGTACTCACATAAGGTGAGCCCCTGAGGGGCTGTCGAGGCGTCATTACCACCCATAGCCTCGATGGTATATCGGACGAGGACCTGGTAGAATATCTTGCAGACCAGAAGGTGACAGCGGTCCATCGAGTGCAGGCCAAACGCGACGGCGTATTGGTACCCACTCGTACCCTGTTTATTACATTTGATGGCGTCGATCTGCCCACGAGCATTTCCGCAGGGTACGAACGGATTCCTGTGAGGCCTTATATTCCTAGACCTCTGCGTTGTTTTAAATGCCAACGTTTTGGGCATACGCAAGTCTCCTGTAAGAGTGAAGTTAACATCTGTGCAACATGTAGCCAGCCCTCACACGAAGGTACCAGTTCAACAGCCCCCGTCTGCGTTAATTGTAAAGGGTCTCATTCTGCTTCGTTTGCCGACTGTCCGCGGTACTTGAACGTGAAGGCGATCCAGGAGATCCGGGTAAAGGAAAAACTCTCCTTCGCTGAAGCCCGGAGGCGTTACCATGCGCGCCAACCTTCACTCCTGCGATCTGGCACATTTAGTTCTGTTGTTGCCTTGCCAGTACCACGAGTAGATGCCGAAACTCAGACTTGGACCATGACAGGATTAACCGCCACTACCATCCGGCCGTCCATTAAAGCTACTGTTACCAAGCCCTATAAACCTGGTCCAAAATCAATGAAGTCGAAAGCCGCTGAAAAGAAGCCCAAGCAGAAACTTCGTAGGGAAGATTTTTTGAAAGACCCTCCGCGTGCGCGCGGTAACAATAGTTCACCTTCTCCTCCTCGGAGGTCGCTGTCCCAGGAAGGTCCTGGGACAAGCTTCGCTCAGCGGCACCCCTCACCCATCGCCACCCAGAACCGATTCACGGCGCTTGAATCAGTTTCTGGCACTGATCGCGTGCGCCCTCCCTCCGAGGAAGCTATGGAGTCTGACCAACTCCATACCAAAAGCCCGAACCCCAAGGTTAAACAAAAGGTAATTTTAAGCCGCCCTTCTAAGTAGACAGTTTATCCCTTTTATTCATGGCTATCCTGACCTGGAATGTACGTGGTGTACGATCGCATAGGGCGGAACTGCAACTCTTATTGCGTACCCATTCGCCTACGGTCGTGTGTTTGCAGGAGACTAAGCTTCGCCCTCACGATCCTTTTGATCTCCGAGGATATACTCCGGTTCGCTACGACCTTGAACCGCAGGAGAGTACTCCTGCTCATGGAGGTGTCATGTTGTTAGTGCGTAACGACGTTCATTTTAAACCTGTCACACTTACATCCGACTTGCAAGCTGTTGCCGTTCGCCTTCACTTACCCGGCTTTTTGTTTTCTGTTTGCTCTGTGTATTCCCCTCCATCGTCTCCTCTCGCTCCCGCGGACATTCGAGCTCTCCTGTCCGCTCTCCCAACACCATTTCTTCTGTTGGGAGATTTTAATGCCCATCACCTACTGTGGGGCTCGCCAAGGGCTTGCGCGAGAGGAACTCTTCTTTCCGACATTTTTTATCAGTTCAATCTTTCCATCCTCAATACAGGTGCACCTACTTTTATTTCAGATTCTTCTGGTACATTCTCTCACCTGGACCTTGCCATTTGCTCACTCCAGCTTGCACGTCGTCTTCAGTAGAACGTCGTCGCTGACACCTACTCCAGCGACCATTACCCCTGCATCGTTTCTCTTCTGTCGCACCATGTACAGCATTCCAGAGTACCTACCTGGATATTCACAAAAGCCGACTGGAGCTTGTATTCCAGCCTCGTGCATTTTAACGACCAGCCCTTCTCCGACATTAACCAACTAGTGCAGCACCTTACGTCTATTATTTTCTCTGCCGCCGAACGCGCAATACCCCGTTCATCCTCCCAACCTCGGCGGCCACCTGTTCCGTGGTGGAACGAGGATTGTCGAGACGCCGTTCGTGCCCGTAGGACTGCACTTAGGGTGTTTCGGCGACACCCTACACTTGATAATTTGGTGACTTTTAAACAATCACGCGCCAGGCTTCGTCGCATTATTCAAAATAGCAAGAAGGCATCTTGGGCTCGTTTTGTCGAGTGTTTTAATCGTTTTACGCCTTCATCCGTTGTTTGGGATAAACTTCGTCGCTTCTCGTGTAAAGTGTCACATTGTACTGTTTCTGGCCTTCTGGTTTCTAATGCCACCATAGTGGATCCGGCTGCTATCGCTAACACTCTGGGTGCTGCCTTTGAGGCGGTTTCCAGTTCAGACCATTATTCCGCCGGCTTTCACTCTATTAAAGACCGGCTGGATTCCGCATCATATACTTTTCGGTCTGCTAATGATGAATGCTATAAAGAACTATTCACAATGAGGGAGCTGGAGCACGCTCTTCATTGCTCTCGGCACTCCGCTCCTGGGCCGGACGGCATTCATGTCCAGATGTTAAAGAACCTTTCAGCCGACAGTAAACTATTTCTCTTACAGGTCTATAACCGTATTTGGCAAGACGGCATTTTTCCTTCCGTTTGGCGCGAAGCCACCATTGTGCCTATACTTAAGCCTGGGAAGGATCGCCAACTACCTTCCAGCTACCGCCCTATCTCCCTCACCAGTTGCATTTGCAAGGTGATGGAGCGCATGATCAACGGGCGGTTGACATGGTGGCTTGAGTCTCAGAAACATCTAGCGAACGCTCAGTGCGGGTTTCGTCGCAATCGCTCTACCGTCGACCATCTGGTGTCCTTGTCGATGCATATTATGAATGGATTTCTGAGATAGTGTCAAACCGTGGCTGTATTTTTTGACCTGGAGAAAGCTTATGACACTTGTTAGAGGGGCGGCATTTTACGTACACTTCACGCATGGAATATCCGCGGTCGTCTTCCCATATTTCTTCGGGAGTTTATGACGGATCGCGTCTTTCGTGTACGTGTGGGCTCGGTTTTATCTCGTCGTTTTATTCAAGAGAACGGAGTACCGCAGGGTTCTGTACTCAGTGTCACACTTTTTGCGATTGCTATCAACCCCATTGTTGATTGTATTCCACCTGACATTTCATCGTTCCTTTTTGTTGACGATTTCGCTATTTATTGCAGTTCACGGCGGACCTGTCTACTCGAACGCCGTCTCCAGAGCTGTATCGACCGTCCCTACGCCTGGAGGAACGCCAACGGCTTTAATTTCTCCGCCGAGAAATCCGTCTGCATCAACTTCTGGCGCCGGAAGTATTTCCCTCCGCCCTCTCTCCATCTTGGGCCAGGGATACTTCCGTTTGCAGACGAGGCGAAATTTTTGGGGTTGATTTTTGATAGGAAGTTGTGTTGGACCTCGCACGTTTCCTTTTTAAAAGTAAAGTGTGACCGTTCTCTTAATCTTTTACGTGTTTTAAGTGACAAATCCTGGGGAACTGATCGGACCGTCCTTCTTCGCCTTTATCGCTCTTTGGTCCGATCCAAGTTTGATTACGGGTGTATTGTTTATTCGTCGGCACGTCCATCTGTGTTACGTCGTTTGAATCCCATTCATCATCGTGGTATTAGAGTCGCTACAGGGGCCTTTCCAACTAGCCCCGTAGACAGTCTTTACGCTGAGGCTGCAGAGCCTCCGCTGTCTTTCAGGCGTGTGATGCTCTTGTGTAGCTATGCCTGTCGACTCTCTAGCTTGCCTGACCACCCGTCCTTCGCGACATTTTACGAGGATTCACTTGACCGTCAATATTTAGTTAGCTCCTCTGCTTTGCTCCCTCCAGGGGTTCGATTTCGTAGGCTACTTCGGCATTTGGACGTTTCGCCAGCGCCGGCCCTTACCCGAGGGGAAACGCGTTTTCCTCCATGGTCGCGCGCTGAGGCCCACATCCACCTTGGGCTAACGTCAATGCCGAAAAATGCGACCCCTGCTTCTGTTCTTAGATCCGCCTTTTTAGAACTACAGGCGCAGTTCGGGGACTGCCATTTTATATATACTGATGGGTCTAAGACTGATGTCGGAGAAGGATGTGCCTTTGTGTTTGGTGTACAGAGTTTTACTTTTCGTTTAACTGAACAATGTTCGATTTATACTGCCGAACTTTTTAGTATATATCAATGTGTTTTATACATTCAGCGGCACGTCTTTCGGCGCTGTGTTGTATGTACCGACTCTCTGAGTGCCCTTCAGGGTATTAACGCGCTGTACAGTTACCACCCTCTCGTACAGCGCATTCATGACCTGCTCCACTCGCTTGGTGCCTCTGGCATTAGCGTCTCCTTCCCTTGGATTCCAGGTCATGTGGGCATCTCAGGCAACGAGTCTGCCGACGCCGCTGTCAAATCGGCCATTTTAATACCCAGATGTTTTACCTGTGTTGTTCCTTACTCGGATTTTTATGCTATTTTACGTTACCGTCTCCTCTCGCGCTGGCGCGATGAGTGGGCGGCTCTTAGGGGGAACAAGTTGCGGGAGGTGAAACCTCTTCCGTTAGTCTGGGGTACCTCTTCTCGTTCTTCTCGTCGGGAAGAGGTGCTTTTAGCCCGTCTACGAATCGGACATTGTCTTTTTAGCCATAGATACCTCCTCAGTGGTGACCCCGCACCACTCTGTGAGCGGTGTGATGCGCCCTTAACGGTGCGTCACATTTTAGCAGAGTGTCAAGTTTTAGCTCCGCTGCGCGTTCGTGTTGGTCTGCCTGTTGGCCTAGCCAACGTTTTGGCAGACGACGCGCATGCTGTAGAATGTGTTTTACGTTTCATCACTGACATTGGTTTTAGCCGTCGCATTTGATGCGCTGAGCGCCTTTTAGTTGTTTTGATTTTACGTTATCTTTTAATGGGGCACTCCTCCCCAGTGGATATCTGGCGCTCGTGTCCTTCGCATTCTACAGTTCTTGACACGTTTTATACTCTTGTTGACCATGATTTTAGTGTTGATCTTAATAACTGGTCTGTTGTGTTTTTTAGTGTTTCTGACCAAGCTGTTTGTGTGTGGATTTTTAATTTTTTAGCTTTTATTGGTCCTATTTTACACATAGTAAGGGCGCTAATAACCTTAGTAGTTGAGCGCCCTTAAGCCCCACATCATCGTCATCATCATCATCACACCAGGCATACTTCCGTTTGCAGACGAGGCGAAATCTTTGGGGTTGATTTTTGATAGGAAGTTGTGTTGGACCTCGCACGTTTCCTTTTTAAAAGCAAAGTGTGACCGTTCTCTTAATATTTTACGTGTTTTAAGTGGCACATCCTGGGGTGCTGATCGGACCGTCCTTTTTCGCCTTTATCGCTCTTTGGTCCGATCCAAACTTGATTACGGGTGTATTGTTTATTCATCGGCACGTCCATCTGTGTTACGTCGTTTGAATCCCATTCATCATCGTGGTATTAGAGTCGCTACAGGGGCCATTCCAACTAGCCCCGTGCCCAGTCTTTACGCTGAGGCTGCAGAGCCTCCGCTGTCTTTCAGGCGTGAGATGCTCTTATGTAGCTATGCCTGTCGACTCTCCAGCTTGCCTGACCACCCGTCCTTCGCGGCATTTTACGAGGATTCACTTGACCGGCAATATTTAGTTAGCTCCTCTGCTTTGCTCCCTCCAGGGGTTCGATTTCGACTGCTACTTCGGCATTTGGACGTTCCGCCAGCGCCGGCCCTTACCCGAGGGCAAACGCGTTTTCCTCCATGGTCCTGCGCTGAGGCCCACATCCACCTTGGGGTAACGTCGATGCCGAAAAATGCGACCCCTGCTTCTGTTCTTAGATCCGCCTTTTTAGAACTACAGGCGCGGTTCGGTGACTGTCATTTTATATATACTGATGGGTCTAAGACTGATGTTGGAGTAGGATGTGCCTTTGTTTTTTGTGTACAGAGTTTTACTTTTCGTTTACCTGGACAATGTTCAATTTTTACCGCCGAACTTTTTAGCATTTATCAATCTGTTTTACACATCCAGCGGCACGACTTACGGCACTGTTTTATTTGTACGGTCTCTCTGAGTGCCCTTCAGGCTATTCATGAGCTGTACCATTACCACCCACTCGTACAGCGCATACATGACCTGCTCCACTCGCTTGGTGTCTCTTGCATCAGCGTGTCCTTCGTGTGGATTCCAGGTCATGTGGGCATCTCAGGTAATGAGTCTGCCGACGCCGCTGCGAAATCGGCGATTTTATTACCCAGATTTTTTACTTCTGTTGTTCCCTCGTAAGATTCGTGTGTTATTTTACGTCGCCGCATCCTCTCGCGCTGGCGCGATGAGTGGACGGCCCTCCGGGGGAACAAGTTGCGGGAGGTTAAGCCTTTCCCGTTGATCTGGGGTACCTCTTCTCGTTCGTGTCGTAGGGAAGAGGTAATTTTAGCTCGTTTACGGATTGGACATTGTGTTTTTAGTCACAGGTATTTGCTCAGTGGTGACCCCGCACCACTCTTTGGGCAGTGTGACGTGCCCTTAACGGTGCGTCATATTTTAACAGAGTGTCAGGTTTTAGCTGCATTGCGTGCCCGTGTGGGTCTGCCTATTGGCCTAGCCAACGTTTTGGCAGACGACACGCGTGTTGTAGAATGTGTTTTACGTTTTATTCATGATAGTGATTTTACTCTGCGCATTTAATGCGTTGAGCGTCTTTTAGCTTAGTACTTTTATTGTCAGTTTTTATGGGGAGTCTAATCCCCAGTGGACATATGGCGCTCATGTCCCTCGCATTCTACAGTTCTTGACACGTTTTAATCGTTTATTGCCTATGCTTTTAGTGTGTTGGTTTTTTCAGATATTTGTATTGTTATTATTGTTATTGATATTATTGTTATTATTGTTGTTATTGTTATTATTGTTGTTATTGTTATTATTGTTGTTATTGTTATTATTGTAGTTATTGTTATTGTTATCTTATTGTTATTTTTAGCCTTTTGGACATCGCGGGTTTACGTCCCGTTTTTTAATTATGCGGTTCTTTTACCTGTCTTTTATATTTTGACTTTATATTTTATACATTGTAAGGGCGCTGATGACCTCCGCAGTTTGGCGCCCTTAAGCCGCATATCATCATCATCATCATTGCTTCAGTTATACCAGGACAACTTTTAGTTTGCAGAAGTTTCGAGGCAACAGAGAGCACATTAGTATTCACATTCAGTGGTAGAGCCTTGCTGATAGTAATGATATCAGGACATGGCGGATCTAGCTTTCTTTCAACTGTGTTTTCCAGAATGTTGATTTTGTGTTTCGTTGCTACAAATAATGGTTATGTGCCTCTTGCAAGAAATCCACTCTTTTCTTCATCATTTAGCTTTACCAGTTCCACACTGAGCTCCTCTCCTATAAACACATCACTGTAAGACAGTAGGTTATTTTCAGCCACAGCAGTTTCAAGCACATCACCTGACCAGTAAAGGTTTGACGAGGGGTTCAAATTCTCATTTAATTCCTGCACAACAGGATCCTCTTTGTGAAAAATATGCGCAAAACTAGAAAATAGTTTACAAATTGTTTTACATCTCCGTTTAAGGAGATGTAACTTGCAAGTATTCTTGAATAGGTCTCTACTGCTCAAGAATTATTGTAACTGCATCTCCCGTAGTAAGCAACCTGGTAGGAAAATATTTGATAAATCGATGCACTGAAACTTTAATTTTTTTTTGTGAACTGCAAAATCATGTTTCCACCTTGAAGATCAGACCTTGAATAACATTTAAAACACCAATACCTGGTCATTCTTCATTTAAAGAACACTCTCAGCTGGCAACAAAGTCCCTACAGGGGTTCACCTTTGGTGAGTACGGGTTAGGCGTGGGGTGCCCGAGCCATTCATCGCCATCATCATCCTTCCACCCTCGTCCGGTCGAGGTGGGTTAGTCCTCGTGACCGGGGGACTCAAGGTAGGCTCTCGTGCGTTCTGTGCATTTCATTACATGACGCCCCTCGCCATCGTTTCTTCCTTCTCTTCTATTTACGTACATTTCGCCCCACGCCCATTCATCTACACATCTCATTTATTCTTCGCCGGCCTACCTTACGTGCGAAACACCCACACACCTTTAGTTTCTTTTATCCTTTTATTTTAGTCCTCCGCGTACATAGCCTGACGGATACCCGCGCACTGAGTGCGCAAGTGGGTAATGGCGTCATCCCCACCACCCAGGGTCATCATGTAGGGTATGTGTTCGTATCCGCTGTTCAACTGCAGTCCCGCGGGAGAGGGCCATTGCATGAGCTGCTGACTTCTGACGGCGATTGGGTCCCTCTGTCTATGTTCTGTGAGGTGTGACCCTGGGGTGATTTTGGTATAGATAGGCCACTCACCCAAGCCGGGGTAACGCCCGGGGAGTCAGAGCCCGAGGTCGGAGACGGTTGCAATGGTGGAGGATTTATTTCGCTATGGAGCACCCTTTCTCCATTATAAGTAACAAACGCCGTAAAGTATTTGCAACAGAAGTAGCACCACCAAAACTGGTTGTTACTTAGTGATTTCGCGAACTGAGGAAGGTCAAACTTTTAAAAAGGTGAACCCTTTTATTGTACAGAAGGGCATTGACGCAACTGCAGCTGCGGTTCAGTCCTACACTCGTCTTCGGTTTGGTTCATTGTTGGTTCAAACCAAATCCGAACAGCAGACTAAGTCCTTGTTGCGCACCACGCTTCTCCACGGCTATCCTATCCGTATTAAGAAGCACCGCACCTTGAATTCCTGACGAGGCGTTGTCACCACGCACAGCTTCAATGGTATATCGAACGAGGAACTGGTAGAATATCTTGCAGACCAAAAGCTGACAGAGGTTCATCCAGGGCAGGCTAAAAGCGACGGAGTATTGGTGCCCACTCGTACCCTGTTTATAACATTTGATGGCGTCGTTCTGCCCACGAGCATTTCAGCAGGGTACGAACGGATTGCGGTGAGGCCCTATATTCCTCGACATCTGCGTTAATTTAAATGCCAACGCTTTGGGCATACGCAAGTCTCTTGCAAGAGTGCCGTTTCCATCTGTGCCTCTTGTAGTGAGCCCTCACACGATGGTACCTGTTTATCCACCCCCGACTGCGTAAATTGCAAATCGTCTCATTCTGCTTTATTTGCCAACTGTCCGCGGTATTTTGGCGAGAAGGCGATCCAGGACATCCGGGTAAAGGAGATATTCTCCTTCGCTGAAGACCGGGATTTTACCATGCGCGCCAACCTTCTCTCCTGCGATCTGGTACATTTAGTTATGTTGTTGCCTCGCCAGTACCCTGACAGTATGCCGAAACACAGACCTGGACCATGACTGCATTAACCGCCACTACTACCCGGGCGTCCGTTTCTAGTACTGTTATCAAGCCATCGAAAGCTGGTCCTAAGGTTCTGAAGTCTCAAGGTACTGCCCCCCAGAGGCTCACCTTATGTGAGTACGGCTTTTGGCGTACCCGGGGGTTCCCGAGGCACTCATCACCATCTTCATCGCTTCAGCCCCGTCCGGTCGTGGTGGGTTCGTTTTCGTGACAGGGAGACTGAAGGTAGGCTCTCGTGCCTTCTGTGCATTTCATTCAATGACGCCCTCGCAATCGTTTCTTTAATCTCTCATCTATTTATGCATATTTCGCAGCACTTCTTTTTATTTACACACCTCTTTTCCTTTACCGCCGTCCTACCTTGATTGCGAAATGCCCACACACTTTTAGATTTTTAACCTTTTTTTTAATCCTCCGTGGACACAGCCTGCCGGATGATGATGATGAGATGCGGTTTAAGGGCACTAAACTGCTAAGGTCATCAGCCCGACGGATACTCGCGCACGAGGTGCGCAGCTGGGTTAGTGGGTAATGGCGTCTTCCCCACCGCCCGGGGTCGTCATGTAGGGTTTATGTTCGTATCCGCTGTTCAACTGCAGTCCCGCGGGGGGGCCATTGCATGAGCTGCTGACTTCTGACGGCGATTGTGTCCCCTCTGTCTATGTTCTGGGAGGTGTGGCCCTGGGGTGAGATAGGTATCGATAGGCCACTCACCCAAGCCGGGGTAACGCCCAGGAAGTCAGAACACGAGGTCAGAGACGGTTGCAATGGTGGAGGATTTATTTCGTTATGGAGCACCCTTTCTCCATTAATACCAACAAGCGCTGAAAACTTTATGTAACAGAAGTGACACCGCCGACAACTGGTTGTTACTTAGTCATTTCAAGAACCGAAGAAGGGCAACGTTTTGAGAAGGTGAACCCTTTCATTATTCAAAAGCGCATTGATGCTATTGCTGGTGCGGTTCAGTCCTGTACTCGTCTACGGAATTGTTCCTTATTAGCACAAACGAAGTCCGATCAGAAAAGTAAGTTCTTCTTGTGCGCTACGCTTCTCCACGGCTATCACATCCGTATTAAGAAGCACCGCACATTAAATTCCTGTCGAGTCGTCCTTACCACCCATAGCCTCGATGGTATGTCGGACAATGAACTCGTAGACTATCTTGCAGACCAGAAGGTGACACCAGTCCATCGAGTGCAGGCCAAATGCGACGGAGCATTGCTACCCACTCGTACCCTATTTATAACATTTGCGTCTATCTGCCCACGAGCATTTCAGCAGGGTACGACGATGATGATGATGAGATGCGGTTTAAGACCGCTAAACAGCTAAGGGCATCAGCGCCCTTACAAGGTACAAAAGGTACAGTCCAAAAATAAAACTCCGATAAAAAACCGCATAATTAAAAACGGGACACAAACCCGCGGAGCCCAAAGGTAAAACACAAAACACCAAATTCCAAAAACGAACACACTAAAAACATGGTCAAAAACAGTAAAACAACGTGTCAAAAACTGTAGAATGCGAGAGACACGAGCGCCAGATGTCCATTGGGGAGGAGATGCCCGATAAAAAGACAATATAAAATCACAGAGTCAAAAGACGCTCAGCGCATCAAATGCGTCGGCTAAAGCCAATGTCACTGATAAAAGGTAAAAGACATTCTACAGCACGCGCGTCGTCTGCCAAAACGTTGGCCAGGCCAACAGGCAGACCAACACGAACGCGCAACGGAGCTAAAACTTGACACTCTGCTAAAATGTGAACCGTTAAGGGTCAGTAGGGTACGAACGCATTGTGCTGAGGCCCTATATTCCTGGACCTCTGCGTCGTTTTAAACGTTGTGGGCATACGCAAGTCTCCTGTAAGACTGCCGTTACCATCTGTGCCTCATGTAGCCAGCCGCCACACGAAGGTACCTATTCCACAGCCCCCGTCTGCATTAGCTGCAAAGGGTCCAATTCTGCGACGTTTGCCGACTGTCCGGGTAAAGGAGAGACTCTCCTTCAATGAACCCCGGAGGCGTTACCATGCGTGCCAACCTTCTCTCCTGCGATCTGTTACATTTAGTTCTGATTTTGACTCGCCAGTACCAAGAGTAGACGCCGAAACTCAGACCTGGACCATCACTGCATTGACCGGCACTACCATCCGGCCGTCCATTAAAGCTACATTTACCAAGCCCTATAAACCTGGTCCAAAGTCTATGAAGTCACAAGCCACTGAGAAAAAACCGAAGCAGAAACTTCGCAGAGAAGACTTTCTAAAAGACCCTCCGCGTGTTCACAGTAAGCAGAGTTCACCTTCTCCTCCTCGGAGGTCGCAGTCCCAGGAAGCTCCTGGGACATGCCGCGCTCAGCGGCACCCCTCACCCATCGCCACCCAGAACCGATTCTCGGCGCTTGAATCGGTTTCTGGCTCTGAGCGCGTGGGCCCTCCCTTCGAGGAGGCTATGGAGTCTGACCAACTCCATACAAAAAGCCCGAGCCCAAAGGTTAAGCAAAAGATTATTTTAAGCCGCCCTTCTAAGTAGACAATTTAACCCTTTTATTCATGGCTATACTGAGCTGGAATTTACGTGGTGCAATACCCCGTTCATCCTCTCAACCTCGGCGTATGCCTGTTCCGTAGTGGAACGAGGATAGTCGGGACGCCGTTCGTGCCCGTAGAACTGCACCTAGGGTGTTTTGGCGCCACCCTACACTTGATAATTTGGTGACTTTTAAACAATCGCGCGCCAGGGCTCGTCGCATTAATCAGGATAGCAAGAAGGCGTCGTGGACTCGTTTTATCGAGTCTTTTAATCGCTTTACGCCTTCATCTGTTGTTTGGGATAAATTTCGTCGCTTCTCAGGTAAAGTGTCGCATTGTACTGTTTCTGGCCTTCAGGTTCCCAATGCCATCATAGTAGATCCGGCTACCATCGCTAACACCCTAGGATCTGCCTTTGAGGCGGTTTCCAGTTCAGACCATTATTCCGCCGGCTTTCGCTCTATTAAGGACCGGCTGGATTCCGCACCATATACTTTTCGGTCTGCTAACACTGAATGTTATAACGAACTTTTTACAAATAGAGAGCTGGAGCATGCTCTTGATTACTCTAGGCACTCCGCTCCTGGGCCGGACGGCATTCATGTCCTGATGTTAAAGAACCTTTCAGCCGACAGTAAACTCTTTCTCTTACAGGTCTATAACCGTATTTGGCAAGACGGCCTTTTCCCTTCCGTTTGGCTCGAAGCCACCATTGTCCCTATTCCTAAGCCTGGGAAGGATCGCCAACTTCCTTCCAGCTACCGCCCTATCTCCCTCACCAGATGCATTTGCAAGGTGATGGAGCGCATGATCAACGGGCGGTTGACATGGTGGTTGCAGTTCCGCCCTATGCGATCGTACACCACGTACATTCCAGGTCAGGATAGCCATGAATAAAAGGGATAAACTGTCTACTGAGAAGGGCGGCTTAAAATTACCTTTGGTTTAACCTTTGGGCTCGGGTTTTTGGTATGGAGTTGGTCAGACTCCTTAGCCTCCTCGAAGGGAGGGCCCACGCGCTCAGAGCCAGAAACCGATTCAAGAGCCGTGAATCGCTTTTGGGTGGCGATGGGTGAGGGGGGCCGCTGAGCGCGGCTTGTCCCAGGACCTTCCTGGGACTGCGACCTCCGAGGAGGAGAAGGTGAACTTTTCTTACCGCGTTCACGAGGAGGGTCCTTCAGAAAATCTTCCCTACGAAGTTTCTGCTTGGGTTTCTTTTCAGCGGCTTGCGACTTCTTTGACTTTGAACCAGGTTTATAGGGCTTGGTAACAGTAGCTTTAATGGACGGCCGAATGGTAGTGGCGGTTAATCCAGTCATGGTCCAGGTCTGAGTTTCGGCATCTACTCGTGGTACTGGCGAGGCAACAACACAACTAAATGTCCCAGATCGCAGGAGAGAAGGCTGGCGCGCATGATAACGCCTCCGGGCTCCAGCGAAGGAGAGTTTTTCCTTTACCCGGATCTCCTGGATCGCCTTCTCGTCCAAGTACCGCGGACAGTCGGCAAACGACGCAGAATGAGACCCTTTACAATTAACGCAGACGGTGGCTGTTGAACAGGTACCTTCGTGTGAGGGCTGGCTACATGTTGCACAGATGTTAACGGCACTCTTACATGAGACTTGCGTATGCCCAAAACATTGGCATTTAAAACAACGCAGAGGTCTAATAATATAAGGCCTCACAGAAATCCGTTCGTACCCTGCGGAAATGCTCGTGGGCAGATCGACGCCATCAAATGTTAGAAACAGGGTACGAGTGGGTACCAATACGCCGTCGCGTTTGGCCTGCACTCGATGGACCGCTGTCACCTTCTGGTCTGCAAGATATTCTACCAGGACTTCGTCCGATATACCATCGATGCTATGGGTGGTAATGGCGCCTCGACAGGAGTTCAATGTGCGGTGCTTCTCCACACGGATGGGATAGCCGTGGGGAAGCGTAGCGCGCAACAAGGTCTTACTTTGCTGATCGGACTTCGTTTGTGCTAATAAGGAACCGTTCCGTAGACGAGTGCAGGACTGAACCGCACCAGCAATAGCATCAATGCCCTTTTGAATGATGAAAGGGTTCACCTTCTCAAAACTTGACCTTCTTCGGTTCGTGAAATGACCAAGTAACAACCAGTTGTCGGTGGTGTCACTTCTGTTACATAAACTTTTCGGCGCTTGTTGGTATTAATGGAGGAAGGATGCTCCATAGCGAAATAAATCCTCCACCATTGCAACCGTCTCCGACCTTGGGCTCTGACTTCCCGGGCGTTACCTCGGGTTGGGTGAGTGGCCTATCTATACCAAACTCACCCCAGGGTCACACATCCCAGAACATAGACAGAGGGACCCAATCGCCGTCAGAAGTCAGCAGCTGATGCAATGGCCCCCCCCGCGGGACTGCATTTGAACAGCGGATACGAACACAAACCCTACATGACGACCCCGGGTGGTGGGGATGACGCCATTACCCACTCACCCAGCTGCGCACCCCGTGCGCGGGTATGCGTCAGGCTGTGTCCACGGAGGATTAAAAGAAAAGGTAAAAGAAATAAAACTGTGTGAGCGTTTCGCACGCAAGGTAGGCCGGCGGGGATGAAAAAGAGATGTGCGAATGTCGTGGTGCGAAATGGCCGAAAAGTGACAAGGGAAGAAAGAAACGATGGTGAGGTGCGGTATGAACGGAATGCAAAGAACGCACGAGAGCCTACCTTTTGTCCACCGGTCACGAGAAGAACCCACCTCGACCGGATGGGGGTGAGGGGATGAATATGGCGATGATTGGCTCGGGAACCCCCGGGTGCGTCAAAAACCCGTACTCACATAAGGTGAGCCCCTGAGGGGACAGATAATGGGCTGCACTGGGGTGAACAAAAAGAACTTTTTGAAGCTTTCTGGAGTATTTCCCACTGGAATTCTGGAAGCTGGTGAGCCATAAAACAAACCTGAAATCAGTTCAGGACACAGGAAGAAGCCTGAGGACAACTGAAATTAAATGTTGCATTATGTGGATATTGAAATTATTATGGGAACACTTAGATTACCTCAAGCTAAGTTATATTGGAGTAGGTTGTTCAATTTTCCTCTGATCTGTGATACTATGCCAAGAAACAGATATTTTAAAATTATAAATAGTTGCACTTTGCTAATAATCTTGGTGATCACCCTAATGATGATAAGCTATGGATAATTAGACCTTTTGTGGATTCAGTGAGGGAAAAATGTATAACCTTACCTAGGAATTCTCATTTATCAATAGATGAGCAGATGATCCCTTTTGCAGGCAGGTGTGGTTTTAGGCAGTATGTTCTTCAAAACCTAATCCATAAGGTTTAAAAAACTTTGTACTGGCAGCTAGTGATGGCTTGATGCTGGACTTTTGTTTGTATGTGGGTAAGGGCACTGTTTCAGAGGATGATTTGAAAGCGCTTGGGTTGGGAGCTTCTATTGTCAAATTGTTATCTGTTACTATTCCTAAGAATGGAAACCATGTTGTCTATACTGACAGATTTTTTACCAGTGTAAAATGTGCTGAAATGTTACTGGAAAATAGGATACTTCAAACAGGTACAGTGTTGAAAAACAGAATAGTTTCAGCAGTTTCCAAATTATCTGATGACAAATCTCTAAATAGGAGTTAATGGCATGAAATTATAAGGAAAGATGATAATTTATGCCTTTTAAAGTGGAAAGACAATAAATGTGTAACATTACTGTCATCTTGCATTGGTAGTGAACCTGTTGGGTCGTGTAAACGTTGGTCAAAGGAAGAAGGGAAAAAGGTAGATGTACAATCTCCAGTCTTACAATAAAATGATGGGGGGCATTGACCTATGCGACAGATTTCTTGCTTACTACAGGAGTTCGGTACGCACTAAAATGGCCAGTGAGGTCATTTAACCACTTTGTTGATGTAGTTATTATCAACTGCTGGCTAATGTACAGAAGATGAGGAGGTAAAAAAGAAAGACCAAATGCCATTGATTTCTTACAGGCTTCACTTGGCTACAACACTTGGTAAATTTGCTGGTTCAACCCGAGGTGTCAAGCGTACTCTTAGCCCAAGGATAAATTCAGCAATTGAAGCCGAGAGTTCCTCAGACAAGGAAACCTCTTCAAAAAAGAAGTAGAGAAAGGTTGTTAGGCAGCCCAACACGGAGATTAGATATGATGAAATTGGTCACGATGACAAATGGTATTGAAGTGACGTAACACAGATGGACCAGCCGATGAATAGACAATACACCCGTAATCAAGCTTGGATCGGACCAAGGAGCTATAAAGACGCAGAAGAACGGTCCGATCAGCTCCCCAGGATGTGCCACTTAAAACACGTAAAATATTAAGAGAACGCTCACACTTGGCTATTAGAAAAGAAACGTGAGAAGTCCGGCTCAGCTTCCGGTCAAAGATAACCCCAAAAATTTCACCTCGTCCGCAAATGGAAGGACTTCCGACCCAAGATGGAGAGAGGGCGGAGAGAAAGCCTTCCGGCGCCAGAAGTTGATGCAGACGGATTTCTCGGCGGAGAAATTAAAGCCGTTAGAGTTACTCAAGGCGTAGAGACGGTCGATACAGCTCTGGAGACGGCGTTCGATTAGACAGGTCCGCCGTGAACTGCAATAAATGGCAAAATCGTCAACGAAAAGGGACGATGAAATGCCAGGTGGAATACAATCAATAAGGGGGTTGATAGCAACTGTAAAAATGTGACACTGAGTACCGAGCCCTGCGGTACTCCGTTCTCTTGAATAAAACGACTAGATAAAACCGAGCCCACACGTACACGAAAGACGCGGTCAGTAGTATTAGTCCCGGATGAGCCAATTGTTTTAACGATAATCCTGCCGCTAGGGGCGCTCGTGTCGCTAGTGTCGCTGCGTGCGACGGCGGCGGCGGTAAGTTTGAAAAGCGCCCTGAGCGGTAGGATTATCGTTAAACCGATTGGCTCATCCGGGACGAGTTGAAAGAATTGAGGAAGTGACGTGGAGTGTTTTGATTGGTTCGTTAATTCGGGTGGAAGATGAAGGAAGGAAGATGGAAGAGTATGGAGGTCGCGTGATGGCGAGGAGCTGGGGTGGCGAGGTGTTGTCTGTGCGGAGGTCGGTACTGAAAGAGGGAAAAGATGGTGAGCGAGGGATAAAAAGTGTAACAGAAAGTGACGTGTGAAGTTGTGATTGGTGGGAATAAGAAGTGATGTTATTGGTGGAAAGGAACAAATGAGAGTTGTTGATTGGTAAGAATAAGAGAGATTATGATTGGTTGAAAGAAAAAGGTGTGGGAGTGGGGCATGTTGGAGGTGATGGGGAAGGTAAGTTTTGCTAGCAGCAAGATTTGCAAAAGCCTGTCGTGAACTGATCAGCAATTTTTTGAACGTTGGATGGTAGTTTTCTTGAGTGGATAGAGAGATGGGGCGATATGAGATGCGGTGGCGAAAATGGGAACTAAACAAGGTGGTTGAGACAAGAGGTTTAAGGACGAGGAAATTTGGAGGTTAGTGGTCAACATGGCGGTCGCAAGAGGTGGGGGCAAGGAGACGCGGTGGTGAGAATGGGAACTAAAAGAAGATGGCGGTAGCAAGAGTTTAGAAGAGTAGATTTTGAGGTTAAAATAGTGGGAACTAAAAATGGCGGAGGGTCTGCGACAAGGAGATGCGGTGAGAACTAAACAAGATGGCGGACGCAAGAGGTGGGTAAGGAGGTTTGAGGTTACAGTACCAAAACACGAAAGGATATATTCCTACGCCAAGCAGGTCCGAAAAATAATTATGCGTGTGGTACTTACCTGTTACCGGTGTGGATGCGTCACCAAAAGCGCGGCACGCGACGCGAAAAAATAAAAGCAAACTGTTTTTGAAAATGCTTAACCAGCTTTAAGATCAACCAACATCACTACGCACTGATATACCTAGGTTTTTAAAGCGGTACAGACACCCTTTGCAGAGGCGTAATTTAACTATACCAAAAATCTGGTACTGGACCATCGTGATGATCGCTAGCGTACGTAGGAGCAGGGTTCTCATAGCCGGTCGAAAGCGGTCAAAAACGTGTACGACGTAGGTGTTGGCAGTAGCTGCTGCCGAGTCAACCGTCGAGGTGCGAATGAACGATATCTGTTCTTGCCGGCAATCTGGTTGGGAGATGAGAGGCGCGGTGGTAAAAATGGGAACTAAATAAGATGGCGAAGGCATGAAGTTGAGGTTAAGGAGCGGTGAGGTGTTGTCTGTGCGGAGGTTGGGGGCTGAAGGAGGGGGAAAGATGGCGAACGAGGGATAAAAAGTATAACAGAAAGTGACGTGTGAAGTTGTGATTGGTAGGAATAAGAAGTGATGTTATTGGTGGAAAGGCACAAATGAAAGTTGTTGATTGGTGAGAATAAGAGAGATTATGATTGGTGGAAAGAAAAAGGTGTGGGAGTGGGGTATGTTGGAGGTGATGGAAAAGGTAAGTTTTGCTACCAACAACATTTGCAAAAGCCTATCCAGAACTCATCAGCAATTTTAAATAACTAGTGTTTCGGGGTTTTCTCTGGTTGGTAGACGAATGCAAGCTGTTTCTGCCATACTTATATTATTCGTCTTTTCCTTTTTTTTCGTTTTTTTTAAAAATAACTAGTTTTTTGGGGTTTTCTGCGGATGGTAAACGAATGCAAGCTCTTTCTGCTTTTTCATAGGTTTTCCCTGGTTGGTAGGCGTTTTCTGTACTGGTTGACGAAGGCGTTTCTAATTTTCGAGGTTTTCTCAGGTTTTTTAGCGGTTGTCCCTGCCCGGTAGGCAAATGATGAAGTTTTACCTTGTCGGCGCACGGATACTAGGCACATACTCGCGCGCGCACACACACACACACACACACACAAACGTTGCAGTTGCCATACTTATATTATTCGTCTTTTCCTTTTTTTTCTTTTTTTTTTCTTTCTGTATTTTCGTTTTTTGGGAGTTTTCTGCGGTTGGTAAACGAATGCAAACTCTTTCTGCTTTTTCATAGGTTTTCCCTGGTTGGTAGGCGTTTTCTGTAGTGGTTGACGAAGCCGTTTCTAATTTTCGAGGTTTTCTCAGGTTTTTTAGTGGTTGTCCCTGTCCGGTAGGCAAATGATAAAGTTTTTCTATAATGTCATCGTTTTGGCTTGTGGCGCACGGATACTAGGCACGTACTCGCGCGCACACACACACACACAGACAAACACACAGACAGACACACACACGGACATGTTTCCAAAAATGCTTTTTTTTGGATTCAGGAGGTCTCAAAAACGTGTATTTCCGGTGAAATCTCGGTATCGAATTTTTGGGTGGAATGCAATACTTCCCCTACTTACTATACGTAGTAGAGAAAGTAAAAAAAAGTATAAGTATTGGAAAATTTAAGGAAATAACAAGCAATATCTCTAAGGCAGTTCACTCAACAAAAGAAATGTATAGATATGGCATAAGTTGTGTATTTTAACGCGATCTACATTTTTTGTGTAGTAAAATTTTGTCTATCTCTTACGGTTTACCAGTTATGCAAAAGGCGTTCACAATGAAGAATACTTTTGGAGACATTCCCAGAAAATTTGAGATATACATTTCATTTCTCATGACATTATCTTAAACATATGATATTTTCATCAAAATCGTTATAGCCATTTTTGAGAAAATTAAAAAAAGTGTACTATCTTGTTTTCATGGGTTTTCCAGATCGGTAAGCGTTAGAATACTCTTAGAACTTTTTTTCAGGTTTTTCACGGTTGTCCCTGTCCGGTAGGCAAATGATAAAGTTTTTCTATAATGTCGTCGTTTTGGCTTGTGGCGTACGGATACTAGGCACGTACTCGCGCGCACACACACACACAGACTAAAATAGTAGCGTATAAAAAAAATTTAACAAACCGTAGATTTTCAAGAAAATTCCCACACCGCAAACTACCCGTTTAGCGGGAGAAAGTTCGTTATTTTTACTGTCTTAAAAATGGGTCTAACCCCTTTTGATTACGGTACGGTATGTTAAAGATATCTGCATGACAAATAAAATGTATAACTTCAATTTTCTGGGAATAGCTGTGAAGTAGTCTCATTGTGAATGTCTTTTGTACAACTGTTAAACCGTAGGAAACGAAGCCTTACTGTACAAGAACGTTAAAGCACACAATTTATGTGTATTATTATTATTATTATTATTATTATTATTATTATTACTTTGTGGCGTTGTCTATTTACAAAGTTTCCATGTTGATTTTAATGTTTAAAAGCTTTAGACCTTTCTCACTAAAACTCGTCATTCTTTTAACTTTTCTTTTTTCATTTTCATACAAAGAGAACGGAATTTCACAAGTGAAACAGCACTGTAATAACGATACCAACAAACTAATTATTATTCACCCACTGAAACACATAAAAAACAATAAGTAATAATCACAGACCCAGTTTGTGGGTATTTAAATGAAACATCATGCACAATATAAGCCAATTATGTAATAAGTTGAAATGTGCAAATCTATAGATGTATTTCTGGCGAAATCCCGGTATGGAATTTTTGAGTGCAATGCAATTTCTCCTGTATCTGCTATGTACGTCAGACTCAACATTCGCGCCATTCTCCGAATATCTGAGAATATTCTTAATACGAGACAAGCATTTTTCCTTAAGCAAGTAGTTTTAATCTTACTTTTATGAAAATCAGAGTTTTCTCTATATCGTTTATTTGTGACAACAACGCTAAGTTTCGAGCTAGCTATACTCACTTTCTTGCAACTATATACGTTTAAACTAATATTAACAAATTTCTCGTAATCCCAGAATTTATTAATTATAGCTGTATTATTTTTCACAACCGCATGTAATAATATTGATTTAGGGGGCTTTCTCTACCACGTAAAATAGTAGGTAGAGGAGGTATGCATTGCATCCAAATATTCAATATTGAGATTTCACCGGAAAACTAAATACTTGTTTTGAGGTCCCCTGAATAAAAAACATTTTTAGAAAATTCTGTGTGTATGTGTCAGAGCAGCATAACTCAAAAATGAAAAGTCGGATAAATACTAAAACTTGGTATTTAGGTTGAGTACCTTCCAAAGTTACGACACAGAGATTTTCAAGAAAGTTCCTCCACCCCAAACCACCCTTTACATGAACTATTTTCCGAAATGTTTTATTTTCTAAAACTGTCTCTGACGATTTTAATTACAACACCATATATTAAAGACATTTATATGAAAAATAAAATGTATATCTTGAATTTTGTGGAAATAGCCTGCGAAGTCCTCTTGATTCGGAAGAAATTTTCTATGATCTTGTATAACTGCTAAGGTTTGAGGAAACACACACAATTTATTTGAAATAACTTTTTTGCGACGTCAGCCATTTCCGAGATATCTGTTATAAAATGGTTCGAATTGTACAATGCTTAGCCATTCTTTTTTAAAGGCATGTCGCTTTTCAGTTCTTGCCCGCCATGTTGATGGAAAGAATTTAGAATTTTAAGGCCAGTGTATATCGGATGTGCAATGCAACCATTTCCCGAAAAGTTTATCCGGATTAAAATTAAGTGGATATGAAAATAAACTTTCGTACTCACCTATAAGAGATAGAGGGTAGAGGTCATACGAACGTAACACTTGAGAATTTTTTTTCAACAGTTGGTGTTACTCCTTAGAAAGGAAGTATCTGCTGCTTCTATTTAATTCACACATTCTACATAACACGTATGCACTGCACAACACAAAAAACACTACACACGGCACTCGTAGTTTTAAATATTGCACTGAGGCGGTGTGGAAACGTTAAAACGCTGCTCGCTTGTCATTTCCCACGTACAGCACTGCTGATGTTAAGTGTAAATCGAGCGTGAGAAAAGGATGTTCGTCAGCGTTTATGCAGCCTTACTGCCGATGGTGGCGGTCGCGCAGTGGCGGATCGTGACAGGTTGACCGCGTTTTTTTTACAACTTGACAATTTTGTAGCGAAATGAGGCATTTAACTCTACGCGCATGTTGAAAACAGCAGTTGCGATAAGCGAGCTTATAAAAACCCGGCGCCAAGAGCAAACGCCCGTAGTGAGAAACGGGGACGATAGCGGATTTCTCTACAAAATCGTTCTATTTGACGAAAAATAGTTTAAAATAAAAACAAAATAGCAGCAACACTTTGCAGGGAAAGAGCGATCGGTGCATTCGGACGATAAGATGGAGCTGCAATCCGGGGAAAGTCGCGATGGCACCTTGCAGCCTACGTTCGAAATTATAGGACACAAGCAGAGAAGGCTGCCAAAGCTTTTTTCCGGCTTTACAGAGTCTCAAATTACCGTAAACCCGGTCCCCAGAGATGTCAACCCTGAGCAATGGGTATCGCATTTGTTTAACGATATTCTAAACTTTGCGAAAGAGAACCTGTTAGAAAACGAACCCGGGTATTTAGGCATATCCATAACAGACGAAAAGGAGACGTCCAAAGCCTTCAACATGAGCGTTAGGCGCGTAGACCAATTGAATGCGGACGTCATTGTTGGAAGCATCGAAAAAGTAATGCAAAGTAACCAACAATTCTTGCTAAGCGGGCCTCTTCATGTGACGTTTGTGTGGACCAAGGAGGTCTTGGGTTCGTGCCACCAACCTTGCGATGCCTGTAGGGGCAATAAAGGCATTGTCGAAATAGCCAACAAAGACAACCTGTGTTTAGCAAGAGCCATTGTTGTAGTCAAAGCCAAAGTGGATCGCGACGTCAACTATAGAACGATGACGCGCTCCGACTATCTGCAAAAATCGAAGGCCGTAGCCTTGTGCGCGAGCATCGGTCAAGGCCACGACAGCTGCACGATAGACGACGTCAGACGCTTTGACGCAGCGTTAAAGGGCTACGCCGTGACGGTGTTTGGCGATCATACGGGGAAGCACGTGCTGTACGCGTCGGATAAGAAATGCGATAAATACATCGACGTCATGCTCCACGCCGGGCACTTTAATGCTATCGTGAACCTTCACAAGTGCTTTAAATGCAAATGGTATTGCCGCCGGTGTCATCATCCCTCGGCACACAAAAAAGAATTTCATAGGTGCGACGCCAGGTGCGCTAAATGCCATCAGCTGTGCGATGCGCGATTTGACGCCTACATACGCTGCGCCGAGTGCAACAGAGATTTTAAGGGACCGACATGCTTTGCAAACCACGCAAAGAAAGGCGTTTTTTACCCAAAGGCGCTGTCGGTGTGCGATGTAGAAAAGGTGTGCACGTCTTGCAACAAGCTGGTGAATGCGAGGCACAGAAAAACCGCGCACCAGTGCGAGGAAAAGTACTGCAATCATTGCAAGGCACACGTGAATTCTAGCCACATGTGCTATATGCAGCCGTATGCCACAAAGAACAAAAGAAACCGGTACGTGTTCATGTTTATCGACTTTGAATGCACGCAAAACATTCCATATACCGGCAAAAAGGACACATACGAGCACACATACGAGCATGTACCTAACTTGTGCGTGTTGTACCAAGCCTGCCCGCACTGCATCGACGAACGCCGCAAGACGGCATACTGCACCGAATGCGGTTGCAAAGAATGGGTGTTCACGGACGATCCCGTGAAGCAGCTTTTCGAGCACATCGCGCAGGCGAGGTTCGAAGCCTGGGACGTCTACGTCGTGGCGCATAACCTCAGAGCTTACGACGGGCAGTTTTTATTAAAGTACATGGTGGCGCACTTAGACTGGGTGCCGGAGCTCATCATGAACGGGAGCAAGATCTACAGGATGAGGTACGGCGACGTCACATTTCTAGACTCGCTCAACTTCATACCCATGCCACTCTCCCGCTTTTCCAAGACCTTCGGATTGAAGGAATGCAAAGGTTATTTTCCGTACCTGTTTAACACGAAGGAAAACGAGCGGTACGTGGGTTCGATTCCCGACAAAAGCCATTACTGCCCGGAGGGCATGTCGGCGGAGGGTCGGAAAGCCTTCGAGCAGTGGCACGAAGAAAAGGCGTCCTCCGGGTACGTCTTCGACATGAGGGCGGAAATGGTGGCGTATTGCAAGATGGACGTATTTCTACTCAGTCAGGGAGTTTCCCAATTCAGAAGGGAATTCTTGGACGAGAACGGAATAGACCCGTTCAGAGAATGCGTCACCATCGCGCAGGCGTGCATGTGCGTGTATAGAAAGCGCTTCATGCCGCTTAAAAAAATTGCCCTCTTGCCAGCGGGCGGGTATCGACTAGCGGACCGTCAGTCTCGCGCCGCATGCATATGGCTAACTTGGCTAGAGATGCAAAACCGCATCGTCATCCAGCACGCCATGCGAGGACGCGAAGTCAAAATCGCGGGGCACAAGGTCGACGGGTACAGAGAGGCCGAAAAAACCGCGTACTTTTTCCACGGCTGCTTTTACCACGGCTGCAGGCGGTGCTTTCACAATCGGCATGCGGCGATATACAACTCGGGACACGAAACCATGGCCTCCAGGTTAGAGAGCACCGAGAAGGTCACGGCCAAGATCAAGGCCGCCGGCTGCGCCGTGGTGGAAATGTGGGAGTGCGAGTTGAACGCCGCGATGAAGGCCGACCAGGACCTCGCGCGCCACGCAAGGGACTTTCCGGTACCCGAACCCCTGAACCCCAGAGACGCCTTCTACGGAGGTCGCACCAACTGCACGAAGACGTACTGCGAGGCGAAGGGGGATAGCAAGATCTACTACTACGACGTATGCAGCCTGTACCCGTACGTGAACAAGACGAAACCCTACACCGCGGACCACCCCAAGATCCACGTGGATCGATTCCCGCGCTTGGAAGACGTGGGGGCGGGTTGGTGAAGTGCGAGGTTCTACCGCCGCAACACCTGTACCACCCGGTGCTACCGGCGCGCATCGGCGGCAAGCTCATGTTCCCGCTATGCCGCGCTTGCGCGGAGGCGGAGAACCAAGACGAGTGCCACCATGGAGAGCGCGAGAGGGCGTTGTCGGGTACCTGGGTGGTCGACGAGATGAAGGTCGCCCTGGACGAGGGTTACCGCCTCCTCCGGGTCCACGAGATCTGGGATTACGATGTGGTGCGGCACGAACCGACCGCCGGAGCCAAGGGTCCCTTCGAGGACTACGTGAATCAGTTCCTGAAGATCAAGACCGAAGCCTCCGGCTGGCCCTCGGATTGCGACGACCCTGCCGCGAAGCGGCAGTACGTGGAGCAATTCTTCGAGCACGAAGGCGTCGCCCTGGATCCCCAGGCCGTCGCCACCAACCCCGGCAGGCGGGAGCTGGCCAAGCTGATGCTCAACATCTTCTGGGGCAAACTCGGGCAGAGGGAAAACCTCCCCACGTGCGAGCTGGTGGACCGGTACGACCGCCTCCTGGAGCTGCTCAACGACCCGGGCGTGGAAGTGCAGACCTACGTGCCCGTCACCGACCGGATCGTGTGCGCGGTGTGGAGGTACTGCGAGGAGTGCCGCAAGGTCAAACCCGCCGCCAACGCCGTCCTGGCGGCCTACACCACGGCTCACGCGCGCCTGGTGCTCTACTCCTACCTCAAGAGGCTGGGAGAACGGGTCTGCTACTTCGACACCGATTCCGTCGTCGTCGCCGCCGCTGCGGGCGACTGGACGCCGTCCGTCGGACGCCTCCTGGGGGACATGACGGACGAGCTGGAGAAGTACGGGCGGGGCTCTTACATCGTCCGGTTCGCCTCCACGGGGCCCAAGAGCTACTGCATGGAGACCGTTTGCCCCGAAACGGGCAAGACCTTCTCGGTGTGCAAGGTGAAGGGGATCACGCTCAATTCGGGCAACCTGGAGCTGGTGAACGCGGAGGTGATTCGCGACGTGGTGCTCAGGGACAACGACAGCGCGGTGAAACTGGCGGGCACGCAGATCTCGCGGAAACCGTCTTGGACGGTAGTCACCGAACCCAGCTCGAAGACGTTTAGGATGGTGGTCAACAAGCGCGTGCTCGCCGGCGATCACGATTCCCATCCCTACGGGTTCAAGAGGAACGCATAAATGAGACGTCCACAGCCGCGCCAAAGTCATTTCGAACCGGGCGCCCTGAGGAGACGATGCCCGGTCCCCGAGACCTGGGCCGATTCGAGTTTCCCAGCAGGATGCTCGTGGCGGGGCCGTCGCGCTGCGGCAAGTCGACCTTCGTGAAAAACCTGTTGCGCCACGCGCACCGGATGTTCGACGTGCGCCCCAGGAGGGTGCTGTGGTGCCACCCTCCGGAGTATTCGCCGAGACTCGAACCCTCGGCTCTGCGTTGCGAGACCCAGGCGGGCATACCCGAACTTGCTTCGGTGGGCGAGAACGACCTCGTCGTCCTCGACGATCTGATGCTGGAGGGTGGCGGGAAGGACGTGTCCAATTGTTTCACCAGAGACTCCCATCACAAGCGCTTCGGCATCGTCTACATCCTGCAGAACGTGTTTCCGCAGGTTCAGAAATATCGCAACATCTCTCTGAATGCGAACTACGTCGTGGTCTTCAAGAACAACCGGGACAAGATGCAGATCGAGAGACTGTGCCAGCAGATCGAACCCAGGAACTCTAGGTTTCTCTTGGAGGCCTTCGAGAAGGCCACCGGACGCCCTCACGGGTATCTCGTGGTGGACTGCACCCAGTACACGCCCGCCCGATACAGGTATCGATGATGATGATGATGATATGCGGCTTAAGGGCGCTAAACTGCTGAGGTCATCAGCGCCCTTACAATGGAGAAAATATAAAGTCAAAAGATAAAAACAGGTAAAAGAACCGCATAATTAAAAAACGGGACCTAAACCCGCGATGTCCAAAAGGCTAAAAATAACAATAAGACAACAATAACAATAATGATAACAATAACAACAAGAATAACAATAACAACAATAAAATCAATAACAACAATAAAATCAATAACAACAATAACATTACAAATATCTGAAAAAACCAACACACTAAAAGCATAGGCAATAAACGATTAAAACGTGTCAAGAACTATGGAATGCGAGGGACATGAGCGCCATATGTCCACTGGGGAATAGAGTCCCCATAAAAACTGACAGAATAAAAGTAATAAGCTAAAAGACGCTCAACGCATTAAATGTGCCACTGTCATGAATAAAACGTAAAACACATTCCACAGCATGCGTGTCGTCTGCCAAAACGTTGGCTAAGCCAACAGGCAGACCTACACGAGCACGCAATGCAGCTAAAACCTGACACTCTGTTAAAATGTGACGCACCGTTAAGGGCACGTCACACTGCCCACAGAGTGGTGCGGGGTCACCACTGAGCAAATACCTATGACTAAAAACACAATGTCCAATTCGTAAGCGGGCTAAAAGTACCTCCTCCCGACGTGAAGAACAAGAAGAGGTACCCCAGATTAACGGGAGAGGCTTAACCTCCCGCAACTTGTTCCCCCGGAGGGCCGTCCACTCATCGCGCCAGCGCGAGAGGATGCGGCGACGTAAAAGAGCACACAAATCTGACGAGGGAACTACAGAGGTAAACAATCTGGGTAATAAAATCGCCGATTTCGCAGCGGCGTGGGCAGACTCGTTACCTGAGATGCCCACATGACCTGGAATCCACATGAAGGAGACGCTGATGCCAGAGACACCGAGCGAGTGGAGCAGGTCATGTATGCGCTGTACGAGTGGGTGGTAATTGTACAGCGCATGAATAGCCTGAAGGGCACTCAGAGAGTCCGTACAAATAAAACAGTGCCGTAAGTCGTGCCGCTGAATGAATAAAACAGATTGATAAATGCTAAAAAGTTCGGCGGTAAAAATTGAACATTGCTGAGGTAAACGAAAAGTAAAACTCCCTACACCAAAAACAAAGGCACATCCTACTCCAACATCAGTCTTAGACCCATCAGTATATATAAAATGACAGTCCCCGAACTGCGCCTGTAGTTCTAAAAAGGCGGATCTAAGAACAGAAGCAGGGGTCGCATTTTTCGGCATCGACGTTAGCCCAAGTTTGATGTGGGCCTCAGCGCGCGACCATGGAGGAAAACGCGTTTCCCCTCGGGTAAGGGCCGGCGCTGGCGTAACGCCCAAATGCCGAAGTAGCAGTCGAAATCGAACCCCTGGGGGGAGCAATGCAGAGGAGCTAACGAAATATTGTCGATCTAGCGAATCCTCGTAAAATACATCGAAGGACGGGTGGTTAGGTCAGCTTGAGAGCCGACAAGCATAGCTACATAAGAGCATCTCACGCCTGAAAGACAGCGGAGGCTCTGCAGCCTCAGCGTAAAGACTGGGCACGGGGCTAGTTGGAAAGGCCCCTGTAGCGACTCTAATACCACGATGATGAATGGGATTCAAACGACGTAACACAGATGGACGTGCCGACGAATAAACTATACACCCGTAATCAAGTTTGGATCGGACCAAAGAGCGATAAAGGCGAAGAAGGACGGTCCGATCAGCTCCCCAGGATGTGCCACTTAAAACACGTAAAAGATTAAGAGAACGGTCACACTTTGCTTTTAAAAAGGAAACGTGCGAGGTCCAACACAACTTCCTATCAAAAATCAACCCCAAAAATTTCGCCTCGTCTGCAAACGGAAGTATCCCTGGCCCAAGATGGAGAGAGGGCGGAGGGAAATACTTCCGGCGCCAGAAGTTGATGCAGACGGATTTCTCGGCGGAGAAATTAAAGCCGTTGGCGTTACTCCAGGCGTAGAGACGGTCGATACAGCTCTGGAGACGGCGTACGAGTAGACAGGTCCGCCGTGAACTGCAATAAATAGCGAAATCGTCAACAAAAAGGGACGATGAAATGCCAGGTGGAATACAATCAACAATGGGGTTGATAGCAATCGCAAAAAGTGTGACACTGAGTACAGAGCCCTGCGGTACTCCGTTCTCTTGAATAAAACGACGAGATAAAACCGAGCCCACACGTACACGAAAGACGCGGTCCGTCATAAACTCCCGAAGAAATATGGGAAGACGACCGCGCATATTCCAATCGTGAAGTGTACGTAAAATGCCGCCCCTCCAACAAGTGTCATAAGCTTTCTCCAGGTCAAAAAATACAGCCACGGTTTGACACTTTCTCAGAAATCCATTCATAATATGCGTCGACAAGGACACCAGATGGTCGACGGTAGAGCGATAGCGACGAAACCCGCACTGAGCGTTCGCTAGAAGTTTCTGAGACTCAAGCCACCATGTCAAACGCCCGTTGATCATGCGCTCCATCACCTTGCAAATGCAACTGGTGAGAGAGATAGGGCGGTAGCTGGAAGGTAGTTGGTGATCCTTCCCAGGCTTAAGTATAGGGACAATGGTGGCTTCGCGCCAAACGGAAGGAAAAATGCCGTCTTGCCAAATACGGTTATAGACCTGTAAGAGAAAGAGTTTACTGTCGGCTGAAAGGTTCTTTAACATCAGGACATGAATGCCGTCCGGCCCGGGAGCGGAGTGCCGAGAGCAATGAAGAGCGTGCTCCAGCTCCCTCATTGTGAATAGTTCGTTATAGCATTCAGCATTAGCAGACCGAAAAGTATATGATGCGGAATCCTGCCGGTCTTTAATAGAGCGAAAGCCGGCGGAATAATGGTCTGAACTAGATACCGCCTCAAAGGCAGAACCCAGAGTGTTAGCGATGGCAGCCGGATCCACTATGGTGGCATTAGAAACCTGAAGGCCAGAAACAGTACAATGTGACACTTTACCTGAGAAGCGACGAAGTTTATCCCAAACAACGGATGAAGGCGTAAAACGATTAAAAGACTCGACAAAACGAGCCCAAGATGCCTTCTTGCTATCCTGAATAATGCGACGAGCCCTGGCGCGCGATTGTTTAAAAGTCACCAAATTATCAAGTGTAGGGTGGCGCCGAAACACCCTAAGTGCAGTCCTACGGGCACGAACGGCGTCCCGACAATCCTCTTTCCACCACGGAACAGGTGGCCGCCGAGGTTGGGAGGATGAACGGGGTATTGCACGTTCGGCGGTTGAGAAAATAATAGACGTAAGGTGCTGCACTAGTTGATTAATGTCGGAGAAGGGCTGGTCGTCAAAATGCACGAGGCTGGAATACAAGCTCCAGTCGGCTTTTGCGAATGTCCAGGTAGGTACTCTGGAATGCTGTACGTGGTGCGACAGAAGAGAAACGATGCAGGGGAAATGGTCGCTGGAGTAGGTGTCAGCGACGACGTTCCACTGAAGACGACGTGCAAGCTGGATTGAGCAAATCGCAAGGTCCAGGTGAGAGAATGTACCAGAAGCATCAGAAATGAAAGTAGGTGCACCTGTATTGAGGATGGAAAGATTGAACTGATAAAAAATGTCGGAAAGAAGAGTTCCCCTCGCACAAGCCCTTGGCGAACCCCATAGTGGGTGATGGGCATTAAAATCTCCCAACAGAAGAAATGGTGTTGGGAGAGCGGACAGGAGAGCTCGAATGTCCGCGGGAGCGAGGGGAGACGATGGAGGTGAATATACAGAGCAAACAGAAAACAAAAAGCCGGGTAAGTGAAGGCGAACGGCAACAGCTTGCAAGTCGGATGTAAGTGTGACAGGTGTAAAATGAACGTCGTTACGCACTAAGAACATGACACCTCCATGAGCAGCAGTACCCTCCTCCGGTTCAAGGTCGTAGCGAACCGGAGTATATCCTCGGAGATCAAAAGGATCGTGAGGGCGAAGCTTAGTCTCCTGCAAACATACGACCATAGGTGAATGGGAACGCAATAAAAGTTGCAGTTCCGCCCTATGCGATCGTACACCACGTACATTCCAGGTCAGGATAGCCATTAAGAATAAGGGGATAAACTGTCTATTTAGAAGGGCGGCTTAAAATTACCTTTTGTTTAACCTTTGGGCTCGGGCTTTTTGTATGGAGTTGGTCAGACTCCATAGCTTCCTCGGAGGGAGGGCCCACGCGCTCGGTGCCAGAAACCGATTCAAGCGCCGTGAATCGGTTCTGGGTGGCGATGGGTGAAGGGTGCCGCTGAGCGCGGCTTGTCCCAGGACCATCCTGGGACAGCGACCTCCGAGGAGGAGAAGGTGAACTTTTGTTACCGCGCGCACGCGGAGGGTCTTTCAAAAAATCTTCCCTACGAAGTTTCTGCTTGGGCTTCTTTTCAACGGCTTGCGACTTCATTGACTTGGGACCAGGTTTATACGGCTTGGTAACTGTAGCCTTAATAGACGGCCGGATGGTAGTGGCGGTTAATCCAGTCAAGGTCCAGGTCTGAGTTTCGGCATCTACTCGTGGTACTGGCGAGGCAACAACAGAACTAAATGTGCCAGATCGCAGGAGTGAAGGTTGGCGCGCATGGTAACGCCTCCGGGCTTCAGCGAAGGAGAGTTTTTCCTTTACCCGGATCTTCTGGATCGCCTTCTCGTCCAAGTACCGCGGACAGTCGGCAAACGAAGCAGAATGAGACCCTTTACAATTAACGCAGACGGGGGCTGTTGAACAGGTACCTTCGTGTGAGGGCTGGCTACAGGTGGCACAGATGTTAACGGCACTCTTACATGAGACTTGCGTATGCCCAAAACGTTGGCATTTAAAACAACGCAGAGGTCTAGGAATATAAGTCCTCACAGAAATACGTTCGTACCCTGCGGAAATGCTCGTGGGCAGATCGACGCCATCAAATGTAATAAACAGGGTACGAGTGGGTACCAACACGCCGTCGCGTTTGGCCTGCACTCGATGAACCGCTGTCACCCTCTGGTCTGCAAAATATTCCACCAGGTCTTCGTCAGAGATACCATCGAGGCTATGCGTGGTGACAACGCCTCTACAAGAATTCAAGGTGCGGTGCTTCTCAACACGGATAGGATAACCGTGGAGAAGCGTGGCGCTCAACAAGGACTTACTTTGTGCCTCGGATTTGCTTTGAACTAGCAACGAGCCATTACGAAGCTGAGTGCAGGAAAGAACCGGTCCAGCAATTGAGTCAATGCCCTTCTGGATAATAAAAGGGTTCACCTTCTCGAAGGATTGTCCCTCCTCTGTACGGGTAATCACTAAGTAACAACCAGCTGTTGGCGGTGCTACTTCTGTTACTAAAACTTTGCGGCGCTTGTTGTTAACAATGGAGAAAGGGTGCTCCATATCGAAAAAAATCCTCCACCATTGCAACCGTCTCCGACCTCGGGCTCTGACTTCCCGGGCGTTACCCCGGCTTGGGTGAGTGGCCTATCTATACCTAGCTCACCCCAGGGTCACACCTCCCAGAACATAGACAGAGGGACCCAATCGCCGTCGGAAGCCAGCAGCTCATGCAATGGCCCCCCCGCGGGACTGCAGTTGATCAGCGGATACGAACAACAACCCTACATGACGACCCCGGGTGGTGGGGATGACGCCATTACCCACTCACCCAGCTGCGCACGCAGCGCGCGGGTATCCGTCAGGCTGTGTCCACGGAGGATTTAAATAAAAGGATAAAAGGAACTAAAACTGTGTGGGCGTTTCGCACGCAAGGTAGGCCGGCGGGGAAGAAAAAGAGAGATATGCGAATGGCGTGGTGCGAAATGGCCGGAAAGTGATAAGGGAAGAAAGAAACGATGGTGAGGTATGGTATGGATGGAATGCAAAGAACGCACGAGAGCCTACCTTGGGTCCACCGGTCACGAGAAGAACCCACCTCGTCCGGATGGGGGTGAGAGGATGAATGTGGCGATGATTGGCTCGGGAACCCCCGGGTGAGCCAAAAACCCGTACTCACATAAGGTGAGCCCCTGAGGGGGTACAGGTATCGAACCGGCGTGCTGCCGGGGGAAAACCTCTCTTATTTCGTACCCAACTGAGACCGCCGAGAGGACTCGGGTTCGTTTCGTTCTATATCATCCAGGCAGGGTCTTGCCCGACTGAGGCCGTCGAGTCTAAATAAAAAGTACCGCTTTCGGAGCGAACGTCATTATCGCGCAAGCATGGCTAGAGGTAGGTCAAGGCTCGCGACGCTGACCAGTCCTCGCATAGCGAGACAGCACGGTAATTTGGCGGCTCTGGCCAAGGCGAAGGCCCCTCTGCGCAAAAAGTTGTTAAAAAATGCCGACGGCGATCTGATCAAGGCCATTAGCGAATGCATGCTCAACGTGTGCAGAGGTCACGTGCAACTTCCCGCAAAGTGCTTGGCTCGCCTAAAGAAGCACAAGGCTTCTTGGAGGAAGTTGACGGATAAACGGGTTCCTCTGAAGAAGAAGAAGAGCATCTTGGTTCAAAAAGGAGGTTTTTTGCCGGCATTCCTCCTACCCGTCTTGGCTTCGCTCGGCGGCACGCTAGTGTCGAAATTAACAGGATGAATTACGGCAGGTAGATCCTCGTTGCACCGCAACCGAAGACCGTCGACAAGCTTCACGCTGTAGACCGCACTATATCCAGATTGGCTAAAGAAATTCAGAACCTGCAGAGCGCAAAGCTCTCTGCCGACGAAAAGTGGCGGCTCGTAAAACATAAATTGGACAACTACCTCGATCTCGTGGCACAAGTCAGAAAGCCCTTCCTCGGCGACGACGACGACGACGACGATTACGAAGACGTGCACGAGCGCGTGCCGGTGAAGCAGGAGGTCGAACCCCGAACCATAAAGGTCAACCTCCTCTCGCCTCGCAAAAAGAAGAGGGCGAACCCTGCCACTCCGAAAAAGAAATCGAAATCGCCTTCCGCGTCGTACCATTTTCGCAAGCGCGTCTGGCAACC